>OY720430.1:105626210-106272820 GCA_963082735.1 Pocota personata
AATTATTAATAAATAATAAATAATAAATAATAAATAATAAATAATAAATAATAAATAATAAATAATAAATAATAAATAATAAATAATAAATAATAAATAATAAATAATAAATAATAAATAATAAATAATAAATAATAAATAATAAATAATAAATAATAAATAATAAATAATAAATAATAAATAATAAATAATAAATAATAAATAATAAATAATAATAAATAATAAATAATAAATAATAAATAATAAATAATAAATAATAAATAATAAATAATAAATAATAAATAATAAATAATAAATAATAAATAATAAATAATAAATAATAAATAATAAATAATAAATAATAAATAATAAATAATAAATAATAAATAATAAATAATAAATAATAAATAATAAATAATAAATAATAAATAATAAATAATAAATAATAAATAATAAATAATAAATAATAAATAATAAATAATAAATAATAAATAATAAATAATAAATAATAAATAATAAATAATAAATAATAATAATAAATAATAAATAATAAATAATAAATAATAAATAATAAATAATAAATAATAAATAATAAATAATAAATAATAAATAATAAATAATAAATAATAAATAATAAATAATAATAATAAATAATAAATAATAAATAATAAATAATAAATAATAAATAATAAATAATAAATAATAAATAAAAATAATAAATAATAAATAATAAATAATAAATAATAAATAATAAATAATAAATAATAAATAATAAATAATAAATAATAAATAATAAATAATAAATAATAAATAATAAATAATAAATAATAAATAATAAATAATAAATAATAAATAATAAATAATAAATAATAAATAATAAATAATAAATAATAAATAATAAATAATAAATAATAAATAATAAATAATAAATAATAAATAATAAATAATAAATAATAAATAATAAATAATAAATAATAAATAATAAATAATAAATAATAAATAATAAATAATAAATAATAAATAATAAATAATAAATAATAAATAATAAATAATAAATAATAAATAATAAATAATAAATAATAAATAATAAATAATAAATAATAAATAATAAATAATAAATAATAAATAATAAATAATAAATAATAAATAATAAATAATAAATAATAAATAATAAATAATAAATAATAAATAATAAATAATAAAAATAATAAATAATAAATAATAAATAATAAATAATAAATAATAAATAATAAATAATAAATAATAAATAATAAATAATAAATAATAAATAATAAATAATAAATAATAAATAATAAATAATAAATAATAAATAATAAATAATAAATAATAAATAATAAATAATAAATAATAAATAATAAATAATAAATAATAAATAATAAATAATAAATAATAAATAATAAATAATAAATAATAAATAATAAATAATAAATAATAAATAATAAATAATAAATAATAAATAATAAATAATAAATAATAAATAATAAATAATAAATAATAAATAATAAATAATAAATAATAAATAATAAATAATAAATAATAAATAATAAATAATAAATAATAAATAATAAATAATAAATAATAAATAATAAATAATAAATAATAAATAATAAATAATAAATAATAAATAATAAATAATAAATAATAAATAATAAATAATAAATAATAAATAATAAATAATAAATAATAAATAATAAATAATAAATAATAAATAATAAATAATAAATAATAAATAATAAATAATAAATAATAAATAATAAATAATAAATAATAAATAATAAATAATAAATAATAAATAATAAATAATAAATAATAAATAATAAATAATAAATAATAAATAATAAATAATAAATAATAAATAATAAATAATAAATAATAAATAATAAATAATAAATAATAAATAATAAATAATAAATAATAAATAATAAATAATAAATAATAAATAATAAATAATAAATAATAAATAATAAATAATAAATAATAAATAATAAATAATAAATAATAAATAATAAATAATAAATAATAAATAATAAATAATAAATAATAAATAATAAATAATAAATAATAAATAATAAATAATAAATAATAAATAATAAATAATAAATAATAAATAATAAATAATAAATAATAAATAATAAATAATAAATAATAAATAATAAATAATAAATAATAAATAATAAATAATAAATAATAAATAATAAATAATAAATAATAAATAATAAATAATAAATAATAAATAATAAATAATAAATAATAAATAATAAATAATAAATAATAAATAATAAATAATAAATAATAAATAATAAATAATAAATAATAAATAATAAATAATAAATAATAAATAATAAATAATAAATAATAAATAATAAATAATAAATAATAAATAATAAATAATAAATAATAAATAATAAATAATAAATAATAAATAATAAATAATAAATAATAAATAATAAATAATAAATAATAAATAATAAATAATAAATAATAAATAATAAATAATAAATAATAAATAATAAATAATAAATAATAAATAATAAATAATAAATAATAAATAATAAATAATAAATAATAAATAATAAATAATAAATAATAAATAATAAATAATAAATAATAAATAATAAATAATAAATAATAAATAATAAATAATAAATAATAAATAATAAATAATAAATAATAAATAATAAATAATAAATAATAAATAATAAATAATAAATAATAAATAATAAATAATAAATAATAAATAATAAATAATAAATAATAAATAATAAATAATAAATAATAAATAATAAATAATAAATAATAAATAATAAATAATAAATAATAAATAATAAATAATAAATAATAAATAATAAATAATAAATAATAAATAATAAATAATAAATAATAAATAATAAATAATAAATAATAAATAATAAATAATAAATAATAAATAATAAATAATAAATAATAAATAATAAATAATAAATAATAAATAATAAATAATAAATAATAAATAATAAATAATAAATAATAAATAATAAATAATAAATAATAAATAATAAATAATAAATAATAAATAATAAATAATAAATAATAAATAATAAATAATAAATAATAAATAATAAATAATAAATAATAAATAATAAATAATAAATAATAAATAATAAATAATAAATAATAAATAATAAATAATAAATAATAAATAATAAATAATAAATAATAAATAATAAATAATAAATAATAAATAATAAATAATAAATAATAAATAATAAATAATAAATAATAAATAATAAATAATAAATAATAAATAATAAATAATAAATAATAAATAATAAATAATAAATAATAAATAATAAATAATAAATAATAAATAATAAATAATAAATAATAAATAATAAATAATAAATAATAAATAATAAATAATAAATAATAAATAATAAATAATAAATAATAAATAATAAATAATAAATAATAAATAATAAATAATAAATAATAAATAATAAATAATAAATAATAAATAATAAATAATAAATAATAAATAATAAATAATAAATAATAAATAATAAATAATAAATAATAAATAATAAATAATAAATAATAAATAATAAATAATAAATAATAAATAATAAATAATAAATAATAAATAATAAATAATAAATAATAAATAATAAATAATAAATAATAAATAATAAATAATAAATAATAAATAATAAATAATAAATAATAAATAATAAATAATAAATAATAAATAATAAATAATAAATAATAAATAATAAATAATAAATAATAAATAATAAATAATAAATAATAAATAATAAATAATAAATAATAAATAATAAATAATAAATAATAAATAATAAATAATAAATAATAAATAATAAATAATAAATAATAAATAATAAATAATAAATAATAAATAATAAATAATAAATAATAAATAATAAATAATAAATAATAAATAATAAATAATAAATAATAAATAATAAATAATAAATAATAAATAATAAATAATAAATAATAAATAATAAATAATAAATAATAAATAATAAATAATAAATAATAAATAATAAATAATAAATAATAAATAATAAATAATAAATAATAAATAATAAATAATAAATAATAAATAATAAATAATAAATAATAAATAATAAATAATAAATAATAAATAATAAATAATAAATAATAAATAATAAATAATAAATAATAAATAATAAATAATAAATAATAAATAATAAATAATAAATAATAAATAATAAATAATAAATAATAAATAATAAATAATAAATAATAAATAATAAATAATAAATAATAAATAATAAATAATAAATAATAAATAATAAATAATAAATAATAAATAATAAATAATAAATAATAAATAATAAATAATAAATAATAAATAATAAATAATAAATAATAAATAATAAATAATAAATAATAAATAATAAATAATAAATAATAAATAATAAATAATAAATAATAAATAATAAATAATAAATAATAAATAATAAATAATAAATAATAAATAATAAATAATAAATAATAAATAATAAATAATAAATAATAAATAATAAATAATAAATAATAAATAATAAATAATAAATAATAAATAATAAATAATAAATAATAAATAATAAATAATAAATAATAAATAATAAATAATAAATAATAAATAATAAATAATAAATAATAAATAATAAATAATAAATAATAAATAATAAATAATAAATAATAAATAATAAATAATAAATAATAAATAATAAATAATAAATAATAAATAATAAATAATAAATAATAAATAATAAATAATAAATAATAAATAATAAATAATAAATAATAAATAATAAATAATAAATAATAAATAATAAATAATAAATAATAAATAATAAATAATAAATAATAAATAATAAATAATAAATAATAAATAATAAATAATAAATAATAAATAATAAATAATAAATAATAAATAATAAATAATAAATAATAAATAATAAATAATAAATAATAAATAATAAATAATAAATAATAAATAATAAATAATAAATAATAAATAATAAATAATAAATAATAAATAATAAATAATAAATAATAAATAATAAATAATAAATAATAAATAATAAATAATAAATAATAAATAATAAATAATAAATAATAAATAATAAATAATAAATAATAAATAATAAATAATAAATAATAAATAATAAATAATAAATAATAAATAATAAATAATAAATAATAAATAATAAATAATAAATAATAAATAATAAATAATAAATAATAAATAATAAATAATAAATAATAAATAATAAATAATAAATAATAAATAATAAATAATAAATAATAAATAATAAATAATAAATAATAAATAATAAATAATAAATAATAAATAATAAATAATAAATAATAAATAATAAATAATAAATAATAAATAATAAATAATAAATAATAAATAATAAATAATAAATAATAAATAATAAATAATAAATAATAAATAATAAATAATAAATAATAAATAATAAATAATAAATAATAAATAATAAATAATAAATAATAAATAATAAATAATAAATAATAAATAATAAATAATAAATAATAAATAATAAATAATAAATAATAAATAATAAATAATAAATAATAAATAATAAATAATAAATAATAAATAATAAATAATAAATAATAAATAATAAATAATAAATAATAAATAATAAATAATAAATAATAAATAATAAATAATAAATAATAAATAATAAATAATAAATAATAAATAATAAATAATAAATAATAAATAATAAATAATAAATAATAAATAATAAATAATAAATAATAAATAATAAATAATAAATAATAAATAATAAATAATAAATAATAAATAATAAATAATAAATAATAAATAATAAATAATAAATAATAAATAATAAATAATAAATAATAAATAATAAATAATAAATAATAAATAATAAATAATAAATAATAAATAATAAATAATAAATAATAAATAATAAATAATAAATAATAAATAATAAATAATAAATAATAAATAATAAATAATAAATAATAAATAATAAATAATAAATAATAAATAATAAATAATAAATAATAAATAATAAATAATAAATAATAAATAATAAATAATAAATAATAAATAATAAATAATAAATAATAAATAATAAATAATAAATAATAAATAATAAATAATAAATAATAAATAATAAATAATAAATAATAAATAATAAATAATAAATAATAAATAATAAATAATAAATAATAAATAATAAATAATAAATAATAAATAATAAATAATAAATAATAAATAATAAATAATAAATAATAAATAATAAATAATAAATAATAAATAATAAATAATAAATAATAAATAATAAATAATAAATAATAAATAATAAATAATAAATAATAAATAATAAATAATAAATAATAAATAATAAATAATAAATAATAAATAATAAATAATAAATAATAAATAATAAATAATAAATAATAAATAATAAATAATAAATAATAAATAATAAATAATAAATAATAAATAATAAATAATAAATAATAAATAATAAATAATAAATAATAAATAATAAATAATAAATAATAAATAATAAATAATAAATAATAAATAATAAATAATAAATAATAAATAATAAATAATAAATAATAAATAATAAATAATAAATAATAAATAATAAATAATAAATAATAAATAATAAATAATAAATAATAAATAATAAATAATAAATAATAAATAATAAATAATAAATAATAAATAATAAATAATAAATAATAAATAATAAATAATAAATAATAAATAATAAATAATAAATAATAAATAATAAATAATAAATAATAAATAATAAATAATAAATAATAAATAATAAATAATAAATAATAAATAATAAATAATAAATAATAAATAATAAATAATAAATAATAAATAATAAATAATAAATAATAAATAATAAATAATAAATAATAAATAATAAATAATAAATAATAAATAATAAATAATAAATAATAAATAATAAATAATAAATAATAAATAATAAATAATAAATAATAAATAATAAATAATAAATAATAAATAATAAATAATAAATAATAAATAATAAATAATAAATAATAAATAATAAATAATAAATAATAAATAATAAATAATAAATAATAAATAATAAATAATAAATAATAAATAATAAATAATAAATAATAAATAATAAATAATAAATAATAAATAATAAATAATAAATAATAAATAATAAATAATAAATAATAAATAATAAATAATAAATAATAAATAATAAATAATAAATAATAAATAATAAATAATAAATAATAAATAATAAATAATAAATAATAAATAATAAATAATAAATAATAAATAATAAATAATAAATAATAAATAATAAATAATAAATAATAAATAATAAATAATAAATAATAAATAATAAATAATAAATAATAAATAATAAATAATAAATAATAAATAATAAATAATAAATAATAAATAATAAATAATAAATAATAAATAATAAATAATAAATAATAAATAATAAATAATAAATAATAAATAATAAATAATAAATAATAAATAATAAATAATAAATAATAAATAATAAATAATAAATAATAAATAATAAATAATAAATAATAAATAATAAATAATAAATAATAAATAATAAATAATAAATAATAAATAATAAATAATAAATAATAAATAATAAATAATAAATAATAAATAATAAATAATAAATAATAAATAATAAATAATAAATAATAAATAATAAATAATAAATAATAAATAATAAATAATAAATAATAAATAATAAATAATAAATAATAAATAATAAATAATAAATAATAAATAATAAATAATAAATAATAAATAATAAATAATAAATAATAAATAATAAATAATAAATAATAAATAATAAATAATAAATAATAAATAATAAATAATAAATAATAAATAATAAATAATAAATAATAAATAATAAATAATAAATAATAAATAATAAATAATAAATAATAAATAATAAATAATAAATAATAAATAATAAATAATAAATAATAAATAATAAATAATAAATAATAAATAATAAATAATAAATAATAAATAATAAATAATAAATAATAAATAATAAATAATAAATAATAAATAATAAATAATAAATAATAAATAATAAATAATAAATAATAAATAATAAATAATAAATAATAAATAATAAATAATAAATAATAAATAATAAATAATAAATAATAAATAATAAATAATAAATAATAAATAATAAATAATAAATAATAAATAATAAATAATAAATAATAAATAATAAATAATAAATAATAAATAATAAATAATAAATAATAAATAATAAATAATAAATAATAAATAATAAATAATAAATAATAAATAATAAATAATAAATAATAAATAATAAATAATAAATAATAAATAATAAATAATAAATAATAAATAATAAATAATAAATAATAAATAATAAATAATAAATAATAAATAATAAATATTAAATAATAAATAATAAATAACACATAGTAAGTAATATTAAACAACACATAATAAATAACGGTTAATAAATAATGATTAATAAATAGTGGGTAAATAATATATAGTAATTAGTAACATAATAGATAAATTATTAAATAAACTATTTAGACAGCTAGATCTAAAATCAATATATTGTCAGACAAAGTTAATGATATATTAAACCGATCGAACAATTTCATAATCCTACAAGGTACTTTTTCAACGCTGGCTAGCAAATGAACCTCATCTGTAGAGATTTGCCAGGGAAGTTTTAAAATCATTTTTAAAAATTTATTTTGCGCTATTTGTAGTCGACAAATATGGCTTATTGCACACTTTCGCCAAACAAGTGACCCATAGAACATAATCGCTTGAAAAATTGCCTTAAATATAATTAATTTATTTTCATTACTTAAATTTGATTTACGATTGATAAACGGATATAGCGTCTTGATTGTTACGTTTATTTTGTTTATAATTTCATTGATGTGGAAACCAAAGGTTAAAGTTTTGTCAAGATGAATCCCAAGGTACTTAGCCCTAGACTTCCACTCAGTCTGAACGCCACCAACCACAAGATTTCTACTTGGTAAGAAGCATTCTTTCTTTTTCTAGTGAAGAAGATAGCCTGTGTCTTAGTAGCATTGATTTTAATTTTAAAATTGGAAAAATACGTTTCAATTGAATCTATTGCAGATTGCAGGTTGGTTTCAATATATGAACCAATTGCATCTGTAGAAAACACACATGTATCATCGGCGAAAATAGCAGATTGGCAGTTGTTCAGAAGTGGGAAATCAGAAGTGTAGATAATGTAGAGAATATGACCTAAAACAGAACCTTGGGGTACAACCGTACGTGACAACATTTTGGTCACCGATAGATAATAATAATTACGGCTCCTAATCCACACAGATCTGTAGCAATTTCTCAATTTGATCAGTTGCAGAATATTTGAGGGTAGCTTTATTGTCTGCCTATGATTCGTTGCTACTTTCGGAATAGATTGATCCACGCTTTCAAACACGCTAGAAGCGAAGAAACTAATACGTTCATCAATTTGGGACTCCGATGATCCTTCTATAAAAACTTCTCGATTTGCTCTCAATTTCGACCCTAGAATGTTTTTATACCTATTCCAACTAGCATTTCTATAGTCATATCTGGTGTTTCTATATTCCTGTAGTGCTAAATTAGTAGAGATTTTGACCGGTGAATGGTCCGAGCTCAATTCATTTAACACCAGAGGCTGGGTGAAAAGGTAAGACTTATTGGTCAAAAATATATCCAGAGTTGATTGATTCGATCGGCTGCTTGAAGGAATATAAGTATGATCAGGTGGATACAGTATACTGAATGGGTGTCTAGTACTCAAATCTGCAAGTACGTTGCCCCAGGAATTTGCTCTGAGGCAACCCCAGCTCCTGTGGCTACAATTAAGATCACCTCCAATCAAAAAAGTATCGTTAAAGCTAAGAAGCTTACGGAAATCGCTAGACAAAACACACCGATTTCTTACTGATGCACGGGCGCCAGGAAAATAAACCGATACAATTTTTACCGATCGTCCATTAAGAGAAAAAAGTTCGATTCCAATGTTTTCTATAAGTTTCGTTTTAATTACAGGAAGTACTTTATGCTTTAATGTTCTTTTGACGACAATGGCAACACCGCCAACCCTTCTCTCTTCTCTATCTAAACGATAGAATTTATAATGACTATTAGATATATTTGTATTAACAGTTATCCATGTTTCACTAATTAATCCAACATCTATATTATATTCGCTTTTAAAAACAAAAAATTCTAAAATTTTACCTTGAATGCTTCTAGCATTATATTTAAATTACAATTCATTATTTACCTTGATACAAATACTTAATAGCTTATTGTACAATAGTATTGAACTGATCAGCTTTTGTTCTGCAGTTTCCTAGACGCGTAAGCATCTCCGCCATAAGAGAGTTGATTTCTTCCATAGAGAACAACAGATTGTTCGTTTCCTTATGTTCGGTCGCGGTGTTGTTGATGTTGCAGTTATTCCAGACGTTTGGATTGATTACCCCAGTTGGAGCTGAAGTAGGTGGTACAACATTTTTAGATTTCGCCCCGAGTGCAGGAAAATCGTTACAATCGAGTTGGAATTATTGTCGAACGAATTTCTTCGCTGGAGCTGATCTGCTGCTGTTTCTCACAGAAAGCTTTTCTCTGATAGCGAAAAAGCTTTTTCGACTTGTGCAAGAGACATCAGTCGATTTGTGTGTGCCGTTGCAGTTTGCACATTTACGGCGTCATTGATAAAGCATCATCAACTACGAATTAACCCTGATTATAGTTTAATTACCCTTTAATACGTCATTCGTTATTCATTACATTTTCTAATCAACGTTGATCAAGTCTTCATTAACTTAAATGCCGAATTTCGCATTCAAAGTTCAGTCAAAGTGACAGTTGCAAATTATTTTTTTCATTTAATAATCACAGAAAATATTCTTCACCGGCAAAATGGATTGTTTTAAAAGTTTTATAAATCATTTAGATATGTTAAATGATTTTATTAATACGCAACGTCCAAAGATATATAAAAAACGGATTAATCCTCTTCAAGATCTCCTTGAGCACGAATTCCGAAGCAAATATAGATTCTCGAAGGAAAATGTGCGAAGATTAATTGATTCATAATGATTTGGAAGGCGATAATAGAGGTGGGTTTATCCCTGTTGAGTTGGAGGTAATGGCAGCGATTCGATGTAGTCGGAATGAAGTAAGTTAACCATATTCATACATACACATCTGTGTACAGACTCTTATAGCATGAAAAAATTTCTTTGAAGATTCAAGACGATGCTGCTGAAATTCATGGCTTCAGTCAGCCCACAATGAGCAGGATATATGCAAGAGTCGGAATGAAGTAAGTTAACCATATTCATACATACACATCTGTGTACAGACTCTTATAGCATGAAAAAATTTCTTTGAAGATTCAAGACGATGCTGCTGAAATTCATGGCTTCAGTCAGCCCACAATGAGCAGGATATGTGCAAGAGTGGCAAACGCTTTTGCATCAAAAAGGCATGCGTATGTGAATATGCCAACCCTTGTTGAGGATCAGTTGGGTGTCATTTCTAAATTCTGTGATATAAAAGGATTTCCAGATGTAATTGGTGCAATCGACTGCACCCACATACGTATCCAAAGAATAGGAGGTGATGCGAGTCAATATTATATAAACAGAAAGAGCTACTATTCTATAAATACTCAGCTAAATACTACGGTTTCGAAAAATTATATGCCTAATGCTATTTTATACCAGGTCGTTTGTGATGCGCGCCTAAGGATACGAGATATTGTGTGTCACTGGCGTACTCACGACTCTAGGATATTTAGAGAGAGCAGAATAAAAAGTCGTTTAGAAAGTGGAGAATTCAGAGGACGCTTGGTGGATGATGGTGGATATGCCTGCACGCCGTATCTGTTTACACGTCTGCTTAATCCCCAAACCCCGGCAGAGCAGAGATACAATAATGCTCATATTGGAACTCGAAATGCTCTTGGTAACTATAAAGCAATTTGACTGGACTTACCTTAGTAAATATGTATTGTTTTCTACTTTCTTTTTTTTAATTTTTTTAGAAGATCTGCATGATTTGGAAACCCCAAATGTTTATATGCAACCGCCTCTAGGACAACAAGCCGATTTACCGGAAATAAGCCGCAGGGCATTTATTAACCAACACTTTTGTTGAAAAAAACATGAATCGTATTTTATAATAATAAAAACGCTATTTCTTTTGCTACTTATTGTATTTTATTCATGATTTTTATTTTTTCATTGTGTTCTTCCTGCATAAGATGCATTTTAAGCTCCCTTTCCATTTCAATGCTCTTCATCTGAGCCTCGTGTACTCCAGCTCCTCCTCCCTCACCTTCTTACCAATTAGAAAAGTTCTTTCTTATAATATTCGTCATTCGATTGAACCTAAAATGCAAATATATATTGTAATATAATGGAGCATAATAACTACGCTACCACTATGCAACACATTCCGAAGTGTCTTTTCATTCGAGCATAATTTCGTTCCGAAGTGTCTTTTCATTCGAGGTTCGTGTCCGCAGTTCGTGTCCACGATAAGAGATGGATAATATCTGAGAAACCGTCACGGATTTAAGAGAGAATTATAACCGCAAGAAATTATTGTCATCTTGGAATTATTACATCAGAATTTTCTTGTTCCAGTGGTCGAAGAATTTGCTAGAAGTTTCTGGCTATCAGAAATGCTGCTATATAAGGACAGATGGCGATCGAGGCAAGGCAGTTGGTTTTGAAACGCACGAGGAGATTGAAAAAGTGATAACAGCCGAAGTTGTAATTTTGTGATAAATTGAAAGTTGAGAGTTAACAAGAAGAAGTAATTAGTTTGGATTTGTGAATTAAGTAATTGAAAGGATATAAAGTGATTTGAGAAGAAAGAGACCTTGTAAGGAAGGAGTTTGCGAAGAATAGTATAGTGTGAACTTGAATTGTTCTATAGACTAGAAAATAAAGAAATAATTTCACAGAATATCGTTTTATCTACTCGAGCCGTAGCTCGCATATTACAATATGTACATAAGTCTATGATATTGTTGTGTTGTGTTAATTACAACTTGCACATTTGGTTTTGGACTTCTTTTTCGGGATGAGGGCAGGGGTGGGAGAAACTCTGGAAGTTGAAGAACTCGGAAGGCCAGAAACCGTTTCGTGTTTTGGGGGGGAGATTTTTAATTCGCTATCCACAGGAAGAATACTGTCAGCAACAGACAACTGAAACAAGAAATAGACATTTTTGCTTAAGTCTTCCAATTACCCATACATTTGAATACCTACTACGGGCTATCGTTGTCAAAAATGTTGAAGTCGGCTTCAAATTCCTTTGGAATTAAGGCCATTATCTCTGCATCTCCTCCTTTCGGAGATGCAGGTCTTGCACCACCACCGGTTGCATTTACCAGAACACGATAGCGATTGTCTTTGGCCTTAAATTGCATTTTCGTATTCCTCCATTGGAACTGCAGTTGGGTAAGACCACGCTCCTTTTTATTGACCTCGTTGAATCTTGAATTGAAAAATTTATTGTTTCAGTACCTGTATGTGCATAATATGAAATTTTAAAAATATATGTAAATACCGTTTCAAAATGTTCGTCCAAGCATCGCGCTTCCTTTGAGAGGTATTGCTGTCAGTTCTTTTGTCCTCTACAACATCAATATGCTCTTTTATTAACTCTTTTAAGAGTTGCTAAAAATATTAAAACGTAATGGTAACTAAAAATTATTTTAAACTTACTTTTTCTTCTGAATCCCAATTTTCAGCGCGCTTACGTTTAGTTCCTGTCTCCATTTTTTGTTTTGTGATGACGAACCATAGCATTGTTTGACATTATTCAAATACAATTTTCAAACAGTGTTTCCAAAACCGTTCATTAAAGCAAAGTTACTTATTATTAGTTCACAATTGTGTTATGAATAACACAGTGATCAACTTTTTAATCGCGAATTAGTTAACAATGAATCAAAAGGCAAATAGGGAAATATAATGAATACGGCTGTTAATGTTTTTAGAAGTGGAAGCTTTTGTCTCGTCATTTTCTGAGCAGATTCCACAATAAGTTTTGATGTGGCAATTTCGCTCACCATGTCCAAACATCTGGCAGTTGTAGCACTGCGTGAGCTTATTTCTCTGGTTGTGAGAGAGGTCCCATTTGACTTGAGTTTTAAATATTGATTTAATATTTTTCTTTAAATCATTTAGTCGTATGGAACCGCATTCGACAAAGACAAGGTACAAGACATCGATGTATTTATCATACTTCCTCTTAATCATTTTAAAGTTAATGCACTTCAAGCCGAGGCGAATAAGTTTATTTTTAAGATCGTCTAGTGGAAGTTCATCAAGACCACACAAAATAAATTTAAGTGACCTTACCGAGGGAAGGTCAAGTGTGAAAAACTGTCAGTTACTGGTTTTAAGCAAAGTGCAAATATTTTTATGCGTCTCAACACTTTCACAGATTATTTTAATGCCAATTGTTATTTTTTAACACTGTAGTCTTCAATGTTGTTTTCGCGTAGGAGTGCGTGAACATTTTCAGCCGATTTTTGCAAGACACAAATGGATGGAATTTTAGGTTTTTTCACCGAAGAGGGGTTATAACCACATCGCATTCAATATCACTGTCCGAATCGGGCAAGCACTGAAGTGGCGCGAAAGAATTAGTTCTAGAGTTATCACTTCTAGAACCCATTTTTCGGCTTGTTAAAACTGAAGACAAGTTGTCCTCAGGAATAGGAGATCGATTTCTCTTAGGAATGTTGTTGTTTAAGAACCACGTATAGAAAAGAACGTCAGACGGGTTCAAAGCTCGACTGCGAACTGATAATAGCGTTACCAGGGCTATAACACTGGTAGAACATCCCATCATCTCCTTAACGAAGCGAAAGATCAAGAAATGGGTCTGGAGGAACTAATGACTCAGCAGGGGTCTACGAGCCAAGATATACAACGGTTTGTGGGCAACTATAAGAGAGATGGTTCCACCAGGAAATCATTGGACTACCAGCAAAAAAGGTTCTCCAACTAGAGGCTCTGGAGGACAAATTTGTCCGAACCGATGATTCGCACAAAATTTGGACCACGCTTAGATCACCCATACTTTAGTAAAGACTACTACGAAGGCGTAATTGCAAGAATTCAAACATAAAAAAAGCACCCATATGCAAATCCGAAGATGAAGGAGCTGCAGTCCCAGAGCAACTGGAAAAGCAAAGGGGACAAGGCAACAGTACTGATTCTAGGCAACAAAATAAGCGGGAATATGATCAAGGCAATTCCGATCGATGTATAGGGAGAGCTTACACACAAGCAGGCCCTGATCCACTCATAGGTCAAGGCGCCATACCCAAAGGGATAATCAAACATGATCTCAGTCCTTCTGATATCAGTAATGAAGCAGAATCCACTCACAAATGCCCGAATGAGCTCTCCGCACTAATAAAAAAATCAAACTATTAGGTGCGCAACTAAGTTCTTAATAGATGGCTCCAGCAAGTGCTGGTCGATTTTGACATATTCAAAACGTCACGAACCAAGCTTAGACATATGATAAACAAACTGTTTTGACACATTAGTGATTTTGTTTTGGCGTCATATACTTTTGGTTGTGTCTGATTTTGTGCCAAATAATCGTCATTTGCGGGAAGTGCTGATTTTCTTCTTTCTTTCGAAGAAAACTACGTCTGAAGCTCATCGAGAGCTCCAAAATGTTTACATAGATGCTACTCTAAGTGAAACAAGGTGACGTGATTGATTCCATCGCTTCAGAGATGGTGATTTTTATGTTGACGACAGTCCGCGTGAAGGAAGGCCAAAATCCTTCGAAGACGTTGAATTGGAGGCATTGCTCGATAAGAATCCGAGCCAAACGCAAGAACAGCTTACTTCAGCATTAGAAGTTACCCGTCAAGCCATTTCCAAGCGATTGCATGCGTTAGGAATGATTCAAAAACAAGGAACTTGGGTATCTTATGATTTGAAGCCAAGGGACGTTGAGCGTCGTTTTCTCGCTTGTGAACAACTGCTCCAGAGGCAAAAAAGGAAGGGTTTTCTTCATCGCATCATGACGGGTGATGAAAAATGGATTCATTACAGCAACCCAAAGAAAGGAAGTCATGGGGCCTGCCCGGTCATGCTTCTACGTCGTCGGCTCGGCCGAATATTCACGCTGCAAAGATTACGCTGTGTATTTGGTGGGACCAGGTCGGTGTCATTTATTATGAACTGTTGATACCCAACGGAACCATCACTGGGGAACGGTATCTACTTCAATCGATGCGATTAAGCCGAGCACTGCGCGAAAAACGGCCACAATACGAGCAGAGGCACGAAAAAGTGATTCTGCAGCATGACAACGCTCGGTCTCACGTTGCCAAACTCGTTAAAACCTACCTGGAAATGCTCAAATGGGAAGTCCTACCCCACCCGAATTCCCCAGATATTGCGCCATCCGATTATTACTTGTTCCGGTCGATGGCACATGGTCTGGCTGATCAGCAGTTCCGCTCATATGAAGACATCAAAAAATGGCTTGATTCGTGGACCGCCTCAAAATATGAACACCTTTACCGTAACGGTAATCGAGCTCTACTAGAAAGATGGGGAAAAGTTGTAGCTAGCGATGGGCAAACTTTGAGTGTTTCATTTGTAACCATTTTTTCACAATAAAGTTGCATTTTCATCAAAAAAAACTTCCACCAGAATTGAAGAGAACTTAGTTGCGCACCTAATAATTCGGCAATTTTCAACTTTCGACGTCAACTATACTGCCGCCTGGAAATGAATAACAGATAGGTATGAAAATACCCCCCTGCTGGTGGCAGCATCACTAAATAAATTAATGTCCGAAGCAGCTATGCAGAATGAGAGCGCATCCATTATTAAGGGACTACACGACACTACACAAGAGTGCCTACTGAGTCTGCAAAATCACAGATTAGATACAACAAATTGGGACCCTCTTTTATTATATGTGCTACAAAAGAGATTAGATCGAATTACTCATGCTTGTTGGGAACAATCGTTGCAGCAGCCGAAATCACTACCTTCGTTAAAGCAGTTTCATGCGTTCTTAGAAGTACGTTTTCTGTCATTAGAAGCTCTTGGAATAAAGACATACGAGGCTACCTCGGAGGATCATCATAAAAGGCAATGGAATTCAAGATCATCAGGGCTAGCTTGCACATCTTGTAAAGGAGAACTCCAACTATTCAGCTGTCCTAAGTTTTTGTACCTAAGCCCAAAAAATCGCATTAACCTGGCACAGAGTTTAAAATGCTGCAAAAACTGTCTTAAAACCGAGCACAATACAAATGATTGCCTGTCCAGATCGTGCATGAAATGCCAGAAAAAGCATAACACTCTCCTTCACATAAAAGGACCAGCCAGAGAATCATTAACTACAAAGGAACCAACTAATGCGACAGGTTCCTGTAATTCCGCAGCAAAATTTATTTCTTACACCACCAGCGCTCATCAGGAAAGCACGAGCATGTACTCGTAAGGCCATTGTCCAGTTGAAAGATCGCACTGGAAGGAAGGTTGTTTGCAGGGCGCTACTAGATTCAGGATCACAGATTAACCTTAAAACAGAAGGTTTGGCGAAGGCATTAGGGTTACATGAAACCCCTGATGCAACCTGCATTGAAGGTATAGTTCAGCGAAAACAGGAATCTTATCGAAGACTGAGGAATGTACCTCATTCAAAATCAACGGTTTTTCCACCAGAATTGAAGCACATATATTGCCAAAAATTATTTCGCCTCAGCCATCACGACCAAAACTTCAAAATGGCCGATTCCAAAAAACATTGTCCTTGCTGATCCACAATTGAATCAACCTGGTTAAATAAACATGCTCATGGGAGCAGAAATATTTTATTCAACGTTAGCTGTAGGACAAATAACAAACGTCCTTCCGCTACTACAAAACACTGTATTTGGTTGGACAATCGCAGGGTAGGTATCAACAACTGGCAGCAAATCAACTTACTTACTTATGTCCTGTATCCCCTTGTGGGTCTACAACGCCTATGCGCCATCGTGTGCGATTTCTGGAAATGTGCCTTAGCTCTCCCCAACTCTTTCGCAATTGTCGTGCTTCCTTCTCAACTGTTCTGCGCCACGTACTCCTAGGACCGTTACGTACTCCTAGGACCGCCGCGTATCCTGCCATCCTGGGTAAGCGGATTCCATTGCATCGCTTGGTTAGCTATGGACCATTCACCCTTTCGGAGAATGTGACCGATCCACTGCAACTTTCGTCGTCGTATGGTTGTGCCTATAGGTTTGGCCAAAATATCTTTAAGATGTAGCGTAGACACCTATTGACAAACGTTTGCAACTTCCTCGTGTTAGTGGCGGCACGGATTCAAAGTTGGAAGGGAACAGTGGTAGCTTGGTGTTTAAGCTAATTGCAATACTTCGCCAAACTATGGATAGCATCCCAAACGCAGATTTTGCTTTACCTATTCGGTTGGCTATATCCAGTTCGGTTCCGCCATCGGTTGAGACAATACTCCGAAGGTATTGGAAACTCTCTTCTCTCTCAACCGTTTGTCCAGCAATGCAAATATGAGTTGATGAGTTTGGTCCTAGGCTGATCATTTTTGTTTTTGCCGAGTTAATTTTCAGCCCAACGACGTCCCTCTCCAACGGCTTCCCTCTCCACATTTGTCGTCATTTGGTGAAGGTCCATTATTCTGTGAGAATAGTAGGCATACATCGTCGGCGTAGTCGAGGTGTTTGAGTTCAGATGTGAGAGTCCATCGAATTCCTCCATTTCCTGTTGATAAGGCCGCATTCAGCACATCGCTAATCACTAATAAAAACAGTATTGGTGAAAGTATGCAGCCTTGCCGAACCCCACTTTGGACTTCGAATTCGTCAGACAACCTTCCTCTGTGCAAAACGTGACATGTGGACCCATCATATGTAGCCTTGATAATTGCTATTAATTTATCAGGAATGCCTCTCCTGCGCAAGGCACGCCAAATAAATTCCCGATTGATGATCCACAGGGTGTTGATGTGGTCGGCACAGGAGGATCCAGAGCGGAAACCTGCTTGTTCGGCGTCGACTGTGTCTTCAAGGTGTTCTTCGATTCGCTCCAGAATGATTCTAGCTACTGTCTTGGCCACAGCAGGCAGCACGCAGATACCTCCCCAGTTTTCGCACTGCATTAGGTTGCCTTTTTTAGGGAGCTTGACGATCATTCCCTTTTTCCACTCATCCGGAAAACTCTCGGCTCCCATGTTCTCCCGACAAGTGGGAACAGTAGCTCTGCCGAAGCTGTTGACGCAGCTTTTTTTTCTTTTTTTTTATAATTTGCACGTGTTGAAGGGGATATGAATACCCTTATACTAATCTTTAGAACACGTGCGTTTTTGTGGAAAGGAAGAGACAGAGAGAAAGATAGAGTGGTGTGGTTTGAAACTCAGGTGGTATTAAGTTTCTGTAAACTCCAAGGGTGGCTGTCCAGATAACTGGGGAGTATTTTGTTTGTTTTCACTATTATTGTCGTTGCTTATGATTCACAGTATTTTTTTCTGTCCTCCTGATGTCATCATCACGATCAAGTTGCATTTTAGCCATAGCTTGAAAAGGCTTCGCGTGTATGCCGTCAAGTCCTACCGCCTTATTAGTTTTCAGGGCTTTGATTGCGGTAATAATCTCCTCCTTACTAGGGGTTGTGGTGCGGGAATTTCTTTCTTCGGACACTTCAGTCTAACTTGGGTGCATATTGCTGGCGAATACTCGGTTTAAAACCAAAGCATATATGCTCCTTCCATCTCTTTAGTTGATCCTCATCCGATATTATCAACGAACCGTCTAAGCCTTTCACTGGGTTTTGAGTAGAGCTTCGGCCACCTATAAGCTCTTTAGTGATTCTATAAACGGTTCTGTTGTCGCACCTCGCTGCTGCTTCTTCTTCTTCCGTAGCCAGCGCATTGATGTAATTGCGCTTGTCACGTCTCACGCTACGCTGTACTTCTCTCATCTTCATTCGATATAGGCACTCAAGCTCGATCCTCCCTGCTGCTGGAGTTGCTGCAATTCAAGCTCTTAGCTGTTTTCGTTCGTTGATCCTTAATTTTGGTGGGGGCGAAAGCCCCCATTTATTTGGCTTATTACAAGCTACAACTAACTTAAATCTAAACTAAAACTTAAACCTAGAACTTAAAACTAAAACTTAAAACTAAAACTTAAAACTAAGACTTAAAGTTAAGGAGAATGGTGAAGGAGTTCGGTTTTGAGGCAGGGGGTGCTGAGGTTAAAATCAAACTGGGTGAGGTTTGAGTTCACTTTTCGCAGCATACGGGAAATTGGTTCATTAGATCCATATGAAGTGCGGTGAGACGGTAAATAGAAAAGACGAGGGCATCGTAAATTTCGTGGGTTGGTATTGAAAAAAATTGAATTATAATATGTGAACGAAAATTTAGTTCCCTATCGTACAATATTCCAAGATCACGGAGAGACTGAACGATGGATATAGGTTGACCATGAAGAAGGTAAAGGCGGGCGGAGGACACGTGGTGCTTACGTGATAAGGTAATGGATTGACATTTGGCGATATTGAGCTCT
The DNA here is from genome assembly GCA_963082735.1 of Pocota personata. Taxonomy (NCBI): domain Eukaryota; kingdom Metazoa; phylum Arthropoda; class Insecta; order Diptera; family Syrphidae; genus Pocota; species Pocota personata. Next base: position 105,646,910 of record OY720430.1, read on the forward strand.
AAGCGATTTTGTAGGCACCAGTTCGAAAAACTATCAAGGTCTTGTTGAAGGAGGCAGTAGTCATGTGGTGAAGAGATGGCTTTGAAAAATTTGGTATCATCAGCGTACAGAGAGAGGGAAGAATGTTTAATAACCCTCTCGACATCGTTTATGGTTAGAATGAAGAGAAGGGGACCTAGATGGCTGCCTTGCGGAACACCAGAGGTGGCCAAGAAGGGAGTCGATAAGATGGATCTGAAGCGAACTCTGTAAGAACGGTTTTCCAGGTAAGAAGATATCCATTTTAACAATATGGGTTCGAAACCGAGGGCAGACAATTTGAAGAGGATTATGTTATGAGATATCTTATCAAAAGCCTTACTAAAATCAGTTGCAATAACGTCGACTTCTTTGCCATTCTCTAAGGCAGACAGGGCGAAGGACACGAATTCGACTAAGTTAGTGGTAGTTGATCTACCTTTCAGAAAGCCGTGTTGGGTGGGAGAGATAAGAGACTTGCACTGAAAGCTTAAGGCTTCGTATAAAATACTTTCGAAAAGTTTGGGTAGATGAGAAAGTTTAGCAATGGGGCGATAGTTTGTTACCTCGTTCTTTGATCCCTTTTTGTGAATGGGGGTTATGAAAGAGGTCTTCCAAATCTGAGGGAATTCTCCTAGTGATAGAGACAAACGGAAGAGGTGAGAGAGGGGGAGGGAGAGAATGGAAGAGCATTTTTTAAGAAAAATGGCAGGGAGACCATCTGGGCCGGGTGAGAATTCATCATTAAGATTTTGTAGTTTATTTTCAATTACAGCAGGATCAAAAGGCAGGGACAGAAAGGGACCAACGGAGAAGTTAAGAAGGTGAGTGAAGTAAGAGGGGTCTGGTTCAAAAGAGTTGTCGGCGACGGATTGTTTAAAATAGGTGGCAAACAAGTTGGCAATGGTTTGCGGATTAGTTGAAGATATGTTTTCAAAAGAGAGGGACGGAGGGTAACCGTCAGATTTTTTTTTATAGTTGACGAATTGAAAAAATGACTTAGGGTCGTTTATAAGATTTGCTTTCGCGTTAATTAGGTGCCGCTGGTAGAGAGAGTTATAAAGATGATTGAATTGAAGGTAGGAACCGAGATAGTTGGAATAGTCGAAAACAGAATTGGTACGAAGGAAAGCTGCCCATAACTTGTTTCTCTTGTTACGTAAGGCGCGAAGTTTGCGATTATACCAAGGGGGGGATGAAGATGAAGTTTTATGACGAGAAAAGGGGACATAAAGAGAAATGAAATTAAACATTTCTCTGTAAAAAATTGTGAGGGCTTCGTTTAAGGATAAGTTAGCAAAATCAAAGGAACATCTACTCAGATAGGCATTTATTTTGCGGAAATTAGCTTTATGAAAGTCGTAAGAAGTGTGAAATGCAGGAGGTGTAGATTGAAGTGGAGAATTGAGGAAAAGTGAAAGAAGAAGGGGAGGATGAAAGTTATCAATAGTTGACAGAGTTAGGGGACAAAGCGAGACTGAGGAGTTAACGGGATCAGTTGTGAATATAAGGTCTAATTGCCTTCCCATGTAATTTAAGACATTACTAACTTGACATAGACTTGAATCAGTTAGCCGATCTATGAAGAGACATTCCTTAGTGGAGTTGGCATTTGAAGCGATGAAAAAGTATTCATCATCGGAAGGACTCCACTGCAGCAGAGGTAGATTAAAGTCGCCAAAAATGAAGATGTCATCGAGGGAATCAGATAGGTCGATAATTTGATCAATCGCGTCTATAGCAAGTTGGTAAGATTCGATAGATTGATTTGGTAGAATGTAACAACACATAACGTACAGGGATCGGTGTGGAAAAGTTATTTTTATTGTAATAAAGTCGACCTTAGAAGAGGAAGAAATGGCAATGAGAGAAGAGTCAAGGTCATTATGAATGGCCAGTAGCACACCTCGAGAGGGAGAGTCTACCAAGGGTTGGGTAGGGTCGTCGTCTCGAAAAACATTAAAAGTAGGGGGGAATAATTCTTGACTCTTTATGTCGGGGATCAGATTGGTTTCAGTCAGAGCATAGATATCGAAAGGGAGGGCATGGGATTGGCGCAAAACAGCTTGGGTTTTCGAGCGTAGGCCTCTTACGTTCTGGTAGTAAAATGTAAGAGGAAGATTGTTGTGTAGGGACGAGGGGGAAGGCAGTTGAACTGCTGATGATAGTGGCAGTTTATGGACGAAAAAATTTGTTGTGGTCACTTCGGCTCCGTTGGAGATGTTGCGTTCTTTTAGAGTGTACGTAGTTGCCAAAAGCAGCAAGGTCATCTGCTACTTTTTGAGGAGACAAATTAAAAATCTCGTGGAACTTGATATAGATTTTCTTGAGACTGTCTATTTCAATGGGGAGGCCTTCTTGCTGAATGGAAACCATGACACTTGTTTTGGTTTTACCCTCATAGCAAACTGAGTCAGATTTGTCATGAAGATACGCGAGAAAGAGGCGTATATTCTCGTAAACCCTTTTTTCTCTTAGCCTGGAGAGTGCGTAGCGACATTCTGTGGTGTCGAAGGTTTGCTGTGTTAGTTTAACTAGAGGCGGTAAAACCGGATCAAGACTGGGAGCAGTGGAGGAAGAGATTGAAGAGAAAGGTGTATTAGATGAGACATTAGCTGTGGGGTTCAGAATATGAGAGCTGATAAAGTTAGGGTATTTGGCTCCAGTTGTGAGATTGAAATTAGGGAAAGAATTGGTGGTGAGGGCAGGTGGCGCGGAGGGTTGTAGCGGTTGAGAGGTGCCAGTGTGAGAAGTTGGGTTTAATTTAAACGAAACTCGCTTGTGTGTGGGCTTCGGTGGGGCGGCGACATTAAGTGCATTTAAAGAAGAAGAAGAAGACGTTTGTTTAGGTATGGTAGGGGGGGTAAATTTGGGGAATAATTTAGTTTTTAGGAACCAGTTAGTGTCAGATTTGGGTCGGGAGTTGGAAACAGGTTTTGGATGCTTATTACTAATCTTAGATTTATTTACAGTCTTATCATTAATGCAGAGTTTATCGGTCGATTTGCTGATGAGCATCTTACCAAGCTTGAAATCAGTACCAGTAGAGCTTTGAAATATCCATTCGTATCGAGACGGTAAGTCGAATTTGAAATTTCGATTACTCTTGTGGCTGGATGGCAGGAGCATTATGCATTGGTGGATGGTAATACCAAATCTCTTTTTGAAAAATTGTGTAATCCATGGGACATCCGCGTAGTGAGGGGCTCCTTTGATGAGAAATGTAGTGACCATCTGGTTCTCCATCCTTAGCTTGTCCAATCTGCGCTGCCACTCAGAAGGTGTCCATGTAGTGCCAAACTGTTTGATGAGTTTACGTGGGGCGACAGCAGGAGGAGACAACGTTACCGTGACTTCCGATTGGTGAGTTGTAACGCTTGCGTTAGAGTTATCCGTTTCAACCATCCGTTGGAGACAGGAAGGTGGAGATGAGGGGGGATCCACTTCGGTATCTAATAGTTCAGCCAAGATTGACGTGTTGTACTGAACAATTGGGTGATGCTGAGTATGGTTTGATACTTGATCAATTTTGCTGCATATTGTTCCAATGCTATCCTCAATATCAGAAAAAGTCGACCGAACCACGGTTAATTCGTCGCCGACATCACTAATTTTATCGAAAATCACTTCGAGCATAGGATCAGGTTGCTTGGGAGATGGTTGATTAATCGATGGGGCTTGAAAATGAAAATCTAAGTCTTCACGCATTGTGTTAATGATATCGCACGTATTTTGGTGTGCGATAATTTGCGCATCCGATTTTGTTTTGAGATCACTTATCACAGTATTGAGGTGACACAGGGTTGTTTCATCGTTATTAGATCTTGCGAAACCCAACTCAAAAAGACCAGCAATTTCTTTCTCAATGTTAACAAGTTTGGATTTAATTGAGTCGTTTGAAGACGGTATCCTCGGAAAGCCACGCACCAATGGTCTTGGATGGTGGCGGGCATTGAGCTGTTGATTGTTTCCACTCCACGTGAGAGATGGTCCCTTAATTCTTGGAGCACTGAAGGAACTCTCAGTCGGTTTACGTTGAACCTAGGTATTTTTGTGTCGTTAGATCTACGAACGGCAGCAGTGCGTAATCGGAGAGTAGCTATAATAAGATGGTGATCTCGTACCAATCATTTGTCGGCACCTCGTCTGTTTCGGACGTCTAGGAGACTACTTCAAAAACGGCGACTGATGGCAAAATGGTCAATTTGGTTGGAGGTTGCTTGCCTGTCTGTTGACACCCAACTGATTTTATGGCAGGCTTTGTGCTCAAACATGGTGTGCCAAGGGGACAAGCCACACCTACACAGATATTCGTATACCCGTTCAAGTCTCGTTATGGGACATATTTTGAGAGCCTTGGGCTAGCAAGCATCGTATCCAGCGAATAGAATTTGCAACACTTAAAAACTTCAGCCAAGTACTACGAGCAATATGTAATCAATTGGATGACAAGACAAATTGCAACAAGAGCACAAGGCACTTCGAATATCTCCTAAATGAACTCGACACAAGAAATGCTCTACTGCGATTATATCATAGGAACATCGCCAATGCATTGTTCGGAGTTTTGGATTCCGAATATACCAAAAACATGGAAAATTCTACCGACAACGTGCACGAAAACGAAGGCCATCTTTCCATCTTATTCAGAACCAAACGTCACTATTGGATGCTACATACAATATGATTAAGCGGAACCAAGAAGATTTCGACGAGCAGTTTAGAATATGGCAGAGTCATATAAACAACTTAACAATAGAAATGAACGTCCTACGGCGAGAATATTATCAACAAAAGCTCTCCACTCTATACACCTCCATTGTGATGCAGACAATGTTAATTGCATCCAACGTCCAACGCATTCAAGGCTCTATTTTGGATGTTTTAATAGGCACTCACTAAGGGAGGATTAGTCGACAATTAATAGCTCCTGACCAATTGAAGTCAGAACTTTCCAGAGTCAAGGAGCATTTAACTCCGCAGAATACCTATAGAAGGAGAAGTCATCCTACAAATTTATCAGCTTATGTCAATCGAAGGAAGACCTACCGAAAAAATACATTAAATTTAAGCTACAAATACCATTACTAACTACGGAGGATTTTGAAATGTTCAACATTATACCGATCCCAACCTAACTCCAAGAAGTATACGACGATGGACTCATCCAATTGAAACATAGACACCACTTCACAGTAGAATATATGTATCTCTCTAACTCTGGCTATCGGCGTTAGCGGTTATTTACTCTGGAGATGTACGAGTATAGTTAGCCGGCGTTCCAAGACGTCATCAACTGCATAACCCGTTCTCAATAACAGCAATGAATCTTCACGACGAAGATAAAGCAGCGCTTTCAACATACCAATAAATTGTTGAATACAGCATTCAACGGGGGAAGAATGTTAAGATTCCCACATTATTTTGCACACCTTGCATATACATATAAATATTGTAATATGCAAGCTACGGCTCGAGTAGATAAAACGTTATTCTGTGAGATTATTTTTTTATTTTCTAGTCTATAGAACAATTCAAGTTCACACTATACTATTCTTCGCAAATTCTTTCCTTACAAGGTCTCTTTCTTCTCAAATCACTTTATCTCATTTCAATTACTTAATTCACAAATCCAAATTAATTACTTCTTCTTGTTAACTCTTAACTTTCAATCTATCACAAAACTACAACTTCGCACATTATCACTTTTCCAATCTCTTCGTGCGGTTCGAAAACCAACTGAATTGCCTCGATCGCCATCTGTCCTTATATAGTCGCATTTCTGATAGCCAGAAACTTCTAGCAAATTCTTCAACCACTGGAACAAGAAAATTCTGATGTAATAATTCCAAGATGACAGCTGCAGCCAATAATCCCTTGCGGTTATAATTCTCTCTTAATTCCGCGACGTCGTCTTAGACATAATCCGTACACGAACCTCGAATGAAAAGACACTTCGGAATGTGTTGCATACTTTTGGAGCGTAGTTATTATTCTACATTATGTTACACATGTAAGAGAGGGGCACTCTTAGACTTGTTCGGCCCGAACAAGTGCGTCCTCACTTCGGCCATTGTATCGACTCAGTCGGTCCACATGAACCACTTTCATTTTGGCAATTGGTCCTCGTTGGATGCGGTAGACAACATCGTTGATGCGGGTTACTATTCTGTTGGGACCCTCCCAGTTCTGCTGCAATTTAGGTGATTTCCCCTTTTGGCGATGGGGATTATACAGCCACAGTTGATCACCTTCCTGGAATCCTGACGTTATTGAATTGGCATCATACCTGGTCTTCATGCGGTCGCTCGTTTTCTTAATCTGGCTTCTGGTCCTTCGGCGTATGTCCCTAAGCCTTTCCCTAAGGTCCGCCACGTACTCTTCTTCATTTCTGGGGTCATTGGTAGGAGATCCAAATTTCACCTCACTGGGTAACCGAGCTATTCCACCAAACAAGATTTCGAACGGCGTATGTCGAGTAGTGCTATGCACGGCACTTCTATCGGCCATCAAAAACAAGGGAATCTGCCGGTCCCAATCCCGTTGGTAGTCACCTACGACCTTCGAGAAATGTACGTCCAAAGTCTTATTGAAACGCTCCACCATACCGTCCGACTGTGGATGAAGTGGGGTTGTCCGTCTCTTTTTGATTCCGAGTAGTTGACTCTTGGAAGATTCTTGCCTCGAAGTTCCGCCCTTGGTCAGAATGCAATTCCAAGGGCACACCGAATCTGCCCACCCAATTGTAGACGATCTGCTCCGCCACGGTTCTGGCTTCCTGGTTAGGGATCGGAAACGCTTCCGGCCACTTACTGAAGTAGTCCATTACTACGAGTATATACCGATTACCATTGTCGGTTTCCGGAAAGGGCCCTGCGATGTCAATGGCGATTCGTTCGAAAGGTGCTCACACGTTGTATTGGTGCATCTTACCTCGAGTTTTGATTCTCTGACCCTTGCTAGCTGCACACATGTCGCATTTTCTGCACCAGTCTTCTACATCTTCCTTCGCTTTTAACCACTAAAAACGTTCCCGTACCTTTTCTAGCATCTTAATCACTAGCAAGTGGCCTCCGGACGCCCCGCCTTGCATTTCCTGTAACACGTCCTTGACCCTCGTCCACGGCACGACAAGCTGCATTACAAATGTCTTTCCGTCGGTTGATTCCCATTTTCTTCTCAGAACACCTTCTTGGACATGGAGGGAGCCTCACTGCGCAAAATATGCCTTTAAGGTCGGGCTTCTGTGAGAGATGTTCTGATGATCCGGTTTCTTCATGTTCTCCTTCCAGGCCAGAATCGGCTCGATATCCGGGTCTTCCTTCGGTTCTCACTCCTTTTGCTGAAATTATGTGCCCCAAGTACTTGACTTCTGCTCTAAACAGGGCGCACTTCTTGGGGTTGAGCTTCAGGTGGGCACTTCGAAGCCTTTGAAACACATCCCTTAGATTGTCTCGGTGTTGCGCAAACATTTTCCTACGACGATGACATCATCCAAGTACACCAAACAGGTTTTCCATGTTAACCCTTGCAGGACACAATTAATCAATTGCTCGAAAGTCGCCGGAGCATTGCACAGCCCGAATGGCATTACCGTGAATTGCCATAGCCCATTTCCTGCGGTGAAAGCGGTTTTCTCCCGGTCTTCCGGATGGATCTGTACCTGCCAGTAGGCACTCTTCAAATCGAGGGTGGAAAACCATTGGGCTCCTGATAGTATGTAAAGCGTGTCGTCAATCCGTGGCAGAGGATAGATGTCTTTCTGGGTGACGTAATTGAGCTGCCGATAGTCCACGCAGAACCGAGTGTTGCCATCTTTCTTCTTAACCAGTACAACCGGTGATGCCCACGGACTTTTGGAACTTTCAATCAGACCTTCTTTCTCCATTGCCGACACCATCTCTGCAACTTTTGTGTGCTTTGCCAATGGAAGGCGCCTAGCAGGCTGACGAATTGGTCTAGTATCACCAGTGTCTATTCGATGTTTTATCAGGTGTGTTCGGCCGTATTCTCCGTCCTGTGAGGCAAATACATCACCGTACTCATTGATAAGATTCTCTGCCATAGTTCGCTGCTCCTGATTCAGCTCACTGGACTGGAGAATCGTCTCTCTCGTTTCCGCTGTCCAAGGTGATGAGAGAGGTTTTGGAGCATCACGTTCAGATATTGTTGCGACGGCGGTATTCGGCGTGCATTTTCCAGTCACCTCCCCTCGCCTTAGTTTTACAGTGTGTGGTCTCGCGTTCAAAACTCTCACTGGAACCATGGTCTTCTTTGGTTCGACTAACGTCTTTCCCACGATGTAGTTTTGCGAATGCTTCTCTGGGTCTGGTTCTACTATGTATAATCGGTGGCTTGCAAGATCACCTTCCAGCTTCGTCCAAATGATTGTCTCTGAAGACGGCGGCAAAAATTCGTCTTTGCTGATGACTGTCCTGAGAGTTACGGCATTCTCGTTTCCGTACACGATACCTCAGTACTTGCATCCCGATGTCCAAGATTACTTCATTTGCTTTCATGAAGTCTATTCCGATGATGCACTCGTCGCATATATCTGCCACCAGAAACGCATGGGAGAACGTCAGTCCCGCCAGAGTAATCGTAAGACGAACTTCTCCAAACACCTTCGCCATTTCCCCTGTTGCAGTCTTCAGGCAGTAGCTGTTGGTGTTGTGCAGCCATGAGCTTCTGACGATATCTCTTCTTACAATGGAGGCGGTGGCACCTGTGTCGATGGTGGGTACGCACTTCTTCCTGTTGATTAGTGCCCCCACTGTCAGGCTCTTGTTACCCCGTTTGGTTTGCGAAACTTGAATGGTGGTCCTGGGGGCCTCGATTCCAGTAACCAGCTTCTGCCCTGCGAAGTTGGTCCTTACGGATTTCCCGACTGCCGGTTTTGGGAAGTCTGACCGACAGGATGCTTCCTCTCTGCTTCTCCTACTTCCGCAATGTGGACAATTTCCTCGTCTAGGTGCACTTCTGCACTGCCGTTGTAGGTGTACGGTTTGGTTGCAATTCCAGCAACGGATTAAACTTCCGCGAGCTTTGTCTTCATCCATGACGGCTGTTCTCTGGCATGAGCATTCCACGACGGACATTTCCCTGACACGGTGTATTCCCTGGTATGTTTGGTCCGCAGCCTTCATTGACAAAGCGAATGCCAATGCCTCGGGGAGTGTTCGCTTTTCAGCCATCCTTACAGCCATTTGCAGTTGTCTGTCCTCTATGGCCTGAATAAAAGCTTCCACCGCCATTTCGTTGATAAGCTCCTCACCGGCTTTAGGGTATGAAAGATGGGCTAGTCGCTCTATATCCGCTTGCAACTGTTGGAGCGTTTCCCCCCCTTTCTGGACTCGACTACGCAGCTGAACCCTGTACACCCGCTGAATGTGTTCATCCCCAAACCGCATCTCGATAGCCTGAACCAGAGAGTCGTAGTTCTGCTGCTTATCTTCCGGGATGGTCTGCAAGAGCCCCGCAGCTGGACCCCTCAGTGCAAGCGTGAGTGGAATAGACTTCTCTTCATTGTCCCAGCTATTGGTCATTGCGGCCGCTTCGATTGCCTCTTATAAATTGGCCATGATGTTTGACCATCGAAAATAGGAGGCCGCATCTCCTTTCTTCTCAGACCGTCAGTGGAATATTCCCGTGCTTTATGTCTCTTCACGTTGCTGAGTTCCTTAGCAAGATTTTCGACTTGCTTTTCTACTTTTTCAAACTGAGTCTCTATATTCCCGAACTGAGTTTCATGCTTCTCAAAGTTTTCATCGAATCTAGTTTCGACTTTTTCGAGTTGCGTCTCGACCTTCTCGATTTTCTCTTCGATCGCTTCGAATTTGGATTCCAAGTTCTTGTTTTGCTCATCAAGTTTGCTTTCCAGAGCATCTAGAGAATTCTTTTGTTCCTCAAGCTTAAGTTCTAGAGAGTTCCTTTGGTCGTCTATTGCTTTCTTTTGGTCATCGAGCTTAAGGTCCAGAGACTCCTTTTGGTCTTCTATTGCTTTCCTTTGTTCGTCCATGACTAACTTAAGTTGCAGGAGCAGACTTGTTATACCCGGGTCGGCTACTGTACTTGCTGGTTCTTCTTCCACGTCAAACTCTACGTCATGCGGATTTTCACCTTCCTGCTTTACTGCTTCTTCCAGACGAATCAGTAGGGCATCTTTTCCCCCAGTTGTGTCGAGATTCCGCTTACTGAGTTCTGCCTTTAGTTGAATTATAGTTAGTTTTCCCAATTTGCGACCCAATTTGCGCAACTAATTAACTCAACACAGAAATCGTTTTTTTTTTTGTGCAATTTCACACCACGGAAATAGTTGTTCACAGAATAAGTTTTATCTACACGAGCTGCGGCTCGTGTAGATAAAACGTTATTCTGTGAGATTATTTCTTTATTTTCTAGTCTATAGAACAATTCAAGTTCACACTATACTATTCTTCGCAAATTCTTTCCTTACAAGGTCTCTTTCTTCTCAAATCACTTTATCTCATTTCAATTACTTAATTCAGAAATCCAAAATAATTACTTCTTCTTGTTAACTCTTAACTTTCAATCTATCACAAAACTACAACTTCGCCCATTATCACTTTTCCAATCTCTTCGTGCGGTTCGAAAACCAACTGCCTTGCCTCGATCGCCATCTGTCCTTATATAGTCGCATTTCTGATAGCCAGAAACTTCTAGCAACTTCTTCAACCACAGTTGGTTTAGAACCGTGGCGAAGAGATTGGAAAATTGATAATGGGCGAAGTTGTAATTTTGTGATAAATTGAAAGTTGAGAGTTAACAAGAAGAAGTAATTAGTTTGGATTTGTGAATTAAGTAATTGAAAGGAGTTAAAGTGATTTGAGAGGAAAGAGACCTTGTAAGAAAAGAATTGAATTTGCGAAGAATAGTATTGTGTGAACTTGAATTGTTTTATAGACTAGAAAATAAAGAAATAAATTTCACAGAATATCGTTTTATCTACTCGAGCCGTAGCTCGCATATTACATTGGTGCCAGAAGTTTTTTTTTTTTTTGTTTTTTTTTTCTTTTTTTTTTCCCCCCGAGGGTTGGTGAAAAAATCTTCCATAGACACTATGAGGATAGCAAGCGCGTGCTCATAGTAGTGTATTATTATTATTATTATTATCTTTATTATTAAGTAAATAAATTACAATTAACAAAATAGCGTAAGGCACTAGCTACCAGAGCTATCAGCTACGTGATTAAACTTAATGATAAATGAAAAAAGGATTAAATTAAGGTTACTGTTACAGAGAGTTATCTAGTTTTAAGTATTTAAATATTTTAAAAATGTTTTTTATATTTGTTTCTGTGGCGGTTTTTAGTAGGTCTTTGAGTGTGGAGTTAGCTAGGATATTTGCCGTATCATTGATCTTCTGGCATTCCAATAGATGTTTTATTGTTAGAACACAGTTTTCGTCGCAAAGATGGCAAATTGGGTTGTCATTCTTGGCAAGAGTATGGCTGTGCGTTAAGTTAGTATGGCCCAAGCGGAGACGAAGAAAGCATCGAATCATACTTTTTGGACAATTTGCGGGATATATTGTCATTTTTGCTTCTGTGTTGATTGCTGAATAGTGATGGATATATTGCTTCCATGTCTCCAGTTTCTTGTGTTTCGAAAGTGTCCTTATTTGTCTTTGTATGTCTTTGTTGTTGTGTGTGTAGAAGCTGATAAGTGGCTCGTTTGAGGCTGCTGACTTAGCAGCTTTATCCGCTTCTTCATTACCCTTAATGCCCACGTGTGCAGGAACCTACATGAGTTTGATTTTCTTATCATTTTTCATAAGGCTATCCCTGATAGCTTCTACTATTGGAGTTTTATTGCTTATATTTCTGATGGCAGTTATAACAGAAAGACTGTCAGTACAGATGATAATTTTTTGCTTTTTGTTTAGTGTGGAGGCCTTAAAAATTGCAAGAACTTCTGCAGAAAACACTGAACAGGTATCCAGTGTTATACCTTTTGCTAGCACCTTGCCATTTTCTTCCACTACTGCAAATGCAGTACCGTTTTCCGTTTTAGATCCGTCGGTGAAAACCAGTTTCCAATTTCTTGCTACATATTCTTGTCTTATGTTCTTAAACTTGGCTTTATATACTTCTGCACTTGTGGATGACTTGTGTAAGTGATTAAGGTCGGTTATGAAAGAGTTTTCTGATAAAAGCCATGGTGGGAACACTGATGTTTTGTAAGTTTGTATATGGAATGGGATATCGAAACTGCGAGCCGAGTGGATTGAATTGCGTATTGTAGTAGCAGTTTAGGGAATCTTTTGTGGGACAGTGTTTTCCTGACATCGGCTATGACCGGAGACTTTTGGGATCCTGTGAGTTTGGCTATGAGAGCAAGTTTAAGGTATTCGAATCTTTCCTCAACTGAAGGCAGTCCAGCTTCTGTGAGCATGTTTATTATAGGTGTCGTCCTAAGCGCCCCAAGAGCACATCTTACTGCTGCGTGATATTCGGGTTTTATTAATTGTAGCGTTGTCTTAGCGCATTTACCATAAACAACAAAACCGTAGTCAATTTTTGATAGGATGATGGATTTGATGACCCTGACGATCGAGTTTATGTGTGCACTACAGTTTTTTGATGCAAGATACTTAATTATATTAACTCTGGTAGCTAGGTTTTTTTTTAAGTGTAAACAGTGATCCTTAAAACTATATTTACAATCGAACATAATACCAAGTATGTTAAGTACGTTAACATTACAAATACTAGTTTTATTGAAATTAAGTGTTACATTTTTTGAGCAACTTGTTTTTCGACAAATGTGTAAAATTTTGGTTTTATTAAATGAAATTTTTGCTCCAGATAGCTTACACCATTCGTCAATCTCTGTAAGGATTTCCATGAATGTGGCAGTAAGTTTATCGGTATCTTTACACTTTGATAAAATAAATAAATCATCGGCGTATAGAGAGTGACGAATGGTGTTATATCTTGTTAAGATCTCACTTAACTCATTAAATGCAACAATAAAAATTATTACAGAGAGTGGTGATCCTTGAGGGATACCATTCTCGAAATCGTTGACGTTGGAGTGAACATTATTTATTTTTATTCTGAATTTTCTTTTGGAAAGGAATGACTTAATATAATTGAGCATTGAATTAATTTCTTAATTACAACATGAATCCCAATTCTGTCAAAGGCTTTTTCAAAGTCTATTGACAGAATTGAAATATGATTTTTGGAAGACAAAGCTGAAACAACGAAATCATCAATGTGCAGAAGTGCATCGGTGGTAGATCGGCCATATTTGAAGGCTACTTGGTTTATGTCTATGAAATTATTTATCTCTAAGTACCAAAGAAGGCGCCTTGATACTATTTTTTCAAGGACTTTGCCAATGCATGGTAAAAGCGATATCGGGCGGTAGCCACTAATGTCGGTGGCGGACTTTGAAGGCTTTCGAATAGGTACCACACTCGCAATTTTCCATATTTGGGGGATGACGCCGTTGTCGAAAATTAGATTATATAGCGATACTAAGCGTTTTTTTAGCATTGGAGGCGAATTTTTGAGCATAGGATATGAAATCCTGTCATAACCGGGTGTTTTACCTACAACTGATCCCAGGCAGTTTTCGAATTCGAGATGGTTTATTGGGAGTTCAATTTTGCGAGCCGAAGATGGTAAGTTATTGCCAGCAACAGTTTTATTTAATGCAGAGTATTTAGCTTCTAGGAATATCGAAGAAAAGTTTGTGTCTTTGGCGTAGTTCGACCATGTTTTGGCGAAATATTCCGCTATTTCCGAAGGGCATGATAACGTTAGCGACTCTGTTTTTAAAACCTTTATTGTGCGTTGGACATAGTTCCCGGTAAGGGATTTTATGCTATCCCAGAGTACTTTGGAGGAAGAGTTTGGGTTGATGTTGGAAGTAAAGTTTTCAAAGCTTTCCTTCTTAGCAAGTTTAGCTGATTTGCGAAAAAGAGCATTGGCTTTACGGTATGCAATGAAATTTGCATCGCTCGGATGTTTTTTGAAGTTGTGCCAAGCCTTCTGCTTGATTTGACGAATACATTTTTGAATTACCGCGGTTTCCTTATTAATATTAGGGGATGGATTCCTAAGTGTTAGAAAATCTATCGCCTTAGCTTGAAATAGGGGCCAATTTGCTCTGTCGATTTGAAATTTTGGTGGTGTCTTAAAGCTTTTAGGTTGGGCTCCGAATTTTAGGGTCGTAATTATAGGAAAATGGTCGCTGCCATGTAGATCCGGTAGAACTGTCCATGTGCAGTTTGGATACAGCTGTGGAGAAATAAGTGATAGATCAACGTGCGTAAAGGTTTTGTGTGTCGAGAAATGAGTGGGTCTACCGTCGTTTAGTATGGCTAAGTTGGAGTATGCTAGAAAATTTTCGACCACTTTACCCCTGACATTAGTTACGCAAGAGCCCCATAAGGGGCTCCACGAGTTAAAGTCACCGGTTAGCAAAATGGGGGTGTGGAATGTATTTACTAAATTGTCTAATTCGGCAGCGGAAAATGGTTAGTCGGGGGGAATGTAAATGGATACGACTGTGAAATTTATTTTTGTCTCGATTACAACTGCAACCGCAGATATTTTGGAGTTTACTTGTATGGGCGTATGGCGGATTGACTTATGGACCAAAAGCCCTGATCCCCGTTGGGCGACCCCCATATCAAAATTGTGATAATAGGGGGAATATTGTCTTGGTGCGTACTTCGAGTTATTCGGCAAGTGGGTTTCTTGCAAAGAGATAATGGCTGGATGTCGTTCACTTATTAATAACTGCAGTTCATGGTAGTTATTAAAGTAGCCATTCAGGTTCCATTGCAGGATTTTGAAACTAGTCATAATGAGTAGGAATCTTAACAGCAATATATTTTATTATATTGGGCAAAGATGAGAACTGCAAATGAAAAGAAATACCCACCACACGTCCCCGTCGACAAGCAGATCGCGCTCGGCGGCTCGAATTCACCCACGCAACATCGTCAAAGACGACAGCAATGAATGGTATATCTACCATTCTCGCCATGTGATCGTCTTTTGATGTCACTGCGGGAAAAGCAAGCCGTGGGGCGCGATCCACCTCCGACGGGGACCTACGGTGGGGTTGGGGACTGGTTTGAATTAGTCATTGTTGTCCATATCCGAGTCGGATTGGTAGTAGTTTTTAAGAGAAAAAGCATTTGCGATTGTAGAGATTTTTAGAGAGTCACTAATAGGTTGGTTAGTGTTGATTGGTTTGATAGAGTTTGAGAGAGTTGTGGGTTGGTTTTGGTTTAAATGAATGTTGTGATTGGAGATTTGTTTTATTGAGTTGTTTGGTTCGTTGAGTTTTAATGTTGAATTTGTTGATGGATTTCGAGTGAGAACTTGAGGTTGCGAAGAAATAACTGTGTTAGTGAGAGAGTTTGTTGAGGTTTTGTTTTCGTTCGTATTTAGGATCTTGGTAATGCTTTGAGATGTGTTTTTATTAGTTTGCGGGGGAAGAGGTGGTTGGGGTATAGTTGTTTTGTTAGTATGTGAATAGGAATTTGATAGTGTATGAGCATCGGATGATTTCGCATTTGATGTTATACTTGTGACTGTGGCAAATGAATCTCTTGTAAAGTTGGCACTTGTAGGATTTGTTTCCCTATACAGGCGTTTAGCCTCCGCCATGGTGCATTTGTTCTTAGTTTTTATAGTTAAGATTTGCTTAGCTTGTATAAATCTAGGGCAATTTCTATCTGAGGAGGGGTGTGAGTCGAGGCAATTTACACACATTTTACGAGAACAGCTCGAAGGAGTGTGGGGAGGTAGATTGCAGGTTTCGCACCCAGCGGACTTTGTGCATTTATTAGTAGTGTGCCCAAGAAGCTGACAGTTACGGCATCTCATTGGGTTCGGAATGTACTCACTTACATTAGCATTATACCAACCGATCTCTACTGTGTCTGGTGGTTGGAAACGATCAAACGTGAACAACATTAAGCCGGTAGGACGTTGTTTACCTTCAAAAGGTTTAGTGAATTTGTAAACTCCTGTAACCCCTTGGGGTCCCATTTCAGAGATAATTTCTGATTCATCAACATGAATCAAGCAAGGCGCGTATACAATTCCTTTGGAAGAGTTTAAGCGATCATGAAGAATGACTGAAACAGGGCATAGATTTGATAGATTTTTAGTCGTCAAAAATCTGTCAGCGACACGTTAGTTTTTGGTTAGTATGAGGAGGTTTCCATCTCTAATTGGGAAATCTGATCATATTCTGTGCTTATTGCATCAATAGCTTTTCTCAATAAAAATACGCTAATAGATGTTAGTGGTTTGTCGGGATTTGTTGAAGAAATTAAGACAAATCTTGGGTTCTTAGGCACAGCTGATTTAGGGAGAGTGGGATATTCTTCCCAGGATGAAGGTAACACTTTTTTTTTTGGCCGGGGGGGATCAGGTGGCTGGTCTACCGGAAGACCGCTGAACCGATTCCCGGGCTTTGTATTTGGCCCCGGGGCCATTGGGCTGAGTAGAGAGAAAATTAACTCACTTTCAGTAAAGAGGGGCGCGTGACTTATAAAGAGTAGTACAAATAAGTTTACACTTACGTGTGAGAGGTAGATTGATATACCAGTGGTGAGAGACGATTTGAGAGAAATTAGCAAGCACTACCAACTGAGAATAAACACGATGTTTACTGCTCGAAAGCCAGACGGTGACTGTCATAGTAGTGTCAGATTCTTACTGACTAAAAAAAACCACCCTGCGATTTAATTTGTTATATATTGCAACTAAGAATGACCTTATCAAGCAATTTTTCTATCATGAAAAAATAACACGTTTGGCAGGTTACCTTCCGTTGAAAGATCCTGCATGTTCCGCAATCTAGGCGCGGTTGATTCCCATCTCGCCAAGTCGAAAGGTTTCGTCCTTTGTAGTCGGCGCAATAAATTGCTTTCATCCAGAATTTGTAGGATTGTATTGTTGACATGTCCGATTAGTCGGTTTCTATGCTTTCTCGCGAAGTTTCTAATTTTAGCTTCGATTTTCGGAATTCCGAGATCCCTGTGGATATCATTGTTTCTAGTATACCACGGTGCGTGGACAATTTCTCTTAGCACTTTATTTTGAAAAATTTGTAAAATATTTTGGTTTTTTTTCTTGGTACAGCCCCAAAGTTGTATACCGTAAGTCCACACCGGCTTTAGCACTTACTTGTATAAAAGCAGTTTGTTCTCAGTACTGAGCTGGGAGTGTTTTCCGAGCAACCAGCTCATTTCTCTATATTTGATCGATTTTTTTTTCGTTTCATTTTCACATGCGAATTCCACTTCAGTTTTGCGTCGAGTGTCATTCCAAGGTATTTGGCCTGATTTGCAAAAGGTATTTGGGCCAAGTTTAGGAAAATTGGCAAAACATTAGTTTTCTTATAAGTGAAATTCACGTGAACAGATTTAGATTCGTTGAGGCCGATCCGCCAGTCCCTCATCCATTCATTTACTTTATTCAGTGCGTTTTGCAGTTTTGCAGTCGTTTCTTCAATTGTCTTACCTACGGCTAGGATAGCGGTGTCATCGGCAAACGTAGCCAGGATAGTGCCATCTTCTTTTGGTATATCTCGAGTATATAACAGATAAAGAAGTGGCCCAAGAACGCTTCCTTGCGGTACACCGGCCGAAATTTCTTTGAGCTCCGAGTATGCATTTCCATGTCTAACACGGAAGAGTCTATTCCCGAGATATGATTCTAGAATGTCGTATAAGCATACAGGGAGAACTTGTCGTAATTTACAATTCAAGCCATCATGCCACACCTTATCAAAGGCTTGCGAGACGTCAAGAAATACGCTTGAGCAAATCTTTTTCCCTTCAAGTGCTTTATCGATTACATCAGTAATTCTATGCACCTGGTCAATCGTCGAATGCTTACTTCTGAACCCAAACTGGTGGTCAGGGATAAGATTATTTCCTTCTATAACCGGTTGGATGCGCCTTAGCAATATCCTCTCGAAAATTTTGGATATGACTGGAAGTAGCGAAATTGGTCTATAAGATTTTACCTCATTTGGCGACTTTCCTGGTTTTAAAATCATTATAACTTCCGCAACTTTCCATTGGTTAGGCACGTGTTTTAATCTGAGTGTCAGAAGTGGGATAAAACTTATTCTGTGAATAACTATTTCCGTGGTGTGAAATTGCACAATAAAAAAAAAAGAACATTTCTGTGTTGAGTTAATTAGTTCCGCAAAATGGGTCGCAAATTGGGAAAACTAACTATAATTCAACTAAAGGCAGAACTCAGTAAGCGGAACCTCGACACAACTGGGGGAAAAGATGCCCTACTGATTCGTCTAGAAGAAGCAGTAACGCAGGAAGGCGAAAATCCGCATGACGTAGAGTTTGACGTGGAAGAGGAACCAGCAAGTACAGCAGCCGACCCGGGTATAACAAGTCTGCTCCTGCAACTTAAGTTAGTCATGGACGAACAAAAGAAAGCAATAGAAGACCAAAGGAATTCTCTAGAACTTAAGCTGGACGAACAAAAGAAAGCAATGGACGAACAAAAGAATTCTCTAGAACTTAAGCTGGACGAACAAAAGAATTCTCTAGATGCTCTGGAAAGCAAACTTGATGAGCAAAACAAGAACTTGGAATCCAAATTCGAAGCGATCGAAGAGAAAATCGAGAAGGTTGAGACGCAACTCGAAAAAGTCGAAACTAGATTCGATGAAAACTTTGAGAAGCATGAAACTCAGTTCGGGAATATAGAGACTCAGTTCGAAAAAGTAGAAAAGCAAGTCGAAAATCTTACTAAGGAACTCAGCAACGTGAAGAGACAGAAAGCACGGGAATATTCCACTGACGGTCTGAGAAGAAAGGAGATGCAGCCTCCTATCTTCGATGGTCAAACATCATGGCCAATTTATAAGAGGCAATTCGAAGCGGCCGCAATGACCAATATCTGGGACGATGAAGAGAAGTCCATTGCACTCACGCTTGCACTGAGGGGTCCAGCTGCGGAGCTCTTGCAGACCATCCCGGAAGATAAACAGCAGAACTACGATTCTCTGGTTCAGGCTATCGAGATGCGGTTTGGGGATGAACACATGCAGCAGGTGTACAGGGTTCAGCTGCGTAGTCGAGTCCAGAAAAGGGGGGAAACGCTCCAACAGTTGCAAGCGGATATAGAGCGGCTAGCCCATCTTTCATACCCTAAAGCCGGTGAGGAGCTTATCAACGAAATGGCGGTGGAAGCTTTTATTCAGGCCATAGAGGACAGACAACTGCAAATGGCTGTAAGGATGGCTGAAAAGCGAACACTCCCCGAGGCATTGGCATTCGCTTTGTCAATGAAGGCTGCGGACCAAGCATACCAGGGAATACACCGTGTCAGGGAAATGTCCGTCGTGGAATGCTCATGTCGGGGTAGGAGCCGTACTCTTCCAGGTGCATGAGGGCCAAGAGAAGGTGGTTGCGTACTTCAGCAAGGTGCTCTCTAAGCCAGAAAGGAAGTACTGTGTGACAAGGCGGGAACTTCTAGCTTTGATCTTGGCTACGAAGCATTTTCACAAATACCTCTATGTTAGGAAGTTCCAGTTCTTCAAGTGAACAAGAAGAAGTAATTAGTTTGGATTTGTGAATTAAGTAATTGAAAGGAGATAAAGTGATTTGAGAGGAAAGAGACCTTGTAAGAAAAGAATTTGCGAAGAATAGTATAGTGTGAACTTGAATTGTTCTATAGACTAGAAAATAAAGAAATAAATTTCACAGAATATCGTTTTATCTACTCGAGCCGTAGCTCAACATCAGCAGATTCTTAGATTAGCTGTGTTTTTTTTAAACCTAGCTGGCCAGTCGTTCATTTAAACAGTTCGCAGGCAGTCAAAGCCAGTTGATTTGATGTATATGTAGACGTTGGTGCCACTGCGAAATCGTTCGGTTCCGTAGGGATGTGTTCATAAAGCTATGTATAATGCATGAAATGCTCCTGATTGGCCGAAAAATAAATTGGATTTAATATCGTTTTAATTTAATAAATGCTGTGAATTCTTTTATTGTTTTATTTTAGTTATATCACTTTGCATGTTAAGCATGCAAAATATGAGGTTGAACTCATTTTTAGAAAAACTATATTCATAAAATAATAATTGTAATTCGAGGATCACTTCCATGAAAAGGAAATGTATGCGACGGAGTTAATTAAATTTTTTCGGAATGGATACTACAATACAGTTTATTCCCACATTCACGTCGCGACATCGAGGAAATTGGCAGAAATATGAATACCTAAATTTATTATTATTATTATTTTATGTACATTCTACGAGTATCGTTTAAGTTTCTTTGTACATAGTTAGCTATAAGTAAAATTTGTATAAAAGACAGAGATGAGTAAAAATAAAATCATTAGTGTTAAAGCAGGAAATTGAGTCTGTTTTAATTTTATGTTGTATTGGTTTACGTGCCCGTGCAACTCGCAACATTTCGATCAAGGTTTATGTGCCTTCGTTCAGAAAAAGAATAAAAGCATTCTTAACAGACGGTATGCCGAATACGGCAAAAAGATATACCGCTGCGATACTTTAGATGCCTTAACTTAGGGCATTTAGCAAAGGTGTGTAAAAGCACGGTGGATAGAAATAAGGATTGCGTCAAGTGTGAACAGAAAGGTCATGTGTCCAAGAACTAAAGCAATGATGCAAGGTGCGCAATTTGTGAAGAAAAAGGAAGTAGGATCATCAAACACGCGGCAGGAAGCGCAGTGTGCCCTGTGTACCAAGAAGCTACCAAAGCCGCACGAAGAATGTGAAAGTACTGCAACTGAACTTAAACCACTGCGAGCGCCACAGGACCTCCTGACACAAGTCGTTCGCAAGTTGAGAATAGATGTTGCCGTATTATGCGAGCAGTATAAGAATCTTGATGAAAAAGTTTGGGCAGCGGATGACTCAAAATGAGCCGCTATTTGGGCCTGCGGAGATTATGCCTTTGAAGAAAAAATGGGTATATCCAGAATAGCGTTCGCTGTTATACATCTCCAAATAGCACCTTCTAGGAGTTTCAGGGTATGCTGGATAGGCTAGTGAATGATGCTAGAGGTCGTAGCCTTGCGATTATAGCTGGAGACTTCAACGCATGGGCGACTGATTGGGGTAGCATACGGACTAATAGAAGAGACAAGGCTTTGTGAGAATCCGTATCGTCACTAGTCATAATAATGCTTAATACGGGAAGCGATCACAGAAACGATGTACGTTCTATAGTTGACAGCACCTTTAAAACTAGTCCCCTAGCGAGAGGAGCAAGGTGGAGAGTCAGTAATCAATATATCAATATAGCGACCACCAGACCATCCTGTTTGAAGTGCAGTCGAGGAGAGAGACCCAGAAACGCCCTCCAAAGAAGGCACAACGAATGGGGTGGAAGACATTTTTACCCTGATTTTTGGAGAATCTACAATAAATCCAGGAACAGCTTGATGGCGTGACCGGACGACGTCAACAAATCACCGGCCACCAGTATGCTGGTGGAACCAAGAGATAGCAAAGCTACGCAGCAAGTGTCATAGAGCGAAGAGATTATTCCAGCGATCCAGAGTTTTGCCCTCCCATCAGGACCTACAAGTGCAATACTAAAATAGGCATAGGGACCTGAAACTAGACATTCGGAGACGCATGAGCAACAACTTTAAGTAACTCTGCGAGCAAGCAGACGTAAATACTTGGGGTACCGCCTACAGGACAGTCATGGCAAAACTCAAAGGCACTAAGGCACACTCGCCCTCCTGTCCTTTCCTCATGCTAAAAATAGTGTCGGGACTATTTCCACTGCAAACAGCAAATGAGTATGAGATCCCACCTGTCACGCAAATTGAACTCCTGGATGTATGTAGACAATTCGGCTATAGTAAGTCACCTGGATTAGATGACATACCAAAGAGGCGCTTAACTTACCCATCAAAGTAAACACAGAACCATTTTTAGAACTGTAAAACAAGTGTTCAACATAAGGGGTTTTTCCAAACCAAAAGATGGAGAGGAGGTTCAAAAAAATATGGTGCCATAATAACATTGGACGTCAAATATCCGTTCAAGTCTGCAAACTGGGGACTTATAGAACACTCCCTTAGGTCAATGATGGTGCCATGGTTCTTAATTAAAATGATAGTATGCTATTTCGAGAAACGGTTCCTGCTGTTCAATACAGATGATGGAGTAAGGCAGTACCACATATCTGGCGGAGTTCCACAAGGGTCGGTACTAGGACCTATTCTATGGAACATTATGCATGATAGGGTTCTAAGGCTCGGGATCCCAAATAAGGCAAAAATCATATCAATCTTTGCCGATGATATTGAAATAGTTGTGGCGGTGAAATACCTGGAAGAAATAGAGAATATTTGTAATGAATGTATCCGAAAAGTGAGGCGGTGGATGCCAGCAGTTGGATTAGAACTCGCAGACCACAAAACAGAAACTATACTAGTAAGTAGTCGCATGGAAAGAGAAATAATCACCATCAGGGTAGGCGACCATAATATAACGTCAAAACCAGTTATCAGATACCTAGGTGTGATGATCGACCCTAGGCTCGCTTACAAGGAACACCTTGCACTCACCCTTGCTCGGGTAATGACGAACATTAGTGGACCCAGACAATAAAAGAGACTAGTTCTGTCAAGGGTGGTGCAGTCAATCATAATGTATGCAGCACCAGTATGGGCCAAAGAAGTGACAATTAAGTCTTACGCCAGAAGAATTAACTCCGTCAACCGAATGTGTGCACTGAGGGTGTGCTGTGTATTTCGGACGGTGTCAAATGATGCTATATGTGTTATCGCGGGAATGCCACCAGCAGATATCCTGGCTAGCGAACTACAAAGGACCTACGACGCCAAAATTCAGGACCCCCAAACTTCAGTCAACGATATCAAGGTAGAAGAAAGGTAAAGCGGCACGTACTTTTTCAGTGCCCACGAGAACTAGGGGATAGAATTGGAGAAACACCAACTCCAGAGAATATTGTAAACCTCATGATAGCATCGGGCACAATATGGAATGGGGTGAAACAGGTTACAGCAGTAACCAGAAGAACTTCGGCAGTTGAAAAGAGTCAGGAAAAGCAACAGTGGAAATGAATCCCAGACGAAATCTCTCATGGAGCAAAGAACGGCAAACGCTGAACCCATTTTTAGAGCAGCAAACTGGGAAAGAGGAGCATAAATTGCTAACCAGCCCCCCAAAGAGAGTGATTAAAGTGTGAAGGGCGTGGTTTTGTACGTAGGCGTATTCCTGGCATCGAGTATTCAGGTTTGCGAATCATGCATGCCAGTAGCCCGGGCTACTGATATATTTAGAAGATTACACATCCCTTGGCGCAACCAAAAAAAAAGAGACTGCTAGACTGCGTAAAATCCTCTACGAAAATCCTTTGATACCCAGCTACCTTGTGAAACCAGACGGCCATTGGACCACCTCTTGCAAGGACACCATTGACTTTCTTCTGGACACCCACTTCCCTGGTAGCTCCGCTGCTGCAACACGTTGTATTGAGAATACTGCAATAAAATCGACCCCGGCTTAAAATTATCATGGCGGGTTGTCTGCATGCTGTCTACATTCCCAAACTATAGACCGAGGTAGAAGTCGCTTTCATATCTAAAGCAGATAAAAGCATATATCAATCCAAAGATCTCTGACCTATCAGTCTTTATTCCTTCCCACTGAAAATGTTGGAGTGATTGATCGATATCCACATACATAGCAACATTAGCCCAACTATGCTATCGACGTCACAACAAGCGTACTATAAAGGCAAGTCAGTTGAGACGGCCTTACATTCACTCGTGACCACCACAGAGACCATACGATGGTTGTTTTCCTTAACACTGAGAGAGCTTTTAACAATGTTAAATCAGAAGCAATTACTAACGCGAAGCAATTAACTGCTTACACACAGGATTATTTACACAAAACTGGGCGGAACTTCGACTCGATGAATGTGGCTTATTGGTCCCTCTTCTTTGTAATCTGGTGGTTGATAAAGTACTAGTCGACCTGGAAAGGATGGGATGCAAGGTGATCGCCTATGCGGACGACGTTGCTATTACTGTCTCGGGGAAACACTCTAACCCGCTAAGAGAACTCATCCAATATGCTCTTCTCCTACTCTTCAAGTGGGCCACAAATTGTGGATTGATAGTAAATAAGTAAAACAAAACCGAATTGGTCCTCTTCACTCGGAAATACTATACTATAATTGGATAGAAAAATAAACTGAAAAGCCAAATTACTAGAACGCGTTAAAAAAGCTAGTGTTACTCTCTACTCCTGTAAAAAGGCCATTGTAAAGGGTGGAACCCCGTACCACTCTCTGGCTGCACTTGTCCATTATCAGGCTCATACTTATGTATGGCGTGATCGATTAGTGGACGGCTTTGGAAAATGTCGTAAACCTCAAACTTTTAGGGAAAGTGCAATGATCCACAATCATGTGTGCATCAGCGGTACACTAAGAACCACTCCCTCCGCAGCATTAGATGTAATGTTTCATCTGTTGACCCTTAACATTCTTGGCGAACAGTTCAGTTCACTTCTACACAGATGGTTCTAAAATCGGACTTGGGGTGGTTAGAGGTGTTTTCTCCGAAAAGCTCGAATTGAGCATCTTCTTTCTTCCATATCATTGTAGCGTATTTAAGGCGCATATAATGGCAATTATTGTTAATAAACAAAACAGTTCATCAAATTATTCATCACTCACCTGAAAAACTGTATTTTTTCGAAGAAAAAAGGAGTGACTGTTGCTGATACTGGGGAACACTACCACCACATGATTGAAAATTGTTTGACATCTGAATTGGAGACTTGTCCAACATGTAAATAAAATAAAATATTCGAGATGAAATAAATGGAATATTGGCCGACAATTGTGGAAATGTTATGAAACATGTCATTAAAAGAGCTCGCATTTGTAAGCTTAATAGAGGCGGACAATATATTTCACACATAACTCCCGATCCTCAATAAAATATGTGTATAAAATAATGAGTGTGTTTGGTTTTTTAACAAAGTTATTCAAGAAAGTATTATAGCTTCCCGTAGAACACCCTGTACTAGAAGTAGATAATGATATAGAGTTTTTCAATAAGGACATACCAATTTTGTATTTAAATAAAACACAGAATAATTGAGATATCGGCCAGAAATTTATTTCTGGTGTAGTACATATGTCAAGTTTAAGTATGGAATCAGATCTCCACCCCGACCACGTTTGCAGCGATCGATTCTTTGGTGCAAATTTTCCACCATTCTTCCACACATATTGGCCGAAACGTTGGCAATTTCGCATTCGATATTATTCATGAGCTCCTCTAACGTTGTTGGCTTGTTGGCATAAACCAAATAGGTACTTAACGTAGCCCATAAAAATAAATACGGTCACTTTTTATGTATGCAATGAAGTCTCTTGAAGCACATGTGGGTTAGTTGCTGTCCAATAACGCATATTTAGCTATTGACAAAGCCATTAAGCAAAAAATGAGCTTCATCGCTGAAGATGGTTTTTCTATGAAATTCAGGATTTTCTTCAAACTTTGGCAGAGCCCAATCGGAGAAGTTTCGGCTCTTCAAATAATCAAGAGGCTTCAGTTCTAGAGTTAATTTGATCTTGTAAGGGTGCAGGCCAAGATCTTTACGTAAAATTCGCCACAATGTGGACTGAGAAATTCCCAATTTCTGTGAACGGCGTGGAATCGCCTGATTTGACTCATTTTGAACTGAAGCATACGGCTGCGATATTTTCGGTACTTCGACCGGTACGTTATCTCACTGACATAGGAACATTCAATAGTGATGTATGTTGTCTGGATACAAGACGCGATCTGAAGGACGTAGAAGGTCAGTTCGGACAATTCTGGTAGCTAGGCGAAACAGAGGGAACTCCTTCATCGCTGGCCGACTTACATAGTTTAGGAGAAAACAAAAAAAACAAGCACAGACTTGGATTTAAAAAAAAAGTACGTTTATAATTACGTAATTAGAGTAAGGTAGAATAAGGTAGTTTAAGATTTATTTTAAGGTAGCTTTTAAGTTTTATTTATATATACTTATGTGGATATAATACAAAGAAAAAAAAGAAACAGTTCATGTACTAAGTTTTCTAATTTTTTCTAGTAATTAATATAGAAAAAAAGAATTAAATGCAATTAATAAAGAATTTTAGTTTAGCTTAGAGCGCCCGTATAGCGCCAGTAAGTTAAAATAACATAGTTAAGTTAGTTTAGCTAGTTTTAAGAGTATTTTGTCTAACGGGTAAGTTTAAATAATTTGAAATTTAAAAAAAATGCATTGAAAATTAATGAAAAATTATGTTGCGTGGATAACCTCGCCGTAAGGAAAAGAAGAATAAGAAACCTGTCTGGTGGGACAATTATTACGACCGAAAAGTGAAATAAGCGCTCTTACTCGTAAAGTTGCGACCACCGACTCAGAATTTAGGTAGTAATTATTAATAATTTCCAAACGTTGCATGTACAAAATTGTTATGTCCCTATTGAAAAACCATTTATATGTTTTCTTAAAATGCATAATACCAGAACTCTACATAAATGTATGTATGTCAATGTAAATTACTTTAATTGTTTTTTAGCAAATAGAATGTTTTTTTTTTATTTTTTACATGCATACTCGTATGTATGTGCAGTTCTGAAATTTTCTAAAATTAAGTGGCGAATTTGAATCATTTATAGAATTATGGCCCCCAATGTTGAACAAAATAAGGTACTCTCTTTTTTCTGACTTATATGGTAATCCTAAGTAGAACGGACTGGTTAAAGCGAACCAAACACCGAACTTTTCACTAAACTAAAAATAAAGCCAAGTCCACAAGGCTAGCTATGAGAATTCTATAATACCAGCCGCAACGTCAAAAGTGACCTCAGATCCTCACCAAAAGCTGGCTACCATCTCAATTTCGGCCTTTGCTTACTTACTTACTTTACTTTAGATTGTTCTACAATTGGTAGCCTTGGGCCTCGACCAACAAGCATCTCTAGCTAGCTCGATCTTGTATTAGCTGTCCCCAGTATTGCATATGAAATTGGTTGAGGTCTCTTTTCATATACATATGTGCGCCACTTTAGGAGTGGTCTTCTTTTACCACGTCATTCCTCCTAGATAGATTTGGTTACTTCCAGGCCCAAAGCATTGATGTCTATTTGCATTATAGATCTTAGTAATCTAAGGCGATGATAACCATTCCGATTAGTTCGCTGTTGTAACTTCCCTGTCTATGCAAACGGGACCAAAAATCACTCGAAGAATTTTTCTTTCAAAAAAACCAAGGGTTTTGAAACGTAGCAAAAGTCCTTATAAAATAACGTAGCAAGTCATTATAAAACAAATAAATAAAATATTTTGCCGCTAACAGCCACAGGGCCTGGCCAGCTACTCGTAGCCATTCGTGCTGTGTGACACACGAATGGTAGGGACCTACATTTTATGCCATTCCCGAATGTCAATTTTTCGGATTGAGAGAAGCTTCTCATGATTATTTTACTCTCGGATGTTGGTCATATGTTCGCGAGAGGTGGGGCCGTGAAAAACCCTTCTATACCCTATCCAGGCTGTATTAAGTTTGGTACATAGTTTGTAACATAAAAAAATAATGACAATAGGAAATATGTATACATATATATTTGTGATTATCATCAAAAGTTATGTCAATCTAGCCATATGTCGCGAAAATATCCATATTGGCAATGTTGAACGTCCTTTTTGATGACAGCATATATTTTGTTGTGCCCTCGTTCTCCGCTAAACCCATTTTTGACACTTCTGTTTTTGTGCTCACAAGCGCACTACTGACAGCCCGCTGATTTCTTTCAATTATATCAATTTCGTCATTTTTGAAAGATCGTACCCCTAATATTTGCTTGAGAATTTTGTACAATCAATAATTTAAAGCAGGATGTTAAAGAAATCACATGACAGGATCAATGGCTTTGGTGATGATTTTACGACCTTGATCATCATTCTGCACAATTGGAAGAGTTTGGCAGGGATGCCAAAATATCATAGACGACTTTAAAACCGATGAAAAATTGGTGAGCATCGATTTGGAACTCCTGGATTTTCTTCAAGATTTGCCGCAGTGGGAATGAATATCTGATCTATAGGGAACTTTACTACCTAAAACCACACTGATATAGACCAATCAGGTTGTTGACAAACGGCTTAGGGCGTTCACCTAATATGGCAGATATGATTTTATTGAGGAGTTTGTAGTTGGCGCAGTTCAGAGGGTTTCCTTACTTGAGGATTGGGCAAATAATGTCGTTTAACATCCTACAGAAATTATCTTTTCAAATTCTCGGCACCGACTGCGACTCAACCATTAGATTTCGTGACTAAAGCTTTCCTGCTACACCTCTCCATCTTGTACTTTTCATATTCTTTCTTCTTCTTTCTAAGAAGTTGATGTTCTTCGCTTCACTTCCCTCTGCGTGCGCTGTAAGCGGCTTTTTGTATGTCTTTCTCGTCATGTGCGGTTAACGTTGGCGCGATTGTACTTTTTAAAAGATTAAGGGACACATCACATTTGTACATAAATAAGCAGCAACAAAGTAGTGATCCGAATCGATATCGATGTGAACAATGTGGTTGATAGTCAGCTGATACGAAGAGCACTAAGTCACCTTATAAAAAATGAGGTGCGGGAACGGTCTGCTAGCTGGGTAGGTAGTGTGTTCGCTTGTGACCCGAATTGTGTAAGTTCGAGCCCGGACGGGGAACAGCAACCACAGACACTGAACATAAAAGAGAAACGAATAAAATCTATTATTTTCCGACCACTACACCAGAAGTAGTTTTGCCTTGTAGTACAATGGACCGAAAATTGAGTCTAATTGCTCCGTGATTTCGAAATTTCATTTAAAAAAAAGATCTGTTAGCTACAGTGATGTTTCGCGGAGCCGCAAAGTCGATTAGCCTGAGTCCGTTTCCGCAGGTATTGTCATTCAAGCTGTATTTTCCGAAAACGTTTCTAAAGATTCTCTCCTTTTAAATTTTTGCGTTAAGATTCCTAAGCAATCTTTGGTCACGCCATCCTCTGCGTGAAAATGATCGCATACTAGACTAATGTTAGTGAATTTTGAATTAATGCTGATTGTTACCAGGCGTTCGATTACATGCCTGAAGCTCAAGACTTCTTGTCTAATTCTTCCTTTGACTACAAATCCGCATCCTAATAATCGCAGAAGTATTTAGATGCAAGTTTTCATCCGCTTTTTAACCGATCCATCAAGAGTGTAGGACCTCCGCTAATTGTTTGGCTGAAAGTGGTCTGTTAAGTGTCTGAACATTCAAAGTGTGGATCCGAAATTCGTTGGCCGTATTTCTTTTGCGTGGTTCGTCAAAAGTAAAATCATTTTTATATGAGGCTTGTTGTTGTTTCGTAACTAGAAGCTTTTTCCGTGGGAAGGCAATTACCCCGACACACAACCCCCAACATGGAGTGCCAGATTGTTAGTTACAACCCCTAGGGCAAGGGCCCGGCTGCTCTAATTCCAGTGACCCACTTTGGAGATGCGAGCGCAACTGTTAGTCCATTTAAAAACTCTGACTCAAGTCTTGAAAATCCCTATGACCTGAGCTGTCGAAGTAGCCCATATAAGGTGCATACTAAATAGTTCAGCCCGACTGGAATTCTAGACGCCACCATAGATTTCATCTGGAGAATTCCGACTGGATACAAGATAGAGTACCTTAGTGAAAACACTCTTCCCCCCACTCTCGTTTACTGCCACCAACGACAACGGCGTTGAAAACTGGTCTCAACGTATGGGGATGAGAGTAGAAATAAACACCCCTATCTTCGTCTTTAAGTTAACAAATTCTCGGCCATGAATAGAGCAATGTACGGATTAATTCATGCCTATTGACATCCTTCATATCTCTTAACATTTCCACTGCAATAAATATCATCATGATCGAGTAATATGAACTACCTATTTTTTTTTTTATTTTAAAATTCTTTCTTTCATTGTGTAATATTTTTTCATTTACATTATCTTACATTATACTACAGACGTTTGTTAAATTCCTCAAGGGTTAAAATTGTAGCACCAAGTAAATGGATAGACCCTGTAACAAGAACATCAACCTCCCGCTTTAAAAATTTTTCACTCAAATATGAAAATGCTTCCAGAACTGTTCCAAATAATTTACTGTTCTGTCCTCGATCCTTTTCATGTCCCGTCAATTCTCGCCAATTACTTTCATGGAATTCGGCTCGACGTAGTTGATCCTGGTTGCTAATGTACATAGAATGATTATCAGCAGTGGCATTGAGCACCAACGGAATATTAGGAACAAAGCAAGCCAAATCAAAGTGAAGTCGATTGTGTAAAATTCTCAATAAAGCTTTGGAATCCCGATCGCCAGTTGCGTTGAAGATAAGAATCTTGGGATGAGGACTACAAAAATACCAAAATAATTTATGCATTATTCAAAAACAATGCGCACCTGTTTTTGGTAGCAGTTTGAAACCACTCACTGCAAATATCCATACTTTCCAGAGTATGTGCTCCGTCTAAGTGAATTCTGAAATAAAAATATTTATTTTCTGCTGCGAAAAAAGGAAGAGGACCATACCTGAAATTATGAAAATCCATGACTTGACAACGTCCAGGCCAAACGCAGTTATTGAACCCTTCAATAACCTGTTGTGACACTGTCAGAGTAATATCATCGGTCAGAATTTGCCCGGATAGACCATTAAGACTGCTGCTATTAAAGTGTCTTAACCAATTATACGCCAGTTGAATTGCAAGTGAGCCATTTAGTTGAACCATTTTGTTGAAGTTAGATGTAGCAATGTGTTTCGGCCAGTGATAGTCTGAGATGTCGGGAACTCTTAAAAGTTTAGCCTGAAATGCAATTATAAAGCTGACATTTTAACGCCTTACATCAATACATATCAATCATTCCGAAACTGTGAAAACTAGCATATGCCAAATGAAAATTTAAAGGGAATTACGAACTTTAGCGAAATTTGACATGTACCTATAAATGATGAAATAGGTGGTCAGACGTTTATGTACGTGTATCTCTTGAACCAGAGCCGGGTGTTAATCTTGAAATATAAAATAAAGGTTCCTTTCTAGAATTTAATGAGGCCTTTTAGAGATTTCAATTTGATCTTTTGAAGTGTTGTAAACTTTCCATCATGATTTTAGATGCTCTGCAAGTTACAAACAACGTAGAGACACCGAAAATACAAAAAAAAAAAAACATTTTTCTAAGGGCTGCAACTAATGGATCCAAGACAGGTTCTCAGCGAACTTAATAACCTTGACGTTTATGTATACGGAGTAGTACGTTGAAAGTCCGTCTCTCTTCCCCAAACCTGCGTGGAAATCTACCGAGATCCGAGTACCTGCGTTTGCATTTTAATCCAATGCAGAATGAAATGTTTTATGATCGGTTCTTCGATTGATTTATAGTCACATGATCTTTTGTTGTTTTTAAGTGGGAGATGCCCACAGAAGTAGTTTGTTTAGTTTCAGCGTTTGCACAAATAGGACTACAAATGTCGAGCGGGCGGAAATATTGGGAAAAGTCTGCCCAGGTCCCTGGTCCGGATAAAGTGAGAGAAATGTGTGAGATGAATAGTGGAGATTCAAGAACCGTAACTAACTTCAGCAAATGAGCAAAGTTCTGCAAACAAAACTGTGATCGAACCCCGCTACGGCTGAATATCTGGTAATGAGAACTGGGTGCTCTCCCTGTTCTGGAAAAATTTAACTTCTTGGTTGACGACAAAGAGTAACAGAAGTGTTCTCTGAAACCTCAATAAATAATTGAGATGTTGTTTTGAGCTTTTTTTAAAGTGAGAATTAGCTAGGTAGCTAGCGCAGTAGTTAAAAATGTATACAGAGAATTGTGGCTATCAGTGGAAGGGCGAGATATATACGAATTAAGGAGGAGAAGGAAACAAAGTAAAAGGAAGAAAACATAAAAGTGGTTTGCTGCAGTTTCATTATTTAGTTATGCGTTTGTGATTAGGTGTGGTGAAAATAGAAAATCTCGATAGGGTTCACTTCCGGAATTTAACGAAAAAGAGCGGAACATACGTGACCTCGATAACTGGCTCTTACCGATCTATAGGGCAAAAGCATAATGGACTACTACAATGTCAATTCTTCTTCTTCTTAAAAAAAAAAGAAACAATAGTTTATCTAATATCTTAATTTTAATTTTTTTTAAATCTTAACCACGCACTTTTTGTCTTAAGCGTTTTACTTATTTGTTCTTTCTTTTTGTCACTCCTGACCATTGTTTTGATTATTCCATTTAGGTACTTACTTTATATTTGTATAAGTTACTGTAATATTTTTCTTAAAATCCAAAATAAATCGACTGTTACTCCGAAGGTGTGCTATTATAACGTTAAAGAAAATTCGTGATTTTTCTATCTTTTGTCTTCTAGTTACTTTTTCCTTCTAGCACGCCACTGTTCCTTTTCTAAAGGTTGTACAACTCCCTTTTTTTAAATTATTATATCCTATCCCATAGGGTATATTAGTTTTGATGCATAGATTGTAATATAAAGAAATAATAACGGTAGACGTCTAAAAGTATATATGTGATCAGCATCAAAAGTTATGTTGATCTAGTCATGTCCGTCCGTACGAGTATGTCACCACTTTTTGGACCTTCAATTTTCAGCTAGGATGATCAAATTTACTATATAACATTCGTAGGACCCGAAGCAGTACATTGGTGCAAATTTTTTTGATTTTTCAAAGCTACTTACAATGATGATTAAGTCTTATTGTGAATATTTCAGAAGAATTTTTGACATTCAGTAACATATAGTGCCGCCAAGCCCTCTTTATTCTTATTATTTATTCTTATATAAGAATACAGTATTGTGTGTACCAGGTCTAAACAGCAAATAGTATTATTATTATTTCCCTCTTTTTTAAGTCGGTTTTTTTTCTGTATAAACAGGTATGTATTCCATATACGGGAACATGATCCTTTAAGTAACCGAACAGATTAATATTTCCATAATACTTAATGTTTTATCAAGAGGGCACATATTTTTGTTATTTGTTAGAAAACATCTGCTAAGTAGATGGGCTATGGTAATATTACCGTCACACGTTGGGCAATTCGAAGTTGGTTCTCTTTTAAGGAGGTGTTGGTGTGTCAAGGATGTATGACCCCAACTTATGCGTATGTAATTTTTAATCATACTCCAGGAGATATTTAGCGGGTAGATGGGATGGATCTTTTTTGGGTTGATAATTCATTAATGGTGTTTGTATGTTTCCTATTCTGGATAGCATTATATTTCCCATTTTATAATCGTTTTGAGGTCAAGGCCGCTGTAATGTTCGGATGTATAGGTTGGTGCCGTGCGAGCAGCATTTGCTTATCTGCAAGCTCATTGCCTGGTGTTCCTATATAGCCTGAGACCCACATTGTTTTTATTTTAGACGCTGACCCACTGACGGTGTCCCGGATTTTGGAAATTTGTATCGAATGATGTTTGGGGATGACAAAACCTTGAAGCACTGAGAGGCTATCAGAGCAAATTGTCCATTTTGCCACAATTTGCAAATATATCATGACGGTCTCGAGTATAACTACTGCTTCAGACGTAAATATTGAAGCGGTATTTGCAAGATTCCTTGAGTTATGATAGAACCTTCTTTAGATATTATAATACTGCAAAAGCTGTTTTTGCCGACGTTTTTGATATATCTGTATATATATAAAACCCCAACCTTTAGAGCTTAATTCTGACGATATTTCTAGAATTATGGATTTGCACATCGCTTTGTTGGTGTTTTCTTTTTGGAAGTCGCAGAGGTGTACTGTTTTTATCTAAGGACCAAGGTGGCTGAAATGAGACGTACTTGAGGAAGTGTTTTTATTGTATCTGCCGTTTAATTCGTATGTCCAAGATGTTGTTTATTGGTGTCGTTATCTATGACCGAACCAGTTTCGAAAGATAATTTAACTAGCAGTTTGGCTTTTACTTCCACGTAGCGCTCCTCGATTGTAGGTAACCCAGCTTCCGCTAAGATATTTTTTATTGGAGTCGTAGGGAAAGTATTTATGCTACTTCTTGCCGCTTGATGGTACGTTGGACAGGAACCATAAATAGCTGCAGCATAATCTTTTTGCTAAGAACTAACATCTTAGTTATACAACAAAAAGAGTTAACATGAACTTTGCTTCTTTTTTGTTTGCCAACGATTTTTTAACATTTACTCGTAGACAATGCGATTTCCAATTATACTGACTATAACAATCCGAGAATACTTAAATTTGTAACAGTCTTAATTCTAGGGTTGTTAAGTGTTAAATCTATATTAGGGCAATGTTTCTTGCTACAAATATGAAGAATTTAAAATTTTTCCAAATCAAGATTGAATCGGCAACTTGATAGAAATTATATTTTGTTTAGTCGAAACGCCATTTCAAGTGCCTTCTAAATTTGGCGTTCGTTTTTTTGTAAGCTAATAGTATGATTAGGATATTTTTTGAACTTTTTTCAAGGAAGTATTTTTTCGGTTCTTAACTTATTAAAGTTATTTTTAATAAGTAGGCCAATACTTTTTTTAGCTGTTGTGTTGCACGAGAAGTTGTTAAAATAGCCTATACAGGGTTTAGGTATAATAGGACAAAAATAGTGAGTATCTTGGAGAGATATTACAATATATCTAAAGTATAATATTTAATGAGTATATTCAACTCATCAAAATTGTTAATGAAACCTTTAATGTTGTATTGCAATATACTGAATGTCATTTTTTTACATATCTTGCGGACATTATAACAAGGTATAATTTGAGAAGATGTGAAGTTTTGGTTGTCAGATAATTGTCGATGACTACCCTTGCAGAGAGGAGCACAGCTTCCACCATACCCAGGTGGTTCTAGTCTCATCTCCGCAAGTCGAGACATCGACATGAAATTAGCAGATAACTGATTAGGGTTAGGTGCTATCATCTACATATGTTAGGTGGGGTTATAAAATAGTTGTTTTTCAGTTAGTGAATGGTTCACCCATTCACTAGCTAGAAGAAAAAGGTAATTGAGTGTTTGTAATTTGGTGAGAAAGATTTTATAGTGAAATGGGAGTGATCGGAGTTGGTGAATTTTTGTTGATATCTTACGTTGGTATGGTTTGATTTGGTTCGTCTTTTTTTTGTAGGGAGCGAATGTGCGACGGATTAAGCCATTGATTTGTAGATTGAACAGTTTTTGTTTCATTATGGGTGTGTTCTTGCGGATTTGTGGATTTTGAAATGTTTAATATGGAAGTGAATGGAACAAATATGGAACTGTCTTTAAATGTTGCCGTATTTCCAGCTAATATTTGTTTAGCTCTATTTGAGAAAGGGATTGTTATTGTTATTTGGCTTCAGCCATGCTGCACTTATATGGTTCTTCTATGCATATTTTTTGATATTTAGGACAGGTTTTTGATGAAGAAGTCTGATTTTCGAGGCAGTTGGCACATCATGCGTGCGCGTACTGTGGGGTCATGAGGAGACATATTACAGTTGTTGAAGCAGTTGGCACATCATGCGTATGCATACTGTGGGGTCATGAGGAGGCATATTACAGTTTTCACATATTTTATTCCTTATGCACCAATCCAATTTCCACTGCATGATAAAGATCAAAGGTAAAGGGAATCAAGCCTGTCAGTTGATCTGTGTCATCAATTTTGTTGGAAAACTTGTATACTTTGGCTACAGTTTGAGTCTTCCTTTCAGCAACAATTTCGTTATTTTCGACCTTAATAAAGCATTAACTATACCTTTAGATGAATTTAATTATTTGTGAAGAATTACTGAGACCGGACACTGATTTGCAGGATTCGTGATTTGAAGAAATTTTTCAGCAATTTGTTGATTTCTGGTTAGAATAAGTAAGCTTCTATTTCTAAGTTGCGAGATACTATCGTACTCGGTACTAACAGAGTCAATGGCTTTTCTTAGAACAAAGATATTCACGGATGATAAGTTTGTAGGCATTCTTCGACGAGATAACCACAAACTTTGGGTTTCCGACGTTTCGATTTGTTGGTAGCTGAAGAAAGTCTTCGTATTAAGAACTTTATTTTTCTTATATTAAGACTTTTATTTTTCTTGGCCTTGGGTTCAAGCGACAAGGTATCGGATAACACGTCGAAATAGTTCCCGATCTTCATTTTCGGCTACGACGGCCCATGCTCAATTACTTAGAGAAATCAAAAGGAGACAGTTTAGAAAGAATTTGACAGAAGATAATAAGTGCAAGCGAGACAAATAGAGTTATCAAGAAGTAGAAATTAAGCGAAACGCAGTCGAGCTAAAACTAGATGTTTATGCTACGAGAACAGGACGTCGACTTTGAGTAGAAAGATAAAAATAGCTCTAGCTTCCATTTGTAATGTTGCATGATGAGATGCAATTTGTATTTTTTTACCTGATGTACACTATGCTCCCAAAAGTCCGTCAAAAAAATATTTTTTTTAAAATATGGTTTCCTACTTATCTTCGGTCTACTGTTTTATACCATTATGGTGCGTAATATTAAAAAAAAAAAAAAAATTATCGAAAACTAACCGATTGCGGAAATGGGATTAATTGCTTGTTTATTTATATTATAATATTATATTTTATACCTTCTTCATCGTAAAAGGAATGCCTCGCAATTGTCTAAAAGTTGAAGAGAGCTATGATCTGTCCTCTGATCATTCTCCAGTCATTCTAACGATGAGTGAAACCCTAATTAGAAAAGAAGCTTTCAGAATAAGATAACAACAAAAAAAGCTTTTTTCTTTTTCCTCACTCCGTTTGCTCGTGTGGGAAAAGTTATTTTTTTCATCGTGTGTTGTGACGTGCAAACGAACGAGGTGAGGAAGTGTAAAGGGGTATACGGGAAGGGGCATGAAGATGCATGACGGTGTGATTTCTATACCACCGCAGCAAAAGAATAAATTTTCATGAATGGAAGTTTTGCAAACGCGTATGCGCTGTTATGAAGAGAAGGTTTGAGAGATTTTGCTCGAATATCAATCATTTAGATTTTCAGGTTAATTACTAACCTACATATATATTACATACATATACTAAAAAAATTAAAAGGCATAAGAAAATTGTCTCCAAGGAAAAAATGTCCTGAAAAAGAACGAAGTGCGCAATTGCACACTGTTCTATAACCAAAAATTAATTGCCTGATGGAAAATTATTTAAATTTCCTAAAAAAGAAACAGTTAAATTCGACGAATGGCTAGCTTTAGCAGAGGAGTCTCGGGAACACATAAAAAGCCTTAAAACGGCCTATATACATACATATGTATGCAGCAAACATTTTAAGAATGCCTTTATTGGAAAGAAATATTTAAAAAAAAATGCTTACCCTTCTCTCTTGTTAAAACGAAGTGTTGCTATATCTGATGACGAGTTCATTTATTTTGATCCAACGGGATCTAAGGTTACATATGAAAACTGCAATAAATTAGTACTGGATTCGAATGATGTTACAGAAGAATAACTAAACTTGTCTTCAAAAAGGTTATCAAGAAAAAGATTCAATTATAACGTTGAATTTACTTGCGCCAACTGTGAGACTCATATAAAAAGGCAATCTATTTATATTAAAAGAATTGAGAGGCTAAAGAAATTGAACAATAGCTTAAGGATAACAATAAAAGGAAATAGCAAATTAAGATTAAAAGTCTGTTAACTGGAATAAATAGAAATGTTCTAGAGGAAATAAAGAAAATAACTCCGAATCGAAGGAATCGTTTGTCCAAGCAATATACCTATGAATTGTCTTGATATATGCGCGGAACTGAAACTAACCGTTAGAGCTATTTGCTGTGATCAAGGACCCACAAATCGTAGTTTATATAGTAAACTTAATCTAAATGAAAAAAACTTTAACTTCAAGAAATGAAGGATTATATATTAAACATCGAACCCACAAACGCAAGAAATAGATTATTTTGTTTCAAAGGCTCGGCCTTAACTATAGAAAGCGTTTTAAGAATAAGAGACACATTATACATAGCTCATAATGCTTTATATTACATTTATGTAAATAAATTTAATCAAGATCCGTTAGAGAACTTATTTGGTAAAATAAGAGCGCGGAATATTAATAAAAGTAATCCAAGTGTTTCCGAATTTAACTCCCTGCTAGCCAAAGTTATATCGATAAAATTTTGAAAATAACAAAAATACGAACAATATAGTTAATCCAACAGATGAAGACGCAATATCAGTCAAGGTACCGCAGGTCAACGACCTAGCTACAAGATACTTTGCCGGATACTGCTTCTTTAAAACAATAAAAATAATGAACAAAATCTGTGAAAATTGTCCGTCGGAAAAATATTTTCAAGTATGCCGTCTTCATGTACAAATATTTTCCGAATACTTTCGAAAACCACCTTTTGCATCTAACTTAAAAGAAAATATAATCAAAGAATGTATAAAGGCAACAAATATACATTTTCCGAATTGGTTCAATGTATGTTATGACCACAAAATTAATTTAATAAATTTTCTAATAGTGGTATTGCTCTGGAAAAATTGTAAATGGGTCCCTGATAAGAATTTAAATAAAAGTAGAATTTCCAGAAATAAAATAAAGAAATTGCAAAATGTAATGAACGCTTAAAAAGTAAACTCGACAGATAAATTGATAGTGATTATTGGGAGGTTGGGAGGGTGGAGGTCGATATCCTGCCACGTCCTCGTTCGTGTCCCCTGGAAACTACTTCAGTTAAGGTGATTTAACTGCAATTTAATACTAACCTAATTTAAGTTAATGATTACTTTGTTGAATTAGTTAGTTTTTTTTTTTTTATTTTTAATCAAGTGCTGAAAATAACGTACATACATACCGACAAAATAACAAGCCCATAACATAAGCCCAACCATTTGCACATATATATATTGTAATATGCGAGCTACGGCTCGAGTAGATAAAACAATATTCTGTGAAATTATTTCTTTATTTTCTAGTCTATAGAACAATTCAGGTTCACACTATACTATTCTTCGCAATTCTTTTCTTACAATGTCTCTTTCCTCTCTAATCACTTATCTCCTTTCTTCTACTTAATTCACAAATCCAAACTAATTACTTCTTCTTGTTAAATCTCAACTTTCAATTTATCACAAGATTACAAATTCGCCCATTATCACTTTTCTAATCTCTTCGCCACAGTTTAACAACTACTGATGCTTTCTCAATCGCCATCTGTCCTTATATAGCAGAAGTTTCTGATAGCCAGAAACTTCTAGCAAATTCTTCGACCACTGGAACAAGAGAAATAATTCTTGCAGTTATAATTCCCTTTTATCCCTGATATTATTCGTCTCTTTCGTTGACATGAGCTGTGGAGACTTCATCCCAGACACGAACCTCGAATGAAAGGACAGTTTGAACCAAAATTCTGCCAGAATGAAAAGTCACTTCGGAATTTGTTGCGTCATATTTTTAGGGGGCGTAGTTATTATTATGCTACACTACCCCCCTCTTAGACGTGTTCGTCCCGAACAAGTGCATCCTCATTTCGGCCATTGTGTCGACTCAGTCGGTCCACATGAACCACTTTCATTTTGGCCCTCGGTCCTCGCTGGATGCGGTAGACAACATCGTTGATGCGGGTTACTATTCTGTAGGGACCTTCCCAGTTCCGCTGTAATTTAGGTGATTTCCCCTTTTGGCGATGGGGATTATACAGCCACACCAGATCTCCTTCCTGGAATCCTGACGTTGTTGCCTTGGCATCATACCTTTTCTTCATGCGGTCGCTCGTCATCTTAATCTGGCTTCTGGTCCTTTGGTGTATGTCCCTAAGCCTTTCCCTAAGGTCCGCCACGTACTCTTCTTCATTTCTGGGCTCATTGGTAGGAGATCCAAATTTCACCACACTGGGTAAACGAGCTATTCCACCAAATAAGATTTCGAACGGCGTATGTCGAGTAGTGCTATGCACGGCACTTCTATAGGCCATCAAAAACAAGGGAATCCGCCGGTCCCAATCCCGTTGGTAGTCACCTACGACCTTCGAGAGATGTTCGTCCAAAGTCCTATTGAAACGCTCCAATATACCGTCCGACTGTGGATGAAGCGGGGTTGTCCGTGCCTTTTTGATTCCGAGTAGTTGACACATCTCTTGGAAGATTCTTGACTCGAAGTTCCGCCCTTGGTCAGAATGCAATTCCAAGGGCACACCGAATCTGCTAACCCAATTGTAGACGATCTGCTCCGCCACGGTTCTGGCTTCCTGGTTAGGGATCGGAAACGCTTCCGGCCACTTACTGAAGTAGTCCATCACTACGAGTATATACCGATTACCATTGTCGGTTTTCGGAAAGGGCCCTGCGATGTCAATGGCGATTCGTTCGAAAGGTGCTCCCACGTTGTATTGGTGCATCTTACCTCGAGTTTTGATTCTCGGACCCTTGCTAGCTGCACACACGTCGCATTTTCTGCACCAGTCTTCGATATCTTCCTTCGCTTTTAACCAATAAAAACGTTCTCGTACCTTTTCTAGCGTCTTATTCACTCCCAAGTGGCCTCCGGACGCCCCGCCATGCATTTCCTGTAACACCTCCTTGACCCTTGTTTGCGGTACGACAAGCTGCATTACAAACGACTTTCCGTCGGAGGATTCCCATTTTCTTCTCAGAACACCTTCTTGGACATGGAGGGAGTCCCACTGCGCAAAATATGCCTTTAAGGTCGGGCTTCTGTGAGAGATGTCCTGATGATCCGGTTTCTCCATGTTCTCCTTCCAGGCCAGAATCGGCTCGATATCCGGGTCTTCCTTCTGAGCGTTCCGGATCTCATCTACGCTCCAGCCGGCGATAGGTTCGGCTCTCATTCTTTGGATGGAAACCAGCTCCCGTTCTTCCTGACGCGCACAATGTTTACAATCCGTTCTGCATGGTCTCCGGGACAGTGCATCCGCATTAGAGAGGAGTTTTCCTTTACGATGCTGTATTTCGTAGTCGTAGATTTGCAGCCTTTCGATCCATCTTGCGACCTGACCCTCAGGACTCTTGAACTGTAATAGCCATTTTAAGGCTGCATGGTCTGTGCGAAGAAGGAACTTCCTCCCGTAGAGGTATTTGTGAAAATGCTTCGTAGCCAAGATCAAAGCTAGAAGTTCTCTCCTTGTCACGCAGTAGTTCCTTTCTGGCTTAGAGAGCACCTTGCTAAAGTACGCAACCACCTTCTCTTGGCCGTCATGCACCTGGGAGAGTACGGCTCCTACCCCGACATTACTAGCATCTGTATCCACAATGAACGTTTCCCCGGGAGTGGGGTAAGCCAGCATCGGGGCATCGCATAGCCGTTGTTTAAGTGCCTTGAAGCTCTTCTCACACTCAATTGACCATTTGAATTGTTTTCCCTTTTCCGTCAACTGGTGCAGGCTCTTTGCGATCCCGGCAAAATCCTTCACGAACCGTCTGTAGTAGGTGGCTAGGCCCAGGAAGCTCCTTAGTTGGTGTTTATCCTTGGGGACTGGCCAGTTTTTCACAGCTTCGACCTTCTCTGGATCGGTTCTCACTCCTTTCGCTGAAATTGTGTGCCCCAAGTACTTGACTTCTGCTCTAAACAGGGCGCACTTCTTGGGGTTGAGCTTCAGGTGGGCACTTCGAAGCCTTTGAAACACATCCCTTAGATTGTCTCGGTGTTGCGCAAACGTTTTTCCTACGACGATGACATCATCCAAGTATACCAAACAGGTTTTCCATGTTAACCCTTGCAGGACACATTCCATCAATCGCTCGAAAGTCGCCGGAGCATTGCACAGCCCGAATGGCATTACCGTGAATTGCCATAGCCCATTTCCTGCGGTGAAGGCGGTTTTCTCCCGGTCTTCTGGATGGATCTGTACCTGCCAGTAGCCACTCTTCAAGTCGAGAGTGGAAAACCATCGGGCTCCTGATAGTGTGTATAGCGTGTCGTCAATCCGTGGCAGAGGATAGCTGTCTTTCTTGGTGACGTAATTGAGCTGCCGATAGTCCACGCAGAACCGCGTGCTGCCATCTTTCTTCTTAACCAGTACAACCGGTGATGCCCACGGACTTTTGGAACTTTCAATCAGACCTTCTTTCTCCATTGCCGACACCATCTCTGCAACTTCTGCCTGCTTTGCCAATGGAAGGCGCCTAGCAGGCTGACGAATTGGTCTAGTATCACCAGTGTCTATTCGATGTTGTACCAGGTGTGTTCGGCCGTATTCTCCGTCCTGTGAAGCAAATACATCAGCGTACTCATTGATAAGATTCTCTGCCATAGTTCGCCGCTCCTGATTCAGGTCACTGGACTGGAGAATCGTCTCTCTCGTTTCCGCTGTCCAAGGTGATGGGAGAGGTTTTGGAGCATCATGTTCAGATATTGTTGCGACGGCGGTAATCGGCGTGCATTTTCCAGTCACCTCCCCTCGGCTGAGTTTGACAGTGTGTGGCCTTGTGTTCAAAACTCTCACTGGAACCATGGTGTTCTTTGGTTCGACTAACGTCTTTCCCACGATGTAGTCTTGAGAATTCTTCTCTGAGTCTGGTTCTACTATGTAGAATCGGTGGCTCCCAAGATCACCTTCCAGCTTCGTCCAAATGATTGTCTCTGAAGACGGCGGCAAAACTTCGTCTTTGCTGATGACTGTCCTGAGAGTTACGGCATTCTCGTTTCCGTACACCATCGGAATCTCCACATTTCGATACCTCAGTACTTGCATCCCGATGTCCAGGATTACTTCATTTGCTTTCATGAAGTCTATTCCGATGATGCACTCGTCGCATATATCTGCCACCAGAAACGCATGGGAGAACGTCAGTCCTGCCAGAGTAATCGTAAGACGAACTTCTCCAAATACCTTCGCCATTTCCCCTGTTGCAGTCTTCAGGCAGTAGCTGTTGGTGTTGTGCAGCCAGGAGCCTTTGACGATATCTCTTCTTACAATGGAGGCAGTGGCACCTGTGTCGATGGTGGCTACGCACTTCTTCTTGTTGATTAGTGCCTCCACTGTCAGGCTCTTGTTACCGCGTTTGGTTTGCGAAACTTGAATGGTGGTCCTGGGGGCCTCGATTCCAGTAACCAACTTCTGCCCCGCGAAGATGGTCCTTACGCATTTCCCGACTGCTGGTTTTGGGAAGTCTGGCTGACAGGATGGATGTTATCACCGCCAGATGCTTCCTCTCTGCTTCTCCTACTTCTGCAATGTGGACAATTTCCTCGTCTAGGTGCACTTCTGCACTGCCGTTGTAGGTGTCCGGTGTGGTTGTAATTCCAGCAACGGATTTGACTTCCGCGAGCTCTGTCTTCATCCATGACGGCTGTTCTCTGGCATGAGCATTCCACGACGGACATTTCCCTGACACGGTGTATTCCCTGGTATGCTTGGTCCGCAGCCTTCATTGACAAAGCGAATGCCAATGCCTCGGGGAGTGTTCGCTTTTCAGCCATCCTTACAGCCATTTGCAGTTGTCTGTCCTCTATGGCCTGAATAAAAGCTTCCACCGCCATTTCGTTGATAAGCTCCTCACCGGCTTTAGGGTATGAAAGATGGGCTAGTCGCTCTATATCCGCTTGCAACTGTTGGAGCGTTTCCCCCCTTTTCTGGACTCGACTACGCAGCTGAACCCTGTACACCTGCTGCATGTGTTCATCCCCAAACCGCATCTCGATAGCCTGAACCAGAGAATCGTAGTTCTGCTGTTTATCTTCCGGGATGGTCTGCAAGAGCTCCGCAGCTGGACCCCTCAGTGCAAGTGTGAGTGCAATGGACTTCTCTTCATCGTCCCAGCTATTGGTCATTGCGGCCGCTTCGAATTGCCTCTTATAAATTGGCCATGATGTTTGACCATCGAAGATAGGAGGCTGCATCTCCTTTCTTCTCAGACCGTCAGTGGAATATTCCCGTGCTTTCTGTCTCTTCACGTTGCTGAGCTCCTTAGCAAGATTTTCGACTTGCTTTCCTACTATCTCGAATTGCGTATCCACTTTTTTAAACTGATTCTCTATCTTCCCGAACTGAGTTTCATGTTTCTCAAAATTCTAACTTAAGTTCTAGAGAATTCCTTTGGTCGCCCATTGCTTTCTTTTGTTCGTCCATCGCTTTCTTTTGTTCGTCCAGCTTAAGTTCTAGAGAATTCCTTTGATCTTCTATTGCTTTCTTTTGTTCGTCCATGACTAACTTAAGTTGCAGGAGCAGACTCGTTATACCCGGGTCGGCTGCTGTACTTGCTGGTTCCTCTTCCACGTCAAGCTCTACGTCGTGCGGATTTTCACCTTCCTGCGTTACTGCTTCTTCCAGACGAATCAGCAGGGCATCTTTTCCCCCAGTTGTGTCGAGGTTCCGCTTACTGAGTTCTGCCTTTAGTTGAGTTATAGTTAGTTTTCCCAATTTGCGACCCATTTTGCGCAACTAATTAACTCAACACAGAAATCGTTTTTTTTTTTTGCTTGTGCAATTTCACACCACGGAAATAGTTATTCACAGAATAAGTTTTATCCCGCTTCTGACACCAATGTAATATGCAAGCTACGGCTCGAGTAGATAAAACAATATTCTGTGAAATTATTTCTTTATTTTCTGGTCTATAGAACAATTCAGGTTCACACTATACTATTCTTCGCAATTCTTTTCTTACAATGTCTCTTTCCTCTCTAATCACTTATCTCCTTTCTTCTACTTAATTCACAAATCCAAACTAATTACTTCTTCTTGTTAAATCTCAACTTTCAATTTATCACAAGATTACAACTTCGCCCATTATCACTTTTCTAATCCCTCGCAAAATGGGTCGCAAATTGGGAAAACTAACTATAACTCAACTAAAGGCAG
This sequence comes from Pocota personata, assembly GCA_963082735.1. NCBI lineage: Eukaryota > Metazoa > Arthropoda > Insecta > Diptera > Syrphidae > Pocota > Pocota personata. The sequence continues at coordinate 105,691,782 of OY720430.1, forward strand.
AACTCAGTAAGCGGAACCTCGACACAACTGGGGGAAAAGATGCCCTGCTGATTCGTCTGGAAGAAGCAGTAACGCAGGAAGGTGAAAATCCGCACGACGTAGAGTTTGACGTGGAAGAGGAACCAGCAAGTACAGCAGCCGACCCGGGTATAACAAGTCTGCTCCTGCAACTTAAGTTAGTCATGGACGAACAAAAGAAAGCAATAGAAGACCAAAGGAATTCTATAGAACTTAAGCTGGACGAACAAAAGAAAGCAATGGACGACCAAAAGAAAGCAATGGACGACCAAAAGAAAGCAATGGACGACCAAAAGAACTCTCTAGAACTTAAGATGGACGAACAAAAGAAAGCAATGGACGACCAGAGGAATTCTCTAGCACTTAAGCTGGACGAACAAAAGAAAGCAATGGACGAACAAAAGAAAGCTATAGACGAACAAAAGAATTCTCTAGATGCTCTGGAAAGTAAACTTGATGAGCAAAACAAGAACTTGGAATCCAAATTCGAAGTGATCGAAGAGAAAATCGAGAAGGTCGAGACGCAACTCGAAAAAGTCGAAACTAGATTCGATGAAAATTTTGAGAAACATGAAACTCAGTTCGGGAAGATAAAGACTCAGTTTGAAAAAGTAGAAAAGCAAGTCGAAAATCTTGCTAAGGAGCTCAGCAACGTGAAGAGACAGAAAGCACGGGAATATTCCACTGACGGTCTGAGAAGAAAGGAGATGCAGCCTCCTATCTTCGATGGTCAAACATCATGGCCAATTTATAAGAGGCAATTCGAAGCGGCCGCAATGACCAATAGCTGGGACCATGAAGAGAAGTCTATTGCACTCACGCTTGCACTGAGGGGTCCAGCTGCGGAGCTCTTGCAGACCATCCCGGAAGATAAACAGCAGAACTACGACTCTCTGGTTCAGGCTATCGAGATGCGGTTTGGGGATGAACACATGCAGCAGGTGTACAGGGTTCAGCTGCGTAGTCGAGTCCAGAAAAGGGGGGAAACGCTCCAACAGTTGCAAGCGGATATAGAGCGACTAGCCCATCTTTCATACCCTAAAGCCGGTGAGGAGCTTATCAATGAAATGGCGGTGGAAGCTTTTATTCAGGCCATAGAGGACAGACAACTGCAAATGGCTGTAAGGATGGCTGAAAAGCGAACACTCCCCGAGGCATTGGCATTCGCTTTGTCAATGAAGGCTGCGGACCAAGCATACCAGGAAATACACCGTGTCAGGGAAATGTCCGTCGTGGAATGCTCATGCCAGAGATCCGGAGAAGGTCGAAGCGGTGAAAAACTGGCCAGTCCTCAAAGACAAACACCAACTAAGGAGCTTCCTGGGCCTAGCCACCTACTACAGACGGTTCGTGAAGGATTTTGCCGGGATCGCAAAGAACCTGCACCAGTTGACGGAAAAGGGAAAACAATTCAAATGGTCAATTGAGTGCGAGAAGAGCTTCAAGGCACTTAAACAACGGCTATGCGATGCCCCGATACTGGCTTACCCCACTCCCGGGGAAACGTTCGTTGTGGATGCAGATGCTAGTAATGTCGGGGTAGGAGCCGTACTCTCCCAGGTGCATGACGGCCAAGAGAAGGTGGTTGCGTACTTCAGCAAGGTGCTCTCTAAGCCAGAAAGGAACTACTGCGTGACAAGGCGGGAACTTCTAGCTTTGATCTTGGCTACGAAGCATTTTCACAAATACCTCTACGGGAGGAAGTTCGTTCTTCGCACAGACCATGCAGCCTTAAAATGGCTATTACAGTTCAAGAGTCCTGAGGGTCAGGTCGCAAGATGGATCGAAAGGCTGCAAATCTACGACTACGAAATACAGCATCGTAAAGGAAAACTCCACTCTAATGCGGATGCACTGTCCCGGAGACCATGCAGAACGGATTGTAAACATTGTGCGCGTCAGGAAGAACGGGAGCTGGTTTCCATCCAAAGAATGAGAGCCGAACCTATCGCCGGCTGGAGCGTAGATGAGATCCGGAACGCTCAGAAGGAAGACCCGGATATCGAGCCGATTCTGGCCTGGAAGGAGAACATGGAGAAACCGGATCATCAGGACATCTCTCACAGAAGCCCGACCTTAAAGGCATATTTTGCGCAGTGGGACTCCCTCCATGTCCAAGAAGGTGTTCTGAGAAGAAAATGGGAATCCTCCGACGGAAAGTCGTTTGTAATGCAGCTTGTCGTACCGCGGACGAGGGTCAAGGAGGTGTTACAGGAAATGCATGGCGGGGCGACCGGAGGCCACTTGGGAGTGAATAAGACGCTAGAAAAGGTACGAGAACGTTTTTATTGGTTAAAAGCGAAGGAAGATATCGAAGACTGGTGTAGAAAATGCGACGTGTGTGCAGCTAGCAAGGGTCCGAGAATCAAAACTCGAGGTAAGATGCACCAATACAACGTGGGAGCACCTTTCGAACGAATCGCTATTGACATCGCAGGGCCCTTTCCGGAAACCGACAATGGTAATCGGTATATACTCGTAGTGATGGACTACTTCAGTAAGTGGCCGGAAGCGTTTCCGATCCCTAACCAGGAAGCCAGAACCGTGGCGGAGCAGATCGTCTACAATTGGGTTAGCAGATTCGGTGTGCCCTTGGAATTGCATTCTGACCAAGGGCGGAACTTCGAGTCAAGAATCTTCCAAGAGATGTGTCAACTACTCGGAATCAAAAAGACAAGGACAACCCCGCTTCATCCACAGTCGGACGGTATGGTGGAGCGTTTCAATAGGACTTTGGACGAACATCTCTCGAAGGTCGTAGGTGACTACCAACGGGATTGGGACCGGCAGATTCCCTTGTTTTTGATGGCCTATAGAAGTGCCGTGCATAGCACTACTCGACATACGCCGTTCGAAATCTTATTTGGTGGAATAGCTCGTTTACCCAGTGAGGTGAAATTTGGATCTCCTACCAATGAGCCCAGAAATGAAGAAGAGTACGTGGCGGACCTTAGGGAAAGGCTTAGGGACATACACCAAAGGACCAGAAGCCAGATTAAGATGACGAGCGACCGCATGAAGACCAGGTATGATGCCAAGGCAACAACGTCAGGATTCCAGGAAGGAGATCTGGTGTGGCTGTATAATCCCCATCGCCAAAAGGGGAAATCACCTAAATTACAGCGGAACTGGGAAGGTCCCTACAGAATAGTAACCCGCATCAACGATGTTGTCTACCGCATCCAGCGAGGACCGAGGGCCAAAATGAAAGTGGTTCATGTGGACCGACTGAGTCGATACAATGGCCGAAATGAGGATGCACTTGTTCGGGACGAACACGTCTAAGAGGGGGGCAGTGTAGCATAATAATAACTACGCGCCTATGTCTATGCAGCAAATTCCGAAGTGACTTTCCATTCTGGCAGAATTTTGGTTCAAACTGTCCTTCATTCGAGGTTCGTGTCGGGGACGAAGTCTCCACAGCTCATGTCAACGAAAGAGACGAATAATATTAGGGATAAAAGGGAATTATAACTGCAAGAATTATTTCTCTTGTTCCAGTGGTCGAAGAATTTGCTAGAAGTTTCTGGCTATCAGAAACTTCTGCTATATAAGGACAGATGGCGATCAAAAAAAGACAGTTGGTTTAGAACCGTGGCGAAGAGATTGGAAAAGTGATAATGGGCGAAGTTGTAATTTGGTGATAAATTGAAAGTTGAGAGTAAACAAGAAAAAGTAATTAGTTTGGATTTGTGAATTAAGTAATTGAAAGGAGATAAAGTGATTTGAGATGAAAGAGACCTTGTAAGAAAAGAATTTGCAAAGAATAGTATAGTGTGAACTTGAATTGTTCTATAGACTAGAAAATAAAGAAATAAATTTCACAGAATATCGCTTTATCTACTCGAGCCGTAGCTAGCATATTACAATATATTAAACTTCCTAGTAATTAAATTGTGTGAAATTTGGAAAATTGTTTTTTATTCATTTGGAAAAGATCCCTTACATGTATGTACTTTAGAGATCATGTGTTATATAATCTTAAGGATTATTTAAACAGTTTTTATTAAGATGAACTTGGTCTAATAAAAAATTGGTAAATTTAAAAAATGTAAAAAGAAAAGCATATTCATATTGTAACATCACCTAAAAGGATGCTACAATAATGTAGAATAATAACTACGCTCCTCCAGTCCATTCCAAAGTGTCTTTTCATTCGGGGTTCGTGTCTGCGGTTAGTCTCCACAGTTCGGATAATATCACGGATAAGAGAGAATCATAACTGCACGAAATGATTGTCATCTTAGAATTATTACATCACAATATTTTTCCAGTGGTCGAAGAATTTGCTAGAAGTTTCTGGCTATCAGAAACTTCTGCTATATAAGGACAGATGGCGATCGAGAAGAGGCAGTTGTTTTAAAACCGTGGCGAAGAGATTAGAAAAGTGATAATGGGCGAAGTTGTAATTTTGTGATAAATGGAAAGTTGAGAGTTAACAAGAAGAAGTAATTAGTTTGGATTTGTGAATTAAGTAATTGAAAGGAGATAAAGTGATTTGAGAGGAAAGAGACCTTGTAAGAAAAGAATTTGCGAAGAATAGTATAGTGTGAAGCTGAATTGTTCTATAGACTAGAAAATAAAGAAATAAATTTTACAGAATATCGTTTTATCTACTCGAGCCGTAGCCAGCATATTACAATATTACATATCGTGAAATTTGTTCGAGATTCAGAAAAGAATATGAGTTTTTAAATTTTTTTTTTTATATGAACGGTGTGTCTTGTCCGTAGAGTCGTTGGTAAAGCGTAATAGCAAATCGTTTTGAAATTATATTAATTCGAAAATAAGTACCGCAGGCTTGACTAAGGTAATGGAGTTCGAATATGTAAGTTCATCAGATTTCAAAAACACTTGTATGCTATTTTGTTCGTATCGGTATACCTATATAACAAGTATCAAGTGCATTTTGTTTTTATATGAACGGTGTGTCTTGTCCGTAGAGTCGTTGGTAAAGCGTAATAGCAAATCGTTTTGAAATTATATTAATTCGAAAATAAGTACCGCAGGCTTGACTAAGGTAATGGAGTTCGAATATGTAAGTTCAACAGATTTCAAAAACACTTGTATGCTATTTTGTTCGTATCGGTATACCTATATAACAAGTATCAAGTGCATTTGAACGGAAACTACAATACAACATTAATGTTCCTGAACTTTTGGACACTCCAGTTTTCGGATGAAGATGTGATTAACGCGTTAGAGAAACTAAATATATATAACAACTCAAGGTCAGATGGAGTTCCAGCGTCAATATTAAAAAAATGTTTAGCTTTCGTTTTTGATCTCCTTAAAGTTATTTTCAACCAATCACTAATTGCAATTTTTAAAAGCGGTTCGAGACAAAAAGTCGCAAACTATCGCAGTTGATAGCAGAACTAAAATCGTTGGGTTTTCATTCAAGCCCGAATGGTACAGGTCTTGACATATCGCGTAGTATAAGTAGCTTCTGGCATCCCACAGGATAGTTACCTGAATGATGTCCATGAAATATTCCAATTTTGTAACGCTTTAACTTCATCGAATGATTTTGAATTATTTTCTCGTATATGTAACTTAAAAATTTATACTGCTCGCTTTAACAATATGGTATTCATGAGCTTAGATTGGAAAGAGTTGAAAAAAACTTTACGAGATGTGCTATTCGCAAATTAATTATGTTTGACGAACTTTCTAATTCTGACAAAAGGTGTAAATTAATTGGCTTGCAAACCTATAGTTTCAAGCAGAAAGTCTAATATAAATTCACTGAAATTAATTTTTCTTATAAATGTGTATGCTCCCCAAAGGTCACTTCGGGTAAGAAACATATATTTCTTAACCAATTATGGTAGTAATGAGCGTATTACATGTTACATATATACACACGTTTAATCCGATTTACAACGAAATTGTTTGTTTTTAGTAGTCTATAAGATTTAAAATCGGAACATAATTATAATACTTAGTCGCGCAACAAAAAATGGTGGTATAAAGAGATACTGAGAGTATATCTTAACATCAGTAGATGGTGTGAGCAACACCACTTGCAACAATACTTGCCCACGTGAACCCCAAAAATGAAAACGCTGACCAAGCGCCTGGTGCATCGAGTGCACATCGAATCGTTCTCACGACAGCAAAAGCTGAGTTATGGAAATTAGATAATAAATATAAGTGGTTCAATGATTGTTAACTTAGTTATTTCGATATTTGTAAAGCATTAAAGGTCAATACATTCTGCCTTGTGATTCTGGTATCTTCGTTTTAATTAACTGGCGCCTAACGTGGAACTACGTTATGTGATAATGTACAAAGTATTTGTGATGAAAAAGTGTACAACCAAGCCACCTACACAACAATGAAGTTAATAAAAAAGTGGATAACTATGACACCAACACGATAGTGGAGGGATAGGGAAATACAAGGCCTCCAAGTAGTTCTATTAACCAAAGGAACAAAAAGGAGTCAGGAATCATGACAGAAGCTCTAACCAACAGAAAACAGTTCGCAACCTACACCAAAAAACATTGTTGATATGCTACAAACATTAATTATAATATTACTGTAAATCAATAATTAAAAAAAAAATATTACTTTTTATTTTATGAAAACAAATAATTTCAAATTCAATACAATTTTTATTCACTTCCAACTTAGAAATTCAATTATTTTGAATAATTGAATACAATAAAAGTATGATAGCATAGTGAAATGAAACAAAATAAAGATCATTCTATAACTGTTAGTAGTTTGAGTTGAATGACCCTCTATAATTGGAAGTACAATAATAAAAGTTATAATGTGGAGTATATCAGTAAGAGCTATTAGTGTAATGCAAAATGACAAAAAACAGAAGATTTTAGCATTAAGGATTTAACAAGAAAAATTTATAAGGTACATATGTACATATGTAAGTAAAGAATGTGAAAATAATTGAATCTTAATTAAGATACAATTCGTTGAAATAATTCAATGTGAGCACAGTCTAATGAAAATAACCAATCTTTTACTTTTTTTTTAAATAATTTAAAATTCGGAATTGTTCTGATAGAAACAGGTAATTTTTTGAACGAATTTGGTGTAGTAATGGTGTAGAAATGAGTATATTTGGAACTGTGTGCAAATGGAACATTAACTAAAACTATATTATTTACACTCAAACTATAACTTCTAGAAAGTCGATTGGGAGTATTGCCGCTTCATTTATAGAACGCTATCAGAACTTTATAAAGATAGAGGTGTCTTAGAGGGAGAATCCTCAATTCTTGAAGTAGCGGTCAAGTACAAGCGAAGCGGCTTCTACCCGACATTGTTCTTATTAAGTGTTTGTGAGCTGTTACTAGAGAATCAAAGCTGTTCGCGTAAACTCCTCCCCAACTTGTAATGCCATATTGCAGCTTTGAGTTAGCTAGACCATAATAAACTTTTTTAAAACAACGTGGTTTTAAGAGATACATCATATATAATTTTAATGCTTGAATGTGATCTTTCCACAAAGATATTTATATTTGTTTATAGATTCGATTTTAAAGCAACGTGTCTTACAGTTAATGTTGCTGTTGAAGTTAAGTTTTACCGCAAATATGCAGAGGTAATTTAAAACTTTCACAATCATGAGAATGAAAAAATAATAATCAATTTTTGCAAATCTTCTTCTATCTTGGTAATGCACTCAAGCAATGAATTGCCTTGGTACACGAAGGCTACATCATCAGCGAATGCAGTGGAGATACCATTGAAACTTTGTTTGAAAATAGAGTTGACGTATACAGAAATAAAAGTGGACCGAGGACAGAACCTTGTGCGACTCCATCATCTAGAGAATGAAATCGGCTAAAGCCTCTTCGTTTCCTTTCTTTAAGGTATGAATAGAATCAATTTTATAAAGTACCCCTGAAACCAGCATTATATATGCATGCAGCCTCCTATCTTCGATGGTCAAACATCATGGCCAATTTATAAAAGGCAATTCGAAGCGGCCGCATTGACTAATAGCTGGGACGATGAAGAGAAGTCTATTGCACTCACACTTGCACTGAGGGGTCCAGCTGCGGAGCTCTTGCAGACCATCCCGTAAAATAAACAGCAGAACTACGACTCTCTGGTTCAGGCTATCGAAATGCGGTTTGGGGATGAACACATGCAGCAGGTGTACTGGGTTCAGCTGCGTAGTCGAGTCCAGAAAAGGGGGGAAACGCTCCAACAGTTGCAAGCGGATATAGAGCGACTAGCCCATCTTTCATACCCTAAAGCCTGTGAGGAGCTTATCAACGAAATGGCGGTGGAAGCTTTTATTCAGGCCACAGAGGACAGACAACTGCAAATGGCTGTCAGGATGGCTGAAAAGCGAACACTCCCCGAGGCATTGGCATTCGCTTTGTCAATGAAGGCTGCGGACCAAGCTCACCAGGGAATACACCGTGTCAGGGAAATGTCCGTCGTGGAATGCTCATGCCAGAGAACAGCCGTCATGGATGAAGACAGAGCTCGCGGAAATCAAATCCATTGCTGGAATTGCAACCAAACCGGACACCTACAACGGCAGTGCAGAAGTGCACCTAGACGAGGAAATTGTCCACATTGCACCAGTAGGAGAAGCAGAGAGGAAGCATCTGGCTGTCAGTCAGACTTACCAAAACCAGCAGTCGGGAAATGCGTAAGGACCAACTTCGCGGGGCAGAAGTTGGTTACTGGAATCGAGGCCCCCAGAACCACCATTCAAGCTTCGCAAACCAAACGGGGTAACAAGAGCCTGACAGTGGAGGCACTAATCAACAAGAAGAAGTGCGTAGCCACCATCGACACAGGCGCCACTGCCTCCATTGTAAGAAGAGATATCGTCAGAAGCGCCTGGCTGCACAACACCAATAGCTACTGCCTGAAGACTGCAACAGGGGAAATGGCGAAGGTGTTTGGAGAAGTTCGCCTTACGATTACTCTGGCGGGACTGACGTTCTCCCATGCGTTTCTGGTGGCAGATATATGCGACGAGTGCATCATCGGAATAGACTTCATGAAAGCAAATGAAGTAATCCTGGACATCGGGATGCAAGTACTGAGGTATCGAAATGTGGAGATTCCGATGGTGTACGGAAACGAGAATGCCGTAACTCTCAGGACAGTCATCAGCAAAGACGAAGTTTTGCCGCCGTCTTCAGAGACAATCATTTGGACGAAGCTGGAAGGTGATCTTGGGAGCCACCGATTCTACATAGTAGAACCAGACTCAGAGAAGAATTCTCAAGACTACATCGTGGGAAAGACGTTAGTCGAACCAAAGAACACCATGGTTCCAGTGAGAGTTTTGAACGCAAGACCACACACTGTCAAACTAAGGCGAGGGGAGGTGACTGGAAAATGCACGCCGATTACCGCCGTCGCAACAATATCTGAACGTGATGCTCCAAAACCTCTCCCATCACCCTGGACAGCGGAAACGAGAGAGACGATTCTCCAGTCCAGTGAGCTGAATCAGGAGCAGCGAACTATGGCAGATAATCTTATCAATGAGTACGCTGATGTATTTGCCTCACAGGACGGAGATTACGGCCGAACACACCTGGTACAACATCGAATAGACACTGGTGATACTAGACCAATTCGTCAGCCTGCTAGGCGCCTTCCATTGGCAAAGCAGACAGAAGTTGCAGAGATGGTGTCGGCAATGGAGAGAGAAGGTCTGACTGAAAGTTCCAAAAGCCCGTGGGCATCACCGGTTCTACTGGTTAAGAAGAAAGATGGCAGCACGCCGTTCTGCGTGGACTATCGGCAGCTCAATTACGTCACCAAGAAAGATAGCTATCCTCTGCCACGGATTGACGACACGCTAGACACACTATCAGGAGCCCGATGGTTTTCCAATCTCGACTTGAAGAGTGGCTACTGGCAGGTACAGATCCATCCAGAAGACCGGGCTTGGCAATTCACGGTAATGCCATTCGGGCTGTGCAATGCTCCGGCGACTTTCGAGCGATTGATGGAATGTGTCCTGCAAGGGTTAACATGGAAAACCTGTTTGGTATACTTGGATGATGTCATCGTCGTAGGAAAAACGTTTGCGCAACACCGAGACAATCTAAGGGATGTGTTTCAAAGGCTTCGAAGTGCCCACCTGAAGCTCAACCCCAAGAAGTGCGTCCTGCTTAGAGCGGAAGTCAAGTACCTGGGACACATAATTTCAGCGAAAGGAGTGAGAACCGATCCAGAGAAGGTCGAAGCGGTGAAAAACTGGCCAGTTCCCAAAGACAAACACCAACTAAGGAGCTTCCTGGGCCTAGCTACCTACTACAGACGGTTCGTGAAGGATTTTGCCGGGATCGCAAAGAGCCTGCACCAGTTGACGGAAAAGGGGAAACAATTCAAATGGTAAATTGAGTGCGAGAAGAGCTTCAAGGCACAAAACAACGCCTATGCGATGCCCCGATACTAGCTTACCCCACTCCAGGAGAAACGTTCATTGTGGATACAGATGCTAGTAATGTCGGGGTAGGAGCCGTACTCTCCCAGGTGCATGAGGGCCAAGAGAAGGTGGTTGCGTACTTCAGCAAGGTGCTCTCTAAGCCAGAAAGGAACTACTGCATGACAAGGCGGGAACTTCTAGCTTTGATCTTGGCTACGAAGCATTTTCACAAATACCTCTATGGGAGGAAGTTCGTTCTTCGCACAGACCATGCAGCCTTAAAATGGCTATTACAGTTCAAGAGTCCTGAGGGTCAAGTAGCAAGATGGATCGAAAGTCTGCAAATCTACGACCACAAAATACAGCATCGTAAAGGAAAACTCCACTCTAATGCGGATGCACTGTCCCGGAGACCATGCAGAACGGATTATAAACATTGTGAGCTTCAGGAAGAACGGGAGCTGGTTTCCATCCAAAGAATGAGAGCCGAACCTATCGCCGGTTGGAGCGTAGATGAGATCCGGAACTCTCAGAAGGAAGACCCGGATATCGAGCCGATTCTGGCCTGGAAGGAGAACATGGAGAAACCGGATCATCAGAACATCTCTCACAGAAGCCCGACCTTAAAGGCATATTTTGCGCAGTGGGACTCCCTCCATGTCCGAGGAGGTGTTCTGAGAAGAAAATGGGAATCCTCCGACGGAAAGTCGTTTGTAATGCAGCTTGTCGTACCGCGGACGAGGGTCAAGGAGGTGTTACAGGAAATGCATGGCGGGGCGTCCGGAGGCCACTTGGGAGTGAATAAGACGCTAGAAAAGGTACGCGAAATTTTTTATTGGTTAAAAGCGAAGGAAGATATCGAAGACTGGTGCAGAAAATGCGACGTGTGTGCAGCTAGCAAGGGTCCGAGAATCAAAACTCGAGGTAAGATGCACCAATACAACGTGGGAGCACCTTTCGAACGAATCTCCATTGACATCGCAGGGCCCTTTCCGGAAATCGACAATGGTAATCGGTATATACTCGTAGTGATGGACTACTTCAGCAAGTGGCCGGAAGCGTTTCCGATCCCTAACCAGGAAGCCAGAACCGTGGCGGAGCAGATCGTCTACAATTGGGTTAGCAGATTCGGTGTGCCCTTGGAATTGCATTCCGACCAAGGGCGGAACTTCCAGTCAAGAATCTTCCAAGAGATGTGTCAACTACTCGAAATCAAAAAGACACGGACAACCCCGCTTCATCCACAGTCGGACGGTATGGTGGAGCGTTTCAATAGGACTTTGGACGAACATCTCTCGAAGGTCGTAGGTGACTACCAACGGGATCGGGACCGGCAGTTTCCTTTTTTTTTTGCTGGCCTATAGAAGTGCCGTCCATAGTACTACTCGACATACGCCGTTCGAAATCTTATTTGGTGAAATAGCTCGTTTACCCAGTGAAGTGAAATTTGGATCTCCTACCAATGAGCCCAGAAATGAAGAAGAGTACGTGGCGGACCTTAGGGAAAGGCTTAGGGACATACACCAAAGGACCAGAAGCCAGATTAAGATGACGAGCGACCGCATGAAGACCAGGTATGATGCCAAGGCAACAACGTCAGGATTCCAGGAAGGAGATCTAGTGTGGCTGTATAATCCCCATCGCCAAAAGGGGAAATCACCTAAATTGCAGCGGAACTGGGAGGGTCCCTACAGAATAGTAACCCGCATCAACGATGTTGTCTACCGCATCCAGCAAGGACCAAGGGCCAAAATGAAAGTTTTTCATGTGGACCGACTGAGTCGATACAATGGCCGAGGTGAGGACGTACTTGTTCGGGACGAACAAGTCTAAGAGGGTGGCAGTGTAACATCACCTAAAAGGATGCCACAATAATGTAGAATAATAACTACGCTCCTCCAGCCCATTCCAAAGTGTCTTTTCATTCGGGGTTCGTGTCTGCGGTTAGTCTCCACAGTTCGGATAATATCACGGATAAGAGAGAATCATAACTGCACGAAATGATTGTCATCTTGGAATTATTACATCAGAATTTTTTCCAGTGGTCGAAGAATTTGCTAGAAGTTTCTGGCTATCAGAAACTTCTGCTATATAAGGACAGATGGCGATCGAGAAGAGGCAGTTGTTTTAAAACCGTGGCGAAGAGATTAGAAAAGTGATAATGGGCGAAGTTGTAATTTTGTGATAAATTGAAGGTTAAGAGTTAACAAGAAGAAGTAATTAGTTTGGATTTGTGAATTAAGTAATTGAAAGGAGATAAAGTGATTTCAGAGGAAAGAGACCTTGTAAGAAAAGAATTTGCGAAGAATAGTATAGTGTGAACCTGAGTTCTATAGACTAGAAAATAAAGAAATAAATTTTACAGAATATCGTTTTATCTACTCGAGCCGTAGCCAGCATATTACAATATTGCATATCGTGAAATTTGTTCGAGATTCAGAAAAGAATATGAGTTTTTAAATAAGTTTTTATATGAACGGTGTGTCTTGTCCATAGAGTCGTTGGTAAAGCGTAATAGCAAATCGTTTTGAAATTATATTAATTCGAAAATAAGTACCGCAGGCTTGACTAAGGTAATGGAGTTCGAATATGTAAGTTCATCAGATTTCAAAAACACTTGTATGCTATTTTGTTCGTATCGGTATACCTATATAACAAGTATCAAGTGCATTTTGTTTTTATATGAACGGTGTGTCTTGTCCGTAGAGTCGTTGGTAAAGCGTAATAGCAAATCGTTTTGAAATTATATTAATTCGAAAATAAGTACCGCAGGCTTGACTAAGGTAATGGAGTTCGAATATGTAAGTTCAACAGATTTCAAAAACACTTGTATGCTATTTTGTTCGTATCGGTATACCTATATAACAAGTATCAAGTGCATTTGACCGGAAACTACAATACAACATTAATGTTCCTGAACTTTTGGACACTCCAGTTTTCGGATGAAGATGTGATTAACGCGTTAGAGAAACTAAATATATATAACAACTCAGGGTCAGATGGAGTTCCAGCGTCAATATTAAAAAAATGTTTAGCTTTCGTTTTTGATCCCCTTAAAGTTATTTTCAACCAATCACTAATTGCAATTTTTAAAAGCGGTTCGAGACAAAAAGTCGCAAACTATCGCAGTTGATAGCAGAACTAAAATCGTTGGGTTTTCATTCAAGCCCGAATGGTACAGGTCTTGACATATCGCGTAGTATAAGTAGCTTCTGGCATCCCACAGGATAGTTACCTGAATGATGTCCATGAAATATTCCAATTTTGTAACGCTTTAACTTCATCGAATGATTTTGAATTATTTTCTCGTATATGTAACTTAAAAATTTATACTGCTCGCTTTAACAATATGGTATTCATGAGCTTAGATTGGAAAGAGTTGAAAAAAACTTTACGAGATGTGCTATTCGCAAATTAATTATGTTTGACGAACTTTCTAATTCTGACAAAAGGTGTAAATCGATTGGCTTGCAAACCTATAGTTTCAAGCAGAAAATGTAATATAAATTCACTGAAATTAATTTTTCTTATAAATGTGTATGCTCCCCAAAGGTCACTTCGGGTAAGAAACATATATTTCTTAACCAATTATGGTAGTAATGAGCGTATTACATGTTACATATGTACACACGTTTAATCCGATTTACAACGAAATTGTTTGTTTTTAGTAGTCTATAAGATTTAAAATCGGAACATAATTATAATACTTAGTCGCGCAACAAAAAATGGTGGTATAAAGAGATACTGAGAGTATATCTTAACATCAGTAGACGGTGTGAGCAACACCACTTGCAACAATACTTGCCCACGCAAACCCCAAAAATGAAAACTCTGACCAAGCGTCTGGTGCATCGAGTGCACATCGAATCGTTCCCACGACAGCAAAAGCTGAGTTATGGAAATTAGATAATAAATATAAGTGGTTCAATGATTGTTAACTTAGTTATTTCGATATTTGTAAAGCAATAAAGGTCAATCCATTCTGCCTTGTAATTCTGGTATATTCGTTTTAATTAACTGGCGCCTAACGTGGAACTGCGTTATGTGACAATGTACAAATTCCTATCAACATAAACTTCGAGTGAACAATCATTATAAGTATTTGTGATGAAAAAGTGAACAACCAAGCCACCTACACAACAATGAAGTTAATAAAAAAGTGGATAACTATGACACCAACACGATAGTGGAGGGATAGGGAAATACAAGGCCTCCAAGTAGTTCTATTAACCAAAGGAACAAAAAGGAGTCAGGAATCATGACAGAAGCTCTAACCAACAGAAAACAGTTCGCAACCTACACCAAAAAACATTGTTGATATGCTACAAACATTAATTATAATACTACTGTAAATCAATAATTAAAAAAAAAAATATTACTTTTTATTTTATGAAAACAAATAATTTCAAATTCAATACAATTTTTATTCACTTCCAACTTAGAAATTCAATTATTTTGAATAATTGAATACAATAAAAGTATGATAGCATAGTGAAATGAAACAAAATAGAGATCATTCTATAACTGTTAGTAGTTTGAGTTGAATGACCCTCTATAATTGGAAGTACAATAATAAAAGTTATAATGTGGAGTATATCAGTAAGAGCTATTAGTGTAATGCAAAATGACAAAAAACAGAAGATTTTAGCATTAAGGATTTAACAAGAAAAATTTATAAGGTACATATGTACATATGTAAGTAAAGAATGTGAAAATAATTGAATCTTAATTAAGATACAATTCGTTGAAATAATTCAATGTGAGCACAGTCTAATGAAAATAACCAATCTTTTACTTTTTTTTTAAATAATTTAAAATTCGGAATTGTTCTGATAGAAACAGGTAATTTTTTGAACGAATTTGGTGTAGTAATGGTGTAGAAATGAGTATATTTGGAACTGTGTGCAAATGGAACATTAACTAAAACTATATTATTTACACTCAAACTATAACTTCTAGAAAGTCGATTGGGAGTATTGCCGCTTCATTTATAGAACGCTATCAGAACTTTATAAAGATAGAGGTGTCTTAGAGGGAGAATCCTCAATTCTTGAAGTAGCGGTCAAGTACAAGCGAAGCGGCTTCTACCCGACATTGTTCTTATTAAGTGTTTGTGAGCTGTTACTAGAGAATCAAAGCTGTTCGCGTAAACTCCTCCCCAACTTGTAATGCCATATTGCAGCTTTGAGTTAGCTAGACCATAATAAACTTTTTTAAAACAACGTGGTTTTAAGAGATACATCATATATAATTTTAATGCTTGAATGTGATCTTTCCACAAAGATATTTATATTTGTTTATAGATTCGATTTTAAAGCAACGTGTCTTACATTTAATGTTGCTGTTGAAGTTATTTTTACCGCAAATATGCAGAGGTAGTTTAAAACTTTCACAATCATGAGAATGAAAAAATAATAATCAATTTTTGCAAATCTTCTTCTATCTTCGTAATGCACTCAAGCAATGAATTGCCTTGGTACACGAAGGCTACATCATCAGCGAATGCAGTGGAGATACCATTGAAACTTTGTTTGAAAATAGAGTTGATGTATACAGAAATAAAAGTGGACCGAGGACAGAACCTTGTGGGACTCCATCATCTAGGGAATGAAATCGGCTAAAGCCTCTTCGTTTCCTTTCTTTAAGGTATGAATGGAATCAATTGTATAAAGTACCCCTGAAACCAGCATTATATAGCATGCTTAGAAGCAAATCGTGGTCGACCATGTCAAATGCTTTAGTCATGTCTATGAAGAGAGCCATTGAGGAATTGCAACAATCAATTCCTTCAATATGTAAGTAGGAGCATACTCTAAGATAGCACCTTCTCTTGAGTTGCCAGATCTAAAACCAAATTGGTTGGTTGCACTTAAGCAATTTCTCAAAAAGCTTGGATAAAGTTGAAAGTAGGGAAATGGGCCTATAATCACCTACTTTTTTAGCAGTACTTTTTTTAAAAAGAGGAATAACTTCTCCATATTTCAGAGACTGAGAACACTCATGTTAAATAGATGGCTCAATACATCAACTATCATACATAAAATACAACTTTCTTTAAAACAAAGTTGGAAATTCCATCGCTGGTACAAGATCTTTTATTTCCCAAAGATTGTATGAGCTTAATAATTTCTACAGGTGAAATAGAGTCGAAAACAAAACTATTAGCCTACGCACTGTCTTCAAGAAGATCTAAAGCAATTTTTTATTTTTTTTATTTTATTTCCCAAATTCGAAAAATTACATCTCTCTTAACGACACCTAAAAATTGTCATAAAAGATATTAATGGGATATACATTAAAGCTTTAGGCCATCGCCTTTAGATTCTTTTTTAAAGTTATGTACATTTTTTTTTATTATTTAACAATAGACACAATATAAATGACAGTTAATGTCTTAGTTAATTTAATTAGTTGCAGGTTATTGATTAAATGTATTGTAGCTCTACGGGCTTGCGTCTTCTTAGTCGTCTTATTGCATTGCGTTCTTGATCTGACAAACTTCGTATTTGAGAATTTGTATGGTCACAAAGCGCGATCTGATGTTGTCTGCTGGTTATTTTGATAACTTCTTTCACGGTGAGGATGTTGAGATCACGGTGTAAGTCTACATTGGTAATGAACCATCTTGCATTTACTATCGTTCTAAGAAATGTTGTTTGTATTTGAATCCCATACGTCCATATTGGTTTTATTATTGTGTTATATATTAGAAGTTTGTTTTCTGTTGATAGCTTTGAGTTCTTCCCTAGGAGCTAGTAGAGTTGCCTGAATTTGTTTTTTTGTTTGGGTACGTTTATAGGTTATATGTGATTTCCAAGTCAATTTTTTGTCTATTATCATGCCCAGGTACTTGGCTTCACTGTCAATAGCAATTTGTTTATTGTTCAAGTTGATGTTTTCTGCATTATAATTTCTTTTTGTAGTGTATACGACTTATACTGTTTTGTCCTCGTTTATTTTAATTCCTCATTTGCGGAACCAATTCACTGTCTTGTCCAGTGCTATTCTGACTTGATGTGATGCTAATTGTATGCACTTGTTCGAAGATAGGATTACGGTGTCATCTGCAAATGCTGCTAGCATAGAGTTGTTTGGTTTTGGTATGTCCGCTGTGTAGAGAAGGAAGAGCGTTGGTCCAAGAACACTTCCTTGGGGGACACCTGCATCTATTTGGCATAGTTCGGAGTACTCATCATTATATTGCACGTAGAAGTGTCTGTCGTCCAGGTAGCTTTTAATTATTTCATAGAAGTAGCATGTATTTTAGTTTATGTAATAGTCCTTTGTGCCAGACACTATCAAATGCCTTTGCAACATCTAGATATACTGATACACAAAACTTATTCTCGTCTAAGTCGTTTAAAATTTTATTAGTTACTCGACGGACTAGTTACGAATGTTCTTCGAGTAAAATACAAAAAAATATATTTTCAATGAGACTGATGTCTCTTTATTGAATTCAAACTTAACTCTAAATCACATTCTGAATTACAGTACTACTTAAAGACTAAAAGTGCACCGACAGCAAGTTCAATATCATGGGAAAATATTCCAGACGGGAATATTTTACCTGATCCGGTGCAAATGCACATTTAAAGTTATATGAGCCGACGTCTGCATAAAGTATGCGGCGCGTGTGCTGATTAAGCAAAAAGTAGTGTGTTAACTCCTCCCTGCTTAAAGATCTACGCCTCGTAGGTCAAACATTTAATTTGATATGCTGGTAAGGGTCATTTACCTGCGGTATTACGAAAGGTAATTGAATTTGCTTTGGTTCCTTTTCTTTCTTACATTTATATCTATATATTATAACTAGTGCAATGCTAATGATTAATAGGTATGTAGTTACATCGGTTATAAATGACCTGTTATTTATTAGAGAAAATTTCTGTATTTTTTTTTATGTTTTCTAGATGCAAATCATGTAGGTATTCTAAGTCTAATTTCATATCTTTAATTGTTAAGTTGGTTTGGATTATAGGCGGTAGGATTTGGAAAGCTCTTACTTCTTTGTTGGTAAAGTTTTTGTCATCAATTGTTATGGTGTCGTTATCAAATTGTATCAGGAATGTTCCATCAAGTGTTTTAGTTTCGTTCTCATGCTTCAGAGTTCCATTGAAATTTGTCAAGAAAACCGTATTAACAGTGAGAAGTTCTATGATTCGTTTCCTATAAAACTGATGATCGCATCCGGCATTCTTTGTCTTTAATAACTGAGTAATGCACTGGTCTGATGATAATTTTCGAAGTTGATTTTCGTTGCAGATCGTCACATCTCGCATTTTTGTGCACATTTCTATAATGCCATACTGTTCATCATGGGTGGTAAGCAATTCGTTGGTTTCAAAATGGATTCGTTTGTTGTTCTTGACTGTAGACCTGATTAAAAGGTGATTGTATTCCTTAGTTTCTGTTTTTATATATATATTGTAGCATAATAATAACTACGCTCCCTATAAGTATGATGCAACAAATTCCGAAGTGTCTTTTCATTCTGGCAGAATTTTGGTTCAAAAGTGTCCTTTCATTCGAGGTTCGTGTCTGCGGTTTCCACAGTTCATGTCTACGAAAGAGACGGATAATATCACGGATGAGAGGGAATTATAACTGCAAGAATGATTGTCATCCTGGGATTATTACAGCAGAATTTTTCTTGTTCCAGTGGTCGAAGAATTTGCTAGAAGTTTCTGGCTATGTAGCTATCAGAAGCTGCTATATAAGGACAGATGGCGATCAAAAGGGGGCAGTAGTTTTTAAACTGTGGCGAAGAGATTAGAAAAGTGATAATGGGCGAAGTTGTAATTTTGTGATAAATTGAAAGTTGAGATTTAACAAGAAGAAGGAATTAGTTTGGATTTGTGAATTAAGTAATTGAAAGGAGATAAAGTGATTGGAGAGGACAGAGACCTTGTAAGAAAAGAATTGCGAACAATAGTATAGTGTGAACCTGAATTGTTCTATAGACTAGAAAATAAAGAAATAATTTCACAGAATATTGTTTTATCTACTCGAGCCATAGCTCGCATATTACATTGGTGTCGGAAGTGGGATAAAACTTATTCTGTGAATAACTATTTCCGTGGTGTGAAATTGCACAAGCAAAAAAAAAAAAAACCATTTCTGTGTTGAGTTAATTAGTTGCGCAAAATGGGTCGCAAATTGGGAAAACTAACTATTTATAATTCAACTAAAGGCAGAACTCAGTAAGCGGAACCTCGACACAACTGGGGGAAAAGATGCCCTACTGATTCGTTTGGAAGAAGCAGTAACGCAGGAAGGCGAAAATCCGCATGACGTACAGTTTGACGTGGGAGTCAAGTACAGTAGCCAACCCGGATATAACAAGTCTGCTCCTGCAACTTAAGTCAGTCATGGACGAACAAAGGAAAACAATGGAAGACAAAAAGAAGTCTCTGGAACTTAAGCTCGATGACCAAAAGAAAGCAATAGACGACCAAAAGAACTCTCTAGAACTTAAACTGGACGAACAAAAGAAAGCAATGGACGAACAAAAGAATTCTCTAGAACTTAAGATGGACGAACAAAAGAAAGCAATGGACGAACAAAAGAATTCTCTAGATGCTCTGGAAAGCAAACTTGATGAGCAAAACAAGAACTTGGAATCCAAATTCGAAGCGATCGAAGAGAAAAACGAGAAAGTCGAGACGCAACTCGAAAAAGTCGAAACTAGATTCGATGAAAACTTTGAGAAGCATGAAACTCAGTTCGGGAAGATAGAGACTCAGTTCGAAAAAGTAGAAAAGCAAGTCGAAAATCTTACTAAGGAACTCAGCAACGTGAAGAGACAGAAAGCACGGGAATATTCCACTGACGGTCTGAGAAGAAAGGAGATGCAGCCTCCTATCTTCGATGGTCAAACATCATGGCCAATTTATAAAAGGCAATTCGAAGCGGCCGCAATGACCAATAGCTGGGACGATGAAGAGAAGTCTATTGCACTCACGCTTGCACTGAGGGGTCCAGCTGCGGAGCTCTTGCAGACCATCCCGGAAGATAAACAGCAGAACTACGACTCTCTGGTTCAGGCTATCGAGATGCGGTTTGGGGATGAACACATGCAGCAGGTGTACTGGGTTCAGCTGCGTAGTCGAGTCCAGAAAATAGGGGGAAACGCTCCAACAGTTGCAAGCGGATATAGAGCGACTAGCCCATCTTTCATACCCTAAAGCCTGTGAGGAGCTTATCAACGAAATGGCGGTGGAAGCTTTTATTCAGGCCACAGAGGACAGACAACTGCAAATGGCTGTCAGGATGGCTGAAAAGCGAACACTCCCCGAGGCATTGGCATTCGCCTCACCAGGGAATACACCGTGTCAGGGAAATGTCCGTCGCGGAATGCTCATGCCAGAGAACAGCCATCATGGATGAAGACAGAGCTCGCGGAAATCAAATCCGTTGCTGGAATTGCAACCAAACCGGACACCTACAACGGCAGTGCGGAAGTGCACCTAGACGAGGAAATTGTCCACATTGCACCAGTAGGAGAAGCAGAGAGGAAGCATCTGGCTGTCAGTCAGACTTACCAAAACCAGCAGTCGGGAAATGCGTAAGGACCAACTTCGCGGGGCAGAAGTTGGTTACTGGAATCGAGGCCCCCAGAACCACCATTCAAGCTTCGCAAACCAAACGGGGTAACAAGAGCCTGACAGTGGAGGCACTAATCAACAAGAAGAAGTGCGTAGCCACCATCGACACAGGCGCCACTGCCTCCATTGTAAGAAGAGATATCGTCAGAAGCGCCTGGCTGCACAACACCAACAGCTACTGCCTGAAGACTGCAACAGGGGAAATGGCGAAAGTGTTTGGAGAAGTTCGTCTTACGATTACTCTGGCGGGACTGACGTTCTCCCATGCGTTTCTGGTGGCAGATATATGCGACGAGTGCATCATCGGAATAGACTTCATGAAAGCAAATGAAGTAATCCTGGACATCGGGATGCAAGTACTGAGGTATCGAAATGTGGAGATTCCGATGGTGTACGGAAACGAGAATGCCGTAACTCTCAGGACAGTCATCAGCAAAGACGAAGTTTTGCCGCCGTCTTCAGAGACAATCATTTGGACGAAGCTGGAAGGTGATCTTGGGAGCCACCGATTCTACATAGTAGAACCAGACTCAGAGAAGAATTCTCAAGACTACATCGTGGGAAAGACGTTAGTCGAACCAAAGAACACCATGGTTCCAGTGAGAGTTTTGAACGCAAGACCACACACTGTCAAACTAAGGCGAGGGGAGGTGACTGGAAAATGCACGCCGATTACCGCCGTCGCAACAATATCTGAACGTGATGCTCCAAAACCTCTCCCATCACCCTGGACAGCGGAAACGAGAGAGACGATTCTCCAGTCCAGTGAGCTGAATCAGGAGCAACGAACTATGGCAGATAATCTTATCAATGAGTGCTGATGTATTTGCCTCACAGGACGGAGAATACGGCCGAACACACCTGGTACAACATCGAATAGACACTGGTGATACTAGACCAATTCGTCAGCCTGCTAGGCGCCTTCCATTGGCAAAGCAGACAGAAGTTGCAGAGATGGTGTCGGCAATGGAGAGAGAAGGTCTGATTGAAAGTTCCAAAAGCCCGTGGGCCTATCGGCAGCTCAATTACGTCACCAAGAAAGACAGCTACCCTCTGCCACGGATTGACGACACGCTAGACACACTATCAGGAGCCCGATGGTTTTCCAATCTCGACTTGAAGAGTGGCTACTGGCAGGTACAGATCCATCCAGAAGACCGGGAGAAAACCGCCTTCACCGCAGGAAATGGATTGACGAAATGGATTGACGACACGCTAGACACACTATCAGGAGCCCGATGGTTTTCCAATCTCGACTTGAAGAGTGGCTACTGGCAGGTACAGATCCATCCAGAAGACCGGGAGAAAACCGCCTTCACCGCAGGAAATGGGCTATGGCAATTCACGGTAATGCCATTCGGGCTGTGCAATGCTCCGGCGACTTTCGAGCGATTGATGGGATGTGTCCTGCAAGGGTTAACATGGAAAACCTGTTTGGTATACTTGGATGATGTCATCGTCGTAGGAAAAACGTTTGCGCAACACCGAGACAATCTAAGGGATGTGTTTCAAAGGCTTCGAAGTGCCCACCTGAAGCTCAACCCCAAGAAGTGCGTCCTGCTTAGAGCGGAAGTCAAGTACCTGGGACACATAATTTCAGCGAAAGGAGTGAGAACCGATCCAGAGAAGGTCGAAGCGGTGAAAAACTGGCCAGTTCCCAAAGACAAACACCAACTAAGGAGCTTCCTGGGCCTAGCCACCTACTACAGACGGTTCGTGAAGGATTTTGCCGGGATCGCAAAGAGCCTGCACCAGTTGACGGAAAAGGGGAAACAATTTAAATGGTCAATTGAGTGCGAGAAGAGCTTCAAGGCACTTAAACAACGGCTATGCGATGCCCCGATACTAGCTTACCCCACTCCCGGGGAAACGTTCATACTTCATACGTTGCGTACTTCAGCAAGGTGCTCTCTAAGCCAGAAAGGAACTACTGCGTGACAAGGCGGGAACTTCTAGCTTTGATCTTGGCTACGAAGCATTTTCACAAATACCTCTATGGGAGGAAGTTCGTTCTTCGCACAGACCATGCAGCCTTAAAATGGCTATTACAGTTCAAGAGTCCTGAGGGTCAAGTAGCAAGTTGGATCGAAAAGCT
This sequence comes from Pocota personata, assembly GCA_963082735.1. Taxonomy (NCBI): domain Eukaryota; kingdom Metazoa; phylum Arthropoda; class Insecta; order Diptera; family Syrphidae; genus Pocota; species Pocota personata. The sequence continues at coordinate 105,714,883 of OY720430.1, forward strand.
GCAAATCTACGACTACGAAATACAGCATCGTAAAGGAAAACTCCACTCTAATGCGGATGCACTGTCCCGGAGACCATGCAGAACGGATTGTAAACATTGTGCGCTTCACGAAGAACAGCAGCTGGTTTCCATCCAAAGAATGAGAGCCGAACCTATCGCCGGTTGGAGCGTAGATGAGATCCGGAACTCTCAGAAGGAAGACCTGGATATCGAGCCGATTCTGGCCTGGAAGGAGAACATGGAGAAACCGGATCATCAGAACATCTCTCACAGAAGCCCGACCTTAAAGGCATATTTTGCGCAGTGGACTCCCTCCATGTCCGAGAAGGTGTTCTGAGAAGAAAATGGGAATCCTCCGACGGAAAGTCGTTTGTAATGCAGCTTGTCGTACCGCGGACGAGGGTCAAGGAGGTGTTACAGGAAATGCATGGCGGGGCGTCCGGAGGCCACTTGGGAGTGAATTAGACGCTAGAAAAGGTACGCGAAATTGTTTATTGGTTAAAAGCGAAGGAAGATATCGAAGACTGGTGCAGAAAATGCGACGTGTGTGCAGCTAGCAAGGGTCCGAGAATCAAAACTGGAGGTAAGATGCACCAATACAACGTGGGAGCACCTTTCGAACGAATCGCCATTGACATCGCAGGGCCCTTTCCGGAAACCGACAATGGTAATCGGTATATACTCGTAGTGATGGACTACTTCAGTAAGTGGCCGGAAGCGTTTCCGATCCCTAACCAGGAAGCCAGAACCGTGGCGGAGCAGATCGTCTACAATTGGGTTAGCAGATTCGGTGTGCCCTTGGAATTGCATTCTGACCAAGGGCGGAACTTCCAGTCAAGAATCTTCCAAGAGATGTGTCAACTACTCGAAATCAAAATGTATTGTATCATGCCCCGCCTTAAAACCGAATTGGTTATCCGGAATTATATTACTGTTCTCAGTCCACTTAAGCAGGGCTCTATTGATCACTTTCTCGAATACCTTGCTGATATTCGGAAGGAGACTTATCGACCGGAGATTTGCCGGATTGGAAGTGTCCTTACCCCGTTTGGGGATGGGTTGTATCACTGCTGTTTTCCAATGCGCTGGATAATGTGCATTATTCAGCGCATTGTTAGACAGAGTGGTGTAAATGTCCACCGCTTCTAGAGGGAGATGTCGAAGCACAATGTTCGATACTCCATCGATTCCTGCAGATTTCTTCCTCCTCAATGAGTCGAAGATCGCTTGGAGCACCTTCGATATGACCGGGGGATGTACCCTTTCATCGGCGATGACATTATTTGCCATGTTATCGTCATTGAACTCGGTAAAACCTATGTTCTCGGATCGCCTGTGCTCTATATAATTTCGAAGGTAGAAGTTGTGCACAAGGACGCGATTTTCCAGGTCGTGGTTCGGGCAAATGGTATCATTCACCTTGTACACTTCCTGGAAAGTCGCTCCAATAGCCTCTACCTTCTCCTGTGGATTTTCGATCATAAAGAAGTTGTCATCTTCTACTGCGTTATCTGGGTCTATACCTGCTGTTATAAGTATTCGTCCATTGTTCGTCGTCCGGGGGATCTTAAGACACGGAAGGTCGTTTTGATTATTCCTCCGAAATATTTTATTTATTTGCGGGAACATACTCGGGTTGTTGGATTTTACAGCCCGAATTTTGTTGTTCCAATGCAAATTTACAGAAAGTCAGCAATTTTCTCTAATTAATTTTTGGAGGTTTTTAATCAACGACTTCAGCGTCCTAACCTCCGAGTTTTGTCTGTCAGTAAACTGTCTGTACAAGGGTTTTAGTCTCGACAGCAGTCTACTTTTGTGTTGGTGTAGTGCGTCAATTGTTGCATTGCGGAATATGTTGATACCGAGGTATCGTATTGTCCATAGTTCGTTTAATTGTCTCGTCCATTTGTTTTAGGTACCAGTCAATCTCCTCGTTTGACAGATTCCTATTGGACGGTGGGTAGAGCGAATTCGAGGAGAGTGCTCTTGTCAAAGTTCTTGAGAAGGTAGTCCAACGCGTCCTACTATAATTGTAGGAGTACGTTTGGACAAACTCCTCTAACTCCGCAATTTCGTTGGGAATCGATATTACGGCACTGAGTCCGCAATGGTCACTGTCATACACAAATGTGTGCAGGCAGTTTATAGTTTGTCGGTCCATGTCGGTCAGTTGTAACCGTACGTCGAACAGCATAAGATTCAGATAAGAGCCACTTCTAGGAAACGACGGACTATCTGTAGCTTTAAAATCGAGTTTTTACTCGATACTGTGCCGACCCCACCAATTGGATAGTAGGTTCCCTCTAGGATTATGCGTGTTACTTCCCCAATCTCTATGTTTGGCGTTTAGATCTCCGGCCATGATGAAATAATTCTCCTCCGACTCCAGCCTTAGGCATCGAAAAAGTGTCTCGAGCTCTGAAATAAATAAAGTAGATTGAGTAGCTTCAGGTACATAGAGTGCGACCAAGTACACCCTCTTTCCACTACGGAGAGGGATGCACACGATACATGCTTCCAGCTCCTGGAACCTTCGGACTTCACCGCTGTACATAACTTTAAATTGCAGTTGTTTGCGTATGAAGATCGCAACACCTCCTCCTTGTGTAGAGTTGGGTCGGTCTCTTCTGAAAATATTGTATTTATTGTGCCCCAATTTGTGCCTCTGGGATAGCTTTGTTTCGCTAACCATAAGCACATCAGGGGTTTGGTCTTCAAGCAACTTAAACAATACGGCTCTTCGCTCGATCCTAGTCAGTGAATTCACATTCACCGCAAGGATCTTCAAGGATTGCTCCTCCATGTTCGTACCCATTACGACTGAAGGTGCGTTAAGCCCGGCAGAAGAGCGTAGATCTGGTCCACCCGCTTCGCCTGCTCCTGTACTTGACGTTGAAGCTGCTCCATCTGCCCTTGGATAGAGAGCAAGATGGCCAACAAGTCAGTTTGAGCCTCCGGGGCTCTAGGCGCTGGGGCCTGAGAAGCAACCTTCGGTCTTTTCTGTTCCGCGTTTCCCTGACCTGCCGCCATTTGGGCGTAGGTCACTTGGGGACTCACGGATGGTGTTTGAATTGGAGCAGGTGGACGTTTCACGACAACCTACTCCTGACGAACCAGATTTACTTTCTTAATATACTGGAACTTAGGACAACCCCGATAGTTTGCGGTGTGTCCCGAGTTCATGCATTAAGCACACGAGAGCTGGCTATTATCTGCCACTCCATCCTTACCTAGAGTGCATTCTTCTGCTTTGTGGTTCTTTCCACACTTAACACATCGAGGCTGCATTTCGCAGTTCGACGCGGCGTGTCCGAACCTTTGGCAGCGAACACATTGTAAAATATTTTCGCTCCTTCTTAATTTTTCCCATGCGACAACCTGGTAGTGTATAACTTTAATACTCCTTAGACCATCCAGCTTGCTGAACTAGGAAGAACGGCAGTTTCCGCTTCTCCCTTTTTGCCTTAGCTGTGGTGAATGGCTTGACCCCTACAAATTCGAGCTCGTTGCACTCTTTTTCTTTAAGCAGCGCAAGGAGCGTCTCCGGATCAGTGGACGGGTCTATCCTCCTCAGCAGCATTGTTTGCCGCTTTTCCCCCTTCGGGGTGAAGGAGAAGAACTCCGTCGTCGTGTCCCTAAGTAACTGCTTAATTTTTTTATAATCTTCCACTGTATTACAGTGGATAGCATGTCTATTTTCATTTAATCTTTTAATGGAAAAATTATTTCCTATGGCCGACTTACATAGTTCGATGGTATCCTTCAACTCCACCTTGTAGGTATTTATTGGCGGCACCCTCGCCTTTGTAGTCGTCTTCTGTTGCTTCTGCTACGGCTGTTGTTGCTGTTGTTTCTGCTGCGGTTGCTGCTGTTTCTGTTGCTGTTGTTTCTGCTGCTGCTGCTGTTTCTGCTGCTGCTGCTGCTGCTGCGGTTGTTGCTGCTTTTTCTGCTGCTGTTGTTTTTGCAGCTTATTCTGCTGCTGTTGTTCATGCTGCTGCTTCTGCTGCTGCATTTGCGGCTGCTTTTTTGTTGTTGCAGCTGGCCTTCTGGCTGCTTCTGTAGTTGTTGAGCGCGCTGGAGCTCTAGCTGCCGCTCCTTTTCTCTTCTTGCCATTTGTTTGGCTTTATTGGCAAACACCCTTTCTTCTAACTGCCTGATGCTGCTGGTTAGACATTGGACTTCCTCCTCTTCGTCATCCGATTCAGAGGATGCCAGAACCGCGAAGCAGTTATCGTCATCTCCAATGTAGCGGCCTTCCCCACCGTCGGAGATGTACGCTAAGGTGAAAGAGTCATCCGACCTCTGCCGCTTCTTATCTGCTGCTGCTGCTGTTGCTGTACTCAGCGCCCCTTCCCTCGCTCCACTTGGCAGCTGTTCAGCTGGAGTTGATTTGGAGGGACGCTTTACCAAGTTGGGAGAAGGTTTTAATTTTCTTCTCCTTTTTCCCACACTTTCAGTTGCCACTGTTGTTGCGTGACCAGATGTAACTGCCTCATCGGCTGACACTCTCTTATCAGCTGGTCCCGCTAATGGGAGCGTGGACCGCTCACCTTCCATCGCCTGATTCTCGCCTGTTCTTAAATTTTTATTCACAATTTTTTATTTTGAATGAAAAAAAAAGTCCAGAATAATATTTTCCCTGCTTGGGAATTGAACCCAGACCCCTGGGTTAATGGTTCACTACCACTCCTACTGGGCTAACTCGCCACTTGAGATCTTACTGTCTAACTTTCTACTTTAAAAACACCACGATTTTAACTGAGAAGCCGAAACACATGTGTACTCTCTGAAAGTCTGTGAACGACTGAACACGTCTGTCCTCTTCTGAGGTCTGTGAACGACTGCATAAATCATGGCTATGGTGGATTTGATGGAAGATAGATGGTTAGATGCGATGTCGTTTTGTTCGTGGGTTAAGTTGCATTATTATCAAGCGTAGTGTTAAGTATAGGTTGCTCAACTAGTAGTTCTTCAGCTGCAATGAGTCGGGTTGATCTTGTTGAGTTGACAGACATTGTAAGCTCCGGAGAGTAAATTGCGGTGCCTAGTGGCCGTACAGCTAGTACATCTCCAAAGTGTATTGATTTTCTTGATAAAATCAAGATCAACGACCGTCAATTTTGCACAAGTAGCATGAATAAAACTATGGCAGTCGTTACACTCAATTTTAGCTTCCGACCATTCTACTTTAAGTTTGCAAACTTTACAACACGACATTTTTTTAGAAAGAATACAAATTTGATACTGTATAATAGTAAGGTATACTTTTGACCTTCGAAGAGTAAACTTTCAGAAAATCGCAAAAGATTTAAGCAGAAAATTTAAACTTTCCTACTAATATTGACGAAGCAGTAAACTTCTTCTATTCAATTATTGATGACTGTATGAATATTCAAAATATCCCAAAACATGAACTATTACCACCTCTGGCATGCTCAAGAACTGGGTTAGGTTAATATGGCTGTCTGAACCTGTATATAGACACTATTCTACTTCCTAAAGCGCTAATTGAACCAGCCGGAGCTTATTATGAAGCAAACGTTGCTTCTGACATCAATATTCCCCAGGTCGAGGAAGTCGTCAAAGAGAAGAACCTCCAGATGGAGCAGTCTTCTTTTGGCCATGGCTGGACAGGTATAAAGGAAATGGAGAATTTTTTCTCTCTCCCTAAAACTCCTGCAGAAATCATTTGAAAAGATGCCTAGCCTTTTAGCATGTATAGACTAATAGGACAGTGTCCATAGGAACTTCTATAACAGTTCGATCGTTTTAGCAAAACCAATCTACTATAGTGTTTTTGATCTAGCTTAGACCAGATTTGTCTAGAGTCTTGACGCGTCGCGAGAGACTCCTATATTTTTTTTTATAATTTGCGCGCGCCAAAAGGAATATGAATATCCTTATACTGTTACAGGGCACGGGCGTTTAGGAAAAAGGGGAAGTGGAACGGAGGAGAAGCCTGTGCATGTTGGCTTTAAATGTTTGAACATTGTAGTGATGGGGAAATACAGAGCCTGGTAGATCTTTATACATTCGTGTCGTTCGGCTTATAAACGGATCCCTATATTTGACAGTACGACCGAGTTTGGCTTTAGGGTAAACTGATGTGCATTCGAAGCATGTCGCGTATTGTGGGTGAAATTTTGAAGGAGAGGAATGCAACTGGCTATTTCGCTGGAGCATTTTTTTATGAAAAAAGCTATAAAATAGTGAGAGACACGAGACATTTCTCCGATGTTCAAGTAAATGCAAGGAATTCACAATGTCTATCACCTATAATTTTTAACGCGCGATTCTGTACCCTGTCTAGAATGTGCAGAACGGTCTTGGGTGCACCAGACCAGATATGGTATTTATACACCAGGTTAGGGCTGGTTCCATCGAAGATGATTATTAATACACATACCGAGAATGGCAAGTCTTTTGGTTTCAATGATGCAAGTACCATCCATCGATAATGGTTGAGGGTTTTGGTTTCGGTTGAACGGTCTTTGAAGTAAGTGAGCATGATACCAAGGACTTTATGCTGCTTGGCTGTTCGTGAAAATGCTAATATCCTCGGCGGATCTTAAATTACTCAACCAGGACAGAACGTCCTTGATAGCCATTATTTCCACCTGAAATATGCTATAGTGATCTGGGAGGTGGGAGGATATGCTCAAATTCAGCTCTTCGGGGAAAACACCACCACAAACCCCATTACCAATTTTGGAACCATCTATGTAAAACTAAACTTTTTTTTTTTTTCCCCGAGGGTTGGTGAAAAAAATCTCCCATAGACACTATGAGGATAGCAAGCGCGTGCTCATAGTAGTGTCAGATTCTTACTGACTAAAAAAACACCACCCTTCTATTTAGTTTGTTATATATTGCAACGAAGAAGGACCTTATCAAGCAATTTTTCTATCATGAAAAAAACTCGTTTGGCAGGTTACTTTCCACTGAAAGATCCTGCATGTTCCTCAATCTAGGCGCGGTTGATTCCTATCTCGCCAAGTCGAAAGGTTTTGTACTTTGAAGTCGGCGCAATAAATTGCATTCATCCAGAATTTGTAGGACTGTATTGTTGACATGTCCGATTAGGCGGTTTCTATGCTTTCTCGCGAATCTTTTAATTTCAGCTTCGATTGTCGGAATTCCGAGATCCCTGGGGACATCGTCGTTTCTAGTATACCACGGTGCGTGGACAATTTCTCTTAGCACTTTATTTTGAAAAGTTTGTAAAATATTAGCGTTTGTTTTCTTGGTACAGCCCCAAAGTTGTATACTGTAAGTCCACACCGGCTTTAGCACTTGCTTGTATAAAAGCAGTTTGTTCTCAATACTGAGCTGGGATTGTTTTCCGAGCAACGAGTTAATTTCTCTATATTTGATTTCGAGTTCTTTACGTTTCATTTTCACGTGCGAATTCCATTTCAGTTTTGCGTCGAGTGTCATTCCAAGGCATTTGGCCTCGTTTGCAAAAGGTATTCGGGCCAAGTTTAGGAAAATTGGCAAAACATTAGTTTTCTTATAAGTGAAGTTCACGTGAACAGATTTAGACTCGTTGAGGGCAATCCGCCAGTCCCTCGTCCATTAATTTACTTTATTCAGTGCGTTTTGCAGTTTTGCAGTCGTTTCTTCGATTGTTTTACTTACGGCTAAGATAGCGGTGTCATCGGCAAACGTAGCCAGGATAGTGCCATCTTCTTTCGGTATATCTCGAGTATACAACAGATAGAGAAGTGGCCCAAGAACGCTTCCTTGCGGTACACCGGCCGAAATTTCTTTGAGCTCCGAGTATTCATTTCCATGTCTAACACGGAAGAGTCTATTCCCGAGATATGATTCTAGAATGTCGTATAGGCATACAGGGAGAACTTGTCATAATTTGCAATTCAAGCCATAATGCCACACCTTTTCAAAGGCTTGCGTGACGTCAAGAAATACGCTTGAGCATATCTTTTTCTCTCAAGTGCTCTCGATTACGTCAGTAATCCTATGCACCTGGTCAATTGTCGAATGCTTACTTCTAAACCCAAACTGGTGGTCAGGGATAAGATTACTTTCTTCTATAACCGGTTGGAGACGCCTTAGTAATATCCTCTCGAAAATTTTGGATATGACCGGAAGTAGCGAAATTGGTCTATAAGATTTTACCTCATTTGGCAGCTTTCGTAGTTTTAAAACCATTATAACTTCCGCAACTTTCCATTGGTTAGGTACGTGTCTTAATCTGAGCGCAGCATTTGCAATATGAAGAAGCTTAATCAATGCTTTTCTAACCAGGAGCTTTCTTAGGTTTTAGATTCCCGATCTCATGTTTGAGTTCCCCTAGCGTTGCACTTGTAAGTGCTAAATCGTCAGATGGTAAATCCGGCCTATTGATATTGCCGTAAGACACTTGACCATCGTACGGTTTAACTGTGTCCTCCAGGTGGGCCGCAAAAACGTCCGCTTTTTCTTTATCTTCCCTTGCCCATTCATTGTGATTTAATTTAATAGGCGGCGCGGGGACCTTGGGCCTTCTGGTTCCTTTTACAGCTTTCCAAAGTAAATAATTGGAATCTTTTTTCGCTGTTAATCTTTTAAGATAAGAGCCTATCGCACAATTCTTAAAATAATTTATAATCTTCTTCAACGAATTGCACAGGTGATTCAAGTGAGCTTTATGTTGCGGAGCACGAGTCTGTTGCCATTTCTTACGCGCTTTTCTTTTTTCCTTGACCAATTCTTTTATTTCCGTAGGATATCGTAGACCGTATTTGTCCGGAGTTTTCCTTGGATTGGGAGTATTATTCCTTGGATTGGGAGTATTATTCCAAGAGGCGAGCTGTACGATCTCAACGAAGCGATCAACTTCTACCTCAAGTTCATAGGGTGTCGTAAGTGGAACGCTCAGTTCAACAATATCTTCAATTTCGTTCCTAAAGCCTTCCCAGTTAGTTGTTCTACTGGTTAATCTCGTTGGCTCTAGGGTATAGCCCAGTTTTTCGCTCAATGTCAAAACAACTGGGGAATGGTCAGACGACAGATCAAAGCTCTCTTCAACTTTAATGTGGTTGGTAGAAATTCCTTCCACGACGAAAAAGAAGATCAGGTCAGGTATTTTCAAAGTATCAGTTGGCCAGTAGGTCGGTTTACCCGTCGAATGGAAATCACAACTGTGCTCCATACCTGCCTCATAGAGCATTCTGCCTTTTTGCGAGCTGTGTCTTGAGCCCCAGAATGTATGTTTCGCATTAAAAGCGCCGCCAATAATGAAATTAGGTTTCAGCAATTTAAACAAGTTAGTAAAATTACTTTTATCAACGGCGGAATGCGGTGGGCAATAGATAGATGAGATTTTAACAGTACGCTGACTATTTTTTACTCGAATCGTGCACAGTTGCAAAGTTTCAAGCTCGATCTTTAGGTCTTCGGATTGTTCGATGCAGTCTGTTTTGGGGGGAGCCGTGGGCAATCCGCACTCCAAATGTGTGGTGGAACAGCAACCACTTCTCGTACCAAAAATAAAACCGAACCACAATAAAATGAAAAGCTACTTTATTAAAACTGAAGTTATGTATTACAAAAAATTAAGTGATGCTCGGGCACATCTTACTTGTTCGAGCGGTGTCAGTGAAAGAGTACGAACAAAGGAAAAAAATGGCCGACATGACTCCCGGAAAAGGAGTATATACGCAAATGAGTGAAGTGAGTGGGGATCGATCAACTTTGGGTGTAATCGACACGTGGTGCTATCTGTGTATTCGACGCAAGATGCGCAGTGGATTGAGCTAAGGGTGCGCTGCCATTAGTTTGGCTTAAACATTGCCGCCCGCCTTGCAGATATCCACTCTGCAAAATACTGAATACTAATACTAAATTTCGAAGATCCCCCCTCACTCCTTACAAAGGGTATGTTAGTGTACGATTTATTAAGCTTGCCTTTTATAACTAAGTTTAGTACCACCTTATTATAAGTAGGTTTAATTATACATCTGATATAAAATTATAATCAAGTAATTTCAGATACTATACTAGATATATGTCCGATAGACATATGTTAATGAATTTTTTTTTTTTTTTTTAATACTACAGAAATGGAGAAAAAATTCAATATGGGTCTGATGATATCACCCTGTTGGGTTCGAACAATCGCGACGCGAGTTCTTCCATCGTTTCCCGGAAAAACGTTTATAACGCGGCCTAATCGCCACTCCGTGGGCGGTAAATTCTCTTTTCTTACGACGACAATATCCCCAATCTGGATGTTCCTCTGCGGAAAATTCCATTTGAACCTTTAAATACTCTTCTTTCCATCTTTTACATAACTGAAGTTGAAGAAGCTTTAATTTTTCCCACCGGTTTACGAGAGAAATTGAAGCCTCTTGCGGAATCGGTTCCGGCAACGAAATAAGAGGTCTTCCGATCAGGAAATGTCTTGGGGTTAACGGAACAGGTGCATTTTGGTTTTCGGATATCGCTGAGATTGGCCGAGAGTTCAGACAAGCTTCTATCCTGCAAAGGAGAGTTGAGAACTCCTCGAAAGTATATTTTGATCCAGCTGCGACTTTCCTGAAATGCGTTTTGAAACTTTTTACGCCAGCCTCCCAGAGCCCGCCCATGTGAGGGGCACCCGGAGGAATGAAGTGCCAAGACAATCCCGGACTTTGAGAATTAGACACCTCGGAGGCAGTTTCCTATAGATACTTTTGGAATTGTTCTTTGAGGACCCGGTCAGATCCTACAAAGTTTGTCCCGTTGTCAGAGTACACGTCTTGAGGCAAACCCCTTGTAGCAACAAATCTGTAAAATGCGGCAAGATAAGCAGCCGTAGATAAATCCGATGTTGCTTCCAGATGTATGGCTTTGGTGCTAAAGCATACGAATACACACACGTAACCCTTAGTTATGCGGCATTTTTTTTTTCTACATACGTTTTTATATCGAACGGACCAGCGAAGTCTACTCCGGTCTTAGAAAAGGATTTGGAAAAGTTAGATCGTTCAGGGGGAAGTGCACCCATGAGCTGTGAGCGAAGATGTTTCTTGTGGATCACACAAAGTTTGAATTGGTTAATACTGGTTTAGATTAAATTTTTAAGTTTTGGAATCCAATATTCTTGACGAATAAGAACAAACATAAGTTGGTTTCCTCCATGCAGCGATGTCTTATGGACAAACCCAGAAAGTAGTTTGGCAAACGCGGATTCGTAAGGTATAATAATTGGATATCGTTCAGACCACGATAGATTTGAATTAGCCAGTCTACCATCTACCCGCATTATTCCCTTTGTGTCCAGTTTTGGATTCAGCGTAAGAAGCTTACTGTATCCTTTGATCGGCTTATTGCTGCTTAAATACTCATACTCGGATGGGAAGTAGAGCTTCTGAGAGAGTATTATAAGTGTGGTTTTAGCCGCAAGAATCTCTTCTCTGCTGATATCGTGACTTGGGTAAAAATACTTGGATTTCGAACGAGGATTTGATAAATGAACAAATCGTAGAAGGTGAGAGGTAACTCGCAAAGCTCGTGATAACGAGGAAAATCTTGTGAGAATATCTTCGCCATGAGGGAGTAGAGTGTGACAGGATATGACGGGTTTTGCTTCCAAGTCAGCTTCGTCGAAAGACGGTACTCTTGAAGTAGGCCAAAGATTGCCCTCCCAGTTTAAGAATTTAGGACCATGCCACCACAGTTCATTATGGAGAAGCTCATTAGGAGCTATTCCTCTGGTAGCGAGATCAGCAGGGTTGTCCTCGGAGGACACATGTCTCCATTCAACCTCTCCGATATAGTTTCTAATTTTACTGGTCCGATTGGCAACAAAGGTTTGCCATGAAGACGGGGGCTTCGCCAGCCAAGCTAAGACAATAGACGAATCGGACCATAAATGCACGGATGGATTCTTAGACTTAAACATTGGAAGAATTTTTGCCATGAGCTTAGCCAATAGAACCGCACCACAGAGTTCCAGCCGCGGCAGCGTAACTGATTCTACGGGAGCAACTTTCGTTTTGGAACATAAGAGTATGGATATGATTCCTAAGCTACTGTCCTTTATCTGGACGTAAATAGCAGTAGCATATGCTTGCTCCGACGAGTCGCAAAATCCATGAATTTGCATAGGATTGTGTAAAGTGATCCCAACCCACCGTGAAATTTTTAGCTTTGAAAGATCTGTGATCGTCTCGGCAAACGTTTTCCAGGTAGCTAAGGATGAAGTTGTCAGAGTCTCATCCCATTGAGTCTTCTCTTTCCAGATGGTCTGCAAAAGAATTTTGGCCTTACGCTTGGCTATGTGGGAGAATACTTCTCGCTTAGTACAAAAGTTATCGGAGTAATTTTAAAGTGAAAGGTATCCGACTTAGCGTTTCAAAATACGCCGAGCGTTTTAACGGAACTTTGATCGTTTAAATTGAGAAATTGATCGTTGAGAATATGATAGGGCGGAACGTTCTGCAACAGTGATGAATGATTCGCCGTCCATTTTCGTAGCTGAAAGCCAGCAGTGTTCAAAATTGCTGTAATTTCAGATTGAGCCCTTACTGCTTGTTCTAGAGAATGAAATCCAGCAAGTAAATCGTCCACATAGAAATTGTTGCGAATCATTGCAGCCCCGATGGGATATTTTTCGTGCTCATCATCCGCTAGCTGCAATAAAGTACGTATTGCAAGGTAGGGTGAGCACTTGTCGCCAAAGGTTACTGTTAGCAACTCATAATCTTGTACAGGATTATCAGGATGACTTCTAAAAAGAATTCTTTGAAATGGGGTATGACTAGGATGCACGCGAATCTGTCGGTACATCTGCGCAATGTCCGCATTTAAGACGAATTTGTACTCGCGCCATTTGAGCATTAAAGCAATCAAATCTTGCTGTAAAACTGGACCTGTATAAAAAATATAGTTCAGGCTGGTTCCATTCTCTGAACCACTTGATGCATTGAAAACTACTCGCACCTTGGTGGTGGAACTTTCCGGCTTGACCACTGCATGATGCGGCATATAATACGACATAACGTGATTGTTATTCGACAACTCATCAGACTGGACGCGTTTCATGTGGCCTACCTGAAGGTATTCTGTTATAACCGCATTGTATTCTCGCTCTAGGGCTGGATCTTTCTTCAGGCGACGTTCTAAATATACTAAACGTTTCTCGCTCAAGCGACGTGAGGCACCAAGACTTAGATCTTGAGGAAACTCTTTGGTGAAAGGTAACTTGACCACATATCTGCCATTTGCTTCACGGTATGTCGACTCCGCGAACAGCTTTTCGCAATACTGGTCTTCGTGGGAAAGCGGTTTGGGATCGGTGATCTCCTCTAACTCCCAGAAGCGCTTTATCTCTTCTTCAAGACAGACTTGATTAAAATGTGACGCGAATGTTATGGAAGTCGATGTGTGAATACTGGGAAGTGGACCTGATACTATCCAACCGAATATGGTATTTTGAGCGATAAGTTTTCCTAACAAGTTGTGTTGAACACCCTCTAGAATAATATCTGGATACAAATCGGCGCCGATGAGTAGATCTACACGAGAGGGTTTATAGAAATGAGGATCAGCAAGCTTAAGCCCGGCGAGCTCGGTCAAATCAAGAGATTTCGCATACTGGGACGGAAGCTGTCCAGATGGATTATCGACGACAAGAGCTTGAGCCGAGACGCGACTCGGGTTTAAGTTGGACGCTAAAGAAAAATGACACAGATACTTCGAGATTGTAGTTAAAGCTTTGTTAACGCCAGATATTTGGACGTGAACCTTCGTAACGGGCAAAAGCAATGGAGTCTGGGTAGCTTTGGAAATCAAACTCACTTCTGAGCCCGGATCTATAAGCGCTCGTAGAATATACTTAGTATCCTGGGAGTGAAGAGATATTAAAGCGGTTGCTAAAAGTATCTGCTTCGACGAAGTCGAAAAGTGAAAGTTCACGTTGGGTACAGCATTATCATCATCAGCATTGACTGTATTAATGTATTGTGGACTGTATTAATGGCTGAGGTTTTGTGTGGGCTACCACAGTATTGGTTGCATTCAAATTCTCAGGTACGTGAAGCAGTGTGTGATGGCGTTTCTTGCACAAGTTGCAATTGAATTGACTTTTGCATGCTTGGGCAGAATGGTTATAAGCCAAGCAGTTTGAACACAATCGATGAGTTCGAACTGTTTGAACTCGATCCTGTACTTGCATTTGTTTAAACGTAGAACAAAAATGCAATGAATGATTTCCCTGACATATAACACAGGCAGATTGAGAAAGTTTAGTATGATGCGTGTTACACTTTCGACTTGCATGTGTCTGCAAAGCACTAGAACCCTGTTTAGGTTTAGCAGAATGGCGAATGTCACTTATGGTTTCAAGTGTTTTGTACCGCGCCACTAAGAATTTATTCATCTCATTCCACTTTGGAATGTCTGCAGGCTTTTCCAAACTTTGCTCCCACAGTGACAGTGTTTTTTCGGGTAAACGATTTGAAATGAAAAAAGTGAGAAACGAATCCCATGAATCCGTATTAATTTCATGAGATTGCAAGGCCGAAAGGCAATCATTCACATCACGTAGAAGTTGTTTGAGCAACTTATCAGTCTCCACAGCAATATTTGAAAGATTGAACAGAATTTTCAATTGGCTATTCACCAAAATCCGTCGATTTTCATATTGTGCCTTAAGAGCTTGCCATGCTAGTCAAGGCAAATTTCGACACAATATTGAACGCGTCACCCCGTGTCGTTGCCGGAAGATGAAACAACTTTTGAACAGGGCTTAGTCGGGTATGGTTGAGATATATCCCGAAAGGATGGCCACGATAGGTAATCCCCGTAAAATATTTCACAATCGCACGGAGGAAGAGTGAACACATGTTTGGAATAATCTTTGCCTTGACAAGATGAAGTTTGATTCTGATCATCTTGTTGAAAATCATTTGAATCGACCCTTTCTTTAATTTCAGATGAGTTCGCTTTGGAATCATGAGAACGAAGCTTGTCTGAACAACTCAGGATGAACTCTAAACACGAAATATAAGTCTCCGTCGAGAGTTCATATTTCGACTTAACTGCAGTTAAATCCTGTTGTGATAATGGTGTGTCTTTATCACGCACACAATTAGCGTAAGTGGCCTTTACATCTCACCATAAATCTTTTAAATCGATTTCCCGCGCTTGGAACGAATTTAACGTTAAAGAATTTGTTGGTACTTCTTTCAAATCGACAAAGTACTCAACCAAACAATCTGAACTAAAAATGAAACTATCCATGCTTGTAACTAGTACCGTAATAACCGCACTCGAATCAAAACTGTATATATCTACGACCCGTTTGTACCGTCTATGCATGTGATATACGACTTATGTTTATGTTCCATCCCCGTTTCCGAATTAGCGATAGGACAGACACAAACTCGCAAAATGTATTTAAATATAAAATGTATGCCTATGATATATACGTATGTATATACTCGTATGTACTCGTACTATATGCCTTTATTTTAATTTATTGTATTTTGTTTTAATAAAAATGCATTAAAGTACATCTGTGGAACACATACCTTTGACAATTATTGTTGATCCGGATAGTTCACGATCCCTGTTGGATCTCGTGCGGCTGCAACTGCTTGTGGTGTTGATGTCGATAGTGATGACGATGCTGATGACGACGATGCTGAAGATGACAATGCTGATGATGATAATGCTGATGATGACAATGCTGATGATGATGATGATGACGATTGCTGCTGTGACGATGCTGATGATGACGATGATGACGATGATGACGATTGCTGCTGTGACGCTGCTGATGATGACGATGATGACGATGATGACGATTGCTGCTGTGCCGATGCTGATGCTACTTCCACAACGCACTGGCAAAAAAAACTTGCGTGGTCTGAGCAGGTCCACGTGTGGAGCGACTGCTGCTATGGTCGTTGATGCGCAGGTTACCGTGGTTGTGCGTGCAACTTCCACAATGCACTGGCAAAGAAACGTGCGTGGTCTGAGCAGGTCCACGTGTGGAGCGACTGCTGCTGCGGTCGTTGATGTGCAGGTTAGCGTTGTTGTGCGTGCAACTTCCACAATACACTGGCAAAAAAAACTTGCGTGGTCTGAGCAGGTCTACGTGTGGAGCGACTGCTGCTGTGGTCGTTGATGCGCAGGTTAGCGTGGTTGTGCGTGCAACTTCCACAATGCACTGGTAAAAAAACTTGCGTAGTCTGAGCAGGTCCACGTGTGGAGCAGTCGCTGTGGTTGTTGATGCGCAGGTTAACGTGGTTGCGCTCCAATCCGGTTCGACTGGACCAAATGTTTTGGGGGGAGCCGTGGGCAATCCGCACTCCAAATGTGTGGTGGAACAGCAACCACTTTTCGTGTCAAAAATAAAACCGAACCACAATAAAATGAAAAGCTACTTTATTAAAACTGAAGTTAGGTATTACAAAAAATTAAGTGATGCTCGGGCACATCTTACTTGTTCGAGCGGTGTCAGTGAAAGAGAACGAACAAAGGAAAAAAATGGCCGACATGACTCCCGGAAAAGGAGTATATACGCAAATGAGTGAAGTGAGTGGGGATCGATCAACTTTGGGTGTAATCGACACGTGGTGCCATCTGTGTATTCGACGCAAGATGCGCAGTGGATTGACCTAAGGGTGCGCTGCCATTAGTTTGGCTTAAACACAGTCTTTAATAAACAATGATGATCTGCCTCTCGCTTTTTCCGAAGGGTGACAAGCGTGGTGATTTTTAAATGTGATTCGTTTTTTACGTCGGTTTCAGAAATCAAGCAAATATCGATATCTTTTTCACGCAAGAATATTTCCAATTCGTCAAGCAAAAGTCCGTTTGCATTCCAAGTACATATTTTTAACATTCGTTTTTCATTCATATTCTAGTTGGAGTACGCGTTTTCCCTGAATTACTTTCGAGCCTAACTAGTCTATCGAGAATAATTTTATTTATTTTGCTTTGTACTTTAAGTTTCTCTAGAATAACTGAAAAAACATGAGAAACAGGGTCCTTCGAAATTTCAATATTTTTTTGGTATTTCGGATGCCGCGGCCTGAGCGTAAGTCTGCAATCCTGCTGTTCGAAGGTCATTACCCGGTCGCTTTTCCAATGGTAACTTTTCTGTACCGTTTCTTTTAGGAACAGAGGTCGAGGGCTTTTCTTTCGTCATTCCTTCCCTCACTTTTTTGCGCTCTGAACCCGGTAGTTTGAATTTTAATTCTTTCTCCTCCGAGACCTTATGCTTTGGCCTAGTTTGCGGTTTTGATTTTGCATTTAGGGGCTTAAGGAGCGCATCTCTTCGTTTTTGTAACTTTTAGCTACTTCACAGCCTCTATAAATTGCCGAGTGCTTTCCCCTGCAATTAGCACATGTTGCGGAGGTTTGTTTGTTTACTCCACAAACTTGGGAGAGGTGATTTCTAGCGAATTTCACACATCGCGGTTCTTTTTGGCGTACGATTGAATCCTTGGCAATGTTTGCACTGCGGAATCATTCTTATATTTCTACGCATTGGCTCGATTTTGACAACGATATTTAGTATGGTCCTAATTCTGTAGATATCGTCGATATTGTCAGACTTATCGAAGGTAAGCATAAAGAGCGGAAGTCCACGCCTTACCAAGATGTCTTTATCTATTTCCATTTGTTGCTTCTCCTTTTTGATGATATTAACGGCATCAAGAATTTTAAAGCCTGCTTGGTAGTCGTCGTATTCATCGACGTTAATATTCCACGACATTGTTGACCTTATATTTCGATGTTAAAGTTCCTTTAAGAAGGCTTTGCAACTTATTAAATTCCGTTAACCCGGCGATGTTAATTGGTGGGGGTGGACGAGATTACGCTCGAGGTTACTTTTCTTGCGGTTCTTTGTGCTCTTCTTTCTCTTTTTCTTTTAGGGACTCGAGTTCTCCGTTTCTTACTAGGTGTCTTCTTTGTGACCCGACACGTTTCGCGTGCTAGCTCTTCTTCGTCGGTGTGATATTCCCGACTAGCTAAGCGTGCTGGAGTACATTCGCGTTCTTCCTCTATACGTGAGCTCTTTAGGACCTTATTTTCTTCTTTTAATTAGTCTGTTTCTTTCTTGAGCTCTTGATAGAGTAGATCCATTTCGTTAAGCTTCCTTCTGAGTATTTTATTTTCTTCCTCAAAGCTGTTATATTTCGCTAAGTCCTGAATTTCGCGCGCTGGCACTTCCGGTGGACTTCTTTTCCCGAAGTTATTCGATCTTGGTGGAGGAGATCGAGATACCCTTGAATTTTTTGAAAAAGGGTCATTGGTTTGCAATAAGCGACTCTCCCCAGAATCCGTAGAGCCGACCTGCGAAGAGGGTGGATTTTTCAGTAAAGCTGGATATTTTGCATATTTTGTATGCACTATACGCTCGGTATACGGAGATTGGATTTTAGTCGCCTCTTACGACAGGCATGCCTACCTCGGGTATATTCTATCCCCTACCCGAAGGGCTAGAAACCGCCATTGTTATCGGCCACATTTTCCTACCCATTAAGGGCGAGAATTAATAACTGGAAGTTACGATCAGATAGCAGGTTCCGTGGGTTGAAGTCGGTATTCTGGTTTTGCCAGCTAGGAAGTTGAATATTGAGAAGGCTATTTTAGATGGATGACTGTACTGGCGGCCACCGGTTTACCGAAAATATTTAGTGGCAACGAATGAAACATTATATCTAATGCTGCAGTTGGAGTGTTCTTAGTGCCCCTCATGCACATGCTTGAGCATCTTTGCCCTTCCCTAAGAGATTAAGCCGCCTACCATACGATCAAGCCATACATTAATATAGTCTTTGTATTGCCGAAAAGAACCGCGATGTGTCAAATGCGCCGTTAAACATCTTAGCCAAGAGTGTGGCGTAAACACAAAAACCCCTGCAGCGTGTATTAACTGCAATGGTAAGTACCTGGCTTACTACAGAGGCTGTGAAGTAGCCAAGGAATTACAAAAAAGAAGAGATCGACTTATGAAGCCGCAAAACCCACCTTCAAAACCCGGAAATAAGGAAAAGTCGAAAACTACTGCAAGAAAGGTGACTAGAGACAACCTAGCCGACCCTGGCGCGCTTACGTACGCCCAAGCTGCGACATCAAACACCGATCAAATTCCACACCGGGTAAAGGTAAAAGCACCTAAAGAAAAGCCATCAGATTCTGACATGCAGACGCGTGCTCAAGCATCAACATCAACAAAGACGAACACTGATAATTCGGAAAACCCCGTATCTCACGTCTTTTCCATTATCCTTGCGAGGCTTGAAGAGCAAACAAAAACAAACAAGCTAATTGTCGAAAAGTTGAAGAAGGTTGAATATAAGCTTAACAACAGGAGCATTTCAAAACGAACATGACGAAACTTCTTAAAATTGTTGCATGGAACGCCAACGGTCTCATACAAAGACTAGAAGAGCTAGAATTATTTCTACGAGAAAATGACATTGCCATATGTTTGATCTGTGAAACCCACCTGACGAAACTATCGTGTGTAAACATTACAGATACAGTGCCTATCATGCTTATCACCCGTCGGAAAGGGCCAGAGGCGGATCGTCTTAATCAAGATTGCATCGAACGCTCTGAAGAGCTTATGATAAAGCTTGAAACAATGCAAGTGAGCACTGTACGCGTGAAAAATGGACATTACTCTTTCAATGGATCAGACCTTTCTTATCAAAATAGAGGAACGCCTCTGGGGGAACAAAGCCGTTAAGGCGCACTCTCTCGTGATACTCGTAATTGGGGTAATAAGCCCCGGAGATCAGGTTGTTCGTCGAGCTCATTGCTCTTGCAATGTGCCTTCGAATCAGCTTGATAACGAAATTATTCACTTTTATTAGGTTAGCCCTGTTGTATAGGACCACATTGGGATAGAATTTTATGTACTGGGACTCTGGTGTTCTGTACAAATGAAGGCAAGCCCGAAGGCAAGCCCTCTCAAACACCCGAATCTTTTCCAACAAGCTTGCTCCCACGTTGAACCACACAGGGCATCCATATACGAGCATGGGCCTAATGAGGGCCATGTAGCAGATTACCTTTACCCTTGCATCGAGTTGCTTGCTATAAAAAAGTCTCTTTGTAAGGGCGAAGGCACCTTTGGCTCTGGTTAGCGCAGCATCTATATGTTTGTCAAAATATAGATATTGGTCTAACCAGAGCCCCAGGTATCTGACTACACTTCGACTCGCAAGTGGCTGTCCGTGCGGTCTAACTATTGAGAACTTTCGCCAATTCTTTCTGGTATCCCTAGAGGCCCCAGACAACGGCGTCCTAAAAAGAATGGTTTCCGATTTCTGGAAGTCATCGCAATATCGCTGAATCTTATCGAAGTCACGTTGCAAGAGAATTGCAATGACCTCGATTTTTGGTCCTGATCTGTACGCGATCAAGTCGTCTGCATACGCTATGGCATGGTGAAGTGATCCTATCAGATCGCTCGTGTAAATGTTGAAAAGGAAAGTATGTACAGCAGTGGTTTGCTTATGCCCAGCCTGCTTAGCTTGTAGAAGAGTCCCTCTAACCATACGGTGTCGAAGGCCTTCTCCAAGTCAATCAGGCAGGTACCCGTGCACTGTTTCTTGCTTTTGTTCCATTGGATATCCGATACCAGTTTAGACGCGGCATGTATTGTATCATGCCCCGCCTTAAAACCGAATTGGTTATCCGGAATTATATTACTGTTCTCAGTCCACTTAAGCAGGGCTCTATTGATCACTTTCTCGAATACCTTGCTGATGTTCGGAAGGAGACTTATCGACCGGAAATTTGCCGGATTGGAAGTGTCCTTACCCCTTTTGGAGATGGGTTGTATCACTGCTGTTTTCCAATGCGCTGGATAATGTGCATTATTCAGTGCATTGTTAAACACAGTGGTGTAAATGTCCACCGCTTCTAGAGGGAGATATCGAAGCACAATGTTCGATACTCCATCGATTCCTGCAGATTTCTTCCTTCTCAATGAGTCGAAGATCGCTTGGAGCTCCACCTTCGATATGTACGGGGGATGTACCCTTTCATCGGCGATGACATTATTTGCCATGTTATCGTCATTGAACTCGGTAAAACCTATGTTCTCGAATCGCCAGTGCTCTATATAATTTCGAAGGTAGAAGTTGTGCACAGGGACGCGATTTTCCAGGTCTTGGTTCGGTCAAATGGTATCATTCACCTTGTACACTTCCTGGAAAGACGCTCCTATAGCATCTACCTTCTCCTGCGGATCTTCGATCACAAAGAAGTTGTCATCATCTACTGCGTTATCTGGATCTATACCTGCTGTTATTAGTATTTGTTCATTGTTCGTTGTTCGGGGGATCTTAAGAGACGGAAGATCGTTTTGATTATTCCTCCGAAATATTTTATTTATTTGCGGGAACATACTCGGGTTGTTGGATTTTACAGCCCGAATTTTGTTGTTCCAATGCAAATTTACAGAAAGTCTGTAATTTTCTCTAATTAATTTTTGGAGGTTTTTAATCAACGACTTCAGCGTCCTAACCTCCGAGTTTTGTCTGTCAGTAAACTGCCTGTACAAGGGTTTTAGTCTCGACAGCAGTCTACTTTTGTGTTGGTGTAGTGCGTCAATTGTTACATTGCGGAATATGTCTGCGTTGTCAGTATGTTGATACCGAGGTATCGTATTGTCCATAGTTTGTTTAATTGTCTCGTCCATTTGTTTTAGGTACCAGTCAATCTCCTCGTTTGACATATTCCTATTGGACGGTGGGTAGAGCGAATTCGAGGAGAGTGCTCCTGTCAAAGTTCTTGAGAAGCTAGTCCAACGCGTCCTACTATAATTGTAGGAGTACGTTTGGACAAACTCCTCCAACTCCGCAGTTTCGTAGGGAATCGTTATTATGGCACTGAGTAGTTTATAGTTTGTCGGTTCATGTCAGTCAGTTGTAACCGTACGTCGAACAGCATAAGATCCAGATAAGAGCCGCTTCTAGGAAACGACGGACTATCTGTAGCTTTCAAATCGAGTTTATACTCGACACTGTGCCGACCCCACCAATTGAATAGTAGGTTCCCTCTTGGATTAGGTGTGTTATTTCCCCAATCTCCATGTTTGGCGTTTAGATCTCCGGCCATGATGAAATAATTCTCCTCCGACTCCAGCCTTAGGCATCGAAAAAGTGTCTCGAGCTCTGAAATAAATATAGTAGATTGAGTAGCTTCAGGTGCATAGAGTGCGACCAAGTACATCCTCTTTCCACTACGGAGAGGGATGCACACGATACACGCTTCCAGCTCCTGGAACCTTCGCACTTCACCGCTGTACATAACTTTAAATTGCAGTTGTTTGCGTATGAAGATCGCAACACCTCCTCCTTGTGTGGAGTTGGGTCGGTCTCTTCTGACAATATTGTACTTATTGTGCCCCAATTTGTGCCTCTGGGATAGCTTTGTTTCGCTAACCATAAGCACATCAGGGGTTTGGTCTTCTAGCAACTTAAACAATACGGCTCTTCGCTCGATCCTAATCAGTGATCCAGATAAGAGCCAGATAAGAGCCGCTTCTAGGAAACGACGGACTATCTGTAGCTTTCAAATCGAGTTTATACTCGACACTGTGCCGACCCCACCAATTGAATAGTAGGTTCCCTCTTGGATTAGGTGTGTTATTTCCCCAATCTCCATGTTTGGCGTTTAGATCTCCGGCCATGATGAAATAATTCTCCTCCGACTCCAGCCTTAGGCATCGAAAAAGTGTCTCGAGCTCTGAAATAAATATAGTAGATTGAGTAGCTTCAGGTGCATAGAGTGCGACCAAGTACATCCTCTTTCCACTACGGAGAGGGATGCACACGATACACGCTTCCAGCTCCTGGAACCTTCGCACTTCACCGCTGTACATAACTTTAAATTGCAGTTGTTTGCGTATGAAGATCGCAACACCTCCTCCTTGTGTGGAGTTGGGTCGGTCTCTTCTGACAATATTGTACTTATTGTGCCCCAATTTGTGCCTCTGGGATAGCTTTGTTTCGCTAACCATAAGCACATCAGGGGTTTGGTCTTCTAGCAACTTAAACAATACGGCTCTTCGCTCGATCCTAATCAGTGAATTCACATTCACCGCAAGGATCTTCAAGGATTGCTCCTCCATGTTCGTACCCATTACGACTGGAGGTGCGTTAGGCCCGGCAGAAGTGCGTAGATCTGGTCCACCCGCTTCGCCTGCTCCTGTACCTGACGTTGAAGCTGCTCCATCTTCCCTTGGATAGAGAGCAAGATGGCCAGCAGGTCAGTTTGAGCCTCCGGTGCTCTAGGCACTGGGGCCTGAGAAGCAACCTTCGGTCTTTTCTGTTCCGCGTTTCCCCGACCTGCCGCCATTTGGGCGTAGGTCGCCTGGGGAGTCACGGATTGTGTTTGAATTGGAGCAGGTGGACTTTTCACTACAACCTTCTCCTGACGAACCAGATTTACTTTTTTAATATACTGGAACTTAGGACAACCCCGATAGTTTGCAGTGTGTCCCGAGTTCCTGCATAAAGCACACGAGAGCTGGCTATTATCTGCCACTCCATCCTTACCTAGAGTGCATTCTTCTGCTTTGTGGTTCTTTCCACACTTAACACATCGAGGCTGCATTTCGCAGTTCGACGCGGCGTGCCCGAACCTTTAGCAGCGATCACATTGTAAAATGTTTTCGCTTCTTCTTAATTTTTCCCAGGCGACAACCTGGTAGTCTATAACTTTAATACTCCTTAGACCTTCCAGTTTGCTGTTGGGTGAGAGTTGAACCAGGAAGAACGGTAGTTTCCGCTTCTCCCTTTTGGACCTTGCTGTAGTCAATGGCTTGACCCCTACGAATTGGAGCTCGTCGCACTCCTTTTCTTTAAGCAGTTTAAGGAGCATCTCCGGATTGGTAGACGGTTCTATCCCCCTCAGCAGCATAGTTTGCAGCTTTTCCCCCTTCGGGTGAAGGAGAAGAACTCCGTCGTCGATTCCTTTAGTAAATATTTGATTTTATAATACTGTTCCACTGTGTTACAATGGATAGCATGTCTATCTTCATTTAATCTCTTAATATAAAAATTATTACCTATGGCCGACTTACATAGCTCAATGGTATCCTTTAGCTCGATCTTGAAGGTGTTGATCGGTGGCACCCTGGTTTTTGTAGTCTTCTTCTGCGGTTGTTGTTGTTGCTGTTGTTGTTGCTGCTTTTTCAGTTGTTGTTGCTGCTTTGGTAGCTGCTGTTGTTGTTGCTGCTTTGGCAGCTGCTGTTGTTGTAACTGCTTTGGCAGCTGCTGTTGTTGTTGCTGCTTTGTCTGCCGTTCTTGTTGTAGCTGCTGTTTCTTCAGCTGTTGTTGTTATTGTTGTTGCTGCTGCTGCTGCTTCTGCTGCTGTAGTTGCGGCTGGTTTTGTTTTTGCAGCTGGCTTTCTGATGATTTCTGTTGTTCTTGTTGCTGAGCGTGCTGGATCTCTTGCTGCCGCTCTTTTTCCCTTCTGGCCACTTGTTTGGCCTTAATAGCACGCACCCTTTGTTGCAGCTGTCTAATGCTGCTATTCAGGTTTTCTACTTCCTCGTCTTCGTCTTCGGACTCGGAAGCGGCAAGAAAAGCGAAACTGTTGGTGTCCCCCATATAATGGCTTTCCCCACCGTCGGAGACGTATGGGTATTGGTCGTCGTCATCTGACGACCTTTGGCATTTTTTTTCTGCTGCTACTGCTATACCAGGCGCCCCTTCCATCGCTCCACCTGGCAGCTTTTCAGTTGAAGCTGTTGTGGAGGGGCGCTTTACTGGGTTGGAAGTCGATTTCAGCTTCCTCCTATTTTGTTTGCACTTTTTTTTTTTATTAAAAAAAATAGACTTTACTATTTTCCTCGCTTGGGAATTGAACCCAGGTCCGTGGGTTGACGGTCACCTATCACTTGTACTAGGCTAACTCGCCTCTTATATAACCAAATTCTAATTCTCTACTTGAATTCACTCTGAATTTAAAGGAGAAGCCGAAACACGTCTATACACTATGAAAGTCTGTAAACGACTGTCAATTCTACTGTGAAGGCATAACACTGGCACCTATGGATAAAATGCAACTTGATCGTGATGATGACATCAGGAGGACGGAAAAAAATACTGTGAATCATAAGCAACGACAATAATAGCGAAAATAAACAAAATACTCCCCAGTTATCTGGACAGCTACCCTTGGAGTTTACAGAAACTTAATACCACCTGAGTTTCAAACTATACCACTCTGTCTTTCTCTCTGCCTCTTCCCCTTTCCACAAAAACGTACGTGCTCTAAAAAATTACCCTTTAACACGTGCAAATTATAAAAAAAGGAGATTTTATGGCAAAAGAACTACTCGAACGGGTCCAATCATTCGTTTGCTGGTGGATAATTTTGCTGAATTCGGGACTGTTGGAGATTTAAGACAGTTTTTGGAGAAGGATTTGCACCTCTTCCCGTACAAAATCCAGCTAGTCCAAAAACTAAATCTTGGGGACCTCGCATTGCGTTTGGAATGCGAAAGAGCAGTTTTAAATCTCGCTGAGCACGATGAAAACTGTTTGGCAAACTTAAACTCATTTCTACTTGAGCGGTTTCCTAAATAAAAATACTGCAGATTTTGGGGATCTCAAAATCCCAAAAATCCTTATCAAAGACCATTACACTAAATTTGTGTTACTGTTTGGTGTGGCATTATTGCCGACAAGATTTAGTTATAAACTGAAAATCTGCACACTTAGATTTTTTAAATGAAATGAATCACCTAATGCAGCCTCACATTAGGTAGAGAAATGGTTTGGTTCGATTGATATTACGACAATGAAATGATTTTCTGTATTTCATCTTAATTTATACAACAATTTTGCTAGTCTAATCACGACAAGGTGCCAACTTCAAAATTATGCTTATTAGTATTTTGTGTCTTCTTTGTTGTTGACGTCATCAACATTTGCCTTCTCCGGCGTTGTTTCCCACTTTATATCAAAACGGTGACCCGGGATACCTTTATGGTCTCTTAATTCGATATTGGCAGAGTGCTTGACCTTAGTTCGACAATTGCCGTATTTTAGAATTACAGCCAATAGACAGATGACAATCATTGCGGTTGCGAAAATTGAACAATAGTGTGTGTTAGTTTAAGCGTTCTGGTTGGACATCGCTTGAAAGACAGTTTCTTACACAGTTGTTAGACAAAGATGAGTGTTGTTTCATTGAGAAATAATGCGTTGTTTATATCTTCCACCGGTAGTTCGAAATGCCTCTGTAAATTATAGTTGACTTCAAGTACCGTCCCATGCTCTTGTGTGATAAAAATTCAAATAGATGACTACGTTTAAGATACGCATTTAGCAGCTTTTTTTTTATTTTTATAATCTGCGCGCGCCAAAGGGAGTATTAATACCCTTTAATTGTTTCAGGGCACGGGCGTCAGGGAAAGGGGGAAGAGGAACAGAGGAGGTACCTGTGCACTTTGGCTTTGAATGTTTGAAGGTTGTAGTGATGGGGAAATACAGACCCTGGTAGATCGTTCCACATTCTTGTTGTTCGGCTTATAAATGAATCCCTATATTTGACAGTACGACCGAAGTTTGGCTTTAGGGTAAACTGATGTGCATTCGAAGCATGTCGCGTATTGCGGGTGAAATTCTGAAGGGGAGGAATGCAAACTGGCTATTTCGCTGGAGCATTTTTTTTTGGAAAAAACGATAAAACAGGGTGAGACCGGAGACATTTCTCCGATGTTCTAGTGAATGAATGGAATTCACAATGTCTCTATCACCTATAAGTTTTAACGCGCGATTTTGTACCCTATCAAGAATGTGCAAAACGGTCTTGTGTGCACCAGACCAGATATGGGCGTTATATTCCAGCTTAGGGCGGATGAATGCCTTATAAATTGAGACCAGATCAGACGGGGTAAAATATTTCTTGCACCGTTTAAGGAATCCTAGACATTTTGCAGCATTTTTGGCGACCTCGAATATGTGATCATTCCATCGAAGATGGTTATTAATACACATACCGAGAATGGCAAGTCTTTCGGTTTCAATGATGCAAGGACCATCCATGGATAATGGTTGAGGGTTTTGGTTTCGCTTGAGAGACAGGAGACAGCATTGTGTTTTGGAAGCATTAAATTCCACTCTGTTGGTTGAACCCCATTTAATCATGCTGTCCAGGTCGGTATTTAATGTGTTTAACATACGTTGCCGTTCCCCTTCTACGGCCGAAGAGCAAGGACGTGAGTTAGGGAACGAATATGAAAAACTGAGGGTACTGTCATCAGCGAAGGAATGGATTGGATTAGAAGTTGCAGACAAGAGATCATTTATAAAAATAAGAAAGAGAGTCGGAGACAAAACAGAGCCTTGGGGAACACCAGCATTTATTTGGTGAATTGCAGACTTGAAGCCGTCCAAAACAACTTGTATCGAACGCCCCGAAATGTAATTTCTAATCCATTGTAGAAGAGACTCATCGATGCCATATGCACGCATTTTGGACAAAAGAGCCTGATGCCAAACTCTGTCGAATGCCTTCGAAATATCAAGCGCAACCATCTTGGTTTCGCCGAAATGATGGAGAGATTGGTTCCACTTCTCGGTGAGATATGCCATCAAATCACCAGTGGACCTGTTGCTACGAAAACCATACTGCCGGTCATGAAGGAGTTTTCGTGAATCGAGATATTTCATAAGCTGACGATTTATCAACGTTTCCATGACCTTGGAAAGAAGGGACGTAAGTGCAATGGGTCGGTAATTGGACGGGGAGGAAGATTCGCCTTTTTGGGGGACGGGCTGGACAAATGCTGTTTTCCATCTACTCGGAAAGAGCCCTGAAAAGTAGGATAGACAGAAAAGCTTACGCAGAGGTTTTGCCAGCGTAGAAGGACACCTCTTCAGACCTATGGGGGGGAAACCATCTGGACCAGCGGATTTGTGTATGTTAAGACCTTTGAGTACTTCTACAACTGTACGAGTGCGAAAGTGGACTTGTCCCTTGGAAGATTTGACGCTCTCAAATACAGGTGGAGAAGAAGCATTATCTGGCAGCGTGGAGTTCGCTGCAAAATGAGCAGCAAGCAGATTAGCTTTGTCTAAGGAGCTGGCAGCTGGAATGTCATTGTAAATGAGCGTGGGGATGGCAGACGAGGCAGAATTTTTAATATTTTTGACGAATGACCAAAAATTTGTACTACCTTTGGGACATTGTAGGATTTTTTGCCTCAATTTTTGGTCATGTAAGAATTTTACACGTCGAATACGGGCATTGCAGTCTTTTCTGGCTTCTTTAAATTTCTTTCGGTTTTCCTCAGATTTGTTGGCTTTATAAGACCGAAAACTTACTTCTTTCAACCTGATAGCATCTTTACAGCTCTGGTCAAACCACGAGTTTGCCTTAGGTTTAATGCTCTTTATTCTGTTAGGAATAAAGTCATTCATACCTAAGAGTATAGTGTTAGTGATCATATCAGCAGCGGCATCCACGTCGCTATCGAGGAAGCATAGCGACCAGTTAAAACTCTTAAAGAAGCTATTAAGGCGGCTCCAGTTGGCTTTCTCGTATTGCCATACTTTCCTTTTAGGAGTTTTTCCTTTAACTGAGTGGTCGGAGTACGAGAATTTAGCTGATACGATAATATGGTCAGACCGACCTAGAGGCACTAAAACATCAATAGTGTATATATCAGGGTTCGAAGTAAGAAACAAGTCCAAAGTGTTGGCGGAATGACTTTCAATGTCCGGTATACGCGTAGGCTCATTTACAAGCTGACTCAAATTGTTTACCTCAGCGAGAAGTTCAACATACCTTCCTTCGGGTGTTGTCTGTCCAGAATGTCCGAATTGTGTACATTGAAATCGCCCGCAATGACGATTTCAGTATGAGGGTACAAGGAGACAATTCGAGTGATGGAATCGGACAGCGCATCAAATTCGTCAAAAGTTGAGTTACTGTCCGCACTAGGGCTTCTATAAATAAAGCAGTAGTGGATTATTTGCTTACGGACGGTGAATTTTAGCCATTTGAAATTAAATTCCGGATTGGAACAGTGGCCATACCGTGGTGGGGACTTGGTAAGCAATATCACTACGGACGTAAATGGCGAGGCCACGGTGGGGAAAGAATAATGACACTAAGTTATATCCAGGTAGTTTCAAATCGGAAGGCAGTTTCAACTACCTGTGTTTCACTTAGTGCCAAAACATCTGGTTTATGGGAATGGGCGTGTGCGTACACATCAAAGAAATTCATTCGAAGTCCACGAATGTTGGTAAGATCAGAAGAAGCTTGTTGTACTTCTTACCGATTTCTAGCTTGTAGCTATGTGCAATCAGATAGGTGTTCGTTACATGTATATTTTTTTCATTCTTGCCAATAATAGTGTACCGAGATTCCATCTTTTTGATCTCTTCTAGACCAGCATTCAGATGTTTTGTGAAATTATTGATTTTCTTGTTGATTCTGACTTCTGTCTCGTTCACATTGTAGACAGCATAATCTTGGTGTTTGTTTTACTACTTTTTATCAGGGCCTTGTGTTTATTGTTCAGGTTTTCGATATTATGGTACACTTCGTCATTGACTTCAAACAATGAGGTGAGAGTAGTTCCTAGCAGTCCTCGTTTTTGCCTTCGTAAAGGTGTTACTTGGAGAATATTGAAAATTTATTATACTTCCATGTGATGACGCAATTCATCGCATTGACTCTTTTTTGTCACTGATTTTGCTTTGTAACACAACTCATTTATTTGATCTCTCATCTTGTTTATGTTGACCTGATCACGTAAGATGTCTGTGATTGGGAAACGGACGCTCGTGCGTAGCACTCCTCGTCGAATCTTGGCTATTCCAATTTGTTCTGCAAAGAATCCAACTTTCGGGTGGATGATTGTATACTTTGTAGATCCCGGCATGACTGATGTAAATAATGACAGAATCACAAGGGCAATAGAAAAACTTGATGATTGAGTTTTATCTCTCAGCTGTCCTCTGGGTCTGCTGGGTGGCTAATTCGAATGTTGATCTACAATATATTGTCCTGGTTTCATGATATTTTCTTCGATTAGCAGCAAACATATCTTGGTTATCGGTCGCGTGAATGTTCTCTTTTCTGTTTTAACTGTTATTACTCTGATAAGGCCATCAACTCCATTGTGAACTTAAATTATTTTACCCAGAGGCCATTTCGATGGTGTCAGTAGCTCGTTTTTCAGCAGTACCAATTGACCAATCTTCAAATTGTTTGCTGAATTCTTCCACTTATATCGCTGTTAAATTTTGCTTACATAATCCTCGTGCCAACGCTTACAAATACCGCATTACCGCATACAGATTTTCAATGTTATCAATGGACAGAGTGGTCTCAAGTTCAAACCTCCTTCTATTTGCACCAGAATGGTATTCATCTCTTCGTATGTTAATTTCTGCTCTCCTATAATGCGATTGAAATAGTATTTGACTGAGTTTCCCAGAGTCCATCGAAGTGTGGAGCTCCAGGTGGGATGAAATGCCACTGGATCGCATTTTCGGCTAGCGTAGATTGTACTGATAATCAGCGTTCAAGTTTTAAAAGTGATGAAAAATTGAGATTAATGTCGTCCTTGCATGAAGGATTGCTGAGATTCGTTGTCAAGCAAGCGTGAGATTTTCAGATCTCAGGCAATTCTTGTTGCCAAATGTGTTCCACTTCACAGGATGTTGTTTCAACCAGTTCAATACTATGGTCGAGTCTGACCAAGCAATGACTCTGCTGTATTCCGTTTCTCTGGTGACAAATGTTTTCCACTTCACTGGATGTTGTTTCAACCAGTTCAATACTATGGTCGAGTCTAACCAAGCAATGACTCTGCTGTATTCCGTTTCCTTCTCTGATGTACTTCATTAGATTCGTAAGTAGTGCTACTGCGCATAACTCCAGCCTTGCCAATGAAATTTGCTTGAAAGGCCCCACCTTGGTCTTTGACGCAATGAGGCTTATTGCAGTAGAACCGCAATTAATAACCATCACTGCATACGCATGTATGCATCTGCGAATCCATGTAGTTCTATTTGAGAGCCTTCCATTCATAGCGTCATCCACTATGATTGTGGTATTCTTAATCTTCAAGAGCCTATAGTCTTATCTTTTTTTTTTCTTTTTTTATAATTTGCGCGCGCTAAAGGGAATATGAGTACCCTTATACTAATATAGGACACATATGTAGATAGACAGAGAGGGAGAAAGAAAGTAAGATTTGGTGTAGTGGTTTGAAACTCAGGTGATATTAAGTTTCTGTAAACTCTAAGAGTAGCGTCCAGATAACTCATGATTCACAGTATTTTTTTCCGTCCTCCCGATGTCATCATCATGATCAAGATGCATTTTCAACCATATGACCACCCTACTGCCAGTGTTATGTCTTCTTTACTAAGTTTTTCTTTTTAATATTATTTTCTTAGTAACAATTCAAAATAAAAATTTTAAGTACGTTACGTCGAAAGACATAGGTTTAAGTATTAGGTTGAACTTAAAAGGCCCGCATAGGGCCAGTAAGTTAGAATAATATAGTTAAGTTTTTTTATTAAGCTAGTTTTAAGCGTTCTTTTGTCTAGCAATAAGTTTAATGAATTACGAATAAAAATATATTAAAAATTAAAAATTAAAAAATGTTATCTAGACATCACGATTTGAACCATGAACCAACAGCGTGACAAGCGATGATGTTACCACGGCAACCCTCTTTAATTCGTTCCAATCATTTTGAATTTCCATTGGGACATTTTCGACTTTATATAAATATCTTTACATTTTATTATTGGCGACTATCACCTAAGACGATCGAAGATTTTTCCAGCGTCACTCTATATTGCTCGTTTGATACTTTTGAAATCCGTCTGTTCTCGTGCACAATTTTATTCCCAAAATTTTGAATGTAGTGTTACTATTACAGTCAAGTTCTGGGTCCATTGAAATTACTCACCTTTCCGAAGTAGTTGTATCAATTCTTGTTGAAGATCTTTACATTCTCATAATGAATTTGCACCTCCTAGACAGTCGTCTATATAGAATCCTTCAATGAATATTTTGCTTGCCCGTGGATACCTTTGTCTTTCATCTTCAGCCAGCTGGCATAAAATTTTAATTGCCAAATACGGTGAGGATGATGTGCCCTATGTGACAGTTTTGAGAGCGTATTCGCTGATTGGACTCCTGGAGTTTTCTCTCCACAAGATGCAATTTAAATTAATTTAAATTTCTATCCTCCTGATGGACAAAAATCTGCCAATACATTTTTTCGATAGCTGTGAAGACGACTGAAAATGACCTCCATCGAAGTAGCACGGAAAACAGATTCCGCTGAACCATTTGACCTGTCATCATAATGCTGTTCAGTGATTCCCCAGATATTGTCTTTGCCGAGGCATTGAATACCACTCTCAGTTTGGTAGTAGTGCTATCATCTTTTATCACTGGTCCTGATAGTATCCAGCCAAACC
The DNA here is from genome assembly GCA_963082735.1 of Pocota personata. Classification (NCBI taxonomy): domain Eukaryota; kingdom Metazoa; phylum Arthropoda; class Insecta; order Diptera; family Syrphidae; genus Pocota; species Pocota personata. Next base: position 105,747,315 of record OY720430.1, read on the forward strand.
TTGAAGTTTGTGTCATTGGAGTATTGGCTGGACCCCTGACTAATCCATGTGTCAAAAATCGTGGTACAAGCACCGCACTCCATTAACCACCAAACAAACGTGTAGAGTCTTTACAAAGTGAAAGGTTGGTTATAAATATGAGTGAAATCGAAGATATCGCATTGAATCAGACGAGAATCGAAGAAGAAGTCCATCGATTATGGACTAATTTCAAGAAAGATGGAGAATCTCGATACACTGTGGAGTACTTTGCAAAGAGACTCTTGCAGTTAGAACAGCACTGGATCGACTTCGAAATAAACAATGGGTATTTGGAAGAGCTACGGAATAAAAATCCGTAGCATGATTACTTTATAAAGAAGTATTTTAGCCAATTCGAAATGAGGTATCTTGACATTAAATTCTGGATCTGATAAGTATGCGGAGAAACTTGACCAGGGTTTTTAAATTGTTAGTATGTAATTGGTCTTGTACCAATATTCAGTATTCACTTTACACTATTCCGGCTAATCCGGCTATGAAAATTTACATACTTCGATTTTTTAAATGCTGCCTCACATTAGGTAGGAAAATGCCTTGGTTCGATTGATGTGACAACAATGAAATTATTTACTTTATTTCTCCTTAAATTATGCAACAATTTAGCTAGCCTAAGCATGACATGGTGCAAACTTACAGAATAAGAAAAAATTACAATTTCGCTATCCTAAGCAAAATACCAAAAATTTACAATTTCTCTAGCCTAAGCAGAAAGAACGAAAAAATATGCTTATTGGTACTTTGTAAATATGCTACTTGTTTTTTTGTTGATGTCATCAACATCCACAATTGCTATGAGACGCCAATATATGTATGTATGGTTTCAGCAAGATGGTGCCACAGCCCAGACATCACGTGCAACAATGGAGTTATTGAGGCAACAGTTTCCGTATCGGATAATTTCCAAATACGGCGACTTGGGTTGGCTACCACGATCGCCTGATTTGACTGCTCCAGATTTTTTATTGTGGGGCTATTTCAAAGAAAAAGTGGATATGAATAATCTCCAAAAATTGCAGCAACTAAAGCCAAATAATCACGAAAAAATTGGTCTTATACCGCAACAAACACTCCACAAAGTTATGGAAAATGCATTAAAACAATTTTTTTTAAAAATTTAATTTTTTGGATTTTTCATTTCATTCAATATCTTCTATATATATAAAAATGAATTGGTGTCGGTGTTTGTACGCGCGTAACTCAGCTGAACATCATCCGATTTGCATGCGGATTTTTTTGTTGAAAATTTAAAACTTCGACCGGAAAAATCGGAAAATAGTGAAAACTCGAAATTGCATACTTTCGGGTGTGGGTGGTGGCGATATCTAAAAATTCCTTTTTGCATTGGAAGGAAAAAATATTGCTACTAAGGAATGACAAACACTACGGAATTGACAATCGGCTAATTTTGTCCCTCACGAAAATCTGACGTGCGTCACCTGATAACACACAACATTATCGGAGTGAAAAAAATCAACGCAGACTTCCTCGGCATGGTAAATAAACTCTGGGAGGAAAACGCTCAATTGAAATCGAAGGTGACGTTTCTTGAAAGTCGTCTCAACTGGAGAGAACAAAAACTCTTGGAGAACTCTATTGAAATCGTTGGAGTACCGGGTGTAAACAACAACAATGCTAGCGAATGTCTGGAGAAGATTTTAAATGATGCATTGGATATCTCCGTTGGACCCACCGAAATAACTAAATGTTTCGTAAAACGTGTGCGGAAGAACGACGATTTACCAAATACCAGCTCGATTGGAACCACTGAATCCAGTAAAGATGCATTTGGTGACGTTCTGTGCGTGCATCTCTCATCACAAGCTGTAAAACAGAAAATTATGAAGGGGAAGAGGAATGCAACCAAGAAGCTGAATGTTGCACTATTTGTAGAGGGAAAAAGGGGTAAAATTTATATAAATGATTGTTTGACTAAATTTAATCGGGCTTTGTTTATGGAAGCGAAGAAGGTTAAAGTAGCTAAAAAATGTAAATACTTGTGGTTTCAAAATTCACAAATCCTGATGCGTAATGTTGATAAGAGTAGGGTTAGGTCATTTGATGATTTAGCAAAATTGCAAGACTAGTTTGTCTTGCTCTTGTTTCTTAACTCTAAATATGTTCAACATTAATTCCAACCTCGATCTATATAGCAACAACCCAATCACTACAACCATTAAAAGTAATTGTGATAAAAAGTTCCATTTGAACTCAAATGAGAGCAAACCTTTTTTCGTTGTTCATCAAAATATCCGTAGTGCGAGGCAAAATTTCGATCTTCTTGTTTGCAATCTGGAAGCTTTTGAATATTTACCAGATCTGATATGTATTTCTGAGATATGGATTTTTTCTTGTGAGATTGACGATTACTATATCCCCGGTTATAAATTTTATGCAAACCCAAACGAATTATATCCAGCAGGTGGTGTGGGAGTTTTTGTGCGAGATACATACGTAAGTGATGATTGTAAGGTGGAATGTTACAGCATGGTCCGTGCAGATTTAATTAAAATTTCTTTTAGCGTACGCAATGTATTTTTTGACTTTGTTTGTGTATATAGATTACACGCCCATACTCCCCAATCTTTCCTGAATGATTTTTCAAATTTTCTCCGTAATGAGAAAGGGTCTAATATTGCCATTTTAGGTGACTTCAACATTGACATTCTTACTTCGAGCACTACATCTGATTATCATCTTGCCCTTACAGCCGAACATGGTTTTACATCTTTCATAAATGAAATTACAAGGCCAATCTCAAATACGTGTATCGATCATGTTTTTGGCCGTTTTGCGAAAATCCCTTTAAATCATTGTGTTGGTGTCAACTTCGACTTGCAAATAACTGACCATTGTATGACTGGCATTTTGTTTAAAGATTTTAAGGGCATGAAGCGCTCTTGTAACATTTCTCCACCGACTATTGCCAAAATTAGGTATGACTTACTAAATAATCAACTTCGTTTTGAGAATTGGGAGGCAGTCTTCGCAGAGGATAACGCTTCTAAAGCTTATGAGTCATTTTTGAATATTCTCCAAAATTATATCAGGACCTCTAGTTTCACTGTTGTCAAAAAGAAGTCTCAAACAAGATTAAAGCCCTGGATAAACTCTTGTATTATGAAAAAAATCAAAGTCAAAAACAAACTGCGAAAATTGTGTCACCGATATCCACTAAACTCTAACTTAAAAAAACGGTATAAGAAAATGAGCAAGAATATTAATAAAGAAATCTTAAATTGTCGTGACAACTACTACTACTCTAAATTCCGCGATGCACAAAGAAACCCTAAAAAATAATGGGGAGTTATTAATAGTATAGTTAATAGCAACCCTTCTTATCATTCCAACTCCATTGTGCTGAGCGGCGCAGGTACTGAAATTGTGGAGCCAGCAGCAGTAGCCAATGAATTTAATAATTTAACCGATGTGTAAGGTCTCAAGTGGTGGAAAAAACGTCGAATAGCAGTTTCTTTTTTGAAGAAATTAATGGGTTAGAGATTTTAAGTATCATCTACTCTCTCAATAGCTCGAAATCTTGTGGTTATGATGACCTTTGTAATGTAACCCTCAAAAATATTGCACCTAATTTAGTTGACATCTTAGCACATCTATTTAATTTAAGTATCTTTAGTGGAGTTTTTCCTGATCTCCTGAAATGTGCTAACGTGTTACCACTTTTTAAAAAGGGAAGTCGAAAAGAAAAAAACAATTACAGGCCAATTTCCTTGTTATCCTCAATTTCGAAAGTCTTTGAAAAAGCGATAAAAAAACGAGTGTGTGCGCATCTACAAAAAATAAAATTTTTCAGTAAAAATCAGTTTGGGTTTAGGGAAGGGCACTCTACTGAGATGCTCTTTTGTTTTTCTGCTCATTTATTAACAAAGCTTTAGACGATAAAAAAATGTGCGCATCTTCATTGATATTACGAAAGTGTTTGACATGGTTAGTCATGATATTCTTTTGGAGAAGTTGTATGGTGCAGGTTTTCGCGGCTTTATCTACAATTGGTTTGCGTCGTATTTAAAGGACCGCAAACAAAGAGTGAAAATAGGAGATTTTTTAAGTAATACTCAGGTACTTAACTTAGGTGTACCCCAAGGGTCTGTGCTGGGCCCAATTTTGTTCCTTATATTTATTAACTCCTTGTTTTCCCTGCCTTTTGCAGGTAAAGTCGCGGCTTTTGCAGATGATCTCAGCATTGCATATGGCTCAACGAGCCCTCTGAATTTGATAGGAGATGTAAATCATGACATTCATTTCTTGAGAATGTGGTTTGCTGCACACAGGCTAGTTGTAAGTGAAAAAACCAAATTAATGTTTTTCAGCTTGGGCTCGCTTGACCTACCAAACGTTGATATCAAATTCCACTCCTTTGATTGCCCGCGTTTCAATTTAATTAAATGTGGTTGTACTACAGAGGCGCCTGGACTAATTGTTAATGAAAATGCCACATGCAAGACGTTTTGCTTTCAGATTGAAGTAGTTAGGAACGTTCTTCCGTTCGGTGTTTTTATCGCCTCAAAAAATGTTGTTCAAGTAGAACCCTTAAAACCGTCTATCATGGAATTTTTCATTCGAAAATACAATATGGAATAAGTTGTTGGGGGGGGTTCTTACATCACCAATCTAAAGCCAATCGTCGTCTTGCAGAAGTGTGCCATAAGAAGAATTTGTAATGCTCACCGTCTGTCCCATTCTATGGTGTTGTTTAGGTCTCTAAAAATACTACCAGTACGACATTTATTCTTTTTCAGAGTTTCTAAGATATTTTTTATGAGAGGTGGCTATATGCAGAGTCCAATATTTAATACTCGTAATCTACGTAGCACTATACGCCATGTTGGTGAAATTCCAACTTTTCGTACTACTCACTACAGAAACTCCTACCCAGTTGTATCTTGTAAGCTTTTTAATCGTCTTCCTTTCAATATAAGATCCTTAAGCACTCATCAGAAATTTCTTAAAAAAATTAAATCATAGCTTCTTGATTTCGATCATAATGAGATTGAAGTATTGCTCGCCTTCCTTGTATAATTGTTTATTTCAACATTCAGCACAATCGCACATGCACTTGAGTTCCATTATTTTCATTTCTTCCTTTTTATTGTTAACTTTTGAAATAAGGAATTGTAATATTGTCATCCCACAATTAATGAATTTTATTTTTAAAGTGGCATTTAACACTATTTATCGCTTTTATTAGCAGAATAAAAATGTCACTATCTATTCTCTACTGTTTATAAACATGTACATATATGAAATATTTGTTAACACATTTTTTGTAAAAGAGAATAAAGACTAATAAAAAAAAAAAAAAACCTTTCAATTTAAATAGAGCTGCATTTCGCTATGATTCCACACTCGCTTACAATGATCATCCGTGCCTTAATATTGGGTCATTGAATGTCGTCTGTCAGCATTGCAATGCATTGAAGTTCTCAACGGAAACGCCTGAGTTGTGCTGTGTATACGTTTTGGTACCACCACCTGTATGAAGATACACCACAATCACGCCATTTCCTCGCACATACCCAACAATACAACGGCTGTTTCCAAAAACCCTCATTTGGAGCCACTGTTATCCAAGAACTCGGTTAGAATCCCACCTTTAAGGTAATGTCGTGAGACGAACTTTACCATATGTCGAATGTGGATCAATTCAGATCCAAGGACAAATCAACCATCGAACAGGAGCTCTGTTGCGCAATTCAATAAAGTTCATAAGTTCCTTCAGATTTATTTCCTTGTAAATTCAAATGATGAACTCAACCAGCGTTGCGCAATTTTTCGTGCGATGAAACGTGAGATCATAGAACAACTGCAACAACTCCTACACGAACGCAATGCGTTGGTTAAAGTGTTCAAAACTGCATTGGAAGCGATGCCTTCTGTTCATTACAAAATCATCATCAGCGCAGACAAAAGACCAGGTGGTGCCCATGCACGACAATTCAATGCTTCCACAATTGACGAAGTTGCAGTGGTGATTGTTGGCAAAAATGAGGAATCACGCGACATAGTCCTCAACCAACGTGATAACGGACAGTTTCAACGCGTCATGAAGACCAACCGGTCGTACGACGCATTACAATATCCGCTAATGTTTTGGGAAGGCGACGATGGCTACCATTTTCAAATTAATATGATAATCCCCTTCACCGGTTAGATGCTGAGTTTTCGGAAATATCTTTACCACCAACAAACAATAATATTATCTTTCAGGCCATAAAACAAATAAGAAAGTCAGCAGCATGAACTTCTATACTTCCAGCAGCAGCAAACATGGGTCGTTTGACAATTCTCCCAGCGACATATGTTGGACGCAATGACATATGCGCGGCATTACGAACGCCCCGACTTATTAATCACGTTCACCTGCAATCAGATTTGATTGATTGATTGATAACATTTTAATTAGCAGAATTTGCCACTTTACAACTTAACATTTCTTTTTTTTTATACATTCTTAGAAGTAACATGTTGCTTTTTCGATTTAATAATAATTTTTTTACAAATCTTATTATTGCACTTTTAAATATTCTTATATTAGTCTCTAATTTAACACTATTACGAAGATCATTGAATATTTTTGTGTTCTACTATTTCTAAACAATTGTAAATTTAAATCGTTATTATTTCTTAAATCGTATGGTTGTAATCTACCTCTTATTGTTAAGCGACTACTTAGATAAGTTGGCAATAAATTATTTTTTATTTTAAATATAAATATAAGTGTATTAATTATGATATGCTGCTTAATAGTTAATTATTTCAACATTTCAAGCATAATATCTATAGGAGTGAATCGATTACAATAGAGAATAGAACACATAGCCTTGTTTTGTAATTTTTGCATTCTGTCAATCATACCTTCCGACCCCAATAATAATATTGCCGGGCAATACTCAAAATGGGGCTTAATCACGGCACTTATTCCAACCAATGTTGGGGCATGGCTTATCCACTTGCGTAATTTTTTTAAATAACACACCGTCTACATCTATTATGGCATTATACTTCTTTGCATCTTTAAATTTATTGAAGCACTTGATAAGTTTCATGTTCCCATTCACCTTATTTTGTTTTTATAATGTTTATCAAATTATCCTCTGCTATTTCTCTATCCACACCAATTACTAATATTTGAGGGTCCACTAAGGATGGTATATTCACTTTATATTTTTCTCTCAACTTTTCTTTAACCAGATCTCCATTTTACATATTCCACTAATTTGAAGAACCAGATCAGTTGGGTTAATATTTTGTTTTAAATCTGCTTTCGTCTTTTCACTATCTTGATTTTTATTTGGTTTAATAATAACCGGTGGAACATCTTTAACCGCAATTTCTGCATATGTTTTTTGTTTGTTTATTTTTTATAACTTCAGAATTTGTCTCTTTTGCACTAATAAGCTTTACACAATTTAATATGCTTTTGATGTCCTCTTCTTTTTACTTAAGGCAATCTTATTTTTACTTAAGGCAATCTTATTTTCATTCACTACTTTTAGTTTTTATCACTATTTGCTTCATGTATTCTTTACACTCATCACATACCACCATAATGTTCTTTGTTTATATAGCTATCGATGGGTCTCTGTCCACTAACTGGCTATTTAGCATATAATTTTACTTTTTTTTTTTCTTTTTAATTAATAATGCACTCCTTTCGTATTAATTATTACACTTTTATATTTAATGCATTCATTTACTTTGGGGACACACCCACACCGGAAAAATTATCGCGAGCTAGGTGTTTCTCCTAAAGATTAATAATTATCGCCGAAAGCCCAATACAACTAACACGTCTGTTCACTTTATTATATGGCCAAAAATTAAGCAGCTCTTGCTTCCCAGACAAACCTCGAGCGACCGCCACGACATCACCACACGAGTTTTCAAAAAAAAACTCAAAACGATCATAGACTTCATCGTTAAGAACAATGTTTTTGGACGATCGCGTTGCTGGATGTACTCGGTCGAATAGCAGAAGCGCGGATTGCCGCATGCCCACATTCTGCTTTGGTTGATTGAGAAAATCTGACAGAACCAAGTCGACTCAATCATTAGCACCGAATTACCCGATCAAGAAGCCGACCCGGAATAGTATGAAGTCGTAACTACGCAGAAGATTCATAGGCCCTGCGGAAATCACAATCCAGATTCGCCATGCATAGTCGGAACAAAATGTTCCAAGTGATATTCACATTCACTCCTAGCAGAGACAATCACTGGCAACGACGGATACCCATTGTATTGGCGGCGATCACCAGATGACAATGGCAGAACAGTCGCAATGAAATTGAAAGGGAAAGATGTCTTGGTGGACAACACTTGGATTGTTCCATATTGTCCTCTTCCCTCCAAAGTATTCAAAACTCACATCAATGTTGAATACCGCAATTCGGTGAAGATTGGGCTGCTAAGTGAGTTGCGATAAGGCGATTTGGAGAATCGTTTCCTTTCCGATAGACGAACGTCATCCGACTGTTCTACATTTGGCGGTTCACTTGGAGAATGATCAGCAACAACGATAACGAGTTTCTTCTCCACCTGCACAAGCGACCCGTTCGCCAGAACGCTGCTCTACTCGGAAATGCCTCGCTATTACACTTGGAATATGTCGTCCAAAAATTCCAACACCGAAAACAAGGGCAAGCTGTTGCCTCATACGCAGATATGTATTCAACTGACGCGCTTGGTCGCATCTATACTGTTCATCCGAAAAATTACAACTGCTTCTATTTGCGATTGCTTTTGGTAAATGTACGCGGTCCAACTTCATTCGAGAATCTGCGGACTGTTGATGGTGTGCTGTGCGCCACATTTCAAGAAGCCTGTCAGCGGATAAATTTGTTCGTTGGATATGCCCGGTCTACTACCAAAGTCGGCTGTGTCATCATAATGCTGCGCAATCTGAACCAACCGAAACTGTGCAATGGCACCAGGTTGGCGGTGAAGAAACTCATGAACAACGTCATCCAAGCCACCATAATCAAAGGCAAGTTCAAAGGCGAGAAAGTTCTCATTCCGAGAATTCCGATGATACCAACCAACTTGCCCTTCGAGTTTAAGCACATTCAGTTTCCCGTTCCTTGCGTTTCGCACGGACAATTGTACGTGACGTGTTCACGTGTTGGAAAGCCGTCTGCATTATTTGTTTTCGCACCGGACAACAAAACAAACAACGTTGTTTATCACAAAGCTTTGCAGTGACCTAAAATGTGTGAAATCCATTTTCGTGTAAATAAAATGCATTAAATTTAATCTAATTCCAAAAGAGTTTAATTTTTTCAATAGAGGGGCTTGACTTTCGAAAGTGACATTTATAATTTAATAAATTTTAGGCAGAACGAATTTCGCCGGGTCAGCTAGTTTGTTATAGATATTATTTATTTATTACAGAGTTTATCTATTTATTATATAGGTTATTTATAAGTTTAGATATTTGTTATAGATTATTTATTAGGGTATAATTACCATAGAGTTTATTTATTAGTATTATGTGGGGCGACCTGGATGTATCCTAATGCACCCCTATAATTTGTAGGTAGCATACTGGTACACTCACCTAGGCCCCTGTTATATATAAGCTGTAATAGCCCAATAACGCGAGTATTAATAAGTGCCCAGCTAACCTCAACGGTTGAAGCAGAGCACTCTCAGACGCAGGCCCTTGCCACACGTTGTCAATGTCAATATAGAAAAAAAAAAATTGAGCAAAGTACTGGACCAATCCAAATACGCCAAAGAAACAAACCAGGCCCCCTTTTTTACGAGGCCGTTTGACTCACGACCACTCGCCATCCGTCGTCGAGCCTGTTATGAGGGCCTGCTTTTTCGGCTGTGCCGATAAAAAAAAAGAAGAAAAAAAAATCAGCATACCTGTAATCTAGAACTTTCCTGCGGTATCCACCAGCAGACAGTATTCCCGACAATCTTCAGTGTTGCTTGCCCTTGCGGTTTTTTTTTTTAAAGTTTTTTATAAAACACAAAAAAAAATTAATAAGAAAGAAATATAAACAGCGATTCGCTGTAATTAGATTAGCAGTCAGTGTATATTTTTTTTTAAACAAAACGGAATTTTTGTAAACGGATTTCCATTTCAATGTTCCGAAAAATGTAATACACTATAATTAGCTGACAAAGATAAAAAATGGATAAAGAAAATAAAGAAAACAGGGGAAAACGAAGGCAAAAGAAAACTAGGGCAAAGAGCACCGACCGACGGGTACTTTTGAAGTACGATTAGCAGTCGATGCCCTATATTGCGATCGAATTTTTTTTACATAGAACACAGTAAGTTTGGCAAACGAAATAACCTCGTAATCTTTAATGTAAGTGGTGAATCTTTTACGCTTAGGATAAATCCGAAGTCTGATACCCAACCAGAATAATTTGGGCTAGGCAAGTGTTTGGCAGACCATTTTGCAGAGGTAGGTAAGGACGGCTTCGGAGCTCCGGTGAACTGATTTTTTATATATTTGTTAGAGACATTGGGTGACCAGAGGAATAAAGACTTTGTTCCTTTGGGTCATTGTGAATCTCTCCGGCCAACGATGAAGCGTACCGTTTGACGAGAAAACCGGTGGAGGTTCCACTACTGCAGAACCCATATAGAGGTAACGCAAATGGCGGAAGCCATTTTATTTATTAGTTTGCTAAATTTATAATTAGTTATTATAATTAATTTTGTTTTGAATTTAAAGTCAATTAGTGTTAAGGTGAGGGTAGTTTTTTCTTGAAATAGTGTGTAACGAATTCTGCTTTTAATTCATTCAATTTTATTGGTGCGCCGGCAGAACAACGGGGGACACAAATTACAAAAATATCGTGAGTAAATTTTATTACTACAATATATTTTACATATATAGTTCCAAACATATATACATACATATCCATATATAAGATTAAGGTCAGAATTTTTTTTATTTTTCTATATTTTTAAGAAGTAGATTTACATTTTTGTTAGCTTCACATTTGTTATAATAAATGGAAAGTTTATCTAAACTTTGAAGAGTTTTTAAGAAAACCACTAAGATGTGTGAATAATTTTCCATAGCTTTTGGTGTGTGGTTATCTATTCCTATAGAGAACGATGTTATGTGACCGGGCCAAAGAACAATGGCGACACGACATGGACTAACGTATTTTTCTCTACGGCACAGACTTAGGTTGTGACTGGAGGGAATGTACAGGGGCTATCTCTCACAACATCGGTCAGAGAGGTAGCAGTTCGGTTGTGTTGTAAGCTACTAAGGGTCGGATGGCCAGCCTTGCCATCTCCATCAGGTAGGCCTCGGGCTCTTGGTGAACCCGTTGAAAGGCAGAGACTTCGGGAAGGATGAGTTGCGTGATAGATGTTTAGGTTAGGTTAGTTAAAGTTAGTTAGGGTCTAGGGTAGGGATTAAGTTAAGTCACTAGGTTGCAGTAGGTTTAGTTTAGACTAGTTAGGGTAAGCTTTGCGTGTTTCTTCTCGGTTTTTTTTCCAGCCATTGGCATAAGTCTCTGCACATTCCTTTTCTTTGAATCTTTTCTTTTAATATTTCTTGAAGTCCGTCCGCCCTCAGCGTAAAGTAACTTTCTTCTCTTTTGGATGTTTTTTCTTTTTTTTTTGATTATTCTGGCACGAGATTTTGTGTACTGAGCAGGTGGTGCAGAGTAGGGTGGACAAGAATCACCCCTTCCGTCGTACTGAGCCAAGCAACAAAGAGCGTGCCGCAGTCCTCCTTACTTGAACCAAAGACGCTTCCGTGGCCTACCGTAGCTCACAACATATTTATTATTTTGTATTATTCTTTATTTATTGTTTATTATTTTGTTTTGATTATTTTTTTATTATTTTTTATTTAATATTTATTAAAATCTATTATAATTTACCTACACAGTATACACAAAGAAAAATAAAATTGTTATGTGTTATTTGCTTTTAAAAAATGCTAATTATATTTTGTTTCGGTTTTCGATGACACCACTCCACTACACAGGGTCGTGAACAAAATCACTACTGACATGGACTCGTATCAAAAGCATTCGACAAAGTCTTGCACAAAGGCCTTCTTCTTAAACTTAGTTATCTACTACCAAAAGATTTGGACCAACTCATCAGAAGTTATGTGACTAATCTGTATTTTTATGTAAAACAAAAAGACAAATGGTCGTCAGTAAGGAAAATAGACGCTGCCGCTGGAAGTGTACTCGGCCCTCCTACATGTATTCAAAACTCACAACTAGCAATTTTGCGAATGAGACCATAATACTCAACTCACACAGAAATTTCTCAAATGCGGTCAATACTTTTCAAGTACTCTTAAACTAAATACTTCAATGGTTTCACAACTGGGGAATAATTTTAAAATTTAGGAGTGAAGGCTGGAGTTTGCAAAAATATCAAAGTCAGGGAATAGAAGTCGGACAGTAGTAACAAATGTGTTAGTAGTATGTAGATAATTTAGGCCTAACTAAAAGAAAACAAATTAAGGAGTGTAATAAGTACGTGTGTACTACGAATATACATATATGATATACTCACATTCTTTTCCACGGTCCTCTCTTTAAGAATTTCGACGCAATCAAGCTGCTTGACATTAGTATAAACGTTTGAATAAGCTTTTATAATTCCAGATTTCTGTCTTGCAATGTCTTCGATAGTATCACCCAATATATTGGTGTGTTCCATACCGAGAGATGTGATACCAACTGTATTGGTATTTCTGCCAAGAAAATAATGTACATAAATAGAATGAAAAGGTTTTTCTGTTAGGAGAAAATTATTTTTGTGCAAACAATTTTATCCCCGTAAGAAGAAAGAAAAGCTCAATTTAAATGAGGGCTCGAAGTTCTGCAATTTGCCAATGCCACTTTCAGCAAGGCATAATGTAAGGGGAAAGGTTGTTAATGCAATGTTATATCTGCACTAATTTCTTTGTTTTTTAAATATATTTTTAGACCCCATCATGCGACATATCAAATTATAGCTGTACTAGGAGTCCAAAAATATAATATTTTTATATACATATATATATATATTTATACATACATATATATATAATACTTAAAATATTAAATACAACGTTTTTGATACAATTTGACGTCGACTTTCTCTAATCATTTCATCCATACATTATATATGCCCACGTCCGCGTTTAAAAAAAAAAACCATTCCTATTTACGGTAATGGTTACGTGTTATTGTGCATATCTCATCTGAATTCGTGAACTTCGGTTATAAATTTTGGAAGACACGCCCACTTTTTACTAAGAAAAAGTAACAACAGTTTCCTGATAAAATCTCTTAAAAATCCTTGAACTATCCTCTGAATAAATTTGTTTTCAAAATGTTACAACGCCACGCTCACTTTATTAGCGGTGGATTAGAAGATGAAGGATAGGGTATCACACGATCCGTTCCAGACGGATTGTAACTTTCCTGTATTCATAAAAGAAATTGCATCTCTAGAGCTTTAGATTACCGTTGAAATGTGTGATTACCGACACCCCATTGGAGATTAAGGGATTCAAGACATTTTAACCGCTATAAAAACTCGCGCCGGAATGGTATCATTGGAGGCTTTTGACATTTTACTTATATGTATTTCATATTTACTAATTTTCAACATTCGTTTTTATTAATTAGTTTCAACATTCCAAATGGCATTTGGTAAAAAAAAGCAATAATTTAATTTAATTTACATGTGTAATAATAACAATTCAGTTGTTGTTCAGTGTTGTTAGTTGATTTGAAATAGCCTGAGAACGCAATTTTTCGAACTGTCAAATGTATTGTGATATCGGATTCGTGTTTAGCATACCAATATTTATAAGAATCAATACACACAAGTTACAAAATTCGGTTCCACTGTGTTATTGTACTCGCAGCATGTATGGGAATTTTGCGTTTCCATTAAAATTAGAAACATTTTTTTGTATTGCATAATAATTTGTGATTGACTCCAGTTAATGTAGGGTATGTGGGAATGGTAAACAATTTTATATATATTGTAATATGCAGGCTACGGCTCGAGTAGATAAAACGATATTCTGTGAAATTTATTTCTTTATTTTCTAGTCTATAGAACAATTCAAGTTCACACTATACTATTCTTTGCAAATTCTTTTCTTACAATGTCTCTTTCCTCTCAAATCACTTTATCTCCTTTCAATTACTTAATTCACAAATCCAAACTAATTACTTTTTCTTGTTTACTCTCAACTTTCAATTTATCACCAAATTACAACTTCGCCCATTATCACTTTTCCAATCTCTTCGCCACGGTTCTAAACCAACTGTGTCTTTTTTTGATCGCCATCTGTCCTTATATAGCAGAAGTTTCTGATAGCCAGAAACTTCTAGCAAATTCTTCGACCACTGGAACAAGAGAAATAATTCTTGCAGTTATAATTCCCTTTTATCCCTGATATTATTCGTCTCTTTCGTTGACATGAGCTGTGGAGACTTCGTCCCAGACACGAACCTCGAATGAAAGGACAGTTCGAACCAAAATTCTGCCAGAATGAAGTCACTTCGGAATTTGTTGCGTCATATTTTTAGGGGGCGTAGTTATTATTATGCTACACTGCCCCCCTCTTAGACATGTTCGTCCCGAACAAGTGCATCCTCATTTCGGCCATTGTATCGACTCAGTCGGTCCACATGAACCACTTTCATTTTGGCCCTCGGTCCTCGCTGGATGCGGTAGACAACATCGTTGATGCGGGTTACTATTCTGTAGGGACCTTCCCAGTTCCGCTGTAATTTAGGTGATTTCCCTTTTTGGCGATGGGGATTATACAGCCACACCAGATCTCCTTCCTGGAATCCTGACGTTGTTGCCTTGGCATCATACCTGGTCTTCATGCGGTCGCTCGTCATCTTAATCTGGCTTCTGGTCCTTTGGTGTATGTCCCTAAGCCTTTCCCTAAGGTCCGCCACGTACTCTTCTTCATTTCTGGGCTCATTGGTAGGAGATCCAAATTTCACCTCACTGGGTAAACGAGCTATTCCACCAAATAAGATTTCGAACGGCGTATGTCGAGTAGTGCTATGCACGGCACTTCTATAGGCCATCAAAAACAAGGGAATCTGCCGGTCCCAATCCCGTTGGTAGTCACCTACGACCTTCGAGAGATGTTCGTCCAAAGTCCTATTGAAACGCTCCACCATACCGTCCGACTGTGGATGAAGCGGGGTTGTCCTTGTCTTTTTGATTCCGAGTAGTTGACACATCTCTTGGAAGATTCTTGACTCGAAGTTCCGCCCTTGGTCAGAATGCAATTCCAAGGGCACACCGAATCTGCTAACCCAATTGTAGACGATCTGCTCCGCCATGGTTCTGGCTTCCTGGTTAGGGATCGGAAACGCTTCCGGCCACTTACTGAAGTAGTCCATCACTACGAGGATATACCGATTACCATTGTCGGTTTCCGGAAAGGGTCCTGCGATGTCAATGGCGATTCGTTCAAAAGGTGCTCCCACGTTGTATTGGTGCATCTTACCTCGAGTTTTGATTCTCGGACCCTTGCTAGCTGCACACACGTCGCATTTTCTGCACCAGTCTTCGATATCTTCCTTCGCTTTTAACCAATAAAAACGTTCTCGTACCTTTTCTAGCGTCTTATTCACTCCCAAGTGGCCTCCGGTCGCCCCGCCATGCATTTCCTGTAACACCTCCTTGACCCTCGTCCGCGGTACGACAAGCTGCATTACAAACGACTTTCCGTCGGAGGATTCCCATTTTCTTCTCAGAACACCTTCTTGGACATGGAGGGAGTCCCACTGCGCAAAATATGCCTTTAAGGTCGGGCTTCTGTGAGAGATGTCCTGATGATCCGGTTTCTCCATGTTCTCCTTCCAGGCCAGAATCGGCTCGATATCCGGGTCTTCCTTCTGAGCGTTCCGGATCTCATCTACGCTCCAGCCGGCGATAGGTTCGGCTCTCATTCTTTGGATGGAAACCAGCTCCCGTTCTTCCTGACGCGCACAATGTTTACAATCCGTTCTGCATGGTCTCCGGGACAGTGCATCCGCATTAGAGTGGAGTTTTCCTTTACGATGCTGTATTTCGTAGTCGTAGATTTGCACCCCTTTCGATCCATCTTGCGACCTGACCCTCAGGACTCTTGAACTGTAATAGCCATTTTAAGGCTGCATGGTCTGTGCGAAGAACGAACTTCCTCCCGTAGAGGTATTTGTGAAAATGCTTCGTAGCCAAGATCAAAGCTAGAAGTTCCCGCCTTGTCACGCAGTAGTTCCTTTCTGGCTTAGAGAGCACCTTGCTGAAGTACGCAACCACCTTCTCTTGGCCGTCATGCACCTGGGAGAGTACGGCTCCTACCCCGACATTACTAGCATCTGCATCCACAACGAACGTTTCCCCGGGAGTGGGGTAAGCCAGTATCGGGGCATCGCATAGCCGTTGTTTAAGTGCCTTGAAGCTCTTCTCGCACTCAAGTGACCATTTGAATTGTTTTCCCTTTTCCGTCAACTGGTACAGGTTCTTTGCGATCCCGGCAAAATCCTTCACGAACCGTCTGTAGTAGGTGGCTAGGCCCAGGAAGCTCCTTAGTTGGTGTTTGTCTTTGGGGACTGGCCAGTTTTTCACCGCTTCGACCTTCTCCGGATCGGTTCTCACTCCTTTCGCTGAAATTATGTGTCCCAGGTACTTGACTTCCGCTCTAAACAGGGCGCACTTCTTGGGGTTGAGCTTCAGGTGGGCACTTCGAAGCCTTTGAAACACATCCCTTAGATTGTCTCGGTGTTGCGCAAACGTTTTTCCTACGACGATGACATCATCCAAGTATACCAAACAGGTTTTCCATGTTAACCCTTTCAGGACACATTCCATCAATCGCTCGAAAGTCGCCGGAACATTGCACAGCCCGAATGGCATTACCGTGAATTGCCATAGCCCATTTCCTGCGGTGAAGGCGGTTTTCTCCCGGTCTTCTGGATGGATCTGTACCTGCCAGTAGCCACTCTTCAAGTCGAGAGTGGAAAACCATCGGGCTCCTGATAGTGTGTCTAGCGTGTCGTCAATCCGTGGCAGAGGGTAGCTGTCTTTCTTGGTGACGTAATTGAGCTGCCGATAGTCCACGCAGAACCGCGTGCTGCCATCTTTCTTCTTAACCAGTACAACCGGTGATGCCCACGGACTTTTGGAACTTTCAATCAGACCTTCTTTCTCCATTGCCGACACCATCTCTGCAACTTCTGTCTGCTTTGCCAATGGAAGGCGCCTAGCAGGCTGACGAATTGGTCTAGTATCACCAGTGTCTATTCGATGTTGTACCAGGTGTGTTCGGCCGTATTCTCCGTCCTGTGAGGCAAATACATCAGCGTACTCATTAATAAGATTCTCTGCCATAGTTCGCTGCTCCTGATTCAGCTCACTGGACTGGAGAATCGTCTCTCTCGCTTCCGCTGTCCAAGGTGATGGGAGAAGTTTTGGAGCATCACGTTCAGATATTGTTGCGACGGCGGTAATCGGCGTGCATTTTCCAGTCACCTCCCCTCGCCTTAGTTTGACAGTGTGTGGTCTTGCGTTCAAAACCCTCACTGGAACCATGATGTTCTTTGGTTCGACTAACGTCTTTCCCACGATGTAGTCTTGAGAATTCTTCTCTGGGTCTGGTTCTACTATGTAGAATCGGTGGCTCCCAAGATCACCTTCCAGCTTCGTCCAAATGATTGTCTCTGAAGACGGCGGCAAAACTTCGTCTTTGCTGATGACTGTCCTGAGAGTTACGGCATTCTCATTTCCGTACACCATCGGAATCTCCACATTTCGATACCTCAGTACTTGCATCCCGATGTCCAAGATTATTTCATTTGCTTTCATGAAGTCTACTCCGATGATGCACTCGTCGCATATATCTGCCACCAGAAACGCATGGGAGAACGTCAGTCCTGCCAGAGTAATCGTAAGACGAACTTCTCCAAATACCTTCGCCATTTCCCCTGTTGCAGTCTTCAGGCAGTAGCTGTTGGTGTTGTGCAGCCAGGAGCTTTTGACGATATCTCTTCTTACAATGGAGGCAGTGGCACCTGTGTCGATGGTGGCTACGCACTTCTTCTCGTTGATTAGTGCCTCCACTGTCAGGCTCTTGTTACCCCGTTTGGTTTGCGAAACTTGAATGGTGGTCCTGGGGGCCTCGATTCCAGTAACCAACTTCTGCCCCGCGAAGTTGGTCCTTACGCATTTCCCGACTGCTGGTTTTGGGAAGTCTGACTGACAGGATGGATGTTATCACCGCCAGATGCTTCCTCTCTGCTTCTCCTACTTCCGCAATGTGAACAATTTCCTCGTCTAGGTGCACTCCTGCACTGCCGTTGTAGGTGTCCGGTTTGGTTGCAATTCCAGCAACGGATTTGACTTCCGCGAGCTCTGTCTTCATCCATGACGGCTGTTCTCTGGCATGAGCATTCCACGACGGACATTTCCCTGACACGGTGTATTCCCTGGTATGCTTGGTCCGCAGCCTTCATTGACAAAGCGAATGCCAATGCCTCGGGGAGTGTTCGCTTTTCAGCCATCCTTACAGCCATTTGCAGTTGTCTGTCCTCTATGGCCTGAATAAAAGCTTCCACCGCCATTTCGTTGATAAGCTCCTCACCGGCTTTAGGGTATGAAAGATGGGCTAGTCGCTCTATATCCGCTTGCAACTGTTGGAGCGTTTCCCCCCTTTTCTGGACTCGACTACGCAGCTGAACCCTGTACACCTGCTGCATGTGTTCATCCCCAAACCGCATCTCGATAGCCTGAACCAGAGAGTCGTAGTTCTGCTGTTTATCTTCCGGGATGGTCTGCAAGAGCTCCGCAGCTGGACCCCTCAGTGCAAGCGTGAGTGCAATAGACTTCTCTTCATCGTCCCAGCTATTGGTCATTGCGGCCGCTTCGAATTGCCTCTTATAAATTGGCCATGATGTTTGACCATCGAAGATAGGAGGCTGCATCTCCTTTCTTCTCAGACCGTCAGTGGAATATTCCCGTGCTTTCTGTCTCTTCACGTTGCTGAGCTCCTTAGCAAGATTTTCGACTTGCTTTCCTACTATCTCGAATTGCGTATCCACTTTTTCAAACTGAGTCTCTATCTTCCCGAACTGAGTTTCATGTTTCTCAAAATTTTCATCGAATCTGGTTTCGACTTTTTCGAGTTGCGTCTCGACCTTCTCGATTTTCTCTTCGATCACTTCGAATTTGGATTCCAAGTTCTTGTTTTGCTCATCAAGTTTACTTTCCAGAGCATCTAGAGAATTCTTTTGTTCGTCCATTGCTTTCTTTTGTTCATCCAGCTTAAGTTCTAGAGAATTCTTTTGTTCGTCCATTGCTTTCTTTTGTTCGTCCAGCTTAAGTTCTAGAGAATTCCTCTGGTCGTCCATTGCTTTCTTTTGTTCGTCCATCTTAAGTTCTAGAGAGTTCTTTTGGTCGTCCATTGCTTTCTTTTGGTCGTCCATTGCTTTCTTTTGTTCGTCCAGCTTAAGTTCTATAGAATTCCTTTGGTCTTCTATTGCTTTCTTTTGTTCGTCCATGACTAACTTAAGTTGCAGGAGCAGACTTGTTATACCCGGGTCGGCTGCTGTACTTGCTGGTTCCTCTTCCACGTCAAACTCTACGTCGTGCGGATTTTCACCTTCCTGCGTTACTGCTTCTTCCAGACGAATCAGCAGGGCATCTTTTCCCCCAGTTGTGTCGAGGTTCCGCTTACTGAGTTCTGCCTTTAGTTGAGTTATAGTTAGTTTTCCCAATTTGCGACCCATTTTGCGCAACTAATTAACTCAACACAGAAATCGTTTTTTTTTTTTTTTTTGTGCAATTTCACACCACGGAAATAGTTATTCACAGAATAAGTTTTATCCCGCTTCTGACACCAATATATTACATTGGCTACGAGCAGGCTACGGCTCGAGTAGATAAAACGATATTCTGTGAAATTTATTTCTTTATTTTCTAGTCTATAGAACAATTCAAGTTCACACTATAATATGTTCTGAAATTCGAGTATAATTTGTGGAACTTGAGCAACAGAAAGTTTAGTTAGACATCATATTACCTGACAATATTTGTGCAGTCGTATTCTCCACCGATTCCAACTTCCAGTATGGCCACATCTATATTCTCCTCAATAAAGATGTGGAAACACAGAATAGTTAAAAAATGAAAGTATGCTGGCAAGTCATTATCGGATTCCTTGTGTTTTTGAAGTTTATTGAAAATTTTCCAGAAAGTCCTGGTGAATTTTGCTTTACATATTGCTTCTCCATTAATACGAATGCGCTCTGTAACCGAAACCAAATGTGGCGAACTAAAAAACCCTGTTCGGATACCATATGCTCGCAATATTGATTCTGTTAGGGCACATGTGGAACCCTGAAATATAAATTTGGATTAGATAAATGTTTTATTCAAAAAGTGATTAAATAGCTCTGAGATCTAGTTCAGCACAAAGAGGCTGCCCTATGGTAGCCCAAACTTTCCAAGAAGGTTATTCGTTATCTATTGAAAGCTGTTTCTACCTACTCAGGTTCAGAAATCAGAACAACGTTTCTACATTTTAGTTCACGATAAAGAACGTTAAATTTGGTTCAGATCCCTTTAATAAACTAGTTAATTTTGTAAGTCAATTAGTTTAATAAAGTTCACGGCTCTTAAAGAGGTTTGGGGACAACTATGCTCGTCCATACCATTTGCTACGTTATAGATTCACGGACTGTTCGAATCCGAAAATGCACATTGATACAGAAGTGTCATCGAATGGGAGTAAGGACTCAGATGAAAGACCGGTGGAAAAACTAGATTACTAACTGTTCGAGGCACCATACAGACATTGTGTGTCAAAAAGAGAAATTGAAAACAGGATATGGTATTTCAAAAAAAGCCTGTATTAAAAAAATTGTCAAATGCGAGCCTCACGCGGTTAGTGTTCCGTACTGTTATTTTAACTGTAGCATAATAAAAGCTATGATGTCATTTGAAAGGATCAGAACAAACATGTCTCTCCATGTCTGTCTGTATCTTTGTTCTCACACGACTCTTTCGAGAACCACTATAGATATTTTGATGACATTTTATTTGGATGTGTGTATGATAAATTCTGAGACGTAAATCATTCGTTTAAGAACTGTCAAAATCGGATCAAGTATGTCTTTAAATCCTCAAAGGATTTAGGATTAGAGGGTGGCCGTGGTGTAGTGGTAACATCATCGCTTGTCACGCTGTTGATTCACGGTTCGAATCCTGAAATCAAGAATCATCTATTTATTTCGCATGAAATAAATAAAAAAGTCGATCACTTGCGAAAGCTAAGTCAACTCTACTGTGAAGGCATAACACTGGCAGTAGGGTGGTCATATGGCTAAAATGCAACTTGATCGAGATGATGACATCAGGAGGACGGAAAAAAATACTGTGATCATAAGCAACGACAATAATAGCGAAAATAAACAAAATACTCCCCAGTTATCTGGACAGCTACCCTTGGAGTTTACAGAAACATAATACCATCTGAGTTTTAAACAACACCACTCTGTCTTTCTCTCTGTCTCTTCCACTTTCCACAAAACGCACGTGTTCTAAAAATTAGTATAAGGGTATTCATATCCCCTTTAATACGTGTAAATTATAAAAAGAAAAAAAAAAGATATCGATGAAATTTGGCATGTAGGCTTAGCCTGATACCTTTGTAGTTTCACTATAAATTGATAGAAATCAAATGGAGTGGGAGTAAAATATGAGGAGGGGTTTAAGCCATTTTCTAATCATCTTTCTGATATACCAAACTCAAGAATCATCCAACAGATTTTGATGAAATGAGGGTTTTTAGTTAATTTAGACATGTATGTAGATATGTTTGAAAATCATCAACCTGTCTTTTCACCCCACGAAATCCAATATTTTTTAAGAACTAGAAGTTTTGCCCATGTGCCTGTTGAGAGCATGTAAATCTATGAGGAGGTAGGGGAAAATTAATTATAATAATAATATAATTTCCTCCTACCTCCTCATAGATTTGCATGCTCCCAACATGCCGACCCACAAAACTGTTGCTTATATTTTTTTTAATTCATTTTGCGCCGCCACATACTATTTTTGTGGAAAATTTCAGCTTTCCAGATCAACTGTTGAAAAGTTACAAACGTGTGACAGGCACATGACAGATGAACAGAGAGACACCGTATTAGTCCATTAGTGTTCCGTTTATACCATTATGGTATATATTTTTACTTGCGAATTCATTTCTCGAAGACTTCTCATAATTGACAGTAACTTTGCCCTTCTCTGGCGCATGCTATGTGGGATATGGAGATGCATTTTTGTTCCAGGCCTGTCGCGTTTTAATCTTTACCACCACTACGACGTTTTTCTTCTTGGAGTTGCTCTGGCGATATTTCTAATAAGCTTCTCTTACTCATTTATTGAGGTTAGTTTAGTGAATGAACTTGTTCTTGATTATTAGGAGTTTTAAAAGCTAGAACTCACTCATGTTAAACTTTATAGAACTCACTCAGATTAAACTTTATAAGTGGTGACGATATACTTATAGTGCACAATAATTTGTTTTTATGTAAATATTTGCACATTTACTATATTTTTAAACATTTCTTTTCTTGATTTCCACATCTTTGACATAAAGTCAACTGTCAACTAAATGCTATGATACTCGTGTATTGAGTTATCAGCAATAATCGGAGTTTCGCTCGGTGATAAAGTCATTGACTGGCACGGATTTGATTGTAAATTTTAATATCGTCAGCATATAAGAATGTCACTATCCTTCTGCCGTCAATCAAGAATTATCATGCCGAATGTGCTTTTAAACCGTTCAAATTACACAACACTAACGGAACTCAAAAAAGATATAAAGAAATTAAAACCTAAGAAAGCTCCTAGTTACGACTTAATAATCGGAAAAATTCTAAAAATGTTGGCTAGAAAAGCATTAATAAGCTTCTCTATATTATAAACGCTGCGCTTAGATTGGAATACATTGCGAGTCTAAGGGAAGTTAGGAAAGTCTTAATGGTACTAAAAAAAGGAAAACCGTCGAGTGACAAGAATTCGTATAAACCCATTTCGCTTTTCCCACTTATATCCAACATTTTTCAGAGGTTATTGAGAAAAAGATTGTATCCCTGATCACCAATTTGTGAGCAGAAATAAACATTCAACCATTGACCAAGTTTTGATAAGGTGTGGCATAACCGCTTGAAGTTTAAATTACGACAGGTTCTGTCTATATACCTATATATAACATACGGACAACATACGTATCTCGGGAATAGGCTCTTCCGTATCATACAAGAAATCTCAGCTGTCGTACCGCAAAGAAGCATTCTTGGCCTGCTTCCGTATCTTTTACATACCCGTGATATACGAAAGAAGAATTCACCATCCTAGCTACGTTTGCCGATGACACTGCTATCCTACCAGTAAAACGATCAAAGAAATAACTGAAAAGTTGCAAGGTGCACTGAATAATGTAAATGAATGGACAGAGGCCTTTAATAAAACCAAATCTGTTCATGCACATATCATTTATAAGAAAACGAACAGCTTGCATGTCTTTATAAACTCCGTCCGTATTCCGTTCGCCAATGGGATTAAATATGTCGAAATGGCACTCGACGCAAAGTTTAAAATGGAAGAAGCACGTGTAAAAGAAACGTAAAGAACTCGAAAACAAATACGGAGAAATGTACTGGTTACTTGGAAAATATTCCACGCTTAACTTAAAATTCTTAATTAAAATTCGTTATTTCGTGACAAAAAAAAAAATGCTTCATAGTTCTGAACTTAGTTTCAATTACTAACAAATTTATATCGAAGGGAGGTGTTTTTAGTGAGTAAGAATCTCACATTACTATGATCGAAGTAACACTCCCACTGCCTTGTGGAACGCCGGCGTTTTCTATAAAGAGCTTAGAAAGGCATCCTTTAAACTAACTATTGTGAAAGCTGACGCCCTTTCCACTTGCCGTGGTGCACTGGTTAGTATTGGGCAACAGGTTAGTTATAGTGAATCTGTTTTTTACAAAAAACATGTTGTTCAGAGCATACGAATGTGAAATGACAACATATTGTAATATGCGAGCTAGGGCTCGAGTAGATAAAACGATATTCTGTGAAATATATTTCTTTATTTCCTAGTCTATAGAACAACTCAAGTTCACACCATACTATACTTCGCAAATTCTTTTCTTACAAGGTCTCTTTCCTCTCAAATCACTTTATCTCCTTTCAATTACATAATTCACAAATCCAAACTAATTACTTCTTCTTGTTAACTCTCAACTTTCATTTTATCACAAAATCACAACTTCGCCCATTATCACTTTTCCAATCTCTTCGTGCGGTTCACAACGAACTGCCTGGTCTCGATCGCCATCTGTCCTTAAATAGCCGCATTTCTAATAGCCAGAAACTTCGAGCAAATTCTTCGACCACTGGAATAAGAAAATTCTGATGTAATAATTCCAGGATGACAGCTGCAGCCAATAATCTCTTGTTCTCTCTTATCCGTGATATTATCCGAACTGTGGAGACTAATTGCAGACACGAACCTCGAATGAAAAGACACTTCGGACCAAAATTCTGCCAGAATGAAAAGACACTTCGGAATTTCTTGCATTATGCTACATTATGTTACAATATCATAAACAACTTGCTCAATAAATTTGTCTTGCTCAAGCCAGACAAAGAGCCTTTAGTTTGTTATGGTTGGTCTGTCACCTTTCTTAAATACTGAGGAAATGTAGGATAATTTTCAAATCGATGAAAAACAAACATTTGTTTAAGATCAAGGGTGGAATTATGTCTGGATCAGAAGAAAAATAGTCACTCAATTGATGAACGTATTTAATGATCATACTTTGAACAACAAAAACAAGTAGATATACGAATAAATGTCGTTTGGCTAAATGGAGTTGCCTCAAAGTGTAAATTGTAATTGCGAAAATGACTAGCAATCCAATTGCCCTGAGTGAGTATTAGAGTCAAGAAAGTGTTTCATGATCAGAGGAAAATTGTCAAACTTACTTTCAGAGTTGACAAACTTCCAGAAGCTCTTGGGGTTGTTCTTCGATCCATCTTCATATTAGTTAAATAAACTAGTGTATTTAATGTAGTCACTTAATTCGAAATTTCTACTGTTAGTCATCCACGCATTATTTCTTCTAATAAGAATACATTTCAGTTTCTCAGTATGCCATGGATGTGATAGGCTACTGTTTTTATATATTATAATTTGAATGCTATACATACAATCAAACGCGATTGAATAATAACATCTTCTGGCCACTATAATATTGTAATATGCGAGCTACGGCTCGAGTAGAAATTTATTTCTTTATTTTCTAGTCTATAGAACAATTCAAGTTCACACTATACTATTCTTCGCAAACTCCTTCCTTACAAGACCTCTTTCTTCTCAAATCACTTTATCACCTTTCAATTACTTAATTCACAAATCCAAACTAATTACTTCTTCTTGTTAACTCTCAACTTTCAATTTATCACAAAATTACAACTTCGGCGGTTATCACTTTTCCAATCTCTTCGCCACGGTTCTAAACCAACTGCCTGGTCTCGATCGCCATCTGTCCTCAAATAGCCGCATTTCTAATAGCCAGAAACTTCGAGCAAATTCTTCGACCACTGGAATAAGAAAATTCTGATGTAATAATTCCAGGATGACAGCTGCAGCCAATAATCTCTTGTTCTCTCTTATCCGTGATATTATCCGAACTGTGGAGACTAATTGCAGACACGAACCTCGAATGAAAAGACACTTCGGACCAAAATTCTGCCAGAATGAAAAGACACTTCGGAATTTCTTGCATTATGCTACATTATGTTACAATATCATAAACAACTTGCTCAATAAATTTGTCTTGCTCAAGCCAGACAAAGAGCCTTTAGTTTGTTATGGTTGGTCTGTCACCTTTCTTAAATACTGAGGAAATGTAGGATAATTTTCAAATCGATGAAAAACAAACATTTGTTTAAGATCAAGGGTGGAATTATGTCTGGATCAGAAGAAAAATAGTCACTCAATTGATGAACGTATTTAATGATCATTCTTTGAACAACAAAAACAAGTAGATATACGAATAAATGTCGTTTGGCTAAATGGAGTTGCCTCAAAGTGTAAATTGTAATTGCGAAAATGACTAGCAATCCAATTGCCCTGAGTGAGTATTAGAGTCAAGAAAGTGTTTCATGATCAGAGGAAAATTGTCAAACTTACTTTCAGAGTTGACAAACTTCCAGAAGCTCTTGGGGTTGTTCTTCGATCCATCTTCATATTAGTTAAATAAACTAGTGTATTTAATGTAGTCACTTAATTCGAAATTTCTACTGTTAGTCATCCACGCATTATTTCTTCTAATAAGAATACATTTCAGTTTCTCAGTATGCCATGGATGTGATAGGCTACTGTTTTTATATATTATAATTTGAATGCTATACATACAATCAAACGCGATTGAATAATAACATCTTCTGGCCACTATAATATTGTAATATGCGAGCTACGGCTCGAGTAGAAATTTATTTCTTTATTTTCTAGTCTATAGAACAATTCAAGTTCACACTATACTATTCTTCGCAAACTCCTTCCTTACAAGACCTCTTTCTTCTCAAATCACTTTATCACCTTTCAATTACTTAATTCACAAATCCAAACTAATTACTTCTTCTTGTTAACTCTCAACTTTCAATTTATCACAAAATTACAACTTCGGCGGTTATCACTTTTCCAATCTCTTCGCCACGGTTCTAAACCAACTGCCTGGTCTCGATCGCCATCTGTCCTTAAATAGCCGCATTTCTAATAGCCAGAAACTTCGAGCAAATTCTTCGACCACTGGAATAAGAAAATTCTGATGTAATAATTCCAGGATGACAGCTGCAGCCAATAATCTCTTGTTCTCTCTTATCCGTGATATTATCCGAACTGTGGAGACTAATTGCAGACACGAACCTCGAATGAAAAGACACTTCGGAACAAAATTCTGCCAGAATGAAAAGACACTTCGGAATTTGTTGCATTATGCTACATTATGTTACACTGCCCCCCTCTTAGACATGTTCGTCCCGAACAAGTGCGTCCTCACTTCGGCCATTGTATCGACTCAGTCAGTCCACACAAACCACTTTCATTTTGGCCCTTGGTCCTCGTTGGATGCGGTAGACAACATCGTTGATGCGGGTTATTATTCTTTAAGGACCCTCCCAGTTCTGCTGCAACTTAGGTGATTTCCCCTTTTGGCGATGGGGATTATACAGCCACACTAGATCACCTTCCTGGAATCCTGACGTTATTGAATTGGCATCATACCTGGTCTTCATGCGGTCGCTCGTTTTCTTAATCTGGCTTCTGGTCCTTCGGCGTATGTCCCTAAGCCTTTCCCTAAGGTCCGCCACGTACTCTTCTTCATTTCTGGACTCATTGGTAGGAGATCCAAATTTCACCTCACTGGGTAACCGAGCTATTCCACCAAACAAGATTTCGAACGGCGTATGTCGAGTAGTGCTATGCACGGTACTTCTATCGGCCATCAAAAACAAGAGAATCTGCCGGTCCCAATCCCGTTGGTAGTCACCTACGACCTTCGAGAAATGTACGTCCAAAGTCCTATTGAAACGCTCCACCATACCGTCCGACTGTGGATGAAGTGGAGTTGTCCGTCTCTTTTTGATTCCGAGTAGTTGACTCTTGGAAGATTCTTGCCTCGAAGTTCCGCCCTTGGTCAGAATGCAATTCCAAGGGCACACCGAATCTGCTAACCCAATTGTAGACGATCTACTCCGCCACGGTTCTGGCTTCCTGGTTAGGGATCGGAAACGCTTCCGGCCACTTACTGAAGTAGTCCATTACTACGAGTATATACCGATTACCATTGTCGGTTTCCGGAAAGGGCCCTGCGATGCAATATGCGCAAAATATGCCTTTAAGGTCGGGCTTCTGTGAGAGATGTTCTGATGATCCGGTTTCTTCATGTTCTCCTTCCAGGCCAGAATCGGCTCGATATCCGGATCTTCCTTCGGTTCTCACTCCTTTTCCTGAAATTATGTGCCCCAAGTACTTGACTTCTGCTGTAAATAGGGCGCACTTCTTGGGGTTGAGCTTCAGGTGGGCACTTCGAAGCCTTTGAAACACATCCCTTAGATTGTCTCGGTGTTGCGCAAACGTTTTCCTACGACGATGACATCATCCAAGTACACCAAACAGGTTTTTCATGTTAACCCTTGCAGGACACAATTAATCAATCGCTCGAAAGTCGCCGGAGCATTGCACAGCCCGAATGGCATTACCATGAATTGCCATAGCCCATTTCCTGCGGTGAAAGCGGTTTTCTCCCGGTCTTCCGGATGGATCTGTACCTGCCAGTAGGCACTCTTCAAGTCGAGATTGGAAAACCATCGGGCTCCACATAAACCACTTTCATTTTGGCCCTTGGTCCTCGCTGGGTGCGGTAGACAACATCGTTGATGCGGGTTATTATTCTTTAGGGACCTTCCCAGTTCTGCTGCAACTTAGGTGATTTCCCCTTATGGCGATGGGGATTATACAGCCACACTAGATCTCCCTCCTGGAATCCTGACGTTGTTGCCTTGGCATCATACCTGGTCTTCATGCCGTCGCTCGTCATCTTAATCTGGCTTCTGGTTATTTGGTGTATGTCCCTAAGCCTTTCCCTAAGGTCCGCCACGTACTCTTCTTCATTTCTGGGCTCATTGGTAGGGGATCCAAATTTCACCTCACTGGGTAACCGAGCTATTCCACCAAACAAGATTTCGAACGGCGTATGTCGAGTAGTGCTAAGCACGGCACTTCTATAGGCCATCAAAAACAAGGGAATCTGCCGGTCCCAATCCCGTTGGTAGTCACTTACGACCTTCGAGAGATATTCGTCCAAAGTCCTACTGAAACACTCCACCATACCGTCCGACTGTGGATGAAGCGGGGTTGTCCGTGTCTTTTTGATTCCGAGTAGTTGACACATCTCTTGGAAGATTCCTGACTCGAAGTTCCGCCCTTGGTCAGAATGCAATTCAGAGGGCACACCGAATCTGCTCACCCAATTGTTGACGATCTGCTCCGCCACGGTTCTGGCTTCCTGGTTAGGGATCGGAAACGCTTCCGGCCACTTACTGAAGTAGTCTATTTCTATTACTAAGAGTATATACCGATTACCATTGCCTGTTTCCGGAAAGGGTCCTGCGATGTCAATAGCGATTCGTTCGAAAGGTGCTCCCACGTTGTACTGGTGCATCTTACCTCGAGTTTTGATTCTCGGACCCTTGCTAGCTGCACACACGTCGCATTTTTTGCACCAGTCTTCGACATCTTCCTTCGCTTTTAACCAATAAAAACGTTCTCGTACCTTTTCTAGCGTCTTATTCACTCCCAAGTGACCTCCGGACGCCCCGCCATGCATTTACTGTAACACCTCCTTGACACATCCCTTAGATTGTGTCGGTGTTGCGCAAACGTTTTTCCTACGACGATGACATCATCCAAGTATACCAAACAGGTTTTCCATGTTAACCCTTGCAGGACATATTCCATCAATCGCTCGAAAGTCACCGGAGCATTGCACAGCCTGAATGGCATTACCGTGAATTGCCATAGCCCATTTCCTGCGGTGAAGGTGGTTTTCTCCCGGTCTTCTGGATGGATCTGTACCTGCCAGTAGCCACTCTTCAAGTCGAGAGTGGAAAACCATCGGGCTCCTGATAGTGTGTCTAGCGTGTAGTCAATCCGTGGCAGAGGATTGCTGTCTTTCTTGGTGACGTAATTGAGCTGCCGATAGTCCACACAGAACCGCGTGCTGCCATCTTTCTTCTTAACCAGTACAACCGGTGATGCCCACGGACTTTTGGAACTTTCAATCAGACCTTCTTTCTCCATTGCCGACACCATCTCTGCAACTTCTGTCTGCTTTGCCAATGGAAGGCGCCTAGCAGGCTGACGAATTGGTCTAGTTTCACCAGTGTCTATTCGATGTTGTACCAGGTGTGTTCGGCCGTATTCTCCGTCCTGTG
This sequence comes from Pocota personata, assembly GCA_963082735.1. Taxonomy (NCBI): domain Eukaryota; kingdom Metazoa; phylum Arthropoda; class Insecta; order Diptera; family Syrphidae; genus Pocota; species Pocota personata. The sequence continues at coordinate 105,777,400 of OY720430.1, forward strand.
AGGCAAATACATCAGCGTACTCATTGATAAGATTCTCTGCCATAGTTCGCTGCTCCTGATTCAGCTCACTGGACTGAAGAATCGTCTCTCTCGTTTCCGCTGTCCAGGGTGATGGGATAGGTTTCGGAGCATCACGTTCAGATATTGTTGCGACGCACAGTGGTTCCATTTGTATGGGAAATGCGGTCAAAACTCTAAATTTAATTTTAACTGATGGAAAATAAATTAAATAATTAAAAAAGTGATTTGTTTTAAATATTATTTTATTCTGCAAAGAATTATATCAATAAATTTAAAATTTCTTTGGACAAAGTCGATTTTTGATTTTTTTTTAAATTTCTTTCGTTAGAAAGCAAAGGGTCTGAAGTCAGCAGTAATCTATTTAACAAATCGGTGTTTGTTGATATCCTTGATATTTTTCTCGTGTTTTTTGAACGAAAAAACTTGACATCTTTATTTTTAGCTTCAGCTGCCTCCTCCGTAAATTGGCCTATAGGTAGTATGGAATGTTTCACGATTTGTCCTCCATGAATTAGAACCTTGTGTACTGAATCTGGCAATGGGTACCAAGGGTATTCTGTAACGATTTCTCGGGCTGTTTATTGTGCGTATTCTTGAAAAGTTTCTGCATTAATTGCAAAACAGCTTGCCAAAGTTTTTAAAATAACAGCACATCTTTCGATATTCGATTGCTTTACACCAGTTATTTTGGAAGATACAGATGGGTTTGCAAAAAATCTTCGGGCAGTATTGCCATCATTTGAATTTCCCTCCACCTTGTTTCGGCTTGTCAACTATCAACCCAATCTTCTTAAATTCTCCTTGGATACGTTTTTTTTGTGCGTCCGAAAGATGTTTTTCATTGCTTCCTGTGCGCCATTTTTTGAAATCCAACCGATAAGCTAAATGAATGAAGAATTCAAAAAATCTTATCCATGCATGCAGTGGAGATATGCCGAAATCTAAGAAATCTTCATTGATGGTTCTTTCTAAGGAGCTTCGAATGTCATTCATATTACTTGGTTTTGCTCCACAAATATAGCATACTTGTTGTGAAGCCGTATGTGACAAGGCATTGCATATCTTACCGTCAACCATTGTCAATTTAAGTATATGCTTTACGCTGATAAAACGGTCCGATATATTAATAATTGTTTCATTGAGTTCGTTTATTTGGCTCTGTATATATTCTTGCTCCGCTCTGCTCAAGTCTGCCGTTTCTTTTTTTAATTGAAAACGTATGGGTCGGCAGTATCGAGTTGATCCTGGTCGAGGATTTTGCCATACAATTTTCTTTTCAGATTCAGAGCCCTCTTGCGAAAAAAGTTGTATTGGAACATATGATGTTATAAACATATCCGAATCGCTGAATTCGCTGGATATTCTTTGCTTGTATTCGGACTGTCCACTGCTTCCATCAAAGCCCCATTTGCCGATTAGAGTTAGATTACCTAAATCAAGAGTTCATGTAGCCGCAGTGAAATTATATTTATACAGAAGACGAACACAACATGTGGTTTTATTCAGACGAGCAACACTATTATATTGGCAACTGAACTTATCGGTTGCAACAAACACAAAACACTTTTACTACTAACACAGTAAAAAAATGAAGGGACAAGTTTTACAATATAACACAAAACTTTGTTTTTAATTTTTTTTATTACCGAAATCATAATCCAAATTTTCAAAAATTTCTCGTTGGGATTCTACGGTGCGTTCAGCTGTATGATTAACGAGTCTTTGAAGCGAAACTTCAGCTAATGAATCCAATATTTTTATTGTTTGAAGTGCTAGGTAACATTCTTGTTTCGCTTTAAGAACTTTTACATAGCTTGGAAAAACATCGGCTTCAGTTTTTTGGTTTACCAAGTTCCTGATGACTTGGTACTGATGTTTTGACAATTTTGCCTCAACCAAAAGCTTCAAAGCATCATTTGAATCAAGTTGTTTAATTTGAACATTTTCTTTGAACTGACATTTTTTTAAAGCACAAGCGATATCTTCATCGATGACGTCAACGATCTCTGCAATACGTCTCCTCTTCGTTCTAGACGAGCTTTCCAAAAATGGCTTTTTTGGTCTGCCTTGACGTGTTTGCGAATTATTCTCATCTGCTCGGTCTTGTATAGAACTAAAATCTTCCTCGAAATAGAGCCAGGCACTGTTTTTAGGTAAAAGTATGTTTTTTTTCTTTGAACAAGCCTCCCACCTTCTTTGAAAGGATTTACAGAGGTTACTTATCTTCTTTTCTGCTTCTAAATCTTCGATTTTATAAATTTGTTTAAAAATTGTCCATGTTTCGTTAGATCTTGCATAACTGCCACCTTTCTTCACCGAATGCCAAATGTTAAAAATATCGATTCGCTTGATCATATTGCTTCAATCTAAAAAAAAGTGGAAATCAGTGTTTTACTTCGGGTCAAAATTTTAAGGTTTGCGCCAACCTGCGCTCAAAGCCATACATATTCTGAAAGAAGAAAAATAGCTCTAAATTTTGATGTATAAATTATAACCGGCATTTATCGGCACTTGATGTGTTTTTCTTTAGAAAAACACGAAAAATTAAAAAAAAAAACACAAATCATGCCTCAATTCCAATGGAGGTCAAAAAAAAAAAAAAATCTTCAGAAAACCATTTAAATCCCTTCATTATATATTGTTTTATTATTCGCATCACCTTTTTTCCAAAATTAACTTTAAACAATCTACTACAATTGATTAATGCTAAGTCCTGTTTTCAGATTTTTTTTTTTTTTCAACTGCGAAAAACACTCAACTTTTGTGATGCGACTGACAACCAACAACTAATTTTAAATCAGAAATCTTACTGTCACTTAACTGTCCCGTTATCATAGATAATTACTGCATTAAAAAAAAAAACAATTTGATTAACTTTGAAATTTTGACTTTTGGCCCATGGGAGGAACCACTGTGCGACGGAGGTAATCGGCGTGCATTTTCCAGTCACCTCCCCTCGCCTTAGTTTGACAGTGTGTGGTCTCGCGTTCAAAACTCTCACTGGAACCATGGTGTTCTTTGGTTCGACTAACGTCTATCCCACTTCTGACACCAATGTAATATGCGAGCTACGGCTCAAGTAAATAAAACGATATTCTGTGAACTTTATTTCTTTACTTTCTAGTCTATAGAACAATTCAAGTTCACACTATACTATTCTTCGCAAACTCCTTCCTTACAAGAAATCTTTCTTCTCAAATCACTTTATCTCCTTTCAATTACTTAATTCACAAATCCAAACTAATTACTTCTTCTTGTTAACTCTCAACTTTCAATTTATCACAAAATTACAACTTCGGCGGTTATCACTTTTCCAATCTCTTCGCCACGGTTCTAAACCAACTGCCTGGTCTCGATCGCCATCTGTCCTTAAATAGCCGCATTTCTAATAGCCAGAAACTTCGAGCAAATTCTTCGACCACTGGAATAAGAAAATTCTGATGTAATAATTCCAGGATGACAGCTGCAGCCAATAATCTCTTGTTCTCTCTTATCCGTGATATTATCCGAACTGTGGAGACTAATTGCAGACACGAACCTCGAATGAAAAGACACTTCGGACCAAAATTCTGCCAGAATGAAAAGACACTTCGGAATTTGTTGCATTATGCTACATTATGTTACAATATTGTAACATAATAATAACTACGCTCCTACAGCCCATTCCAAAGTGTCTTTTCATTCGGGGTTCGTGTCTGCGGTTAGTCTGCACAGTTCATGTCTACGATAAGAGACGGATAATATCACGGATAAGAGAGAATTATAACTGCACGAAATGATTGTCATCTAGGAATTATTACATCAGAATTTTTTTTGTTCCAGTGGTCGAAGAATTTGCTAGAAATTTCTGGCTATCAGAAACTTCTGCTATATAAGGACAGATGGCGATCGAGACCAGGCAGTTGGTTTAGAACCGTGGCGAAGAGATTGGAAAAGTGATAATGGGCGAAGTTGTAATTTTGTGATAAAATTAAAGTTGAGAGTTAACAAGAAGAAGTAATTAGTTTGGATTTGTGAATTAAGTAATTGAAAGGAGATAAAGTGATTTGAGAGGAAAGAGACCTTGTAAGAAAAGAATTTGCGAAGAATAGTATAGTGTGAACTTGAATTGTTCTATAGACTAGAAAATAAAGAAATAAATTTCACAGAATATCGTTTTATCTACTCGAGCCATAGCTCGCATATTACATTGGTGTCAGAAGTGGGATAAAACTTATTCTGTGAATAACTATTTCCGTGGTGTGAAATTGCACAAGAAAAAAAAAGAAAAACAAAAAAAAAATAAACGATTTCTGTGTTGAGTTAATTAGTTGCGCAAAATGGGTCGCAAATTGGGAAAACTAACTATAATTCCACTAAAGGCAGAACTCAGTAAGCGGAACCTCGACACAACTGGGGGAAACGATGCCCTACTGATTCGTCTGGAAGAAGCAGTAACGCAGGAAGGTGAAAATCCGCATGACGTAGAGTTTGACGTGGGAGAGGAACCAGCAAGTACAGTAGCCGACCCGGATATAACAAGTCTGCTCCTGCAACTTAAGTCAGTCATGGACGAACAAAGGAAAACAATTGAAGACCAAAAGAAATCTTTGGAACTTAAGCTGGACGAACAAAAGAAAGCAATGGACGATCAGAGGAATTCTCTAGAACTTAAGCTGGACGAACAAAAGAAAGCAATGGACGAACAAAAGAATTCTCTAGATGCTCTGGAAAGCAAACTTGATGAGCAAAACAGGAACTTGGAGTCTAAATTCGAAGCCATCGAAGAGAAAATCGAGAAGTTCGAGACGCAACTCGAAAAAGTCGAAACTAGATTCGATGAAAACTTTGAGAAACATGCAACTCAGTTCGTCAAACATCATGGCCAATTTATAAAAGGCAATTCGAAGCGGCCGCAATGACCAATAGCTGGGACGATGAAGAGAAGTCCATTGCACTCACACTTGCACTGAGGGGCCCAGCTGCGGAGCTCTTGCAGACCATCCCGGAAGATAAACAGCAGAACTACGACTCTCTGGTTCAGGCTATCGAGATGCGGTTTGGGGATGAACACATGCAGCAGGTGTACAGGGTTCAGCTGCGTAGTCGAGTCCAGAAAAGGGGGGAAACGCTCCAACAGTTGCAGGCGGATATAGAGCGACTAGCCCATCTTTCATACCCTAAAGCCGGTGAGGAGCTTATCAACGAAATGGCGGTGGAAGCTTTTATTCAGGCCATAGAGGACAGACAACTGCAAATGGCTGTAAGGATGGCTGAAAAGCGAACACTCCCCGAGGCATTGGCATTCGCTTTGTCAATGAAGGCTGCGGACCAAGCATACCAGGGAATACACCGTGTCAGGGAAATGTCCGTCGTGGAATGCTCATGCCAGCAAACAGCCGTCATGGATGAAGACAAAGCTCGCGGAAGTGAAATCCGTTACTGGAATTGCAACCAAACCGGACACCTACAATGGCAGTGCAGAAGTGCACCTAAACGAGGAACTTGTCCACATTGCGGAAGTAGGAGAAACAGAGAGGAAGCACCCGGCGGCGATAACATCCATCCCGTCGGTCAGACTTCAAAAAACCAGCAGTCGGGAAATGCGTAAGGACCAACTTCGCGGGGCAGAAGCTGATTACTGGAATCGAGGCCCCCAGGACCACCATTCAAGCTTCGCAAACCAAACGGGGTAACAAGAGCCTGACAGTGGAGGCACTAATCAACAAGAAGAAGTGCGTATCCACCATCGACACAGGTGCCACCGCCTCCGTCGTAAGAAGAGATATCGTCAGAAGCTCCTGGCTGCACAACACCAACAGCTACTGCCTGAAGACTGCAACAGGGGAAATGGCGAAGGTGTTTGGAGAAGTTCGTCTTACGATTACTCTGGCGGGACTGACGTTCTCCCATGCGTTTCTGGTGGCAGATATATGCGACGAGTGCATCATCGGAGTAGACTTCATGAAAGCAAATGAAGTAATCTTGGACATCGGGATGCAAGTACTGAGGTATCGAAATGTGGAGATTCCGATGGTGTACGGAAATGAGAATGCCGTAACTCTCAGGACAGTCATCAGCAAAGACGAAGTTTTGCCGCCGTCTTCAGAGACAATCATTTGGACGAAGCTGGAAGGTGATCTTGGGAGCCACCGATTCTACATAGTAGAACCAGACCCAGAGAAGAATTCTCAAGACTACATCGTGGGAAAGACGTTAGTCGAACCAAAGAACATCATGGTTCCAGTGAGGGTTTTGAACGCAAGACCACACACTGTCAAACTAAGGCGAGGGGAGGTGACTGGAAAATGCACGCCGATTACCGCCGTCGCAACAATATCTGAACGTGATGCTCCAAAACCTCTCCCATCACCCTGGACAGCGGAAACGAGAGAGACGATTCTCCAGTCCAGTGAGCTGAATCAGGAGCAACGAACTATGGCAGATAATCTTATCAATGAGTGCTGATGTATTTGCCTCACAGGACGGAGAATACGGCCGAACACACCTGGTACAACATCGAATAGACACTGGTGATACTAGACCAATTCGTCAGCCTGCTAGGCGCCTTCCATTGGCAAAGCAGACAGAAGTTGCAGAGATGGTGTCGGCAATGGAGAGAGGTCTGATTGAAAGTTCCAAAAGCCCGTGGGCCTATCGGCAGCTCAATTACGTCACCAAGAAAGATAGCTATCCTCTGCCACGGATTGACGACACGCTAGACACACTATCAGGAGCCCGATGGTTTTCCACTCTCGACTTGAAGAGTGGCTACTGGCAGGTACAGATCCATCCAGAAGACCGGGAGAAAACCGCTTTCACCGCAGGAAATGGGCTATGGCAATTCACGGTAATGCCATTCGGGCTGTGCAATGCTCCGGCGACTTTCGAGCGATTGATGGAATGTGTCCTGCAAGGGTTAACATGGAAAACCTGTTTGGTATACTTGGATGATGTCATCGCCGTAGAAAAAACGTTTGCGCAACACCGACACAATCTAAGGGATGTGTTTCAAAGGCTTCGAAGTGCCCACCTGAAGCTCAACCCCAAGAAGTGCGCCCTGTTTAGAGCGGAAGTCAAGTACTTGGGGCACATAATTTCAGCAAAAGGAGTGAGAACCGATCCAGAGAACGTCGAAGCGGTGAAAAACTGGCCAGTCCCCAAGGATAAACACCAACTAAGGAGCTTCCTAGGCCTAGCCACCTACTACAGACGGTTCGTGAAGGATTTTGCCGCGATCGCAAAGAGCCTGCACCAGTTGACGGAAAAGGGAAAACAATTCAACTGGTCAATTGAGTGCGAGAAGAGCTTCAAGGCACTTAAACAACGGCTATGCGATGCCCCGATACTAGCTTACCCCACTCCCGGGGAAATGTTCATTGTAGATACAGATGCTAGTAATGTCGGGGTAGGAGGAGGTGCATGATGGCCAAGAGAAGGTGGTTGCGTACTTCAGCAAGGTGCTCTCTAAGCCAGAAAGGAACTACTGCGTGACAAGGCGGGAACTTCTAGCTTTGATCTTGGCTACGAAGAATTTTCACAAATACCTTTATGGGAGAAAGTTCGTTCTTCGCACAGACCATGCAGCCTTAAAATGGCTATTACAGTTCAAGAAACCTGAGGGTCAGGTCGCAAGATAGATCGAAAGGCTGCAAATCTACGACTACGAAATACAGCATCGTAAAGGAAAACTCCACTATAATGCGGATGCACTGTCCCGGAGACAATGCAGAACGGATTGTAAACATTGTGCGCGTCAGGAAGAACGGGAGCTGGTTTCCATCCAAAGAATGAGAGCCGAACCTATCGCCGGCTGGAGCGTAGATGAGATCCGGAACGTTCAGAAGGAAGACCCGGATATCGAGCCGATTCTGGCCTGGAAGGAGAACATGGAGAAACCGGATCATCAGAACATCTCTCACAGAAGCCCGACCTTAAAGGCGTATTTTGCGCAGTGGGACTCCCTCCATGTCCAAGAAGGTGTCCTGAGAAGAAAATGGGAATCCTCCGACGGAAAGTCGTTTGTAATGCAGCTTGTCGTGCCGCGGACGAGGGTCAAGGAGGTGTTACGGGAAATGCATGGCGGGGCGTCCGGAGGCCACTTGGGAGTGAATAAGACGCTAGAAAAGGTACGAGAACGTTTTTATTGGTTAAAAGCGAAGAAAGATGTCGAAGACTGGTGCAGAAAATGCGACGTGTGTGCAGCTAGCAAGGGTCCGAGAATCAAAACTCGAGGTAAGGTGCACCAATACAACGTGGGAGCACCTTTCGAACGAATCGCCATTGACATCGCAGGGCCCTTTCCGGAAACCGACAATGGTAATCGGTATATACTCATAGTAATGGACTACTTCAGTAAGTGGCCGGAAGCGTTTCCGATCCCTAACCAGGAAGCCAGAACCGTGGCGGAGCAGATCGTCTTCAATTGGGTGAGCAGATTCGGTGTGCCCTTGGAATTGCATTCTGACCAAGGGCGAAATTTCGAGTCAAGAATCTTCCAACAGATGTGTCAACTACTCGGAATCAAAAAGACACGGACAACCCCGCTTCATCCACAGTCGGACGGTATGGTGGAGCGTTTCAGTAGGACTTTGGACGAACATCTCTCGAAGGTCGTAGGCGACTACCAACGTGATTGGGACCGGCAGATTCCCTTGTTTTTGATGGCCTATAGGGCCTTTTGCCTGCCGTCGGGTGCACACGTGTTCCAACTCCCACTCTCCACCGTGGTGACAAAAAAAAACAAAACAATTTGTTAATTCCATCTAACAAAAAAATAAAATCGATCGCGCGCGCCAAATCAAATCAGTGGAAGTGCAGTGGAAAACAAAAAAAAATAAATTGATTAATTATAAAAAAGCAAATAAACAATTCAGTGCCGGTGTATTCCATCCTCTCACCCCCACTCACTCGCTGTTGCGCTTCTTCGTTATCGCAATTGGAGCATGTGCTACATATGTATGTACATACTCCCAGTTGCGATGATTGAGAGAGTGTAATATTTGATGCATAGCGGACTGTGAATGTTTATCTGAATAGCGGACCTTAGCCGATTGTCGTTTGGGCATAGCACCTGCGACAGTTTGTTTTGGAAAACTATTCATTGGATCTTCACTTCACAGCTTCGCTTAGTTACGTCAGAGTTGTGTCTTTTTGTGTGTCTATGTTGTAGTGATGAGGGAATTTAGGGTTGATCTAACCAACATTCGTGGGCTTCGAATGAATTTCTTTGATGTGTACGCCCACGTCCATTCCCATAAACCAGCTGTTTTGGCACTAAGTGAAACACAGGTAGTTGAAGAATCTTCCGATTTGAAACTGCCTGGATATAACTTAGTGTCATTATTCATTCCCCACCGTGGTCTCGCCATTTACGTCCGTAGTGACATTGCTTACCAAGTTCCACCACAGTATGGCCACTGTTCCAACCCGGAATTTAATTTCCAATGGCTAAAATTCACCGTCCGTAAGCAAATAATCCACTACTGCTTTATTTATAGAAACCCTAGTGCGGACAGCAACTCAACTTTTGACGAATTTGATGCGCTGTCCGATTCCATCACTCGAATTGTCTCCTTGTACCCTCATACTGAAATCGTCATTGCGGGCGATTTCAATATACACAATTCGGATTGGCTTCAACATTCTGGACAGACAACACCCGAAGGAAGGTATGTTGAACTTTTCGCTGAGGTAAACAATTTGACTCAGCTTGTAAATGAGCCTACACGTATACCGGACATTGAAAGTCATTCCGCCAACACTTTGGACTTGTTTCTTACTTCGCACCCTGATAAATACACTATTGATGTTTTAGCGCCTCTAGGTCGGTCTGACCATAATATCGTATCAGCTAAATTCTCGTACTCCGACCACTCAGTTAAAGAAAAAACCCCTAAAAGAAAAGTATGGCAATACGAGAAAGCCAATTGGAGCGGCCTTAATAGCTTCTTTAAGAGTTTTAACTGGTCGCTATGCTTCCTCGATAGCGACGTGGATGCCGCTGCTGATATGATCACTAACACTATACTCTTAGGTATGAATGACTTTATTCCTAACAGAATAAAGAGCATTAAACCTAAGGCAAACTCGTGGTTTGACCAGAGCTGTAAAGAGGCTATCAGGTTGAAAGAAGTAAGTTTTCGGTCTTATAAAGCCAACAAATCTGAGGAAAACCGAAAGAAATTTAAAGAAGCCAGAAAAGACTGCAATGCCCATATTCGACGTGTAAAATTCTTACATTATTCATAGAAGCCCTAGTGCGGACAGCAACTCAACTTTTGACGAATTTGATGCGCTGTCCGATTCCATCACTCGAATTGTCTCCTTGTACCCTCATACTGAAATCGTCATTGCGGGCGATTTCAATATACACAATTCGGATTGGCTTCAACATTCTGGACAGACAACACCCGAAGGAAGGTATGTTGAACTTTTCGCTGAGGTAAACAATTTGACTCAGCTTGTAAATGAGCCTACACGTACACCGGACATTGAAAGTCATTCCGACAACACTTTGGACTTGTTTCTTACTTCGCACCCTGATAAATACACTATTGATGTTTTAGCGCCTCTAGGTCGGTCTGACCATAATATCGTATCAGCTAAATTCTCGTACTCCGACCACTCAGTTAAAGAAAAAACCCCTAAAAGAAAAGTATGGCAATACGAGAAAGCCAATTGGAGCGGCCTTAATAGCTTCTTTAAGAGTTTTAACTGGTCGCTATGCATCCTCGATAGCGACGTGGATGCCGCTGCTGATATGATCACTAACACTATACTCTTAGGTATGAATGACTTAATCCCTAACAGAATAAAGAGCATTAAACCTAAGGCAAACTCGTGGTTTGAAAAGAGCTGTAAAGAGGCTATCAGGTTGAAAGAAGTAAGTTTTCGGTCTTATAAAGCCAACAAATCTGAGGAAAACCGAAAGAAATTTAAAGAAGCCAGAAAAGACTGCAATGCCCATATTCGACGTGTAAAATTCTTACATGACCAAAAATTGAGGCAAAAAATCCTACAATGTCCCAAAGGTAGTAAAAATTTTTGGTCATTCGTCAAAAATATTAAAAATTCTGCCTCATCTGCCATCCCCACGCTAATTTACAATGACAGTCCAGCTGTCAGCTCCTTAGACAAAGCTAATCTGCTTGCTGCTCACTTTGCAGCGAACTCCACGCTACCAGATAATGCTTCGTTTCCACCTGTATTTGAGAGCGTCAAATTTTCCATGGGACTTTTGCACTCGTACAGTTGCAGGAGTACTCAAAGGTCTTAACATACACAAATCCGCTGGTCCAGATGGTATCCCCCCAATAGTTCTGAAGAGGTTTTCTTCTACGCTGGCAAAACCTCTGCGTAAGCTTTTCTGTCTATCCTACTTTTCAGGGCTCTTTCTGAGTAGATGGAAAACAGCATTTGTCCAGCCCGTCCCCAAAAAAGGCGAATCTTCCTCCCCGTCCAATTACCGACCCATTGCACTTACGTCCCTTCTTTCCAAGGTCATGGAAACGCTGATAAATCGTCAGCTTATGAAATATCTCGATTCACGAAAACTCCTTAATGACCGGCAGTACGGTTTTCGTAGCAACAGGTCCACTGGTGATTTGATGGCATATCTCACCGAGAAGTGGAACCAATCTCTCCATCACTTCGGCGAAACTAAGATGGTTGCGCTTGATATTTCAAAGGCATTTGACAGAGTTTGGCATCAGGCTCTTTTGTCGAAAATGCGTGCATATTGCATCGATGAGTCTCTTCTTCAATGGATTAGAAATTACCTTTCGGGGCGTTCAATACTAGTTGTTTTGGACGGCTTCAAGTCTGCAATTCACCAAATAAATGCTGGTGTTCCCCAAGGCTCTGTTTTGTCTCCGACTCTCTTTCTTATTTTTATAAATGATCTCTTGTCTGCAACTTCTAATCCAATCCATTCCTTCGCTGATGACAGTACCCTCAGTTTTTCATATTCGTTCCCTAACTCACGTCCTTGCTCTTCGGCCGTAGAAGGTGAACGGCAACGTATGTTAAACACATTAAATTCCGACCTGGACAGCATAATTAAATGGGGTTCAACCAACAGAGTGGAATTTAATGCTTCCAAAACACAATGCTGTCTTCTGTCTCTCAAGCGAAACCAAAACCCTCAACCATTATCCATGGATGGTACTTGCATCATTGAATCCGAAAGACTTGCCATTCTCGGTATGTGTATTTATAACCATCTTCGATGGAATGATCACATATTCGAGGTCGCCAAAAATGCTGCAAAATGTCTAGGATTCCTTAAACGGTGCAAGAAATATTTTACCCCGTCTGATCTGGCCTCAATTTATAAGGCATTCATCCGCCCTAAGCTGGAATATAACGCCCATATCTGGTCTGGTGCACCCAAGACCGTTTTGCACATTCTTGATAGGGTACAAAATCGCGCGTTAAAACTTATAGGTGATAGAGACATTGTGAATTCCATTCATTCACTAGAACATCGGAGAAATGTCTCCTGTCTCTCCCTGTTTTATCGTTTTTTCCACAAAAAATGTTCCAGCTAAATAGCCAGTTGCATTCCTCCCCTTCAAAATTTCACCCGCAATACGCGACATGCTTCGAATGCACATCAGTTTATCCTAAAGCCAAACTTCGGTCGTACTGTCAAATATAGGGATTCATTTATAAGCCGAACAACAAGAATGTGGAACGATCTACCAGGCTTTGTATTTCCCCATCACTACAACCTTCAAACATTCAAAGCCAACGTGCATAGGTACCTCCTCTGTTCCTCTTCCCCCTTTCCCTGACGCCCGTGCCCTGAAACAATTAAAGGGTATTAATACTCCCTTTGGCGCGCGCAGATTATAAAAAAAAAAAAAAAAAAAATAGAAGCGCCGTGCATAGCACTACTCGACATACGCCGTTCGAAATCTTGTTTGGTGGAATAGCTCGGTTACCCAGTGAGGTGAAATTTGGATCTCCTACCAATGAGCCCAGAAATGAAGAAGAGTACGTGGCGGACCTTAGGAAAAGGCTTAGGGACATACACCAAAGGACCAGAAGCCAGATTAAGATAACGAACGACCGCATGAAGACCAGGTATGATGTCAAGGCAACAACGTCAGGATTCCAGGAGGGAGATCTAGTGTGGCTTTATAATCCCCATCGCCAAAAGGGGAAATCACCTAAGTTGCAGCAGAACTGGGAGGGTCCCTACAGAATAATAACCCGCATCAACGATGTTGTTTACCGCATCCAGCGAGGACCAAGGGCCAAAATGAAAGTGGTTCATGTGGACCGACTGAGTCGAATGGCCGAAATGAGGATGCAATTGTTCGGGACTAACACGTCTAAGAGGGGGGCAGTGTAACAAAATACTAACTACGCTCCTACAGCCCATTCCAAAGTGTCTTTTCATTCGGGGTTCGTGTCTGCGGTTAGTCTCCACAGTTCATGTCTACGATAAGAGACGGATAATATCACGGATAAGAGAGAATTATAACTGCACGAAATGATTGTCATCTTGGAATTATTACATCAGAATTTTTTTTGTTCCAGTGGTCGAAGAATTTGCTGGAAATTTCTGACTATCAGAAACTTCTGCTATATAAGGACAGATGGCGATCGAGGCCAGGCAGTTGGTTTAGAACCGTGGCGAAGAGATTGGAAAAGTGATAATGAGCGAAGTTGTAATTTTGTGATAAAATGAAAGTTGAGAGTTAACAAGAAGAAGTAATTAGTTTGGATTTGTGAATTAAGTAATTGAAAGGAGATAAAGTGATTTGAGGGGAAAGAGACCTTGTAAGAAAAGAATTTGCGAAGAATAGTATAGTGTGAACTTGAATTGTTCTATAGACTAGAAAATAAAGAAATAAATTTCACAGAATATCGTTTTATCTACTCGAGCCGTAGCTCGCATATTACAATATAGTAAAAGGTAAAACTTGATTGAATTCGATGCGGTTAAGTAAATCGGAAAGTTTCTGGAAGTCAGCCTTCCGAAAGATGAAAGAAAAATCATCATTGGAAACACAAAATGTTTCAGTTGGGCCTGCCGAGTCAAAAAATCAATTAGCGTATTAGTGCTAATGTCAAAAAATATTTATCACATTATCCAAAGCAAGGCGCCGCAGGTTAGGATTCGCAGCAATTTGCAGCGGCACAATTCATTATGAATGCGTAATATTTAAAATGAAAAAAAATATTTAGATAATAAGAGAGCTGCACTGGTACGAAAGTACTGAGTGCTTAGCCACAGAGCCAGAGTGGAAAATAAGAGAACATCACTAAAGTGATACTTACGGAAAACTGTTTTAGGCTTACTGATATGCCCTTACCTTGATTAGCGACTTTTAGCGTTTGCGGCTTCCTTTCTTAATAGGACAGATAAGTCTACGTAAATTAACACCGACTGCCGACATAATTTTTAATGATTTCTTAAAGGGTGAATATTGTTTTTTTTTTTTTTTTTTAATCTTCGGTAAATAGAAGATTTGTTTTTTGTCATTTTTGGTATTACTATAATAGCGAAATTTAACTTATTGACAAAGTTGAAAGTGGGCTATTTCTCGGACATGCTTTATGCCATTTATATTGTTTATAGGATTGTTACCTGATCATACATACATACACAGTCACTTTTATTTGACTCGGTGTTTTCTTCTTTTCTTTTATTATCAATGAGTCGCCGCGACTTCAAACACCAACATTAAGCTATTATAGCAAAAATAGCACCTCTTATAAGTATTACATGTTAAAAAAGAGACCTATGTAAGTACTTCCCTTGCATACATAGTGTCCATGAATTCAAAATTCGCAAATAAGCAGTTACAGCCACAAATGCACCCCTTGTACTGATTTCCTGGTTGGTTGTATCCAGGGTGTAATAAAACATTACTTTTAAAAAAAGAGACCAGTCTAAATTCTTTAATTTCATACTTCAACCTTTAAAAATAAGCACTTATGGCCAAGAGTGCACTAATTATATTGATTTTCTACTTGGTTGCAACTAATTTAGCAATATTTA
Source organism: Pocota personata (assembly GCA_963082735.1). Lineage (NCBI taxonomy): Eukaryota > Metazoa > Arthropoda > Insecta > Diptera > Syrphidae > Pocota > Pocota personata. The sequence goes on from OY720430.1 coordinate 105,792,416, forward strand.
TACAACAAAGCATGTCAAAAAAGATACCTGTGTAGGTTCTTCCCTTTCATAGTGGTCGCGAATTCAAACTTCATAGATGAAATGTATCGGCCAAAAGTACACCCCTTACACTGATCTCCTGCTTGGCTTTAATTACTTTAGCAATATTAAGGTGTTTATACACTCTAGCATGTGGCGGTCTACGTACGAGTGCAATACATTTTTTTCTTTTTTTTTTGCCGGTAGCATGTGAAAATCTTCTATAAGATATGTACCATATGCTGGCCGCGCGTGCTTATGGTAGTGTGAGATTTTTACTCGCTAAAAAACACCTCTCTCAAAGATTAGTACTACAACTAAGCCGACGCTTATACAGGAGTTATATTTTCGCTTACGGGACTCGTGATTTTTAGAAAAAAGATGTTCGTATGTAATCAAAAAGAATGTAACGTTAGTAGATTTGCTTTCGTTCAGCGCAATATGCCAAGAATTCGACCAAGCGTGGACTTCATTAATAGCCTGTTCCAGCTTTTCAGTTACTGCTTCAATTGTATCGCCCGTTGTCAATATAGCCGTATCGTCCGCAAAAGTGGCGACGACGCAGTTTCTTTCATGCGGGATATCACGCGCGTAGAGTACATATAGAAGCGGGCCAAGGACACTTCCTTGTGGGACTCCGTCCGAAATCTCCTTAAAGTCAGAGTAATCATTTTCGTGCTTAACACGAAAAAGTATTTCGGTGAAGTACGATCATAAGATTAGAAAGAGTTGCCGTGGTAGTAGTAGTTGCAATTTATACTCCAAGCCCTCGTGCCAAACCTTGCCGAAAGCTTGTGAGACGTCAAGAAATACACCACAGCAAATCTCTTTTTCTTCAAGAGTTTTCTCAATCACGTCAGTTATTTTGTGAACTTGGTCGATTGTAGATTGTAGAAAAGAAGAAACTGACTGATGGTCAGGAATGAGACGTCTTTCATCGACTACGGGATGTAGTTTTTTTTCTTTATATATAATTTGCGCGCGCCGAAGGGGATATGAATGCCCTTAAACTGTTTCAGGGAACGGACGTTAGGAAAAGGGGGAGAAGAACAGAGGAGGAGCCTGTGCACGTTGGCTTTAAATGTTTGAAGGTTGTAGTGATGGGGAAATACAGAGCCTGGTAGATCATTCCAAACTCGTGTCGTTCGGCTTATAAAATAATCCCTATATTTGACAGTACGACCGAAGTTGGGCTTAAGGATGAACTGATGTGCATTCGAAGCATAACGCATATTGCGGGTGAATTTTTGAAGATGAGGAATGCAACTGGTTATTTCGCTGTAGCATTTTTTATAGAAAAAATTATAAAATAGAGAGAGACATGAGACATTTCTCCGATGTATGTATGGAATTCACAATGTCTCTATCAATTATTATTATTTTTTTTTATATTTATAATTTGCATGTGTTAAAGGGGATATGAATACCCTTATACTCATTTTTAGAACACGTGCTTTTTTGTGGAAAGAGGAAGAGACAGAGAAAAAGACAGAGTGGTGTAGTTTGAAACTCAGCTGGTATTAATTTTCTGTAAACTCCAAGGGTGGCTGTCCAGATAACTGAGGAGTATTTTGTTTGTTTTCGCTATTATTGTCGTTGCTTATGATTCACAGTATTTTTTTTCCGTCCTCCTGATGTCATCATCACTATCAAGTTGCATTTTAGCCATATGACCACCCTACTGCCAGTGTTATGCCTTCACTCAGTCGTTCACAGACTTTCAGAGTGTGTACACGTGTTTCGGCTTCTCATTTAAAATCGGTTTGATTTGAAGTGCAGTGTTAGACAGTGTTATTTCAAGTGGCGAGTTAGCCTAGAGGTAGTGGTGGTGAACCGTCAACCCAGGGACCTCGGTTCAATCCCGGACTGGGAAATATTAAATTGTGGACTTTTTTTCATTTAATAAAAATAAGTGGAAACCAAATAAATAAAAACAGATATCAGGCGATGGAGAGTGAGCGGTCCGCGCTCCCATTAGAGGGACCAGCTGGTGGGGTGACAGCATCAGCCGATGCAGTGCAGACAGGCCACTCAGCAACAGTGGCAACCGCAAGTAAGGGGAAAAGGAGAAGGGAGTTAAAACCTTCTCCCAACCTTGTAAAGCGTCCCTCCACATCAGCTTCTGCTGCACAGCTACCTGGTGGAGTGAGTGAAGGGGCGCCGAGCACAAAAACAACAGTAGCAGCAGAAAAAAAGCGACAGAGGTCCGATGACTCTGTCGAGTTAGATAACATCTCCGACGGTGGGGAAGGCCACTACGTTGGAGATGAGAACAATAGCTTCAGACTTCTGATGTCCTCCGAATCGGATGATGAAGAAGAAGAAGTCGAGAGTCTGACTAGCAGCATCAGGCAGCTCGAGCAAAGGGTGCGTGCCATAAAGGCCAAGCAAATGGCCAGAAGGGAGAGGGAGCGACAACAGGAGCTCCAGCACGCTCAACAACAACAACTACTACAGCAGCAGCCGCCAGAAAGCCAACGGCAACAGCCAATACAGCCGCAAATACTGCAGCAGAAGCAACAGCAACAACAACAGCTGAAAAAACGGCAGCAATTACTACAGCAGCAGAAAACGCAGCAGCAGCAACAGCAGCAGCAGAAACAACAGCAGCAGAAAAAACAGCAACAACAACCGCAGCAGAACCAACAGCAACCGAAGACGACGACAAAAGCGAGGGCACCACCAATCAACACCTACAAGATTGAGCTTATGGACACTATGAAACTATGTAAGTCGGCCATAGGCAACAATTTTTCTATTAAACGCTTAAATGAAGACAGGTACGCTATCCACTGTAATACAGTGGAACAATATAAGAAAATTAAAGATCTGTTAAAGGACACGACGACGGAGTTCTTCTCTTTCACCCCGAAGGGGGAAAAGCGGCAAACAATACTGCTGAGGGGGATAGACGCGTCTACTGATCCGGAGACGCTCCTTGCGCTGCTTAAAGAGAAAGAGTGCAACGAGCTCGAATTTGTAGGGGTCAAGCCATTCACCACAGCTAAGGCAAAAAGGGAGAAGCGTCAGCTTCCGTTCTTCCTAGTTCAGCTTTCACCCAATAGCAAGCTGGATGGTCTAAGGAGTATTAAAGTCCTAGACTACCAGGTCGTCACATGGGAAAAATTAAGAAGGAGCGAAAACATTTTACAATGTGTTCGCTGCCAAAGGTTCGGACACGCCGCGTCGAACTGCGAAATGCGGCCTCGATGTGTCAAGTGTGGAAAGAACCACAAAGCAGAGGAATGCACTCTGGGTAAGGATGGAGCGGCAGATAAGAGCCAGCTCTCGTGTGCTTTATGCAGGAACTCGGGACACACCGCAAACTATCGGGGTTGTCCTAAGTTCCAGTATATTAAGAAAGTAAATCTGGTTCGTCGGGAGAAGGTTGTAGTGAAACGTCCACCTGCTCCAATTCAAACACAATCCGTGACTCCCCAAGTGACCTACGCCCAAATGGCAGCAGGTCGGGGAAACGCGGAACAGAAAAGACCGAAGGTTGCTTCTCAGGCCCCAGCGCCTAGAGCACCAGAGGCTCAAACTGGCTTGCTGGCCATCTTGCTCTCTATCCAAGGGCAGATGGAGCAGCTTCAGCGTCAGGTATAGGAGCAGGCGAAGCGGGTGGACCAGATCTACGCACTTCTGCCGGGCCTAACGCACCTCCAGTCGTAATGGGTACGAACATGGAGGAGCAATCCTAGAAGATCCTTGCGGTGAATATGAATTCACTGATTAGGATCGAGCGAAGAGCCGTATTGTTTAAGTTGCTAGAAGACCAAACCCCTGATGTGCTTATGGTTAGCGAAACAAAGCTATCCCAGAAGCACAAAATGGGGCACAATAAATACAATATTGTCAGAAGAGATCGACCCAACTCCACACAAGGAGGAGGTGTTGCGATTTTCATACGCAAACAACTGCAATTTAAAGTCATGTACTGCGGTGAAGTGCGAAGGTTCCAGGAGCTGTAAGCGTGTATCGTGTGCATCCCTCTCCGTAGTGGAAAGAAGATGTACTTGGTCGCACTCTATGTACCTGAAGCTACTCAATCTACTTTATTTATTTCAGAGCTCGAGACACTTTTTCGATGCCTAAGGCTGGAGTCGGAGGAGAATTATTTCATCATGGCCGGAGATCTAAACGCCAAACATGGAGATTGGGGAAATAACACACCTAATCCAAGAGGGAACCTACTATTCAATTGGTGGGGTCGGCACAGTGTCGAGTATAAACTCGATTTGAAAGCTACAGATAGTCCGTCGTTTCCTAGAAGCGGCTCTTATCTGGATCTTATGCTGTTCGACGTACGGTTACAACTGACCAACATGGACCGACAAACTATAAACTGCCTGCACACATTTGTGTATGACAGTGACCATTGCGCACTTAGCGCCGTAATAACGATTCCCAACGAAATTGCGGAGTTGGAGGAGTTTGCCCAAACGTACTCCTACAATTATAGTAGGACGCGTTGCACTCGCTTCTCAAGAACTTTGGCAAGAGCACTCTCCTTGAATTTGCTCTACCCACCGTCCAATAGGAATCTGTCAAACGAGGAGATTGACTGGTACCTAAAACAAATGGACAAGACAATTAAACGAACTATGGACAATACGATACCTCAGTATCAACATACTGACAACGCAGACATATTCAGCAATGCAACAATTGATGCACTACACCAACACAAAAGTAGATTGCTGTCGAGACTAAAAACCTTGTACAGACAGTTTACTGACAGACAAAACTGAGAGGTTAGGACGCTGAAGTCGTTGAGTAAAAACCTCCAGAAATTAATTAGAGAAAATTACAGACTTTCTGTAAATTTGCATTGGAACAATAAAATTCGAGCTGTAAAATCCAACAACCCGAGTATGTTCCCGCAAATAAATAAAATATTTCGGAGGAATAATCAAAACGACCTTCCGTGTCTTAAGATCCCCCGAACGACGAACAATGGACGAATACTTATAACAGCAGGTATAGATCCAGATAACGCAGTAGAGGATGGCAACTTCATTGTGATCGAAGATCCGCAGGAGAAGGTAGAGGTTATTGGAGCGACTTTCCAGGAAGTGTACAAGGTGAATGATACCATTTGCCCGAACCAAGACCTGGAAAATCGCGTCCTTGTGCACAACTTCTATATTCGAAATTATATAGAGCACTGGCGATCCGAGAACATAGGTTTTACCGAGTTGAATGATGATAACATGGCAGACAATGTCATCGCCGATGAAAGGGTACATCCCCCGTATATATCGAAGGTAGAGCTCCAAGCAATCTTCGACTCATTAAGAAGGAAGAAATCTGCAGGAATCGATGGAGTATCGAACATTGTCCTTCGACATCTCCCTCTAGAAGCGGTGAACATTTACACCACTATGTTTAACAATGCGCTGAATAATGCACATTAACCAGCGCATTGGAAAACAGCAGTGATACAACCCATCCCCAAAAGGGGTAAGGACACTTCCAATCCGGCAAATCTCCGGTCGATAAGTCTCCTTCCGAACATCAGCAAGGTATTCGAGAAAGTGATCAATAGAGCCCTGCTTAAGTGAGAACAGTAATATAATTCCGGATAACCAATTCGGTTTTAAGGCGGGGCGTGATACAATACATGCCGCGTCTAAACTGGTATCGGATATCCAATGGAACAAAAGCAAGAAACAGTGCACGGGTGCCTGCCTGATTGACTTAGAGAAGGCCTTCGACACCTTATGGTTAGAGGGACTCTTCTACAAGCTAAGCAGGCTGGGCATAAGCAAACCACTGCTGTACATACTTAATAACATGCTCACCAGAAGACAGTTCATTGTCAAAAATGGCAATGTGACTTCTGCTGGAACATTTCTAATTAAAAGCGGTCTGCAACAAGGTGCGGTTAATTCACCGATCCTTTTCAACATTTACACGAGCGATCTGATAGGATCACTTCACCATGCCATAGCGTATGTAGATGACTTGATCGCGTACAGATCAGGACCAAAAATCGAGGTCATTGCAATTCTCTTGTAACGTGACTTCGATAATATTCAGCTATATTGCGATGACTGGAAGTTGAAGATCAACTTCCAGAAATCGGAAGCCATTCTTTTTAGGACGCCGTTGTCTGGTGCCTCTAGGGATACCAGAAAGAATTGGCGAAAGTTCTCAATAGTTGGACCGCACGGACAGCCACTTGCGAGTCGAAGTGTAGTCAGATACCTGAGGCTCTGGTTAGACCAATATCTATATTTTAACAAACATATAGATGCTGCTCTGGCCAGAGCCAAAGGTGCTTTTGCCCTTACAAAGAGACTTTTTTATAGCAAGCAACTCGATGCAAGGGTAAAGGTAATCTGCTACATGGCCCTCATTAGGCCCATGCTCGTATATGGATGCCCCGTGTGGTTCAACGTGGGAGCAAGTTTGTTGGAAAAGATTCGGGTGTTTGAGAGGGCTTGCCTTCATTTATACAGAACGCCAGAGTCCTAGTACATAAAATTCTATCCCAATGAGGTCCTATACAACAGGGCTAACCTAATAAGAGTGGATAATTTCGTTATCAAGCTGATTCGAAGGCACATTGCAAGAGCAATGAGCTCGACGAACAACCTGATCTCCGGGGCTTATTACCTTAATTACGAGTATCACGAGAGAGTGCGCCTTAACGGCTTTGTTCCCCCAGAGGCGTTCCTCTATTTTGATAAGAAAGGTCTGATCCAGGACAGATTGGCGGTACCGCTAATCTCCCACGTTGCTCGGACAGTTGTGGATAGCCGACTCAACTACGACAGAGACGTTGCACACGGCAGTGTGGAGCGTCTCCGGTTTAGTAGGGCGGTATCGGGTCGCGATATTTGTTACGTACAACCTCAGTACGGTCGTTTTTGGTGGCTAGCCGAAAGAGAGGAAACTCCTTCGTCGTTTCCTCCTAATCCAGAGTAGCCTGTTGCATATTTGAGGTTGGCTGTTTGTTATCCATGGCCGACTTACATAGTTTAAGGTTTAGGTAGTGTAAATAGGTTGTAAGTAATATTTTAATAAAAAAATAAAAAAAAAAATTTAATTTAATCCACAGCACTTGGATGCAAAAATACAAAAAAAAAAAAACAAAAAACACAAAAAACATAAAAAAAAACAGCACTCGATAAAAAAAAAAAAAAAATTTACGTAGAATAAGATAGGCTAACTTAGTAGTTTAAGATTTATTTTAAGGTATATTGTTAGTTATATATAAATATATATATATATATATCTTTATTGTAGCAGAGATTTACATTGTTTTTCTTTATTGAAACTATTGCACAATTTACAGAGATATGGTATATCTACCTTACAGCTGAAAAAATGTATTATAGCTATTAACAAAATCACAGATAATATAATAAGAACGAGTATTCTGAAGGAAAGCTACAACTAAAAACCTTCATTTAATCAGTGGAGAGAGAGATGGGGGGGCGATGAAGACAATATTCGATTCAGATTAGCTTTACAGAAAGTTAAGGAAATAAAGTATAAACAGATATATGAGTATATATACATATAATAAATAAGACATTACACATAATTTAATAAATAAATAAATAAATAACAAATAGGTGATAAATAGTAGACAATGAATAATAATTAATAAATAAATAATAAATGATAAGTATTAAAAAATAAATAATAATAAATAATATATAATAAATAAAAAATAATTGATAATAAATAATAATAAATAATAAATAACAAACAATAAATAATAAATAACACATAGTAAGTAATATTAAACAACAAATAATAAATAACGGTTAATAAATAATGACTAATAAATAGTGGGTAAATAATATATAGTAATTAGTAACATAATAGATAATTTATTAAATAAACTATTTAGATAGCTAGATCTGAAATCAATGTATTGTCAGACAAAGTTAATGATATATTATACCGATCGAACAATTTCATAATCCTACAAGATACTTTTTCAACGTTGGCTAGCAAATGAAGCTCATCTGTAGAAAAATGCCAGGGAAGTTTTAAAATCATTTTTAAAAGTTTATTTTGCGCTATTTGTAGTCGACGAATATGGCTTATTGTACACTTTCCCCAAAGAGGTGACCCATAAAACATAATCGCTTGAAAAATTGCCTTGAATATAATTAATTTATTTTCAGTACTTAAATTTGATTTGCGATTAATAAACGGATATAGCGTCTTGATTGTTACGTTTATTTTGCTTATAATTTCATTGATGTGGAAACCGAAAGTCAACGTTTTGTCAAGATGAATCCCAAGGTACTTAGCCCTAGACTTCCACTCCACCAACCACAAGATTTCTGCTTGGTAAGAAACAGGCTTTTCTTTTTCTAGAGAAGAAGATAGCCTTGATTTTAATTTTCCAATTGGAAAAATACGTTTCAATTGAATCTATTGCAGATTGCAGGTTATTTTCAATGAATGAACCAATTGCATCTGTAGAAAACACACATGTATCATCGGCGAATATAGCAGATTGGCAGTTGTTCAGACGTGGGAAAAGTTATATATAAGAACATTAAAAAAAAAGTTCATATACTAAGTTTTTTCATCCGATTAAACATTTTTCTTAGTAGTAATAGCTAATAGAATAATAAAATAAATAAATAAAGAATCTTAAGTTAGTTTCGTCGAAAGACATAGTTTTAAGTATTAGGTTGAACTTAGAGCGCCCGCATAGGGCCAGTAAGTTAGAATAATAATAGTTAAGTTAGTTAAGCTAGTTTTAAGCGTTTTTTTGTCTAGCTATAAGTTTATTGAATTACATAATAAAAATGCAGTAAAAATGAAATGATGTTATGACAGTAGATTTGACTTAGCTTTCGCAAGTGATCGACTTTTTTATATATTTCATGCGAAATAAATAGATGATTCTTGACATCAGAATTCGAACCGTGAATCAACAGCGTGACAAGCGATGATGTTACCACTACACCACGGCCACCTATAAGTTCTAACGCGCGATTGTGTACCCTATCAAGAATGTGCAGAACGGTCTTGGGTGCACCAGACCAGATATGGGCGTTATATTCCAGTTTAGGGCGGATGAATGTCTTATAAATTGAGGCCAGATCAGATGGGGTTTACTTGCACCGTTTAAGGAATCCTACATTTTGCAGCTTTTTTGGCGACCTCGAATATGTAATCGTTCCATCGGAGATGGTTATTAATACACATACTGAGAATGGCAAGTCTTTCGGTTTCAATGATGCAATTACCATCCATGGATAATGGTTGAGGGTTTTGGCTTCGCTTGAGACACAGAAGAGAGCATTGTGTTTTGGAAGCTGTTGAAACTTAAAATTGCACACACCGTGGTTTCTTCCAGATAGCTATCCAACTTTCCCAACGTGCATTCATTACAACCAGACAGGTATCCAGTTATCTCACCATGCATTCACTACACTCGATACGTTCCGAAATCCTTCACACTCCAATATCCACAATATCACAGTACAGTCACTACACTCGATACGTCCCAAATTCCAGTCGTAGCATCACATTTCGTCTGGCGACGATCATGCACCTGTTATCTCCCACATTTCAATTCCCATGATTATATTCCCATGATTTATTTGTAATGTTAAATAGTATTTAAGCTAATGTATTTTTGTAAATAAAGTCACTCGTCGAAAATCAATCCAAGTTTCACTAGACCAAAAGAGATCCTTTCATTTTGGTGACCCCGACGTGATGTTGCTTCCCCCCACCAGCAGTGCCACCCCATCGATCCACTCAATTATAAAAATACTTCGACGACAGAAGTCAACCGCAGAACTGGTGGAGTATGCCGAATGCAGCACTAAAGTTGCCAAAGATCACCCTACCAAAATTCGATGGGGACTATTTAAAATGGAGGCAGTATAGTGATTTATTCATTGAATTAGTGCACAATCAGCAGATCGCTAAATGGCAAACGTTATTCTATTTAAAGACAACTCTCACGGGCGAAGCAGAAAAACTGATTCGCCATTTTACCACATCTCATGCAAATTATGACGCTGCATGGAAGGTAATAACAGAGCGGTATGAAAATACCCGGCTTTTGGTGACAGCTTTAGTAAACAAGCTACTAGCGCAGCCTATCATCCAACACGAAGGAGCAAATCAAATTAGGGCATTGCATGATACTACGCAAGAATGCTTCTTGAGTCTGCAAAATCATGGCATTGACACCAAAAATTGGGATCCACTTCTAATGAATATTCTTCTAAAGAAGTTGGATAGAAGCAAACTAACCATTTGGGAGCAATCCCTTAAGCAACCAAAAGCACTACCCAACTTCCCTGACTTCATTTCATTTTTGGAAACAAGATTCCAATCCTTGGATGCACTGGGTACTAAAAACTATAAAATAAATACAGATGATACAAAACGATCACCACGAGTATCCCTTGCAGTCGGAAAAGAGGACAATAGATGTGCCATTTGTGATCAACAGAGTCATACCATCTTCAAGTGTCCTAAGTTTATGCAGCTCTCCCCTAAAGAAAGATTTAAGCAAGTGGAGGCATTTAGCAGGTGTATCAACTGCTTACCATTTCTTCATCAGGCCTCAAATTGTACTTCTGGACACTGCACTAAATGTAACAAATTCCACCATACCCTGCTCCACATCCAAACACCAGAGGTCCAACAACAAATTGCAGCTCAAAGTCCAATGATTGACAATAGAACCAGTCTTTCAGCAACCAATTCAGATGCTGCAGCATCAAAATATGTTTTCTTGGGAACGGTTGTTATTAATGTACTCACTCGGAATAACAGCCCCACCAAGGCAAGAGCAAGAACCCTCTATACGATCAAAATGAAGGGTCTATCAAAACTCTTGGTATGACCTGGTTGCCATCATCAGATCAATTTCTTATCAAAACGAAATGGAAGGAGACAACAAGAGTTACCAAGCGATCCATATTAGGCGATACTGCTCATATTTTCGACCCAATAGGCATCGTGAGTCCAGTAGTAATACTCGCTAAGATATTTATCCAAGAACTATGGATCTCTAAATTGAACTGGGATGCTGCTTTGCCCATGGAGAGGTACACAAAATGGATGGCCTTCAGAAAGGGTCCACTCCAGCTCAACAACTTAAAAGTTCCTCGACACATAATGTTGGCAGATGTAACTTGTATTGAGCTTCATGCATTTTCTGATGCCTCTATCGAGCATATGGAGCCGTGGTCTACTTAAAGTCTACAAATCATCGAGTAGAAATAAGAGTACAATTGGTGTGCTCAAAACCTCGAGTAGCGCCAATCAAACAACAAACCATTCCTCGTCTTGAACTGTGTGCCGCTAAGCTGATGACACAATTGGTAAAGTTCGTGAAGGAAAGTCTAACAATTGATATTAAGGAAACAACTTTCTGGACGGACTCGAGAATTGTATTAGCATGGATCCACACAAAATCTCCCTTGCAAACGTTAGTAGCTAATCGTATTTTGATTATCCAAGAGAAAACTAATAAAAGTCAATGGAAATTCGTCAACACCGATCTCAATCCATCTGATCTTTTATCTCGGGGCATGTTTCCAGAGCAACTACTTAAGTCCACTGTATGGTTTCAAGGACCAACATTTTTACAAAATTCTCGATCCGACTGGCCAATACAACCACAATTAGTAAGAGAAAAAGAGATACCCGAAACTAAAATCATGAAGACTGTATGTTAGCAGCAAAGAGCAGAAGCTACAATTTTCTCGAGCGCATCAACCATCGAAATTCGCTCCGAACACTGCAGAAAATAACGGCATACTTCATATGCTTTATTAGTAACTTGAAAAGAGCAAAAGGCAGCATTTCCAGAAGATCCTAAATCACTCAAGAAAGCAAAAACTGTATCAGACAAAAGCCGTTTGAGCTCCTTGTCACCATTCCTTGATGATAAAAACATTATTAGAGTAGGAGGTCGATTAGAAGCTTCAGGTCGCCCATACGAAGCCAAACATCAAATGATTCTACCAAGCTCACATGTTTTCACGAGATTATTATTGACCCAATTGCATTACGATAATCTGCATTACTCGCAATATCAAGGCAGAACTACTGGATTTTGAGAGGAAAGCAACTAGCCCAAACTATTGTACACAACTGTATACGCTGTTTCAAAGCAAAATCAAGAAGTATCGAGCAATTAATGGGTAATTTACCTCCAGAACGAGTTCAACCTTCAAGACCATTCATAAACGTTGGAGTGGACTTTCTTGAACTAGTATACATCCACTACGAAATACGCGGCAAACGACCAACAAAGGTCTATGTATCAGTTTTCATATGTTTTGCGACAAAAGCTGTACATTTGGAATTGGTAACAGATCTAACGACCCAAGCATTTATTGGAGCACTAAAAAGATTCGTGGCGCGAAGTGGTTGCCAAGCTAAAATATTTTCGGACAACGCAACAAACTTTATAGCTGCCCGAAATGAACTCAACGAACTCTACTCAAAGATTTTTACCAAGGAAGGAACAGCATCCATTACAAATCACTGTGCCGAAAAATGCAGCGATTGGAAACCTATTCCTCCAAGTGGAAAGCCGCGGTCAAGTCGGGTAAACACCACATGAGGAGAGTATTTTCTGGTGCAGCATTAACTCAAGAAGAATTTACCACAGGCTTGTGCAAATAGAAGCAGTCCTTAATTCGAGACCATTGACCCCTATTTCCACGGATCCAAATGATATAGAAGTTGTTACCCCAGGGCACTTTTTAATTGGTGCGCCACTAACTACTATTATCGATCCTGGTTGCAAGACGTCTTGCATCGCCCACGTAGCCCGATGGAATTTGGTAACATCCATACACCGGGAGTTCTGGCGTAGATGGAGCAACGAATATCTGCAAGAGACCCAGCAACGGTATATTCAATAAGATATTCAACCAGGAACACTTGTACTTATAAAGGAGGATAATCTACCTCCCCTGAAATGGATACTGGGCAGAGTGATCAAAACAATTCCAGGACAAGACAAAATGGATCGAGTAGTCGAGTTAAGGACCTCAACTGGAGAAATATGAAACTAAAAAGAAACTATGCAACAACATCCAAACAACAACGGTAACCCAATTATAATACAATTAGAACAACAGTTGCAGGAAACAGAAGCATAGAATTTTGAAGCATAGAAATGGGGTGGCCATTCGTAAAAAAACGATCCCCGTTCGATTTCATTGGCACTGTCGGAAACAAACTGTTTGGTATTCTTGACCAAGATTATGCACATTATATTGAAAATAACATCGAAAAGGCAAACAAGAACGAAGAAAACCTACTGGAATTAAGCAAAACACAAACATCTATTGTTGAATCGACAGCCAATGCTCTCAATAAATCTATGCCTTCAATTAGGGAGCAATTCAGGGTAGAAAAGCAACAGCTGACCCAAGCTGATCACGCTATCGACAACCTTAACCACATAGAAGTGCAAGTGTTTAACTCAGTTACCATTTACGTGTCCAAGCTAATGGACAACTTTCAGCGAACTCAACTAGCTTCTTGATACTATTACGGACACCCATCAAAGAAGAATAAGTTCACTAATAATACACTCGTCGAAAATCAATCCAAGTTTCACTAGATTAAAAGAGATCTTTTCAGAAGCATTAAATTCCACTCTGTTGGTTGAACCCCATTTGATTATGCTGAGATATGTCATCAAATCACCAGTGAACCAGTGCTACGAAAACCATACTGCCGGTCATTAAGGAATTTTCGTGAGTAGACATATTTCACAACCTGACGTTTTATCAGCGTTTCCATGACCTTGGAAAGAAGAGACGTAAGTGCAATGGATCGGTAATTGGACAGGGAGGAAAATTCGCCTTTTTTTAGGGACGGGCCGGACAAATGCTGTTTTCCATCTACTCGGAAAGAGCCCTGAAAAGTAGGATAGACAGAAAAGCTTACGCAGAGGTTTTACCAGCGTAGAAGTAGACCTCTTCAAAACTATGGTGGGGATATCACCTGGACCAGCGGATTTGTGTATGTTAAGACCTTTTGAGTACTCTAGCAACTTTACGAGTGCGAAAGTGGACTTGTCCCATGGAAAATTTGACGCTCTCAAATACAGGTGGAGACAAAGCATTATCTGGCAGCGTGGATTTCGCTGCAAAATGAGCAGCAAGCAGATTAGCTTTGTCTAAGTAGCTGACAGCTGGAATATCATTGTAAATGAGCGTGGGGATGGCAGACGAGACAGAATTTTTAATATTTTTGACGAATAACCAAAAATGTTTACTACCTTTGGGACGTTGTAGAATTTTTTGCCTCAATTTTTGGTCATGCAAGAATTTTACACGTCGAATATGGGCATTGCAATCTTTTCTGGCTTGTTTAAACTTCTTTCTGTTTTCCTCAGATTTGTTTTCTTTATAAGACCGAAAACTTACTTCTTTTAACCTGATAGCCTATTTACAGCTCCGGTCAAACCACGAGTTTGCCTTAGGTTTAATGATCTTTATTCTGTTAGGAATAAAGTCATTCATACCTAAGAGGATAGTGTCGGTGATCATATCAGGTGTGGCATCCACGTCGCTATCGAGGAAGCATAGCAACCAGATAAAACTCCTAAAGAAGCTATTAAAGCCGCTCCAGTTGGCTACAAACAAGAAGGAAGAAAAATGATATAGTGCCTGGTACTAATATATGGGTATATGTAAGTTAAAATATTGAAAACTTTGTTTTAAGATTAAATAAATTAAAGATTTAATGTTACCAGTTTCTAAAAAAAAAAAAAATCCTTTTTCCCATATATTAGGAATTTATTTAAGAGCCTTGGTAGTATTCCTAAAAATATTATATTAGAAAACGACAATCTAACTTCAGTTTCACCACACCTAAGCATGCCTAATATTAGCAATCTCGATCTGAACTTTCAAAATAACGTGCCTCCTTCGGAATCGGCACAAATATCTAATGTGCGTCCTTCAAATATAATTGCAACTCATAACTTAACGGACATTTAAAATACCGTTAGAATAAACGTTAGAAACAGAACTGTGAAATCTTACTACAGCGAGATAGTTGAGATCCAGTCATCATTATACAACAACATATTGATTCATGATACCAATATGAACGTAATTGAAGCAAAGAAAGAACTCTTTGCTGAAATGTGTCTTAATAATTTTTTATCAGGATTAAGAGAGACACTTGGTTCCAATATAAGAGCTATGAGACCGAAAACTCTAGCACTAGCTTTCTCCTACCGTTTAAAGAACAGAACATTTTTTGCATGAAAAACGAAACAACCCAACCAAACTTCAAGAAATCATTTAGACCATTTCAAACTCTAAGACAGACAATCACAATTAATAAAATGTTCTATAATCGTCCAAAACAGACAATACCCCAACAGAACTCTAATAATTTTAATTACTTTAATAACAGTCTACTACGTAACAATTTCAACCACAACAGTAATAGCTTACCCTCAAATAATTTTCATTATAAAAAACCAAGCAATAAAAAAGACCAAATAATCATTTTAATAGAAACATAAATAATCCATTCAATACTAGATTTGGTAATAACCTACTCGTACCTAACACACAACAAAACCCTAATTTTTTTCATTTTTAATGCATTTTTATTTTCTTAAATTCATTGTAACTTAATTGCTAGACAAAACGCTTAAAACTAGCTTAACTAACTTAACTATTCTTATTCCAACTTACTCGTCCTATGCGGGCGCTCTAAGCTAATCCTAATAACACAACAAAACCCTCCTCCGGAACCAATGGACACGTTGTCAGCAATGGCGCAATTGCGTCAACCGACAGCTGACAACAATTCAAATGTCAGCCACAACATTGCCTACAATAGAAGAAGTTCATAACCTAAACGCAAACCCTACTAATAATCAACTAGCACACGATACAAGGCAAGCAAAACTCGACGAATTAGATCAAAATTTACTAGACACCTTTGAGGAGCTAGACACTCTAAATTTTTCCCAATTTGCCTCTCGCAACCCACAGGTTACCTAGATATAAATACGCATGGTTTTACACTCCCTTATATAGATATATCTTCACAATTCGAACGTCCACTTAAATTTTTGATACTCGCAGACACCGGAGCATCTTCGTCTTTTATCAATCCAGAATTTATAGACCCAAATAATCAAATGTAAACCAATTACTATATCCACTGTAGTCAACAAATATCAGCTAAAGAATAATACAAAATTACCTACATTTTACGAATTTAACGAACCTGGATAACTAAATTTCCTTTTATTCAAATTTTGCAATTATTTTGATGGTTTACTAGGTCTTAATATACTCCCTAAACTCCATGCTAAAATCGATTTAGAAAGCAAAACCCTTAATACTAGAAATTCTACACTTCCTCTTCTATTTAAACCAAATTTCGGAATTTTAATTCCGGAAAGCATATAATCCCTCTGAATACAAAAATGGTACTAAAAATCCCAGTTTATGTTCGCAATGGCAACGTATTCATAAAAACCTAATCTCAAAATTTCTGAAGGCTTATGCAGTGTTAAAGAATGGTTTTGTCCAGTTGAAATTTCTAACAGCTCTTCCAGCAATCAAACTCTTTTTATAGAACAACCCTTGAAAGTAGATCCTTATTCATCTTCCAGATTTACAGAAATAAATAACTTTAATATAAATGATGACAAACCTCCGCCAGAATCTAGCATAACAGAACTTTTACGTATGTATTTCACACATTAACCCCGAAGAAAAAAAAGGTCTTACTAAAATCTGCAAACAATTCGAAGAAATATTTTTCAATGAAGGACAAAATTTAAGTTTCACGAACCAAATCAAACATAGGATTCTAACAACAGATGTCATTCCGATTTATACAAAGTCATATCGCTATACATATTACCACAAACAAGAAATTCGACAGTAGATAAATAAAATGGTTGACCAAGAAATAATAAGGCAAAGCTATTCACCTTGGAGCTCACCAGTCTGGATTGTCCCAAAGAAAATGGACGCCAGCGGTATGAAAAAATGGCGCTTGGTAATAGACTATAGGCAGAGCTGCCAGAGAGAAATATTATAAGGTAGTACTGCAGCCAAAAAAGGGGAGTATTTTGAAAAAAATAGTAGTATAGATATTTTTTAATCTTCAAAAATAAGTGTGTGCACAATAATTTTTTTTTTAACTTTATCTAAAAAAAATCATATAAAAAAACATAAATAAATAAATTATTAATTCTAATAACGAAAGTAAGTAAATATATCTTCAATTATAAAAAAATTGTTTTATAGCAGATAGCTTAATGCATAGTAATATTATTTTTAAAATAGAAATTAAGAACTTATTGAATCACAAGACATGCATTAAATACATTAAATACAAGTGGCTTTTCAAAAACTAATGTATTATGATTCATATTATATGGTAAAAGTGTAACAAAAATGTAAAAAAAGAAACAAACATTATTTTTTATATGACTTCAAAAGTTTTTTTGAAGGATTCCATTTACTACAATCAACTCCATTTGATAATTCCTTGCAACTCATAATTGCATTCAATGTATTTACCTCCAATCTGTTCCGTTTTTTATCTTTAATGAGAAACAGTTGGGAAAAAACTCGTTCTGCCGCTGCACTGCTGTGCGGAAGACTTAACAAAGCACTTACAAAATCCCTTGTCAGAGGGAAAAGTGTTTCATCAAGGGCATTTTTTAAGAAAAATATCTCTGAGCAAAATTCTTCTATTTCTAAAGCATTAGAAACCATAGTTTGATTAAGTAGTGTTCGCCACTCCATGTGAAGGTTTTCAATTTCATTTTCATTAATCAAATCAGGAATGGAAGAAATTATTTCAGTAGTGCTTTCTATAGATTTCAAAATTTCGTCATCACAATCGATTCGCTTTGAAATTTGCGCACACAGGGTCTTATAATATTCTCGGCAAACACCTTTAAATTCAATTACATGATTTATTTCAATTTTGTTTGTTTTAATAAAAAGTTCAGCCTTAGCCCCAACATAGATATACAGAGTCAATATTTTTTAAATAGTTGTCAGAAAAATTGGGATCAGAGAGACACTTGTCACGTATAAACTCCCTTTTTGAAGACAGTTTGAAAGATAAAAGTGGTGCCAAAATTGCATTCATTAAATTTATTAAGGTTGAAATCACACTTTGCTGCAAGTGTAAGATATTTTAGGTCTTTAAAAAAAAAAGGAGTACAAATATGAAAGGAGGAGTACGGGAGTACGGAGGTGTTGAAAGTAGCACAACACTCCTATGGGAGTTATACCATACCTAATATTACAGAAATTCTCGACAAACTTGGCAAATGCATGTATTTTTTAACTCTCGATCTAGCAAGCGGTTTTCACCAAATTGAAATGAAATCGAGAGATATATCGAAAACAGCTTTTTCCGTCGACGGTGGTCACTACGAATATTTACGCATGCTATTTGGCCTTAAAAATGCACCAAGTGCATTCCAGAGGATAATGGACAATATTCTGAAAGACCTTATAGGAACGTCTGGCCTTGTCTATTTAGATGATATCATCGTCTACTCTACTTCCCTACAAGAACATTTGGAAAATCTCAAAAAGGTCTTCACAAAATTTTGAGAATCAAACTTAAAAGTTCTTAGATAAATCCGACTTTCTTAGAAAAGAAATTGCCTTTTTAGGTCACGTAGTCTCAACTGAAGGAGTCAAACCCCACCCCGACAAGATTCATGCAATAAAAAAAGTTCCACTCCCTAGAACACAAAAAGATATAAGAGCTTTTCTTGGATATTATCGTAAATTCAACAAAGACTTTGCGAAACTCGTCAAACCTCCAACCAAATGTTTAAAAAAAGATCGCGAAATAAATTTCGAGGATCAATACGTACAAACCTTTGAAACTTGTAAAAATATCCTTACCAATGAACCTATATTGCAATATCCTGATTTCTACAAACCATTCAACTTAACTAGTGACGCAAGCAAACCCGCAATCGGTGCTATTTCTTCTCAAGGATCTATCGGAAGCGATAAACCCATTTGCTTTGCAAGTAGAACCCTCACAACTTCTGAAAATAACTACCCAACAATAGAAAAAGAATTATTAGTAATCGTTCGGACAGCCAAATATTTTAGACCATACCTCTTCGGTCACAAGTTCAAGATAATAACTGACCATATACCTGTGAGTCTTAAGGAACACAATTCTAAATTAATTAGATGGAGACTAAAACTAGAAGAATTTGATTATGAAATAGTCTACAAGAAAGGTAAACTTAGTTGCCTACTGCCTGTCGTCGCGCGCGCATGTAGAATTAAATTAAATTAGTAATATAATATAAAATAATATAAAATAATAAAGTATCTGCAATCTATAGTTCAGAAGGAACTAGAGGCAATAACAAAAATAAAAATAAATCGGAATATAATGACATGAGATGGGGTCACGACAAATGTTCTATATATAAATATTATCCATTAATTCAATATATAAAATAACAATACAATACCATTAAATAAAGACACAAAATAAAAAAATAGAAAAAAAATATACACGCAGTAGAAATTAGAGCAAGATTGTTATACAGTTACAGACAACAATTCATAAATATCATTATAATTCATGTTTAAAAGCCATTGTTTTACTTTCTTGAGGACAATAGATTCAGTTCTAATATTTCTAATATTATAAGGTAAGCTATTAAATAATCTCGGTGCAGTTGACAAAAAAATATTTAAAAAAATTGGAGAGCAAGAGATTGACAGTTAATTCTGAGATTATAAGAAGACGAGCATCTGTTCAATAAATAGCCAGATCTAGCAAAAAATATCTTTAAAACTTTATAGCAATACAAGTGTTTTAGAGGGAGAACTTTAAGGCTCCTAAAAAGTATTAGACTATTATT
Source organism: Pocota personata (assembly GCA_963082735.1). Taxonomy (NCBI): domain Eukaryota; kingdom Metazoa; phylum Arthropoda; class Insecta; order Diptera; family Syrphidae; genus Pocota; species Pocota personata. The sequence continues at coordinate 105,812,310 of OY720430.1, forward strand.
TGAGCGACTTTTATTACAAATAAGACGTATAATGTGTTTTTGAGAAATCAGAATAGGGTATATTTTGTTGTAATGTGTACCACCCCAGGAGACTATGCCATATTCAAGCTTCGAATGCACTAAACCGTAATAAATACACTTAAGAAGGTCCCGAGAGCAATAGAATTTTAAATAGTAAATTTGCCTTGTAGCCGCGAAAAGATACTTCTTAAGTGCATCGGTATGAGCAGACCAACTCATTTTCCAGTCAAGCAAAACTCCAAGTACTTAAATGAATTCACATGTTCAATTGTAAAACATTTATTGCTGCACGTACGTGACTCAAAAAATGTCTGTGAGTCATCTTGCGACTCACATGTAACTCTACTGTGTTTGTATCTGCTGCAGTTAGCACAATGAAAAACGAATGGTCCATAGTCCTCTACGTTGCCACACACATTAAAAAACACAATTTTGGTTTTTTCACTAATTACCAATTTATGAATTTGGAACCAATGGCTTAAAACTTCCAGATCATGATTTATATCAGCAGAAAGAATACGATCGCTACAAAAAAAAAATATTAAAAAAAAATAATTCCATCAACAAATAATATCTATTCGCGCCCGTCAAATTGCATTCAGTGTGGTGCAGTGGAAAAATAAATAAATAAATAAAAAAAAACCCAGTGCTATAAAGTGCAGTGGAAAAAATAAAAAAAAAAAAAATAAATAAATCAGTGCCGGTGCTTTCCATCTTTCACCCCTCTCAAGCGGTTGCGCTTCTTTGTTATCGCAATTGGAGTACGTGCTATGTATGTATTTACATACTTCCAGTTGCGATGACTGAGAGAGAGTGTAACGTTTGATGCATAGCGGGCTGTGAATGTTTATCCGAATAGCGGACCTCAGCTGATTGTCGTTTGGGCATGGCACCTGCGACAGTTTGTTTTGGAAAACTATTCATTGGATCTTCACTTCACAGCTTCGCTTAGTTACGTCAGAGTTGTGTCTTTTTGTGTTTCTATGTTGTAGTGATGAGGGAATTTAAGGTTGATCTTACAAACATTCGTGGGCTTCGAATGAATTTTTTGATGTGTACGCCCACGCCCATTCCAATAAACCAGCTGTTTCAACACTAAGTGAAACACAGGTAGTTGAAGAATCTTCCGATTTGAAACTGCCTGGATATAACTTAGTGTCATTATTCTTTCCCCACCGTGGCCTCGCAATTTACGTTCGTAGTGATATTGCTTACCAAGTTCCACCACAGTATGGCCACTGTTCCAACCCGCAATTTAATTTCAAATGGCTAAAATTCAAAGTCCGCAACTCAACTTTTGACGAATTTGATGCGCTGTCCGATTCCATCACTCGAATTGTCTCCTTGTACCCTCATACTGAAATCGTCATTGCGGGCGATTTCAATATACACAATTCGGATTGGCTTCAAAATTCTGGCCAGACAACACCCGAAGGAAGGTTTGTTGAACTTTTCGCTGAGGTAAACAATTTGACTCAGCTTGTAAATGAGAATACACGTATACAGGACATTGAAAGTCATTCCGCCAACACTTTGGACTTGTTTCTCACTTCGCACCCTGATAAATACACTATTGATGTTTTAGCGCCTCTAGATCGGTCTGACCATAATATCATATCAGCTAAAAGTCCTACAATGTCCCAAAGGTAGTAAAAATGTTTGGTCATTCGTCAAAAATATTAAAAATTCTGCCTCGTCTGCCATCCCCACGCTCATTTACAATGACATTCCAGCTGTCAACTCCTTAGACAAAGCTAATCTGCTTGCTGCTCACTTTGCAGCGAACTCCACGCTACCAGATAATGCTTCGTTTCCACCTGTATTTGAGAGCGTCAAATTTTCCATGGGACTTTTGCACTCGTACAGTTGCAGGAGTACTCAAAGGTCTTAACATACACAAATCCGCTGGTCCAGATGGTATCCCCCCAATAGTTCTGAAGAGGTGTTCTTCTACGCTGGCAAAACCTCTGCATAAGCTTTTCTGTCTATCCTACTTTTCAGGGCTCTTTCCGAGTAGATGGAAAACAGCATTTGTCCAGCCCGTCCTCAAAAAAGGCGAATCTTCCTCCCCATCCAATTACCGATCCATTGCACTTACGTCCCTTCTTTCCAAGGTCATGGAAATGCTGATAAATCGTCAGCTTATGAAATATCTCGATTCACGGAAACTGCTTAATGTCCGGCAGTATGGCTTTCGTAGCAACAGGTCCACTGGTGATTTGATGGCATATCTCACCGAGAAGTGGAACCAATCTCTCCATCACTTCGGCGAAACCAATATGGTTGCGCTTGATATTTCAAAGGCATTTGACAGAGTTTGGCATAAGGCTCTTTTGTCGAAATGCATGCATATGGCATCGATGAGTCTCTTCTTCAATGGATTAGAAATTACCTTTCAATACAAGTTGTTTTGGACGGCTTCAAGTCTGCAATTCACCAAATAAATGCTGGTGTTCCCCAAGGCTCTGTTTTGTCTCCGACTCTCTTTCTTATTTTTATAAATGATCTCTTGTCTGCAACTTCTAATCCATTCCGTTCTTTGTCTGATGACAGTATCCTCAGTATTTTATATTCGTTCCCTAACTCACGTCCTTGCTCTTCGGTCGTAGAAGGGGAACGGCAGCGTATGTTAAACACATTAAATTCCGACCTAGACAGCATAATTATATGGGGTTCAACCAACAGAGTGGAATTTAATGCTTCCAAAACACAATGCTGTCTTCTGTCTCTCAAGCGAAACCAAAACCCTCAACCATTATCCATGGATGGTACTTGCATCATTGAAACCGAAAGACTTGCCATTCTCGGTATGTGTGTTAATAACCATCTTCGATGGAATGATTGCATATTCGAGGTCGCCAAAAATGCTGCAAAATGTCTAGGATTCCTTAAACGGTGCAAGAAATATTTTACCCCGTCTGATCTGGCCTCAATTTATAAGGCATTCAACCGCCCTAAGCTGGAATATAACGCCCATATCTGGTCTGGTGCACCCAAGACCGTTTTGCACATTCTTGATAGGGTACAAAATCGCGCGTTAAAACTTATAGGTGATAGAGACATTGTGAATTCCATTCATTCACTATAACATCGGAGAAATGTCTCCTGTCTCTCCCTGTTTTATCTTTTTTTCCACAAAAACTGCTCCAGCGAAATAGCCAGTTGCATTCCTCCCCTTCAAAATTTCATCCGCAATACGCGACATGCTTCGAATGCACATCAGTTTACCCTAAAGCCAAACTTCGGTCGTACTGTCAAATATAGGGATTCATTTATAAGCCGAACAACACGAATGTGGAACGATCTACCAAGTTCTGTATTTCCCCATCACTACAACCTTCAAACATTCAAAGCCAACGTGCATAGGTGCCTCCTCTGTTCCTCTTCCTCCTTTTCCCTGACGCCCGTGCCCTGAAACAATTAAAGGGTATTAATACTCCCTTTGGCGGGCGCAGATTATAAAAAAAAAATTAATACGAACGCGGATGCATTAGCAGAATTAAACTTAATAATCCAAAGAGTAATAATTACATCGATATCAATACTTATGACATTGTTCCTAATCATGGAACTTCTGGTAGTGCTATTCACTCAGCTGATGAAAATCTCGATGATGCAATTCATACTTCAGAAAAACCATTAAATGACTTTAATCTTCAAATCATTCTGGAAAAGTCCAATCAAAATTCAGTAATCGTAAAACCACCCTATAGAAATAAACAACGTAGAATTATCAAAAAACCCGAATTTACAGAAGAAATTATTACAGGAATATTTAAAAAAATTTACACCACCCAATAAACTTTCAGCGATTTTTACTGACAATAATACTTTCCGTATTGTCCAGTTAACTTATTCAAAATACTGTGCTCACAATAAAATTTTCCGTTTAGTAAGGTGTACAGAAATACTAAAAGATATTACAGAAAACGACGAACAAGATAGAATAATAAAGGAATATTATGAAGCCAACAATCATAGAGGTATTAATGAAACACTCTTAGACCTCAAAAGACAATTCTATTTTCCATTTATGAAAAATAAAATTACAGTAACTATTAACTGTTGTGAAAAATGTCAACTACTTAAATATGATATGCATCCCTCAAAAATAAAATACGAAAAACCTGAAAGTCCTTCCAAACCCTTAGATATAGTCATTATAGATATATGTATATAGCATAAATAACTATCAAATATTAACCATAATTGACAAGTTTTCTAAATTTGCCTCAGCTTTCACTCTCCCAACAAGAAATAGTTTATCAGTTATTAAAGCCTTAAGAAATTTTATCAGCATTTATGGCATTCCCCAAAAAATTATCTGTGACCAGCGATCAGAATTTACTGCGAACATATTTAAAGATTTTTGCGAACAATACAAAATGAACCTACATTTAACCCCATTTTAACAAACTAGTAGCAATTCCCCTGTAGAACTTCTCCACTCTACCCTCACCGAAATTTACAGAATCATTTTATCTAAACGTAAAGAAAACAAACTAAGAATAGACCATGACGACATTATCCCAGAGACACTAATAACATACAATAACGCTATCCACTCAACAACCAAATACACTCCTTACGAACTTCTATTTGGTAGAACATACAAATTCAATAAAGAAATTTTTTTTTTTTTTTTGGTTGCGCCTGGAGGTGCAGGAATCTTCAAAAGATACCAATGGCCCGTACCATTGGTTATGCCCGATTCATATATTTGACCTGATGATTCATAAGCGTCGGCCAGTATATGCCTACGGGCTAAACCTCACCCCCCAGAGAGCCACTATGAGAACCGGCCGCTCGTGCTCATAGTAGTAGGAAATTCGTTCCTCTCATTTTTTCGTTTTGTGGTGACTACGACTAAGTTACCTTAACGAGTAGTTTACGCTTCTGTAGTGTTAATCGCGTTAGGTAGGTAGCTTTCCAGCGAAGGCACCTACTAATACCGTCATTACATGCGGTTTTCCCTTACTGCACCAGATCGTACGGTCTTGTTCTTTGTAGTCGGCGCTCGAGGTTTGTCACGTCCAGAGTACAGATTATTGCATTATTGCAATGATCATGAAGGCGAGTACGAAGTTTGTGAGCAAAGTTTGTTACTTCATCCCTCACGGTAGCAATTCCTAGATCTCTGTGAATATCACTATTCCTTATATGTATACCATGGAGCATTCACAATTGCTCTTAGTGTTTTGTTTTGGAATGTTTGCAGAACAGTCATATTGCTTGGCTTGGTACAACCCCAAAGTTGTATACCGTATGTCCAAGATGGTTTTAGCACTTGCTTGTACAGAAGCAGTTTGTTGTATACGCTTAACTTCGAGTATCTCCCGAGTAGCCAGTACATTTCTCTAAGTCTGATTTCGAGCTCGTCGCGCTTCTTTTTAACATGTGGCTTCCACTTAAGTTTTGCGTCTAGTGTCATTCCTAGATATTTTGCCTCGTTTGCGTACGGTATTTGTACCGAGTTAATGGAAATAGGTAAGTTGTTTATCTTTTTGTACGTAAAATTGACATGCGTTTACTTGGTCTCGTTAAGAACGATTCTCCAGGTCTTTGTCCACTCGTTTAAAGCTCGTTGGAGTTTTCCAGTTGATGATTCGACTGACTCATCTGTTGCGAGGATAGCCGTGTCGTCTGCGAACGTTGCTACGACAGTCCCTTCATCTTGTGGTATATCTCTTGTGTAGAGGAGGAACAGGATTGGGCCGAGAACGCTTCCTTGCGGAACACCGGCATGGATTTCTTTGAATTTCGAATATTCTGCCCCATGTTTAACACGAAAGAGTCTGTTATTAAGGTAAGATTCCAATATTCTGTAGAATTTATCTGGTAAGATTACCCTTAGCTTATATCTCAGGCCTTCGTGCCATACCTTGACGAACGCTTGCGATACGTCAAGAAAAGCGGTAGAGCATATCTTTTTCCCTTCTAGAGCTCTTTCAATTTCATTTGTAATTCGATACACCTGATCGATTGTGGAATGTTTAACCCGAAACCCGAATTGATGATCCGGGATCAATCGCCTTTCTTCAATTACTGGGTGCAATCTTTTTAGCAGAAGTTTCTCAAAGACTTTAGATATTATCGGCAGAAGCGAAATGGGTCTATATGATTTCTTGTCGTTTGCACATTTCCCCGGTTTCGGAACCATTATTACTTCAGCGACTTTCCATTGCCTTGGAACATATAGAAGTCTCAATGAAGCATTTATAATGTAGAGTAACTTAACTAACTCCTTCAAAACTTCGCCAGTGGCAAATAATTCCGCTTTCTCTTTGTCTCCTTTTGCCCATTCGCCGTTAGCTTTTCTTATTGGTGGCGAGTACATTACGGGTTTCCTTATGGACTTCAAGGCTTTCCATAGAGAGTGGTTTGAACACTTATCAGCGGTCAAGCTCTCGAGGTAAGTAGAAGTCTCGCGATTTCTTAAGTCCTGCAGCACATTTTTTAGCTTGTTGCAAAGGTGGTTAAGATAAGTTTTATGCGGTGGCGCGCGGGATTGTTGCCATCTCTTGCGCGCTCTTCTCTTTTCTCGTATGAGGTCTTCGATATCAGGCTGGTATTTGACTTTGCTGTTCCGTGTTGCTGTTTTTCGAAAAGGGGTATTTTTCCATGCTGCGCACTGAATGGCTTCCACGAGCTTGTCAATTTCGTCTTCTATTTCAAGTGGTGTCTTTAGCGGCACATTTAGAGCAATATTTTCCTTGCAGTCTTTTCTGAAAACGTCCCAGTTTGTTTTGTTACTAGTTAACTTAGGCGGTCCTTCTTTTTTTGCTAGACTTCCACCGATTTTCAGAGTGACTGCTGAGTGGTCTGAGCATAAATCATAACATTCTTCTACTTACGTTAGATTTTTAATTAGCTCTTTAGCGATAAAGAAGTCGACGAGGTCAGGGATTTTATTATTGTCAGTTGGCCAATACGTTGGCTTTCCCGGTGAAAAAAATTCCAAACCACGTTTCATACTGGTTTTGTACAATAATCTGGCTTTCGTTGAATTACATCTTGAACCCCAGAAAGTGTGTTTCGCGTTAAAGTCACCACCGATGATAAAATTAGCCCCGAGTGAGTCAAAGAGGCGAACGAGGTCGTCGTCCACCAGCCTATATCCCGGAGGGAAGAAACACGATCCGATCTGGTAGTCTAAATGATTTATTTTTACGGAAACTGAGCTTATTTGCATAGAATACAGTTCTACTTTTATGTTTTCGGAGTGCTTAATGTATTCTTTAATGTACATAGAGGAACCGCCTCTCGCATTTTCTGAAGGATGATGCGCGTGATAATCACTGTAGCCTTTTATTCTGGGTCCAGGTCCTTTTTTAAGTGGGTTTCCGATATCAAGCATATATCAATATTGTTTTTCCGTAAAAAGATTTCTAATTCGTCTATTTTTGCCAGAATGCCGTTTGCATTCCACGCTAGTATCTTTAGCACCTGTTTCATATTCATGTTTTGTTGTTTGTCTTGCGAGGCTTGAACTCGAGCTTGCTCAATTTGTGGAAAATAACTTGATTAACCTTGGTTTGCTCCTCAAGTTTTTCCAATATCACAGTTAGTATTTGGCAGACTGGATCTGTTGTGGCTGTCCTTGATGCGACTTGCGCGTATGATTTCGTACTTCCAGCCAGTGGCAGTTTTTCCGTTGGACTTGTTCCAGCGACGTTCTCTTGTGCAATTTTTATATTTTGCTTTATCGGTCTCGTCCTTTTGACTGGCTTAACGGTCTTAGGCTTATCGATTTTAGGATCTTTTAAGTTTGGTTCCGGGTGTAGCGGTTTTTTTTTAGAGTATCGCGTCTTTTTTTAAGTTCTTTGGCGATTTCGCAACCTCGATAGTTCGCTGGGTGGTTTCCCATGCAATTAGCGCAGACCGCTGGGGCCTGCTTGGTTATGTTGCACTCTTCCGAGAGATGTGTACCGGCACATTTTACGCACCGTGGTTCTTTCTGGCAGTATGCCTGCGTATGGTTAAAGCCTTGGCATCGCTTACACTGAGGTATCGATCTCTTGCACTTACGCATGGGCTCGACTTTTACCTTGATGTTTAGAATGGTTTTCATTTAGAAGATTTCGTCCACATTCTCGGTCCTATCAAAGGTAAGCATAAAAAGTGGGAGACCGCGTTTGATGACATTATCTTTGTCTCCTTCCGTACGTTGCTTTTCCTTCTTGATAATATTCACGGCGTCAATAATTTTCAAGCCTTGGCTTTTCACGTCTTCCATAACGTCTTCTTTTGCGCACGACGGGTGAAGTCCCCTAACAAAGACTCGCAGTGGTTTTTCGTACTTATTCTGGTAAGTATACCATTGGATTTTCTCGGTGTTTAATTTTAGAGACAGTGCTCGGTAGGAGTCTGGGTCATCTACGTTGATTTTCCACTCGTTGTTTCGGCGCGAGGTTATATTGTGTTTTGTCCTCAGCGTATTTTTGAGAAGATTACGAAGTTTTCCATAGTCCGATATCCCGACGACATTTATTGCGGGTGGAGGGCGATTTTTCGCTTGGATTTTTGCCTTGTTTGATACGGCGGGCTTATATTCCTTTTGTGAAACTTCGGGTGAAGTAACGGCCTTACGTTTTTTGATAGGCCTTTTTTTGAGGCCGGATTGGTTTCGTGGGCAAGTTCTTCCTCGTCCGAAAATATTCACTCGCTGGACGGTTTAGCGTTGTATCGGGATTTTTCGGTACATGAATGTTCTTGAGATCCTCGTTTTCTTTTCGCAGAGCATCTACTTCCTTTTTAAGCTCGTGGAAGAGTCGCTCCATTTCATTAAGTTTAGCTCGTAGTTCGTTGTTCTCTTTTACGAAGCATTTCGTTTTCACTGAGTCCTGGTTAGCCGGCGGACTACTTTTCCCGGAGATCTTCGATGTAGGTGGTAGGGTTTTCGCTTGTGAATCAGATTTATGTTCACTTCCAACTTTACTGGTTTCAGTTCCAGATTTCTGTTTTTGTATCTTCGGAATACTTACAATTATAGCGCTATCTTTGGCCGAAAGGCTTTTTTGCGCTATCGCTTTTGGTGGAGTTCTCGGCGTAAGTGAACTCCTTCTGGTGTTTTGTTGGAGAAGCAATAAATGGTCCCCCCCCCAGAATCCATGGGACCGACCTCCGAGGAGGGTGGATTTTCCAGTTTACCTGGTCTGCCACCTGGGGTATTTATATCGTTTGTTTTATTCATTGCCATATTTTGTAACCGTATTAGTTTTATTGGGTAGTACAGTTATTTCTACTAACAAACCCCCTGCCAGGAGGACCGGGTCATTTGTTTTTTTGTTTGCCAATTTTTCGAAGTTTTCATCTCCGCTTTGTGGATTTTAGTCGCCTCTTATGACAGGCATGCCTACCTCGGGTATATTCTGTCCCCTACCCGAAGGGGTAGACATAATATTTAACAATGAACATGACTATCTTCAAAAACTTAACGAATTTCAAGCAACTTTATACCCATCCATTGTGGAACATGTTAGGAAAATAGCTAATTTAAGAATAGACAAAATTAATAAAACTAGAGAAGAACCCACGAATAGGAACGAAAATGAAACTATTTTTGGAAGGGAATGTAAAAGAAATAAAATTACCCCACTATTTACAAAACATAAAGTTAAAACAAATACTAAAGTAACGTTAGTAACAATGATCAACAAGAAGGTGCATAAAAATAGAATTAAGAAAAGACCCTGAAGGTAACAATAATATATAAGTTAACGACAACTGTGTTCAAGAGAAAAATATGCCACACGTTTCCGCTGCATGAAGCGTAATGACACCGTACGTGATGGAATGCAGGTGGTGTCAAATGGTCCAGACGAAAAGTCAGCATTTGGTAGCCGTTGCATCGTGGGAATGAGAATCAGCCGACGATGAGTAGGTTTAAGTTAATTTAAGAAAATCATTTTGTAAATTAGTTTTTAAGCAACCGTGAAGGCGATCGGTTCTTTTTAATAAAGATTTTTTTTATGGAAATCCGTATAAAATAAATTAATTTATATAATAAAATGCAAATAAATATAATTATTTTTTTTTTTTTTCGTTATAAATCTCAGGATACTCCCAACATTAGGACAGCTAGAGATACGCGACTTAGAAAGAAATGGATTCATTCTTCCGCTTAAACTTGGACCAGCACGTAAAATAGACAACTACAACAAACTCATACATATAATTGACTTAGATTCATACAAAAACAATGTCGAACAAATAAAAAACTCAATAACGCGCTTTGATAAACGTACCATAAATAAAGTCTTGACACAAATAACTAAACTTAAAATTTCTTACACACTATCAAGAATCTGTTCGAAATAGAACCAAGTCTAACGAAGACTCTATAATATACACGGTGACTTAACCAAATTAATTACAATATTGATCTTTTGACAAATCAAATTTCAAATATAGCCGAAGATATTTTGCCTGCAAGGCTTAACATCATCTCAAAATTAATACTAAATACTAATGAATTAGAAGAAATATATAACACATTTAGAAAACAATCAATAGATATTAAATCTGACGAACATATATACGAATTATTAAACCACCAGGCTTACTACAATTGTTTTAAAATAATATTCAATATCCAAATGCCAAATCTATCCAATGAAAACTTCTACTTATATCATATTATCCCACTCCCTATAAACCAAACAAAATAAATTGAAAGAAACCCATATGGATACCTTCGCGGAAGAATGTATTAAGCGACAATTTCTCAGCAAATGACTTTTTGGTTTGACGTCTCTACCACTGATACAAGAGACACTAGAGATAAATAAAAATTGATTATTACTACAAAATACGCAAATAATTATTTGATTCCTGTAAAATTTTGAATATGTCGCTTAATACATTCTTCCGGGAAGGTATCGATATTTAATCCATAATTCAGAAAGTGTTCAATATTTTGATGAAATATGTCCAAAAATAGAAGGCATATATTATTGTAAAGCATCAACATACGAAGAAAAAATGAAAGACTCAACATGCATTCGCCGTCTGATGAACAACTAACCAGCAAAATGTACCATTTATGACGTCGGGAAAATACAAACCATTATCCAACCAGAACCAAATTACATATTACTGATTAATGTACCAATAACTTTAATAAATTCTACTTGAAGTAAAAGTCCACAAACAGTTCAAGGCACTATACTATCACAGTTCCGTACAAACATTGTGAAGTCCAGACTAATGACATCATTTACCGAGACACTACCAACACCTTCTTGCATGAAATTCACATACTTCCAACATCCTATACTAAAAGCAACATCAGAACCAAACTAAAAGTTGTACCACTTCAAAAACAAAAAGGAAATTGAAAATCTACGATTGAAAACCTTTCGAGAGACAACTACGTATTCGCCTCACTTCTAATATTTGGAGCTTTAATCACTATTGCAGCAGTATACATCTTTAGATCAAAGAACAGATACATCAACGACAAAAATTTCATCGCTCCAGCCCCATCGAATTCTCTGTGGTCTTCGCTTTATCTTAAGAGGGGAGGAGTTATTTTTATTGATCAAATTGTACTCGTATAATCAGCACTTAATATCAGATAAGAATTGCACATTTCCATTTAGCTTTATCAAATTGTATAATAAGCAGTTAATATCCAGTGACCCCAAAGTCACACTTGCACTTTTCCAAATTCAAATTAATTTCTTTCAATAAATCAGCGAATTGTAAAAACTAATTTTCAGGAATATCGTCTGGCAGGTTTCCGGCGTATAATTCGAGAAATGACTTTAAACTTTCACGTTTGATTAAATTTTAGGAATAAGTCAGTTGTGATCCATAACTCAAGAAGGAAAGTCAAAATAAAATACTTTTTTAAAGCATGACCCATGAACTTTCCATAATTCGCGTGACGTCAGGAAACAGACGACTCGTTTAGAAAGTAGTTTTTCCAATATTTTAGAGATAACCGGCAATAGGGAAATAGGCCGATATGATTTCTTCTCATTCAGAAGTTTCCCTGGTTTATAATCTCGGCGACTTTGCATTGTCTCGGAAAGCAAAGCAATCTGAACGAAGCGTTAATCAAATATAGCACTTTGATAAGAGCTTTATTCGGCAATTCCTTGACCACCTGCGCCGTTATCAAGTCGCAACCCGCTGCTTTTTTCGTCTTTAGATTTTTAATCACTTCACTGAGTTCAATTAGTGCAACTTTTTTTACTTTAAAGTTTTCAGATGTCGTGACTGGGGAGTCGGGCGTTATCAAAGGGCCGTCGAATCGCTTAAACGTTTCTCCTAAGTGCAAAGCAAAAAGTTCTGTCTTTTCTTTGTCACTCTTGACCCAACTGTTGCATAGTGGACGCGACTTCAAAATCCAAAAATAAGCTGTTATAAAAAATAGTGCATTTTAAATTTGATTTCCTGCTTAGTTTTAACTAATTTAGCAATATTTAGGCTATTTCTGATTTTTAATCACTTCACTGAGTTCAATTAGTGCAACTTTTTTTACTTTAAAGTTTTCAGATGTCGTGACTGGGGAGTCGGGCGTTATCAAAGGGCCGTCGAATCGCTTAAACGTTTCTCCTAAGTGCAAAGCAAACAGTTCTGTCTTTTCTTTGTCACTCTTGACCCAACTGTTGCATAGTGGACGCGACTTCAAAATCCAAAAATAAGCTGTTATAAAAAATAGTGCATTTTAAATTTGATTTCCTGCTTAGTTTTAACTAATCTTAGCTTAGTTTTAAAATCTGGCATGTGGGTCTGGGTGTAATAAAGTATTACATGTTAAAAAGAGATGTACTACGTATAAGTGGTTCCCTTCCACTGGGAAGGGCCACTGCCTTGACTTCAAACTCCAAAGCTGTTTGAAAAGATCTCTTTTGATCTAGTGTGAAGACTTGGATTGATTTTCGACAAGTGACTTTATTTAAAAAAAAATTAGCTTAAATACTATTTTCCATTACAAATAAATCATGGGAATAGAATTATGGGAAATAAAATGTGGGAAATAACAGGTACATAATTGTCGCCAGACGAAATGTGATGCTACGTCTGGAATTCGGCATGTATCGAGTGTAATGAGTAGACTGTGAGAAGCCTAATGTGGAATTAGGCATGTATCGAAAGTAATGAGTGCACCGTGAGGAGCTTAATGCAGATATTGGAGTGTGTAGGAATTCGGCACGTGTCGAGTGTAGTGAGTGCACGGTGGAAATGCTGGATAGCTGTCTGGAAGAAACCACGGTGTGCACAAATTTAAGTTTCAATACTGTTATAGCCAAAAGCGCACTCCTGATACTGATTTCTTGTATGGTTATAACAAGCTTATCAATTTTTGTACAGGCTATTTATATACTGTAGTATGTGGGGGTCTAGGTGTAATCAAATATTGCATATCAAAATAGAGACCTGTGTAGATACGCATTCGAGTGTAGTGACCGGAACTTCAAACTTCAAAAATTGGTCAAGTGCGAGTCAGACTGCGCTCGACTAATACTCCGTACAGTTATTTTAACTGTATAAGGGTCAGATCTAAACATAAAGGATATTCACAAATGACACATACATATGTACGAGTACATACTCCTATACACTTTTTGTTACATATTTTCTTGTCTGTTTGTTCTCACATGACTGGCTCGATAACTAAACCTCTGAAGAAATGTTGATGAAATTCGATTTGTATGTTTGTCCCAATATGTACGAGTATGTTTGCGGCAAAGCCCACAAGCGGACCAGTAGGGATGCAGTAAAGTGGGAAGGTTGTGATCCTTCTGCTCCGGATCATAACTTCGCCGTAAGAAGAAGAAGAAGATGTACGAGTATGTTTGTCCGATTATTTTTGCAAATTAAACAAAAAATTGCACTCATTCGTTAAAAATCAATTTGTTTTCTACAATTTTTCCACAAAGTTTGGTTTGCTATTTTCTTGGATATATCAAATATTGCTCAGATATCGATTTTCTACTTGATCGTCTGACAACAATTTCTGTGTTTCAAAAAGGTTGGGCTGAGTAGTGGTAGTGATGTTCATCTCAACAAGGCAAACGAAAATTTTTTTTTCAAGCTCTGGGTAATTCTCTTTTGATTTAAGAAAAAATTCGTTCAAATACATATCCGATTAGGACAAAACCAAATCAAGACAATGGTATCAAAAAACATAAAAATCGTTATAACATTATTATGGTAGGAAATCAGACAAAAATCTACCAAAACTTTTATTGTTTTCCTTTATGAGTGGGACATCACACCAATACCAGCCCAACTTTTTTAAAGACCCTGTGTACCGCTAAATTTATTTCGTTAATTTGAAAATTTTAATAATGAATTAACATTCAACGCATTAGGGAAAAGTGAAAAAGGATGTTCTTTAATATTTGGAAGTTGATTTTGAAATTTAATTTTATTAAAAACCAAAATCTGGCCCTTCTTGATCCAATCTAGTATTGGTCAGAACTTGAGAAAGAGGATATGAAATCAAAATATATTTTTTGTTAGGTGTTGTTGTTTCACCCTTTATTTCATTCATATTACATCACACAGTTTTTCGCTTTTTTTCTTTTTGTTTTAAATAAACTCACTTGCTACTTTATTTATTTATTTATTTCATCAATTAGACATTTTTATCATTTTTATTATTTTATAAGGTTAAAATATTAGACTTAAAAGTATCTCGTGTACAATTAACAAAGAGATCTATATTATTACAAACTAAATTAGCTTCCCTAATGCAACGCGAGATGGGTTCATTGCTGCCGTATTTTGTGTTAAGGAATTGCTCATAAAATATATAGCGCTCACGTAAATTTCTTATTGGAGAATGTAAATTTAATAAATTGAGAAGCAAAGGACATTTAATATGATATGTTATCGTCTCTTATCGTAGACATGAACTGTCGAGACTAATCGCAGATACGAACCTCGAATGAAAAGACACTTTGAAATGGGCTGTAGGAGCGTAGTTATTATTATGTTACACTGCCCCACTCTTAGACGTGTTCGTCCCGAACAATTGCATCCTCATTTCGGCCATTGTATCGACTCAGTCGGTCCACATGAACCACTTTCATTTTGGCCCTTGGTCCTCGCTGGATGCAGTAGACAACATCGTTGATGCGGGTTATTATTCTGTAGGGACCCTCCCAGTTCTGCTGCAACTTAGGTGATTTCCCCTTTTGGCGATGGGGATTATACAGCCACACTAGATCTCCCTCCTGGACTCCTGACGTTGTTGCCTTGGCATCATACCTGGTCTTCATGCGGTCGCTCGTCATCTTAATCTGGCTTCTGGTTCTTTGGTGTATGTCCCTAAGCCTTTCCCTAAGGTCCGCCACGTACTCTTCTTCATTTCTGGGCTCATTGGTAGGGGATCCAAATTTCACCTCACTGGGTAACCGAGCTATTCCACCAAACAAGATTTCGAACGGCGTATGTCGAGTAGTGCTATGCACGGCACTTCTATAGGCCATCAAAAACAAGGGAATCCAATCCCGTTGGTAGTCACTTATGACCTTCGAGAGATGTTCGTCCAAAGTCCTATTGAAACGCTCCACCATACCGTCCGACTGTGGATGAAGCGGGGTTGTCCGTGTCTTTTTGATTCCGAGTAGTTGACACATCTCTTAGAAGATTCTTGACTCGAAGTTCCGCCCTTGGTCAGAATGCAATTCCAAGGGCACACCGAATCTGCTCACCCAATTGTAGACGATCTGCTCCGCCACGGTTCTGGCTTCCTGGTTAGGGATCGGAAACGCTTCCGGCCACTTACTGAAGTATGGACTACTTCAGTAAGTGGCCGGAAGCGTTTCCGATCCCTAACGAGTATATACCGATTACCATTGTCGGTTTCCGGATAGGGCCCTGCGATGCCAATGGCGATTTGTTCGAAAGGTACCCCCACGTTGTATTGGAGCATCTTACCTCGAGTTTTGATTCTCGGACCCTTGCTAGCTGCACACACGTCGCATTTTCTGCACCAGTTTTCTACATCTTCCTTCGCTTTTAACCAACAAAAACGTTCTCGTACCTTTTCTAGAGTCTTATTCACTCCCAAGTGGCCTCCGGACGCCCCGCCATGCATTTCCTGTAACACCTCCTTGACCCTCGTCCGCGGTACGACAAGCTGCATTACAAACGACTTTCCGTCGGACGATTCCCATTTTCTTCTAAGAAGACCTTCTTGGACATGAAGGGAGTCCCACTGCGCAAAATATGCCTTTAAGGTCGGGCTTCTGTGAGAGATGTTCTGATGATCCGGTTTCTCCATGTTCTCCTTCCAGGCCAAAATCGGCTTGATATCCGGGTCTTCCTTCTGAGCGTTCCGGATCTCATCTACGCTCCAGCCGGCGATAGGTTCGGCTCTCATTCTTTGGATGGAAACCAGCTCCCGTTCTTCCTGACGCGCACAATGTTTACAATCCGTTCTGCATGGTCTCCGGGACAGTGCATCCGCATTAGAGTGGAGTTTTCCTTTACGATGCTGTATTTTGTAGTCATAGATTTGCAGCCTTTCGATCCGTCTTGCGACCTGACCCTCAGGACTCTTGAACTGTAATAGCCATTTTAAGGCTGCATGGTCTGTGCGAAGAACGAACTTTCTCCCATAGAGGTATTTGTGAAAATGCTTCGTAGCCAAGATCAAAGCTAGAAGTTCCCGCCTTGTCACGCAGTAGTTCCTTTCTGGCTTAGAGAGCACCTTGCTGAAGTACGCAACCACCTTCTCTTGGCCCTCATGCACCTGGGAGAGTACGGCTTCTACCCCAACATTACTAGCATCTGTATCCACAGTGAACGTTTCCCCGGGAGTGGGGTAAGCTAGTATCGGGGCATCGCATAGCCGTTGTTTAAGTGCCTTGAAGCTCTTCTCGCACTCAATTAACCATTTGAATTGTTTTCCCTTTTCCGTCAACTGGTGCAGGCTCTTTGCTATCCCGGCAAAATCCTTCACGAACCGTCTGTAGTAGGTGGCTAGGCCCAGGAAGCTCCTTAGTTGGTGTTTGTCTTTGGGGACTGGCCAGTTTTTCACCGCTTCGACCTTCTCCGGATCGGTTCTCACTCCTTTCGCTGAAATTATGTGTCCCAGGTACTTGACTTCCGCTCTAAACAGGGCGCACTTCTTGGGGTTGAGCTTCAGGTGGGCACTTCGAAGCCTTTGAAACACATCCCTTAGATTGTCTCGGTGTTGCGCAAACGTTTTTTCTACGACGATGACATCATCCAAGTATACCAAACAGGTTTTCCATGTTAACCCTTGCAGGACACATTCCATCAATCGCTCGAAAGTCGCCGGAGCATTGCACAGCCCGAATGGCATTACCGTGAATTGCCATAGCCCATTTCCTGCGGTGAAGGCGGTTTTCTCCCGGTCTTCTGGATGGATCTGTACCTGCCAGTAGCCACTCTTCAAGTCGAGAGTAGAAAACCATCGGGCTCCTGATAGTGTGTCTAGCGTGTCGTCAGTCCGTGGCAGAGGATAGCTGTCTTTCTTGGTGACGTAATTGAGCTGCCGATAGTCCACGCAGAACCGCGTGCTGCCATCTTTCTTCTTAACCAGTACAACCGGTGATGCCCACGGACTTTTGGAACTTTCAATCAGACCTTCTTTCTCCATTGCCGACACCATCTCTGCAACTTCTGTCTGCTTTGCCAATGGAAGGCGCCTAGCAGGCTGATGAATTGGTCTAGTATCACCAGTGTCTATTCGATGTTGTACCAGGTGTGTACGGCCGTATTCTCTGTCCTGTGAGGCAAATACATCAGCGTACTCATTGATAAGATTCTCTGCCATAGTTCGCTGCTCCTGATTCAGCTCACTGGACTGGAGAATCGTCTCTCTCGTTTTCGCTGTCCGAGGTGATAGGAGAGGTTTTGGAGCATCACGTTCAGATATTGTTGCGACGGCGGTAATCGGCGTGCATTTTCCAGTCACCTCCCCTCGCCTTAGTTTGAAAGTGTGTGGTCTTGCGTTCAAAACTCTTACTGGAACCATGGTGTTCTTTGGTTCGACTAACGTCTTTCCCACGACGTAGTCTTGAGAATTCTTCTCTGGGTCTGGTTAGTATTAGTATTATTAGTATTATTTATTTATTTAGAGAATCTTTTACATTGGACTTATGTGTTAAAGTCTATAACAGTAAAAGTTAATTTATTAAATCTAAAGAATTCATATATTCGAATTTGATAATTATAAATTAAAAATTAAAATATTAAAATAAACTATGCATATTAACATTGGAAAAATTGGTATTCATTATTAGGTAAAAAAAAAAATAAAAAAAATAAAAAAAAAATAGCATTAAAGGAAAAAGAAAAAATTAAAAATAAACTCTCTTGTTACAAAATTCATGAATTTTTCTAAGCACCTTCAGTCAAATATTTAAATAAAACTTCATCAAATGACTTGGTTCCACGAAGCTTTCTGATGTCCATCGGTAGGGCGTTCCATTGTCTGACAACATAAACAAGATATTGGTTCTCGGAGTTTCTGCATGTAAACCTTGGTTGAATAAAAACTAGAGAACGAGGAGAAGTTGAGAACTGAAGTTTTTCATACAGATACTGAGGCTCTTTGCAAATTAAGATATTATTTAGTGTTTTTAGGGCGCAGAAATTGTAATAGGTGTGCAGGTCACAACCCAGAATTCTGTTAGTGTATCCAGAAATGTGATCAAATCGTTTAAGATTGTAAACGTAACGCGTAATGTTATTAAAGGCCACTATAAGATTCCTTCGTGTTTCTGAATTATGACAACAAAAAATTTGACATCCGTAGGTGGCAATTGGCAAAATTAAAGTTTTTGCCAAGTTAAGCCTAATATGCTGAGGTATAAACGTAAACATCCGTATATTTTGCTAATAACTCTCTGAATATGTTGGTCCCATGTGAGTATCGAATTGAACCAAATGCCTAGGTTTTTCGCATTTTCGACATATTGCAGAACAGTGTTACCTAGGTATAAAGCTGGGAAATAGCTACTGTCAAGCTTGTTTTTGTAGACTATTAAACATTTTGACTTCGTTGGATTTAGTTGTAGGTGATTTTTTGAGGACCAGTGCGAGATTTGCTTGAGGTCGTGATTAAGTTTGTCTGCTCCATCTTCTAACATTCCCAGCTTGCAGCTCAACCGAATCTGAACATCGTCAGCATATAAATGTATTGATGAGTATTGGACGACTTGCGGGAGATCATTAATAAACATGACGAAAAGCAGTGGCCCGAGAATTGACCCCTGTGGTACTCCTGACATAAGCTGTAAGTACCGGGAGGTGTTTTCACCATCCGATACGGCTTGACTTCTGTCACTTAAATATGAAAGAATTAGGTTAGCTGCGGAATTACTAAAATAGAAATTCCGCTTCAGTTTTAAGAAAAGTATTCCGTGATTGACAGTGTCAAATGCCTTTGAGAAGTCTAGGAGCCCAAGAAAGGATATTAAGTCGTTATCCATCGCACTTCTCAGATCATCTACTATTTTTAAAATAGCAGAGACACAACTATGGTTTTCCCTGAAACCTGACTGTTGGATATTCAATAGTTTATTAGTTTTAACAAAAATTGTCATTTGCTTATGAAGAAGTTTCTCGAAGACTTTGGATAAAAACGGGAGAATAGAAATAGGTCGAAACTCGGGTGGAGACAAACGGGTAGCAGGCTTTTTTAATATCGGTATAATCATAGCAACCTTCCAAGAAGAAGGAAAAGACGATGTCATTATGATTGTGTTAAAAATGTGTGTAAGGGTAGGAAGAATGTGGGGCAAAATCATTTTGATAAAGTGTGGATGTATTCCATCAAGGCTCATAGCTTTAGACTTTCCACAAAGTTTTCACAGGTAGGATTTTATTAAGTCGCTTTGCATACACCCTCTTCTTAGGTTCCCTTATTTTCATAGAAACACTGTTTCTTAAAGCCCGGAAAAGCCCATGAAACTCAGGGAGTTTAAAGCGTTTCCACCGTTTGTAAGCCAGGTTTC
The DNA here is from genome assembly GCA_963082735.1 of Pocota personata. NCBI lineage: Eukaryota > Metazoa > Arthropoda > Insecta > Diptera > Syrphidae > Pocota > Pocota personata. The sequence continues at coordinate 105,832,283 of OY720430.1, forward strand.
GTTGTTTTATGGCTTCTTGTATTTCAGGTGTAAACCATGTGATAGTATTTGTTCGAAGATGTTTTGTTTTTATCGGAACGTGTGTACTATAGAGATGACGTATGGCATTTTGCAAGAAATCAATTTGATCACCAGCAGAAGTCATAAAATAAACATCTTGCCAATTAACATGAAGAACGTCCTCTTCCAACTGATTTAAGTTGATTCCACTAAAATCCCTATTTTTTTGTTTTTGGTAGAGGGTGTTTGAAAGTCGCAAAGATCAAGTCGTGTTTTGAGAACGCGGACGCTGATAACTGAGTGTAAAGAAGTGTGTTTTCGGAGTTACTTGAAAGAATAAGGTCTAACAGGGTTGATGAAGTATTTGTGAAATGCGTTGGACTAATAGTGTTGATAGACCCTAGGCCAAGAGTGCTGATTTTGTTAGTAAATGACTGCGAAGTATTTTCAAGCAGGTCGCAGTTAAAGTCTCCGCACAGAATGATGTCGATATAAAGGGATGACAAGTCTTCTAGGACTGAGTAAAGTTCGGATAGATCCACACTCTTATTATAGCGGTAAGCTACTCCAAACAGTATTTTGTTTGGCCCATCATTAATTATCTCCACAAAGTAGTAGTCAATTAAAGAGGTAGCTTCAGATTGAGTGACAAACTCAACATTTATACAGTCGCGAATATACATTGCCACCCCCCCGGCGCCACGGCTTTTCCTATCAGCTCGATACAATTTGTAACCATTAATATCATACACAACATTGAGAACGTCGGATTGAAACCAAGTTTCAGATACACACAGTATGTCAACTTTCGACCCCATAAACACATCACGAAATTCGTCGATTTTGGGATAAAGGCTTTGTGCATTAATATGACATACCTGAAACCCTACACACTGCTTGCAAAGAATCTCAAGCATAACGCGCAAATTATTGTTCATGTTGTCAGTTGTAGAAACATTGTAACCACTAGTCATTTTCAAAGAAGATGAACAAAACTTCCACCATAGGACATGAGAAAAGCATAGCGCTAAAAGGAAATAGAAAAATAGATATTTGACCAAAGCACTTATAAGAGTTCGACATAGAGTACAAAAAAAAAGCAAAAAAAAAGAGAGTTTACAAACATATAAAATATATACAACAAAGAACACAGCTTACGGTGCACCAGTATGATCATCTCCATCGGCATCGGCAATTGAGTTTAAGCTTTCCAGTGAGCTAATTAAAAGTGTTTTATCTGCTGCAGTAACTCGAAAGCTTCTTACGTCGCTTCAGCACAAGAGCTTTCCGAAAAATGTTGTTATTGTATGACGTTAAACTTTCACTGACATGAATGCGGCTGTCAGAATCCATTCCAACATCACGAAGGCAAAGAAAACTGGTTTTGTTAGTTTTCCACCGCTGATGAATAGATTTTAGCAAAGTGTTTTTATTTCCAGCTGTTTTAAGCTGTGATGGCAGTATCGGAGGACGTTTGTTTATCCCTTGCGCGGAAAATATTTTGTGCGGTTCACAACCAACTGCCTGGTCTCGATCGCCATCTGTCCTTATATAGCAGAAGTTTCTGATAGCCAGAAACTTCTAGCAAATTCTTCGACCACGGGAACAAAAAAAAATTCTGATGTAATAATTCCAAGATGACAATCATTTCTTGCAGTTATAATTCTCTCTTATCCGTGATATTATACGTCTCTTATCGTAGACATGAACTGTGGAGACTAACCGCAGACACGAACCCCGAATGAAAAGACACTTTGGAATGGGCTGTAGGAGCGTAGTTATTATTATGTTACAGTATGTATATGATTTTTTTTGAATAACTTAAGGATTTTTTTTCTTTTTTTTATAATTTGCGCGCGCCAAAGGGAGTATTAATACCCTTTAATTGTTTCAGGGCATGGGCGTCAGGGAAAAGGGGGAAGAGGAACAGAGGAGGTACGTATGCACGTTGGCTTTGAATGTTTGAAGGTTGTAGTGATGGGAAAATACAGAGCCTGGTAGACCGTTCCCCTTCTACGCCCGAAGAGCAAGGACGTGAGTTAGGGAACGAATATAAAAAACTGAGGATACTGTCATCAGACAAAGAACGGAGTGGATTAGAAGTTGCAGACAAGGGATCATTTATAAAAATAAGAAAGAGAGTCGGAGACAAAACAGAGCCTTGGGGAACACCAGCATTTATTTGGTGAATTGCAGACTTGAAGCCGTCCAAAACAACTTGTATTGAACGCCCCGAAAGGTAATTTCTAATCCATTGAAGAAGAGACTCATCGATGCCATATGCACGCATTTCGACAAAAGAGCCTGATGCCAAACTCTGTCAAATGCTTTTGAAATATCAAGCGCTACCATCATGGTTTCGCCGAAGTGATGGAGAGATTGGTTCCACTTCTCGGTGATATATGCCATCAAATCACCAGTGGACCTGTTGCTACGAAAACCATACTGCCGGTCATTAAGGAGTTTTCGTGAATCGAGATATTTCATAAGCTGACGATATATCAGCGTTTCTATGACCTTGGAAAGAAGGAACGTAAGTGCAATGGGTCGGTAATTGGACGGGGAGGAAGATTCGCCTTTTTTGGGGACGGGCTGGACAAATGCTGTTTTCCATCTACTCGAAAAGAGCCCTGAAAAGTAGGACAGACAGAAAAGCTTACGCAGAGGTTTTGCCAGCGTAGAAGAACACCTCTTCAGAACTATGGGGGGGATACCATTTGGACCAGCGGATTTGTGTATGTTAAGACCTTTGAGTACTCCTGCAAATGTACGAGTGCGAAAGTGGACTTATCCCATGGAAAATTTGACGCTCTCAAATACAGGTGGAGATGAAGCATTATCTGGTAGCGTGGAGTTCGCTGCAAAGTGAGCAGCAAGCAGATTAGCTTTGTCTAAGGAGCTGATAGCTGGAATGTCATTGTAAATGAGCGTGGGGATGGCAGACGAGCCAGAATTTTTAATATTTTTGACGAATGACCAAAAATGTGTACTACCTTTGGGACATTGTAGGATTTTTTGCCTCAATTTTTGGTCATGTAAGAATTTTACACGTCGAATATGGGCATTGCAGTCTTTTCTGGCTTGTTTAAACTTCTTTCGGTTTTCCTGACATTTGTTGGCTTTATAAGACCGAAAACTTACTTCTTTCAACCTGATAGCTTCTTTACAGCTCTAGTCAAACCACGAGTTTGCCTTAGGTTTAATGCTCTTTATTCTGTTAGGAATAAAGTCATTCATACCTAAGAATATAGTGTTAGTGATCATATCAGCAGCGGCATCCACATCGTTATCGAGGAAGCATAGCGACCAGTTAAAACTCTTAAAGAAGCTATTAAGGCCGCTCCAATTGGCTTTCTCGTATTGCCATACTTTTCTTTTAGGAGTTTTTCCTTTAACTGAGTGGTCGGAGTACGAGAATTTAGCTGATACGATATTATGGTCAGTCCGACCTAGAGGCGCTAAAACATCAATAGTGTATTTATCAGGGTGCGAAGTAAGAAACAAGTCCAAAGTGTTGGCGGAATGACTTTCAATGTCCGGTATACGTGTAGGCTCATTTACAAGCTGAGTCAAATTGTTTGCCTCAGCGAAAAGTTCAACATACCTTCCTTCGGGTGTTGTCTGGCCAGAATATTGAAGCCACTCTGAATTGTTTATATTGAAATCGCCTGCAATGACGATTTCAGTATGAGGGTACAAGGAGACAATTTGAGTGATGGAATCGGACAGCGCATCAAATTCGTCAAAAGTTGAGTTGCTGTCCGCACTAGGGTTTCTATAATTAAAGCAGTAGTGAATTTTTTAAGGACGGTGAATTTTAGCCATTTGAAATTAAATTTCGGGTTGGAACAGTGGCCATACTGTGGTGGAACTTGATAAGCAATATCACTATGGACGTAAATGGCGAGGCGACGGTGGGGAAAGAATAATGAACTTAGTTATATCCAGGCAGTTTCAAATCGGAAGATTCTTCAACTACCTGTGTTTCACTTAGTGCCAAAACAGCTGGTTTATGGGAATGGGCGTGAGCGTACACATCAAAGAAATTCATTCGAAGCCCACGAATGTTGGTAAAATCAACCCTAAATTCCCTCATCACTGCAACATAGAAACACAATGCAGACATTTTGCAAATAGGTCTATAATTAGTTACATCCTGTTTGGATCTAGATGTAAAAACTGGAGAAAGGAATGAAATATTTCATTCATCCAAAAAATCACCACAAGCAAGAAACATATTAAATAAATAAGTAAGTGGTTTGGCCAACGCCATCGCACATCCCTGTAACAGTATAGGCGGGAAACCATCTGGTCCCTCGTTCTTGTTTGAGTCTATTTGAAGTAAGGCCTCTTCACATTTAAGTGAAGGGACCCAATGTCTAAGACTTCACATACATCCGGTAGTCCACCATTGGAAGGAGTACTAAAGGAATAGACGATATAATAATAGTAATTCGCAAACAAATTGCAAATCATAGATGAATCACAGGTCGTTGTACCTGAGTAGCTCATACAGTTTGGAAGACCATTCGTCTTGCGCTTCGTATTAATGTAACTCCAAAAATGGCTACTATCGCTTTTTAATCTTGATTCAGATGATAAAATGTATTCGCGATATAACACTTTGTCAAGGGAATCAAATTCTCGCTGCTTGTTGAAGTAACAAGCACGTAGCATTGGATTTCCCCTATTGCACTTGTATAATTTATATGCTTTATTTTTTAGATTTTTTAAGTTAGAAAGCCTCTTATTAAACCAAATAGGACTACAATTGCTTCTTGATCCCTTTTTGGGAACAAATTCGACTATCCCATGTTTCAGAATTGAAACAAATGACCGATACGCGTTTTGTGTATTAGAGGAATTAAAATTCATTGCACTAAAGTTTGCTTTTTTATAATTATATACAAGAGTATTACCAACATTCGTCTTCAATATGTAATTAAAAAAATTTAAATTTATGTCCAAAGCATAATGAAAAATTGAATTCCTCAACAAAGGAAAACTTGACTTCTCAATAGATATACTAATTTCTTTATCAACAAAAATTAGATCGAGTATGATTTCAATCCATTTGGATAACTATTGACTTGAATTAAATCATACTAACTGAAAAAATCTATAACTGCTACTTCTATATCTGTATTAACATTTAACGGTATTAAATGCTTGTCATCTACATCAAGTATCCATTTAATGTAACTTATATTAAAATCACCAGCACATAGTACGATGATTGCAATTCAATTTGTCTAAAACAGACCCAAAATTATATAGATGTAAATTGTATAACTCTAGATAACTCTTTGGCGGAATATAGCTAGCCATTACAAACAATTCAGTTTTTTTCATCTAGACTCAGGCTTACACATCACCTGGTCAACGTCAAGATTATAGACCGATGGTAATAAATTCGATTTCAATTCAATTCTGCCTGCAAAATAAAACAGATCGGATCGCAATCAACACACCACCACCCTTCTCTTTTACAGTCGCTAAGTAACTGCGATCTTTTCTAAACACATTGTATATATTAGTGTTAATAATCTCAGGTGTTAGATGACTCTCAATTATACCGCTTTCAGTTATAATAATGATATCATAAAAACTCGATGAAGAAGAGATAAAAATTGAATCTAATATTGTTCTTAAACCATCTACGTTTTGATAATATATTAATAAATTATTTTTATCAACTGACGATATGTTGACTAATGTTGACGGAATAGTATCAGGTGCATCAGTCTCAGCAGAAACATCAGCAGCATTGCCTCTTTTCATTAAATTGTAGTCATCATGAGGTTATGTTCTCGTTTTTTGGCTGGTTAATAAATTTGTTTACCTTAACCGAGTACGGCCAAATTGTGGAATTATTGAAGATGGAGGTAAAACTATCGGCTGGCACACTCAATTTAAAGTTGACGTGCTTTATGTCTGACAAGGCAATCCCCTTTTTCAACAATTTAAAGCATTTAAATTGACCAGCCGGAATATTAGTTCTACTGGAAATATGATGAACTATATCTTCTGGTTTCGCATCAATGCAAAATTTGGATATATGCAACCATTTAGATGAAAAGATCGCATTTAAAGGTGCGTTGTGATCACTTCCAACAATTACACGCTGTCTATTTTGGTTTAATTTACTGCGCTTCACAAGATTCCAATCATCATCGCTTTTGTTTACATTTTTATTTTTGTCAACATCAGCGCATGATTTTTCTCCAGCGACGACGTTAGATGGTAGGGCAGCAACAGTCTGTTTACCAGACAGTACGGTGATAGCATCATCCTCCTTCTCTTCACTCTCAGCAGCGGCAGCTGATATAAGATGAACAGTACCAACAGCCTGCACATCTTCATCATTAGCGACTAAATCACTAGAAACAGCACTAGGGTTATCAACCTCCGAACCACTAGCGGCAGAAGCTTGAGATGGTAGAACAGCTACAACGGCGATGGTGACTGTTTGACGATCGTCGCTCTCAGATTTCCGTGCACTAGCAGTGGGAGTGTGATGGACTTTACTCAGTTGAGTTTTACCAAAGCTCTTTCGCATGGTAGATGGAGAGTTCTCGTTGTGTTTTGCACCAATGCTCAACACAGCTGAAGAAAATTTATTTTTTATATTAGAATAGAATAATCAAAATAGATGACTTTTTCTTTTCTTTGATTTAGGGTGGATACGCGCATGCCGGGTTCTTACACTTGATGCACTTAGAATTCATAATAAGCTAAACAAAAGTACGACTGTCGCGATTGAAAGCTGAACAAAGAATGTATTTTCACTAAATTTATGGATTTTTTTACGTTTTATGCTTTTTCTTACTTTAATAACTTTGTTTCCTTTTCATAACTTTTCCATAACTCAGCAACAGAAAAGAAATTAAGAAGAGACCGCTTCTAAGTCCAAGGAAATTATAGGACTACGAATACACTTTCAACTTTTTTACACGTGTGGAGGAAAAATATGTGCAAACTGAGGAAAAAAAATACGAAATCATGTTAGTCTCTAGTTTACAAACCAACCCTCACTTCTTCTTCATTTTGTTCTCGAAATTTAAAAGTTAACCCCATCAATATCTGGAAAAGTTGGATAAGGAGGAAGGAATTGAAGGATTTTTTTAGATTCTGGAAGCCTTAGACATTAGTGGCAATAGGACGATGTCATAAGATCTCTGACTTACGGATGTGCTGCTTTCACGTCTATTAATTTCCGGTCACGCGCGATTTTGCTAAAAACCCTTGAGTATGAGAAAATGTATACTAAATTTGCACACTATTCAAGAGTAAAGCAGTAGGATCTACCTTTCATGTATGCTGCTACACAGATAAGTACTTGATTCCAAGCGCTTCGATATGTACTTATGTATGTGCATATATGTCCTTCAAATGTTTCAGGGCCTTCAACAGAAAGAAAGACATTGGCCTGTAGCCTTAAAGGTGACGTGACGTTTTTATAGCTTTCGGAAGTAAAATGGCATACAACGGTTCTTTAGGAACCTAGCCCACCTTAAAACAGTATTTTACAAATTGTTTGAGCCACAGAACCACAACTTCATTGACTCCTGCAGCATCACTTATTGATATTCAAAGTCTACTCCCGACGTAAGATGCGAGAAAGGTTAACTATCCTTTAATACCTCCTTGTAGACCTCCAAAAATGTTTCCAAGAGTTTTTCCTTGCGGACTTGAAAATAGAAACGGAAAATTTAAGCAATGTAATAAATTCACCCTGTAAATTTGAACTTGACTTTCGCTACGTTGGTTTCCTTTTTCCTACACTATTTTGCTACGTAAATATTTTTCTTTGAGACAGCACTGAGTATAACGTTCTCTTCTTTTAAGTGACTTTCCCTGGGGACGCTGTCGATATCCTCAAGTGATAGTAGCAAAAAATTCATATGATATGCATTTTATTTATGAATATTCTCCTATTCTTTTTTTTTTCCTTCACACTATTTTGCTACGTAAATATTTTTCTTTGAGACAGCACTGAGTATAACGTTCTCTTCTTTTAAGTGACTTTCCCTGGGGACGCTGTCGATATCCTCAAGTGATAGTAGCAAAAAATTCATATGATATGCATTTTATTTATGAATATTCTCCTATTCTTTTTTTTTTCCTTCACAATTTGCACGTGTGAAAGGGGATAGGTAAGTTAACACAATGCGTTCACAGCGGTCCCATACCGCTGACCCAGCAATATTATAGAGCCCACATGCCGATGACCCAGCAATAATCGTCATTATTGCTTTAGGGTCATCACCTTCAATGAGACCAACGAAAGTTGGGCGACAAAGTTGTGCACCCGCAACGAAATATCTTGCACGAGCTGCAAGATCGGCATTTCGATCGGGTGGTGTGACGGATCGTAGGGTTTTAGGCCTCAGAAGTAGAGTGAGTTGTTGATTGGATTCGGATTACTTAAACTACTCTCAGCTAAAGCTGGTGCAGAGAATAAACTCAATAAGTAAAATTGAATTTGTCTTTAATTGGCGCCCAACGTGGGGCTTTAGTTGTGTTTTTTAAATAATTGTGTTTTATAAAGAATTAATTGGGCTCTTATCTCGACAACGCTTACATAATTTACAAGGGCAACTATATAAAATAAAACCCCACAACAACCTCAAGCAGCGCGAGACGATACTGACCAATCATCACCAGATTATTCAATAAATAAGATTTTGAATTGAAGAACATGTAAGTGATTGCTCACTAATTATTATTATTGATTACCCAGTATTAAGCAAAAATTATTAAAATAAATTTTGTGCCAAGTAAATTGTGTAACAGCAAGTGTTATCGATTAAAAGCTACTGAATACTACCGTGTTATTGTTAAATGTTTTTTTATTGCAAACTAGTTATGGTATCCGTTAACTGGAGAGTTTAGAGATTAATGAGTGATAGTAATAGTGAACTGCGTCGATTGCTTGACGACCTTAAGAACTTACAAATTAGCGAAGGCAAAACGAAAATGAATGCTGCAGAGTTGCAAGCTCTAGTACAATCCGCAGTGCGCGGTGCACTCGAGACTCAAAGGGAAGAATTCAATAGGAAATTAGATGAGGTAACTCAAAGGCTTTCAAGCGCAAAGAAACCAGAAGTGGAAATGTATCAAGAATCGAAAATAGTTGAGGGCGTTAAATGCGATGAACCTCTCGACATAGTTAAATCCTTACCAGAGTTTGATGGAAAGCAGGAAATCTATGTGTCCTAGCGACAGGCGGCACATTCCGCCTACAAACTTTTTGAGAAATACGACGGTAGTTCAAGGCACTACCAGGTAATAACCATAATCAGAAATAAGATTAGGGGCCCGGCCGACGCTGTTTTGGCCTCATTTATATACAGTTCCAAATTTTAAGGCTATTATAGCCAGTTTAGATTTTACTTACGCCGACAAAAGGTCAGTATACTTGATCGAACAGGAATTAAGTACCCTGAGACAGGGTAACTTAACCATCCTACAGTATTACGACGAGGTTGAGACGAAGCTCACGCTGCTAACGAATAATGAGAAATACAGAGCAGATGCACTTCGAGTGTTCATATCTGGATTAAAAAAATCTCTAAGCAACGTCTTGTTCGCAGCCCGTCCATCAGATTTGCCTGCCGCTCTGGCATTGGCTCAAGAAGACGAGTCTAACCACGAGAGGTACATGTTCGCAACGAACTATGCAAAAAACTCTGAGGAGAAAGAAAAGAAAATCGACCGCAAGGTATGGATAGAGTCAATGACAATGTTAAAAATAATAGTATTAGTTATAATAGCCAGACTAACAACCCAGGCAATCTGGAATCGGGCTGGTTATGGCAATCAAATGCAGGGTAATAGTAATCAGGGCCCTAACAAGCGCGAACCGGTAGAAAAAATGGACGTAGATCCCACATCGTCGCGTTTCCGACGACCGACTTATAATACCTATAACCAGGGGCAGGGACATAGATTTAAGGGGTCAAATAGCTCCAAAAGGCAATCGGGGCAAAGGTGTCAAAGGATTAACCACTTGTCTACGCAAGACTCCCGGTCTTTCATGATTATGAGACCTTGGCTGAATCAGAAGCAGCCGAAACAGAAGTAGAAGCACTCGCCTCCGATTATGTAAATTTTTTAGGGTTGACTTCCTGCTGCCGTTCATACAAAGAACTATAGCGGAGAGGCATATGAAGTTTTTAATTGATGCTGGTGCTTCGAAATATTATATGAAGCCTCTGCAGGAAATAGGGAAATTCATGCCTGTTGACGCCCCTTTCCTGGTAAAGTCGATTCACGGTTTTAATAACATTAAGTACAAATGCTTTATAACTATGTTCGGAATGAACAGTCCCTTTTTCATACTTCCTGGCCTTGCGGCCATCGATGGAATAATTGGTCTTGATCTGCTAACGCACACAATCTGTTTAAAAAAAAGGGTAATTCACTTTGACTCCGGAGCGAAGACAATTAAATTCTACAAATGTGAGAATGTAAATTTTACAAGAATAGATGATATAGAGGTTCCCCCAACGGTGAGGTCTGATTTTCTAAAAATTAAGGTTAAGGCATTTGCAGACTCTAACGAGTTGCTGACATTTAATAAAAGCATTGTCGCTACTATTCGCACCGAAAGTAACGATCCCATTTACTCAAAACTGTACCCATACCCTATAGGAGTGACTGATTTCGTTAATAACGAAATGAAAGACCTTTTTAAAGAATGGCATCATTAGGCCATCTAGATCCCCTTATAATAACCCCATCTGGGTTGTGGATAAAAAGGGCACTGATGAGTTGGGTAATAAAAAGAAGCGTCTAGTAATAGACTTCCGTAAGCTCAATCAAAAAACAATTGACGACAAATACCCTATTCCTAACGTTATGGTAATTTTATTAAATTTAGGTAAAGCGAAGTACTTTACAACTCTTAACCTAAATTCCAAATATATTCTCTTATATAAAATATTCACGTAATAGATTAAGTAGCCATTAATATAGGTTTTTTTTTTTTAAAAAAAAAAAAAAAAAAACCTTAGCAAACTAGCCAGTAGATATACGTTGGGCCCCTATTGTTGAGCCAACATTAAATTTATAGTAATAAGTCTAATTTTAAGCCAATTTGTAAATAGAACGACTGAATAATAAAAATTCCTTAATCTGAATCTGAATCTCTTAACCTAAAGTCACGATTTCACCAAATCGAGCTCGCAGAGATCGAGAAAAAACTGCGTTTTCTGTAAGCGCCAGAAAATATGAATCCTGCCGATTCCCTTTCGGTCTAAAAAATGCGCCCAGTATTTTTTAAAGGGCTATAGATGATGTCTTTCGCGAGCAAATTGGAAAAACTTACTATGTTTACGTCGATGACGTAATCATCTTCTTCATGTTAAGCACATTGATGGGGTTCTACGAAATTTGTACGAGGCCAACATGAGCGTCTCACGGGAAAAGTCCAACTTTTTCAAAGGAAGTGTGGAGTACCTCGGTTTCACAGTGTCAAGTATCAGAACGAGTCCGTCCAAAGTAGAGGCGATTCAAAATTATACCGAGCCTTCGTCATTGATGCTTTATTAAAGATTTCGCATCCATAGCTAAACCTCTGACTGACATCTTGCGCGGGGAAACGGCAAGGTAAGTGCCCACCAGTCAAAAAAAATTAGAATCAAATTGAATGACAAAGAATTACAAGCCTTTAACAAATTGAAGGATATTTTGATATCAGAAGATGTCACGTTACTATATCCAGACATCAGGAAGCCTTTCGATTTAACGTCAGATGCTTTCTCACATGGGCTGGGAGCGGTTTTGTCCCAAGACGGGAAACCACTAACAATGATTTCGAGGACACTCAAGGACAGGGAATTGCACTTTGCAACCAATGAAAGGGAACTTTTGGCCATTGTATGAAAAATCTGCGTAACTACCTCTATGGAGTAAAAACTCTTAACATCTTCACTGATCACCAACCCCTTACATTTGCGGTTTCAGACCGAAACCCAAATGCAAAGATAAAGCGCTGGAAAGCATTTATTGACGATCATATTGTCGCGACAAAATATTGACGCTCTGGAGGACCAAGCAGTTTCTGACGTTGCCACAATTTACAGTAAACTATCCCTGAGCTACACGATCGATACAACAGAAAAACCAATAAACTGCTTTAAAAATCATATACTTATAGAGGAGGCGCCAGTCGCCTCAACTCGTACTTTCATAATTTTCGGAGAAAAATGCAGGCACTTCATATATTTCTCAGATAGGGACACACTTACACACAGTGAAAGATATGGTAAAACCAGATGTGGTCAACGCAATTCATTGCGTACTACCGATTTTGGCCCTCATTCAGCACAGGCTCATCGAGTTATTCCCAACAACAAAGTTTTGGTATTCTAAGGGATTCGTGGTAGATATTTTCGACAAAACTGAGCAAAAAGAAATTATAACTGCAGAACATAATCGGGCACACAGAGCTGTCCAGGAAAACGTAAAGCAAGTTTTACGTGACTACTTCTTTCCAAAAATGACCAAACTAGCAAATGAGGTCGTCATCAATTGCAAAATATGCTCAAAGGCCAAGTACGACCGAAACCCAAGGAAGCAACTAATCGGCGAGACGCCAATCCCATCATGCGCAGGCGAAATCCTGCATATTGACATGTTTTCCACAGACAAAAAATATTTCCTAACTTGTATTGACAAGTTTTCCAAATTCGCGGTGGTTCAGCCGATACAGTCCCGTACGATTGCTGACGTGAAAACACCAATTCTGCAGCTAATGAACATTTTTCCTTAAACAAAACCAATTTCTGTGACAACGAAGCATCTTTGAATTCCGAGACCATAAAGTCAATTTTGCTAAATCATTTTAACGTTCACATAGTTAACGCCCCACCTTTACACAGCACGACTAATGACCATTGCGAGACATCTCAAACTCGAAAGAAAAATCGAGGACACAGTCGACCTAATACTACAAGCTACTATAGAGTACAATAGAACCATCCATTCAGTCACTAACCTAAAACCTCTTGATATAATTCACTCTACCCCAGTCGAGTTTAGGGAGAAAATAAAAAATAAGGTTCAAAAGGCACAGGAAGTGATATTGCAAAAACACAATGGATCAAGGTAAAATAGGAGCTTTCGAGTTGGAGAAAGGGTATTAGTAAAGACCAATATAAGATTAGGCAACAAACTTACACCACTGTATGTGGAGGAAAAAGTGGAAGCAGACATGCGGACAACAGTTCTCATTAAAGGGAGGGTGGTCCACAAGGACAACCTAAGATCGCAAAGAGTAGAATAGATTAGGTATAAATTGTTTAATGGGCCCGGTTTTAAAGGTAGTTGCCGGTACCCCCGACTTCGACGACTTTGAGTGGATAAAATTCACGCAGGCTCAACTCACCGAATCAAACAACAGGCAGGTACTAATAAATACAAGAACACAGGAACAAATTAATAAGTTAACAGACACCGTAAATAGTATTCTGGCAATATCTAAAAAGGAGCATGTTGATACTGCTCACTTTTATGAAATTTTGTTAGCAAGAAATAGATCAATGAAATAGAAAATTTAATGCTGTCAATAACATTTGCAAAAATTTATGTAATAAATCCAACGATTCTTGATGACAATGACTTAAAGTCAATAATTAATGACCAATTCACAAATGTCAGTGTAACAGAACTAAAGGAATTAGCTAGTGTTAAAATTTTACAAAATGATAATGTCCTACATTTTCTTATAAAATACCCTAGACCTAAGTTAATCTGTAAGAAAGTTAGTATTTTTCCCGTCTCGCATGGCGGAACGATCCTCCACCTCACCGACAACAACGTAGTACCAGAATGCAATAACCAAGTGCTGGCGGTTGGAGATTGCCGGCCAACGACTACATCGACATTCTGCAAAGAGGTACCAAATGAGACATGCGCCCAACAACTGTACTCTGGGGGCATAACACACTGCAACACTCAACCTAACCACATGGGTCCTGTAGTGGTGGTCGATGATGGCATTATTATAATCAATGACAGACCAGCCGAGGTGAGGGAGGCGAACGATGTCGAGAAAACTATCATCGGTACATACTTAATCACTTTCGATGATGAGGTCTATGTCAATGGATCCAAATATGTGAATCGCAACAACATCCAGAAGAGAAGGCCGGGTACCACAACATTAGCGCGACTAAATATCACAGGTCACCAGGAGATACTGAGCTTGCCAGTTTTGCATAAAATGAATGTGGAAAACCTGCGCTACATTGACGAGATGAAAACGAAAATAATAACAGTACCGGTGCTCAAACTGAAGCAACATCAGAAGAAAAAACACCAACAACTCGATCTTCAGAATGCCATGAAGGCCCTGGGAAAGACCGGGAACGGCCTTCACTTAAGAGAGGGAGGAGTTAACACAAGAGTATAACATCTAATCGCCCTAATCCAAGCAACAACAACAACAACGTTACGCCAACACTATCCACCTACGGTGACAGCAATGCAGGTGATCAAACAATTACAATGCAAATGCTTTTCAGTGAAATCTTGGAACTTAAGCATGTTATTATGGAGTCACTGAAGAAAATTCAATCTCTTGAAGAAAGCAATGCTTCTCTTTGTAAGAAAGTGGTGCTACTGGAGAGTAAAATAAACTCTCTGGAACAGAAAGAGAAACAGTGCGCTGTGGATATCATTGTCCTTTCTGATGTTAATGCTTCTAACGTTATAGAAAAAGTCAACAAATTGTTTACTGCAATGGGAGAACAATCCACCTCAGAAGACATCGTCTCGTGTTTTGTCAAGAGTGTGAATGTAGGGATCAAGAGCAAATCGGCCAATATTGTGTGCATTAAGTTTTCGTCTCTCTCGCGGAAAAACGTTGCAATGAGAAAAATGCGATTAAACAGAGACAAAATTTCTAATGAGCTTCTTGGTGTAAATAACAACTGTGTCGGCGGAGATGGCAGGAAAGTGACACCAACAGGAAAATCTATATGAATGATTGTCTCACTGTCTTTACAAGATCTCTACTTAATAAAGCCAATGAACTCAAACAAAACAACAAATGTAAATTTGTTTGGGTGAGAAATTCAACCGTACTCATCAGAAGAAAGGAAGGTGATAAAGCAACAAAAATATATTTATTTGAAGATTTACAAAAAATTGAGGGGGTTTGTAATTAACTTTCAATTGTTTTAATATGATTAATCCTAATAATAACTTAAATAATAATTTTTGTATATCTTCTCCAATTAATAATAATAATAATGTTAACTTTTCTTTTTTATCGGAACATTCTAATTGCTACTGTATAGATCATTCAAACAATGAACAATCTTCTGGTTTTTCAGTAATCCATCAGAACATTCGCAGTTTGAGAATGAATTTTGATGCATTTTTCATTCATCTTTCCTCTTTAGACCACTTACCAGATTTAATTTTTGTTTCTGAAATTTGGATTTTTAAAGACGAAATTTCTGATTTTAGTATTCCTAATTTTTTATTTGATGCAGCGTGCAATGATTCATATGCAGCTGGTGGTGTTGGAGTATTTTTTCAAAGTGGCATAGTAGGTAAAAAAATCCAAAAATATAATTTATATTACTGGAAATTTCTGGTATTTGCTATTGTTTTATTTGTGTTTATAGATTACACAAATGTTCAGTAAAATCCTTTATTGAAGAGTTTTCTTGGTTTTTGGAATTTCAAACTTGTAAAAATATAATTTTGCTTGGCGACTTTAATATAAATATTCTGTCTGACTCAAGAGATGTCGATCACTTCTTGACGACTCTATCTGCGTTCGGTTTTGAATCTTTGCTGGCCCAGCCCACTCGTTTAAACTCGTGTTTGGACCACATATTTGGGAGGGTTCATCGAAATAACAAAATGAAGTTCAAAACTGCGTCATTTGACCTGAATTTAACGGACCACTGCTTAACTACTATTCAAATGGATAGTTATGTTCCGCGTACCAAACCAAATGAATGTGAAACATTCGCTAAAATCAATTACAATGTTCTCAGAAACCGTTTGAATTTTGAATTTTGGGAAGAAGTTTTTAACACAGCTGATCCCTCAATAGCCTTCGACATATTCTTAATGAAGCTGCAGTCTCACATTACGAACAGCAAACAGACACAAAGTAACACAAACAACAAAAATAAATGTCTGAAGCCATGGATGCTCTCTCACTTCAGAACAAAATTCGAAAAAAAAAAGGCTCTGTCTTCGAGTTAGAAAACACCCAAATAATACTAGACTTAAACAATATTACGAAAAGTTAAATAAAGAGCTTAAATTGGAAGTCCCTTATTGCAGAGATAATTATTTTCGTAGTAAATTAACAGCAAGTCTTGGTAATTCCAAAAAAGAATGGCGTGTTGTTGATGAAATTCTTAATAGAAAATCTTCAGAGGTGGATATAGTTTTGAACGTCAACAACTCAACTATCTCTGACCCTTTGAAAATTGTTGAAAAAAATTTCGTTTCAAATCTCTGATGTTTTATGTTTTATTTTTAATAGTAGTATTCAGTTAGGAAATTTTCCGCAATCTTTAAAAACGGCAATAGTAATGCCACTTCATAAAAAAGGCGACAATACAATTTTAAATAACTATCGTCCTATATCTTTGCTGTCGGTATTTTCAAAAATATTTGAGAGGGGTATTAAATCTAGAATATTGTCATTCCTAGAAAGAACACACTTTTTCAGTGATTGCCAATTCGGTTTTAGAAGCGGAATGTCTACTGAATCTGCACTGCTGAAACTAACTGGTGAATTATATCACAGTATTAATTCATCAGAGATTCCGGCTTCATTGTTTATAGATATCACTAAAGCTTTTGATATGGTGGATCACTCAATATTATTAAATAAACTTTTGCGTATGGGTTTTAGGGGCTATACTTATGACTGGTTTGTTTCATATTTAAAAAATCGCAGGCAAATTGTGAAGATCAAGAATATTTACAGCTCTCCGAAAAATATTTTGGTTGGTGTTCCACAAGGGTCAGTTTTATGTCCTATTCTGTTCTTAATATATGTAAATTCTTTGTTTATTCAACCTTTTAAAGGTAAAGTTACTGCCTTTGCTGAAGATACTGCGCTTTCATACTCAAATAAAAGCTTGCTGAATATTTTATCGGATGTAAACTATGACCTCGATTTACTGAGAAAATGGTTTTCCATACACAAGCTCACAATAAGCGATAAAACGAAATTTATGATATTCAATATCAACAGTAAAATTTGTGATGATTTGTCGTTATTCTATCACTCTCCGAGTTGCACACGCTTTCGCTTATTTAATAACGATGATATTACTTCCTCCTTTAACAATTTAAAGTCTTGTTGCAGTACTTGTTTTAAAGTTGAGTGCGTTGACAATTTTAAATATTTAGGTATTGTCTTAGATAATAAGCTTAGTTGGTATAATCATACAAGTTATCTTAAACAATATCTTAACAAAGTGGTAAGACAACTGTATCACCTAAGCCTTTATTGCCCACAATCAATTTTAAAACTTGTATATAATGGTCTATTAAAAACTAAATTGGAATATGGTATTCCTTGTTGGGGTGGTGCATTTTTTAAAAAATAATGAGCCTTTACTAATAAAACAAAAACATGCAATTCGAATCTTATGCCGAGTAAACTCCAAGTTTTAATTTGTTCAGAAACCTTGAAACTCTTCCTCTAAGGCATCTCTACTGCTATAAAGTCCTAAAAATATTTTTCCAAAATGCGGGTTTTTACTCAGTCAGAAATATCGAAAACTATAATTTGCGAGAAAATACTAGAAATTTTTTAACCGTTCCTGCAGTTCATAAAGTTCACTTTGGACGATTTTACTTTGCTACCGCACCCCGTTTGTTCAACCTACTTCCAGATACTATGAGACGTGAAAGAGTGAAAAATGCATTTCTTAATGGTATTCAAAAATGGGTACTGTCTTTTGACTACTCAGCTATAAATAGTTTGTTTATAAATGAATTTTGTTCTTTGAATGTCTAATTATTCTTTTATATTTTGGTCTTCTAAATTATTATAACTTTTTGCTCCCTCATTGGAACTCCCCATCAACTAATTCAATATTTTATTTTTTTGTAGACTGCTTGGTGCATTCAACTCTTGTCATTTGGGCAATAGATTGTACCTAACTATTTTATTTTAATTAAACAATGAATTTGTAAAATCAAAGTTTTGTTAATGAATATAAGTGAAATAAAGCATACATAAAGCATAAAGCAAAGCATAAAGCATAATAAACTCAATAAGTAAAATTGAATTTGTCTTTTATTGGTATACTAAATTTTTTCTAGATATCAAAAAAATAGTAATCTAGATTTTATGTAAAATTGCAGAATAATTGCTCCATATAAAAAATTAAAATATTAATCAAAATTCTCGAAAAAAGTATTTTTTTTTTTAATTTAACAATAAATTAAAGAAAACATGGTAATTATTAACTTTTTCAGGAAATGAAAATGCTGCTTACAGCCTTTCAGATTAGACTACACCCTTCAATATCCGACACAATTGACAGTACTTAGAGGTATTTTCTGTATTCGAGGCACAAATGTTAAAATATATATTAATATGACTGCAGTGCAACACTTATGCATTCCCCCGCACGAGTCTAGTGGATGTACAAATCCACGCTCTAAATATTAAAATGGCTGCAGTGCAACTCTGGTGGATTTCCGGACACGGATCTAATGGATTTTTTTTACGAAATTGATTCAGATTCGTCACCTACGTATATGGTTAGGACTATAGTTACTGGGGCAACCTGTATTTTGCATATTGGCTTAGAGTACGTACAACTACATATGTATGCTCAATAGGGATGATGCAATGCTGGTCTATCTTTAGAGTGTATTTTTTATAAGATCCGATTTTTATAAGCCAGTGCAATAAAGCGGAATTTTTGATGATGTGTCAACCACTATACACCGCTGCAAAGGGCTTCTTCATCTATCTCACAGCAAGTTGGAGTACTCTCCGCAGCAACATACAGTAACGAACATAGAAATCCGGACAGGGTAAAAAAATTCTTTAACTTCAATTATCTTGAGAACTAGCAGGTAGTTTTTTAGGATTTTGCATAAAAAGGACGTGATTCTAGTTCAATTTGTAATACTCGTAGTTCATTGAAAAAAAAGTAGTTTGAGTGAAAGTGGAAATAATTTTATTAATATGGAAAATAAAAAACAAAAGTCGAAATAATGACTTTAAAAAAAATAAAAATTAAGTGTTCATGATATAGCGCGAAAAGTGGGATTCAGCAAGTCGTCAGTGGCTGAATTCATCAAAAAATTCAAGGTAACGGGCTCATTGCAAAGAAAAAAGGGGTCGGGTCGGAGAAGATCGGCTTTTAAAACGAATAAGTCTGCGTGATCGATTTAAAACTGCTGAAGATTTAAGAACAGACTTTGTGGAAGCTGAAGGATCAGAGATAAGCTCACGGACTGTAAGACGAAAGCTTGAAGAAGCTGGCTTTATTGCAAGAAGACCTGCCAAAAAACCATTTCTAATTATACGAATGCGCCTAAAACGTCTCCAGTGGGCCAAAGATCATGAAAACTGGACCGTAAGGCATTGGAAAAATGTGATCTTCTCAGATGAGTCCAAGTTCAACATATTCGGCTCTGATGGAATACAGTCCGTGAGGCGAACAACTGGAGATGATCAATGATGATTGCGTGGCAACAGCCGTGAAACAATAAGGTTCAAGGATGATTTGGGAATGCTTTTCCTATCACGGCTGGCTCTAATAAATGGAACGTTGAACGCAGAAAAATATAAAAAAATATTAAAAATATTGAAATCTGCTACCGTCTTTAGAAGAACACTTATCATACTCAGATAAGCTGATTTTCTAAGACGATTCTGCGACTTGTCACCGGCAAGTTCCATTTTTTTTACCTTTCCCAAAATATTAGCAAAACGTTCATAAAGTTTTATTATTGTAAATGCATTTTTGCATTCCAGGTCAATAATTTTCCGAGAATAGTATTGCAACATTGGAGTGGCCTGGAAAAAGCCCTAACCTGAACCCGATTGAGAACCTTTGGTCCATAATTAAGGCTCAGGTAGCGAAGAAGAAGCCACAGACAATAACCGAGTTGGATAAATTTATTGAAAAAGTGTGGTATGAGGAAATCACACTGGATACTTTACACAGCCTGATTATATCAATGCCCGACCGGATAAAAACCGTAATAAAAAAAAAGGAGGGACTACAAAGTATTAAAATTTTCAGTTCTCGGAAGTTTGAAAAGCCTGTTTCCTGTAATAAAAATCATAAACTTTAGCAATAAAAACTATCATGATGCTTACACATTTACTCACTTGTTTTTCAATGAAACTTAAAACAATTTGAAAATGTTTGTATTAAAACCATTTTTTCGAAAATTGGTTTATTGTTTACAAATTAACGTCCGGTAAAGATTGATCTTGATTATCTTTAAAACCTCCAAAATTATTCTACTAAAATTATTTTTTCACTATGTCCGGATTTCTATGGCTCACAGGAGAGTGCTTGATGGCTTTCTGTCATGGACGGAGCCGACAGGTCTGTTAGTAAATGTATTCAAGTAGATCTAGTCCGTTTTTGTATATTGATTGATATCACATAAATATATTGATTACGAATTGTAAGTATAATTATTTGGCCATCGCTCGTTTTCGCATTGACCTTTATTTATTTGTTGCAAGTCTAATTGAGCGTTTGACGTAAAATGGTGTCGTCTTTGAAGGTGTATAATTCTCACAGAACACCTTGAGAGCGCTTAAGAATACTTTGTCTGGATAAAGAATGACATTCTTAATTTTTCATGGAAATTAATATAGCGATTTGTTCGATCTTCTGTTTTCCAAGGAATAATTCTGTGGTGCTGAGGTAAAATATTTAATCAATGGTTCGCTTTTCATTATCCTTATTGAGAGAGTGTTCCGACTATGGGGCATGATTAATGTATGTAAATTCCCTTTTGACTTGCTCCTATAAGGGCAAGTACTAGTTTTTTGAAAATTCTTACAATATCACTTCAAATGGGCGATGTAATAATTTTCTGAATTTGATTACGTCCCCAAGCTTTAAATCAAACCAGGAAGGAGTAGTTACATTAATTAGGAGTAAATTTCTGTGTCGACCGCACCTACTCGTAGCACAGTTAACTAGTCCCACCTAGAATCACTGAAGAACTAAGAAAACAACTGCGATTTACAAGAACGGCAACCTCTGTGACAACATTACTGTATAGTTTCATTTTATTCATGACCGTAATGGGTAATTAAATGCATACAAATACAAATCACCAACGCCACCGTCATCCTCGTTGTTCCTCGCTTTAGTTCAGTAAGACGACAAGGAATTGGAATAATGGAATCCATGACGAAGAGCAACTGAACACTAGTATGTATCCGTAGGTTGGTAATCTGTAGGTTATAGGCTGCATGTCGCTATCGATAGTAGAGATGTTCAGATGTAAACGTGTGGGAAGATTTGATATGATATTCGGTCTCTCGAGTCAATGATCTAGTTAGCCTTGGTAAGGAGAATAAAGCTTCCACACTTTGATTTAGAAATGATTGTGTGTGGTTAGACTTGCGGGTCTTTTTATTGTATTTTTTTTACCATATATACTCGCATTTCAACAAATTAACGTACGGTAAAGATGGATCTTGATTATCCTCAAAACCTCCAAAATTATTCTAATAAAATTAGTTTTTTTTCACTATGTCCGAATTTCTATGTCCGTTACTATATATTGAAAATGAATTGTTTATTTTTCTTTTATATTCTTAACACCAAATATAAATATCTACTTAAAAAAAGTTTAAAGTTTGAGCTTCAAAGCTCCTATCATTTACTATATACTAACCCACTTCTGCTTTCAACAACTTCTTAAACGCAACACACCATCCTTTCTAGACAATGCGAAAGTCATCAGCGTTGTATCATCTTACTTCACAACAACTGTGACTTCTTCGGTAGCTATTACCACCGCGATAAACAACTTCCGTATCCGTCTTTGACCAAATATCAAAAAAAAAAAATCCCTACAACACTCACCACACAAAAAAAAAAACAGGACGTCCCTTCACAATAAACACTGGCAACGTAAACACAACTAAATTAAAAACTGAAAAACAATCCATATTAGACTCATACTAAGTAAGCCTCGCGAAACAAACTCAAACAAGCACAAAACAACAAAAAAAAAATAAAAAAATGAATAAACAGCACTTGATAAAATAAAAAAAAAAATTTTAAAAAAAAAATACGTATATAATTACGTAAGATAGAGTAAGATAAATTAAGATAGAGTAAGATAAATTAAGATAGAATAAGGTAGTTTAAGATTTATTTTAAGGTAGTTTGTTAAGTTATATATATAAGAATAAAGAAAAAAAAAGTTCATTTACTAAGTTTTTTGTTGTAAAACTTTAATACGATACTGTACTTTAACTGTACCTATATCAAAGCATTTGTTGCTATTCTTGTTCCTTACATTTTTCTTTTGATAACAATACCATGTAATCAGTCTCTACAAATCTACCGAATAATAAACTACTCTTTTCTATTTCATCTGATTGCCTCTCTTATACCATATTCTAACAGGTTATGGGCCCAGGCTACGAAACAGACAAAGAATAGTTTTTTTTTTTTTTTGGCATATTTTTTTTTCCCGGTTCCTAGTTGAGATAATTTCGTAAGTCGATTTTTTTTTGCGTTTGCTGCGGTCGCGATGAGTTCGTTATACCAGATAGACAAATTCAACGGGGAAAATTATGGAAGCTGGGTGATCCACATGAAAAGTGTTCTTGTACATGCCGAACTTTGGTCGTACGTCGACGGGTCAAAACAGTTACCGGATGACCCGAAACCGGAGGAAAAATCTGCGTGGGAGGCTGCGGACGCGAAAGCTCTTGCGTCGATATTACTTAGTGTAAAGCCGTCGGAGTTAATTCACGTAAAACATTGTAGAAAGTCGAAGGAGGCATGGGACAAGCTGTGTGAAATCTACATGCCGAAAGGGCCGGCTCGTATGGTTAGTCTGTTCAAACAGTTGTTGCACGCGAAAATGTTAGACGGGCATTTTCTGGTATCGTGGAAAAATTGCGCTTTTTAGTTTACCAGATTCCTATGAAAATTTCGTAGTTGCGATCGAAAGTCGTGATAATTTGCCATCTTATGGCAGTTTGAAGGTCAAACTCTTAGAAGAAGACCAAAGAAGGGTCAATAAAGACCATACTAACGGTTTGGTAAGTGAAAACATTTTTGCGGCAAAATCACGGGAGAAAAATCTTGCTAGCAAATCTAATCACACCACAAAGGGAAAATGCTATTCTTGCGGTAAACGTGGTCATTACGCTTCGAATTGTAAACAGTTATCCTCATTTGGTCTCTTTTCATCAATAGATGGTTCGATGCTGCAACGGGACGAATGGTGCTTGGATAGCGGAGCTACCTCGCATATGTGCTGTAAGAAGGAACTATTTACCGAATTTCGAAATGACGTCGATGGTGAAAAGGTGCAGTTAGCAAACGATAAGTTCGTTGTATCGAGTGCTATTGGGACAGTTAGATTAAAACTAAATACAGGTGACATCGATCTGCAAAATATTTTGTATGTTCCAGAACTGAAGGGTGGTTTTATGTCCGTGAGTAAAATAACCAAGCATAATTTTACAGTGGATTTCTTACATAATGTTGCTGTTGTTAAAAATTCTCAGAATTCTGTTGTTTTAAAAGCCTATAAGAAAGGTGAACTGTACATCGTTAAACCTCAAACTGAATTTCTTTCTTATCGATCCAGCATTAAAAGCAACTCGATGCAGAAATGACACCAAAGGTATGGACATTTGAATACGAATAATCTTCAACAACTTAAGAATAAGAACATGATAGTTGGCCTTAATATTGATTCATCTGATGTTAACCTGGATTGCGTTGTGTGCGCAAAAGGCAAACTGACGGTGCGACCTTTCCCTAAACAATCATTTACTCGGAGTAAACAATTGCTAGAGCTGGTGCATAGTGATGTATGTGGACCAATGAGGGTACCATCAGCTGGGGGAGCAAGATATTTCATGACACTGATCGATGATAAATCCAGAAATATTCAAGTTTATTTTTTGAAAACGAAAGATGAGGTATTTAACACATTTAAACATTTTAAGGCCATGGTCGAGCTCCAAATGTCACATAAAATAAAATGTTTACGAAGTGACAACGGACGAGAATTTGTGAATAAAGCATTCAATGAGTATTTGCAGGAGCACGGAATAACACGCCAGCTTACGGTCGAGTATACTCCACAGCAGAACGGCGTAGCTGAGAGAGCCAACCGGACGCTTGTCGAGATGGCTAGGTGTCTGTTGTTGGACCAGAATCTCCCGGAGTATCTGTGGGCGGAAGCCATTAATACGGCAGTTTATCTGAGGAATAGGTCACCATCCAGGATTTTAGGCAACGTTACCCCATTTGAAATTTGGTCAGGATCGAAACCCAGTGTTGCGCATTTGAAAGTCTTCGGTTCAAGGGCTATAGCATTGAACAAAAGACCAGGGATTTCCAAATTCGCTGTGAAAGGTCGAGAACTTATCTTGGCAGGATACTCGGAGGAATCCAAAGGATACCGGCTTTTCGATCCCAAAACAAGGCGAATTGAAAAGAGTCGCGATGTTAAAATTTTTGAAAATAATGCACAAAACTGTTTTATCGATATAAATGATTTTTTACTTGCAGAAGATGATAATAATTTAACCAAAGAGCAACAAGAACAAACCAACGACAATGATGTCTTTAAAATATCGCATGAGGACCTGAAGCCACTAGTCAAAACAGCTGACTCACCTAACTCGCCAAGCAAGACACTAGTTGTTGCGCCGGGAAGGCCGAGGATCATGGGCACGGGCCAGCCTGGTAGGCCAGCCAAGCAATATAACATGATTGAAGCGGTTAATGCGATGGGAGAATTGTCGTCGGTTCCATCATCAATTGCAGAAGCAAGGAATAGTTGTGATGCTGATAAATGGAAGTCTGCCATGCAGTTGGAATACGATGCACTTGTCAGAAATGAGACCTGGGAGCTCGTGGATCCACCCCCAAAGAACCAAATAATTGGATGTAAGTGGGTTTTTAACCTCAAAAGAAAAACCAAACGGATCGATTGACAGGTACAAATGTAGACTTGTAGCCAAGGGGTGTTCCCAGAAATATATAATAAATTACAATGAAACTTTCTCCCCCGTAGTCCGTTATTCGACCATTCGGTTAGTTTTAACTATTGCGGTGCAATATGAACTTCTTGTGCACCACCTCGACTTTACGTCAGCATACCTTAATGGTGAAATAAGCAAAGATGTCTTCATGACCCAACCCGAAGGTTTTGTGGACAAAGATAATCCACAGAAAGTTTGTAAGCTGCATAAGTCGCTTTATGGCTTAAAACAGGCGGGGAGGGAGTGGAATAAAAAGTTGAACGAAGTGTTGCAGCAGATTGGATTTACGAGGTGTAATGGGGACAGCTGTGTGTATGTCATGAGAACTGATGATACTGAGATCAACATTGTGGCGGTGTACGTTGATGATTTTTTGATTACCTGTTCGTCGGAATCATCAATAAGCGCAATTAAGGCACAAATTGGAACTGCGTTTGATTGTGTGGACAAAGGTCCAGTCCAGCAATTCCTAGGGATTGAAATTGAGCGCAGCCAACCAAGAGGTACAATCGCGATACATCAACGTCAATATATTCGTGAACTTCTGTGTCAATACCGGATGGATGCATGTAAACCCTGTTTTACGCCACTTGACCCTGGAATGAAATTAGTGAAGTGCCAGAGTGCGACGTGCCAGAAGGAAGATCCACACTACTATCAATCGATAGTGGGCGCTATTATGTATTTGGCGGTTTCTACGAGGCCAGACATCAGCCACACTATAAGCAAACTTTCTCAGTACAATGTGGAACCTCATGGAGAACATCTCGGAGCCTTGAAACATCTGTTGCGGTACATCAAGACCACGTGTGATGCAAAGCTGTGTTATTCGAAATCGTCGAAAGGTCTTCAAGCTTACGTGGACGCAGATTGGGGAGGCAACACCGATGATAGGAGATCCTACACAGGATTTGTTTTCACATTTGGTAGTGGAGCCATCTCCTGGGAATCGAAGAAGCAGCTATCAGTTGCCCTCAGTAGTACTGAAGCCGAATACATGGCCCTGTCGCAAGCGAGTAAAGAAGCCGTTTACTTGCGAAACTTGGTATCCGAGTTAGGCTTACGTTTTACTAATCGTTCTGTTCTTCTATTTAATGATAATATAGGTGCACAACAGTTGGTAAAAAATCCGGTGCATCATCCCAGAAGCAAACACATCGATATCCGTTACCACTACATTCGAGATTTGTATGAAGACGGCACAATTGACTTGAAATACCTTTGCTCTGAAGACATGATAGCGGATATTTTTACGAAGAACTTGGCCAAAACAAAACACCTGAAGTTTAGTTCGATGTTGGGCATCCCGATCAAATAACTATCCTGGAGAGCAACATATGCATTGTGGGGGAGTGTTGTAAAACTTTAATACGATACTGTACTTTAACTGTACCTATATCAAAGCATTTGTTGTTATTCTTGTTCCTTACATTTTTCTTTTGATAACAATACCATGTAATCAGTCTCTACAAATCTACCGAATAATAAACTACTCTTTTCTATTTCATC
The DNA here is from genome assembly GCA_963082735.1 of Pocota personata. Taxonomy (NCBI): domain Eukaryota; kingdom Metazoa; phylum Arthropoda; class Insecta; order Diptera; family Syrphidae; genus Pocota; species Pocota personata. Next base: position 105,859,023 of record OY720430.1, read on the forward strand.
TGATTGCCTCTCTTATATGGTATTCTAACATTTCTATTTAATTTTCTTAGTTATTAAAATTAAATGAATGAAATAACTAAAAAAATTTCAAGTACGTTACGTCGAAAGACATAGTTTTAAGTATTAGGTTTAACTTAGAGCGCCCGCATAAGGCCAATAAGTTAGAATAAGAATAGTTAAGTTAGTTAAGCTAGTTTTAAGCGTTTTTTGTCTAGCAATTAAGTTAAAATGAATTTAACAATAAAAATGCATTAAAAATGAAAAAAAAATGAAATAAGACACTGACTTCTGCTCTAAATGCAATCGCAAACAAAACCTATGAATTAATGCCTAAAACACAATATCGCCTCGACATCGGGTTTGTCTCGTTACGTACCATTTACTTTGTGAGCGCTTTGAATTAGTTTGATTAAATTTTTTATTTTTTTTTTTGTCTGCTCATCTGTCAAAGTAGCCAAAAGTTCAGCAAATCTCAACTTCTGCCTCGGGTTAGAGTGTCGTTACGTAGCATTGCGTTTTTCTTTACGAATGGAAAATGTTGCATGGAGGTGTAAGCGACATTGTGATAGGATACATTGATTTCCTATAGTCAGGCGAGGCAGAGGTCGAGACAAAATTGTGTTTTAGGCATAAGAGTCTTACAAAACAACGAAATAAGAGTTCAGCGAACAGAGTCCACCTTACACAGCAATAATAAAGCTTCTTTGACAAAAGAAAATAACATATTTAAACCCAGAGAACAAAAAGGTTTTAAAGTAGTTTTACGTAATATGCATCACTCAGCGGAAAAAGAGCAAACAAGAGCTCGAAGAAATGGGCAAAAAGTTCTAAACATGCACAACATACAACACGAAGGAATCAAAAAAAAACCCTTCCACTAGTCCCCATAGAGCTAGCAAACAACACAAACAATAAAAATATTTACAATACGACCAAACATCTAAACTGCAAGGTAGAATTTAAGTCACCTCATTACAAAAGAATCATTTCTCGATGCACCAATTGCCAACAATATGGGCACAACAAAAATTATTGTACAAAGGACCCTGTATGCGTGAAATGACAGGGAGACACAAAACACTGGACTACCAATTGACCAAAGATGACAACAAAAATGCGCTTTATCTGGGAAAACCACACTGGAAATTATAAGGGATGTGAAATCTACAGGACATTAAAAATACAATGGTTCCTGCCGCTACGAAAAAAAGTACTGAAAAAACCAGGAGCAAAACCAGGCCAAAAAAAATCAACGCGACATGGTTGAAAAAGGCCGAAGTTACGCTAATACAGTTCCTTAAAATCCGGCCCCCAAGTCACCATCTCTACGAAATACCGATACTGCCATCCAAACTTCTTAACCTAAATCACAAGACGAACAAAAGCCAGACCAAACAAATGATATTGTAACATAATGTAGCATAATAACTACGTCCTCGAACAGGCAACAAATTCCGAAGTGTCTTTTCATTTGAGGTTCGTGTCTGCAATTAGTCTCCACAGTTCGGATAATATCACGGATAAGAGAGAACAAGAGAGAATTATAACTGCACGAAATGATTGTCATCTTGGAATTATTACATCAGAATTTTTTTTGTTCCAGTGGTCGAAGAATTTGCTAGAAGTTTCTGGCTATCAGAAACTTCTGCTATATAAGGACAGATGGCGATCCAGACCACGCAGTTGGTTTAGAACCGTGGCGAAGAGATTGGAAAAGTGATAATGGGCGAAGTTGTAATTTTGTGATAAATTGAAAGTTGAGAGTTAACAAGAAGAAGTAATTAGTTTGGATTTGTGAATTAAGTAATTGAAAGGAGATAAAGTGATTTGAGAGGAAAGAGACCTTGTAAGAAAGGAATTTGCGAAGAATAGTATAGTGTGAACTTGAATTGTTTTATAGACTAAAAAATAAAGAAATAAATTTCACAGAATATCGTTTTATCTACTCGAGCCGTAGCTCGCATATTACGATATTATGCAATGCCAAATATTATGAATATAATTACTTTTTTTTTTTTTTTTTTTTATAATTTGCACGTGTTAAAGGGGATATGAATACCCTTATACTAATTTTTATTTAGAACACGTGCGTTTTGTGGAAAGGGGAAGAGACAGAGCGAAAGACAGAGTGGTGTAGTTTGAAACTCAGGTGGTATTAAGTTTCTGTAAACTCCAAGGGTGGCTGTCCAGATAACTGGGGAGTATTTTGTTTTGTTTTCGCTATTATTGTCGTTGCTTATGATTCACAGTATTTTTTTCCGTCCTCCTGATGTCATCATCACGATCAAGTTGCATTTTGCCATATGACCACCTTACTGCCAGTGTTATGCCTTCACAGTAGAGTTGACTTAGCTTTTTCGCAAGTGATCGACTTTTTTATTTATTTCATACGAAATAAATAGATGATTCTTGATTTCAGGATTCGAACCGTGAATCAACAGCGTGACAAGCGATGATGTTACCACTACACCACGGCCACCCTCACTTAGTGACGAGACTTAATGGAACGCAAATATAACTCACTGAAGATCGTAATTTGGAACGCAAATGGACTAATTCAGCATGAATTATGATAGAATTAAAGCAAGTTATTAAAGACAACAATATAGACGTGTTGTTACTATCTGAAACGCACTTTATGGAATACAAATACCTAAAAATCGCCGACTATAACTACGTATCACACAAATCACCCTGACGGAAAAGCGCATGCAGTTTGAGCGATCATAATTAAAGAAAATATCAAATGTATCGAACTTTCACGAGACAAAACAAACCAAATCTATACAACTAGAAGTCAGCAATCAAATATAAATATATATGAATAATGAACATTTTTAAACTGCGCTACCTACGCCACCCAAACACATCATCTCAAAAGATCAATTATTATTATTATTATTATATAAAACTTTATTCACTCTTTCTTAACATACGTGTATAATAGTAGTTTCTTACAATTAAATAATACATATAAGATTATATACAAAGTTAATTCTAATTTACAATTTTCAATAAATTTAGTTCAAGTTAGTTGAATTTTCTTTTTTTTTTAGTTTTATTTCCGAATGTAAATTTTCTTTATGCATATATTTATATATTAAGAGTATAAGCCTAACCCTGCTATTTCTGACACTTTGAAAAAGAGCAATACGATACCTATACTAAGACACTGGAGCAACGATTTATACTAACAGGAGACTTTAATGCTAAAACTGGTGGTCAAGAATAACAAACAAAAAGGTAATAATCTACTAACTGTCCTTAAAACTAACAACTGTAAGTTGACCCGAAGAAAAAAACAGGCTTCCTTGACTTCTGCGTAACAAAAAACATCAGTCATTCGAAACTTAAAATTAAATTTTGCCTAGAACTCTAATCTACCTGCTTTTAATATTGGTACCACTTTTGCAAGTTTCCATATATCAGGAAAGTATTGCATTTTCAGACATGTGTTTACAATAAATATGAAGAATTTTATACCTGTCCTGGGTAATTGCTTAAAGTAAATGTTTCAAGACCTCCTGATTTCATAGAACGTAGGTTGTTTATTACGAAGTCTATATCTTCTTCGGTAACAAAAATGGTAGAAGAGGAATGATTTGTTCCTTCTGCTAGGAAGGCTTGAATGGTGTTGCTCACGAAGGTGTTGGTGTGTGCATCGCCTAAATTTTGTGCAAGAATATGGTTATTAGAAAAATTTACGGCAAGTGCATTGGCTTTTTCGACATCGGTAAAGTATGTGCCCGACGAGTTTTTTAGAAAAGGTAACTGTCTGTTTTTATTTTTTACCAGTTTAACTATGTTCCAGAAGGGTTTTCCGTTTTTGTTCAGTATATTGAGTTTTTTGTTCCACTCTTTATTACGGTGCTCTAAAATTTGTTTCCTTATTTAACTAGGTAACTTTAAAGAGTAGTTCTTTTTCGGAACTTTTGGAATACTTGTAACTACCGAACTTTGAACGTGTTCTGAGAAGTCATTTACCAGGCAGTCAACGTCTTCCTTTGTTAAAATGCCGCCGATACTCAGGGGAATATGTTGAAGTTTAGATTTAACTTCTGAACGAAATCGTGTCCAGTTTGCATTTTTTAGATCTTGAACATATTGCACTTTTACTTCTCCTGACCATAGAAGACGACAGAAAACAGGATTGTGATCAGAACTAAGTTCATTTAAAGATATTGGATTTGTTATGTAACAAGGCACATTTATAATAAATAAGTCGAGGACGGAAGAACTAGGAGGAAACAAAACAGAGATTGGCAAAATAACAAGAAAATCAGCAAGTAAATTTCCCCATGCATTCGCTCTAACACAACCCCAGTTTCTGTGTCTGCAATTGAGACCTCCTCCAATTAGGCAACTACCGCTTAATGTGAAGAGTCTTCTCAAGTCATTTTTAAAACTAGGTCTTTTCTCATCTGATGCAGTTTTACCCGGAAAATATACACAAAAAATCTTGACTGGATTCTGATTCCTTAATTTTATTTCAATCCCCACATTCTCGACATAACGCGTTCTAACAACAGGTAAGAGCGAGTGTTGAATTGATCTTCTGATAAGAATCGCAACACCGCCACCAGACCTATCGGTCCTATCATTTCGATAGCTAGTAGTCTCAGTAACTAAAGCAACGTCAATGTTGCTGTTATTTAAAAAGTTTAAAAACTCAACAGTTTTACTGCGAATTCCTCTCGCATCCTCTGACAATATTAGTATATCTATCTAACATATTATTTAACATTAGTATACAAAAACTTAGTTGCTAAATGTGCAATAACTTGAAATTGTTCTATTTTAGATTTACATGTGGATAAACTTGTAATCATTTCCATTGCTAAGGAGTTAAGTTCCTCGAACGTGAACAAAGTTGAATGTTGATTGGAAATGTTGCTCGGAATGTTTCCAGGAATGTGGCTGGCAGCATTGTTGGAAGAACTTCTCTGCTTGAAGTTCGCCTTCTCCCACACACTTCGCGCTTCCACTTGAACGTAAGAGGGAGGGTGAGACCTAGTGCTAGCATAAGTACTGCTCTCTTGTCGACAGCGCTGGGGCTGGGGCAGTAAAGGAAAATCAGACATAGAAGTCAACGAAATATGTTTTTGCGCATGTTTAGCATTTGTGTGAGCACGAGCTGGGGTCTGCGATGTGTTGTTGTAAAGACTTTTGGGTTTTTGTTTTGAAGATTTTTGTTTCATCTCAGAATACTTAATTCTGTTGACACAGGTTGGTTCAGTAGATTTATGACCTTTGCAGTTCACACATTTATTTACGGCAACATTGACGCATGATGCAGTCTTGTGTTGTCCAGCACAAATGGAACAATACTACTTTATGTGGCAATTTTGCTCGCCGTGACCAAACATTTGGCAGTTGTAGTATTGGGTCAGTTTGCCTTTGAGCTTTCTTTGAATACTCCAGTTCACCTGTGTATGTAGAATTGACCGATAATGTTTTTTTAAATCAAATAATTTGATTGAACTATTTTCTAACGAAATTAAATAGAAAATATCACTATACTGTTGGTATGTATTCATTATCTTTTTAATATTTATGCATTTTAAACCAATTTTACACTTCTTCACTTTATAATTCATTTGCGTTCATATCGTCCATAGCGTAGAAAACCACTTTAAAAGCTTTCTCACTGCGGAGATCATGTGAGAAGAACTGACAGTTTTCAGATTTTAACTTGTCAAAAACTGAGTTGTAGGAAGCAAGAGACTCACAGATAATTTTTATCGCAATGGATATTCTTTTTTTTATAGTAATCCCAAGTATTTAATGATTTCATAAAGCTGTGAACATAATCACTTGATTTTTGGAGGAGTTTGATTGGTGGTATATACACTTTTTTTTCACTAACCGCGACTATTTCGTCCATATAATCCTTGTTGTCACTATCAGGAAGACATTGTAATGGACTCCAAGAATTAACACTGGAGTCCTTTCTACGTGAGCTATTCGCGTTAATCATTGTCCGACGATATTTATTATCCGAGGACAGACAATTGTCCTCGGTTTCAGGTGATCTATCGCGCTTAGATATTTTAAATATAATTATAAATACACTAGAGAGAAAGCCAATTAGAGATGTCATGCGCATACAAAAGCTCCGGGTCAACAGTTGTAAAAGAATGCAATCATTTTGGAATGCATTCTTCAAAAAGCATTCAATGAATTTAATTTTATATTTGCATTCATTGACTTCGTTTTGAGAATTTAAAAAAATGATTGCATTCACCACTCATTTAGCGTTAAAAAAGACTACAACCATTTTCTACCATTCGAATGCAACCAATCTTTTACCCTCATTTGCATTCTTTGCATTCATACATATACATATAGGTATATGTTCATACGAGTGTGTATTAGGTGCGCAACTAAGTTTTCGCTGTTTTTTTTATGAAAATGCAACTTTATTGTGAAAAAATGGTTACAAAAGAATCACTCAAAGTACTGCCCAACGCTAGCTACAACTTTTTCCCATCTTTCCGGCAGAGCTCGTATACCGTTACGGTAAAAGTGTTCATCTTTTGAGGCTATCCATGAATCAAGCCATTTTTTGATGTCTTCATTTGAACGAAACTGCTAATCAGCCATACCATGTGCCATCGAACGGAACATGTAATAATCGGATGGCGCAATATCTGGGGAATATGGCGGGTGGGGTAGGTCTTCCCATTTGAAATATTCGCAGCGTGAATATTCGACCGAGCCGACAATGTAGAAGCATGACCGGCAGTCCCCGTGACTTTCTTTCTTTGGGTTGCTTCAATGATTTCATTTTTCATCACCCGTCACGATGCGATGAAGAAAACCCTTCCTTTTTTGCCGCTGGAGCAGTTGTTCACAGGCGAAAAAACGACGCTCAACGTCCCTTGGCTTCAAATCATAAGGAACCCAAGTTCCTTGTTTTGAAATGGCTTGACGGGTAAGTCCTAATGCTGAAGCAAGCTGTTCTTGTGTTTGGCACGGAACCTCATCGAGCAATGCTCCAATTCATTTTGGCCTTCCTTCACGCGGACGGTCGTCAAGATCGAAATCACCGTCTTTGAAGCGACGGAACCAATCACGGCACGTTGTTTCACTTAGAGCAGCATCTCCGTAAACTTTTTCGATGCGCTTCAGCCGCCGTTTTCTTCGAATGAAAGAAGAAAATCAACACTTCACGCAAATGTCGATTATTTGGCACAAAACAGACATTTTCACACAACCAAAAGCATATGACGCCAAAACAAAATCACTAATGTGTCAAAACAGTTTGTTTACCATATGTCTAAGCTTGGTTCATGACGTTTTGGATATATCAAAATCGACCAGCACTTACTGCTGGAGCCATCCATTGACAAACAGCGAAGATGCGCACCTAATATATAAATATAAAACAACAAACCGCATACATATTCAAAACACACACAAAATTTGCATAAAATTTACATTTTCAATGCAAAGAATGCAAATGAATGCAATCACGTTTCCTACTGTAGTAATCAAAAGCTATCTAACCGACCGACATTTCTATGTCAAGTACAAGGACGAATACTCAAAGTTATGTACACACAACAAGAGCTTCCACAAGGAAGTTTCACAATATGTACACCAGAGATATTTCTGGTGACTTCAATGCATGGGCCATGTATTTCCAAAACAGCAAGGAGCGATTTTGGGTGAGGAAATACCGGTAGATCCGCAAGTGATTAGAAGCCTTTAATAGTTCCAACTCCCAACGTAGCTTTAAAAATAGCGGCTAAAACCCGACCAGAGCTATTCGCGGACGTATACAACACATGCTTGGGAGAGGGAGTGTTCCCAAATCTATGGAAAAAGCAAAGACTGGTACTACTTCTAAAGAGACGCAAAAAGAATACCTCAGGAGATCCGTTATCATACCGACCACTTTGCATGCTGTACACGGCAGAAAAAGTACTAGCGCATCGTCTGTAATAGGCTGGAGGCAGCCATGGAAAATAGAGGAGGGCTAGCAGAACACCAATACGGCTTACGGAAACCCCGCTTAACACCCATACAAATTGTAGTTAACACTGCACATAAAGCTATAGAAGGCACAAGATGGAAAGGAGGGGCTAAACGGTACTGCGCCGTCATAACACTTGATGTTAAGAATGCTTTCAGTTTGGCAAACTGGAAGCATATTCTGGGAGCACTTCGGAATATGTGGGTCCGTTATATCATCACATCAAAGTAGTCATGAACTACTTCCGGCAGAGGGTCCTCATCTATGACACAGATGACGATAGGAAGGAGTACGCGGAAGGAGTATGAAGGGGTACCACAAGACTCGGTTCTGGGGCCCCCCTGCTATGGCATTCTCACACTAGACATACTAGAAGAAACTAAGGTGATAGGTTTTACCGACGACATAGCCGAAACATAGTTGCAAAACTGCTACTATGACTTTTATGTAACACAGATTTTAACAGGACATGGCTGTTTCCGATCATACCTCAGTAGATCATAAATAAAAACGAACTGGAATGACAGCTATGAGGGTAGACGTTTGTGGTATTCTGCCACCTGAGTAAGCGAGAGTGAAATGGCTTTCAGGCTAGTGTTCGAGGATGCTGAGGTCACTAGGTGACCAAACTGCAGCACCACAGAGGATCACTGAAGATCTGTTTAGGAAGCGCACTTGGTTTACGCGTTCTCCAATTAAAGGGATTTCTCTTAGAGATAATACGCGTTCGCATTAGGAATCGATGTCACGATAAAGGCAACTGCTACGGTTCACGGCGCAAAAAACAGTAGTGACAAACATGAGGTTGAAGATCGACGGTTTTATTAATTTTTACAGGGACAAGCATAAAGTCCATGGAGAAATCAAGAAAATGGGTACGCTCATTAAATCCGTTTTCCGAGATGCGGAATCCGAGGTCGCTGATATTCGAAGAGAGATATCCGATCTCCGAGAACAGCTAAAGTTCCTCAGTCATAATGCGCAGAAAAGCAAAGTGACAATATCCACTCAAACGGCTATAGTCTCGATCGAAACAAATACAGTAGGAAACGTGATGCGTAAAGAAGCGCAGGCGATAGGCAAGAGTTCCACGTCCATACGACCTGCAAAAAGAAATAGGGATGATGACGGAATAGGTAACCGGCCCGAGGAGCAACCAACAAAGTATTCTGAAAAAGACGCGGATGAACTCGCCGAAGATATCAAGTGGTGACATCAGTGTAGATCTGTCTACGAAAATGACGACCTTAGATCAGCGAAAAGAAATGGGCAAGCCGAGTAAGACAAAACCTAAGCTCAATGAAGGCTGAGCCTTCACTTAAAAAAGTAGGGACGAATGTAAGCCGAATACGGAAATCTGTAAGTGGGGACCTCCTACTCTCGCTGAGCAATTCTGGGAATCCTACAACAGCGCCCTATAAAGACCAAATTAAGGAAGCGTTGGAAGAAAATGGCAGCAAGAGGACTTGCCCTAACAGATCAATTACAATTCAGATTCGAAACCACTATTATTAAAAGTGTTAGAAAAGTCTATTTTGGAAATCGACAACAAGCTGTTGAAAATCGGAAAAATGCGGACTGGATGGGTTTATTGTCGAATACGTGAAAAAATTGTGAGAAAACGCTGCTTCAGATGTCTCGAGTTTGGACTCTTCTCGAAAGTATGCATGACATGCCGAATTGTTTGCTCTACAAAGCATAGAGCGTGTGTTGAAAAATATAAATAAAACCCAAACACAAGTGTGTACTCTCTCACTCCAATGTAACACTCAACTACACACTTTCATTATCATACTTATATTAGCCTATTGTAACACTCAAATTGAATTGAATAAATAGTTGAAGTTCAAATCTCGAGCGCATCACTAAGTTTTCTACAGCGTGGAACCGGTAGCAGGAGATGTCCAGGATTTCAAAAGGCATTAGAAAATATTTTGAAAAAAATATGAATATCTTAAGCTTAATCTTAATCATTGTGAAGCGGCTCATGACCTCTTACAACAAACGGTTCGATAATTAAAAATTGATGTAGCCATAAGTGAAAATAAGTGGATCAACGACACAATGAATAAGTCTGCGATTGGGGTTTGCGGAGACGCGTCAATTTAGGAATACCCGGATGTAACCGAGGATTTCTTTGTACTAGCTAATATAAATGGTATTTATATTTATATACATGCAGCTACTATATACCACCTAGCGCAACTGTTGAAAGCTTCATAGTGATCTTAGATACACTAGTCCCCGACATTTCAGGCAGCAGTCCTGTCATAATAGCGGGCGATTTCAACGTATGGGCCACAGAATGGTGTTCTACTGGAAGTATTTTCCTGTTTGGGTATCGATGTGCCACCGAGCGCGAACAATTTACCAGCGATCTCGGACTCGGTATGCAGATGAACAGCAACTGTAACCCACCTGTAACGCATATCGAGAAACGAGAACTCGGTTGAAAGAAGCGATTAAGCAAGGGTCTTTGTTTTAAGGATTTTTGTGAAGAACTTAATAACGACGTCTGGGGTAAAGCATACAAAATTGTACCAATGAGGCTTAAGGGACCCCGTTTGCAATCGCTAACATGTCCAGTACTGCTTTGACAAATAGTTGAGACCCTATTTCCACGCCAGGAAAGCAGGGAGTTGGCTAGTCAAATCGTTCACGAAAGTGCGTCCATACCTGTGATAACACGCTGTGAATTATTCGAGGCATGTAAGTAGTTAAGCAATAGAAAGGCTCCGGGACTGGACGGTATTCCAAATAGAGCCCTAAAATTCGCTATTAAAACTCGACCCGATTTATTTGCTGAAATGTTTAACACGTGTCTTCACGAAGGCGTCTACTGCCGAAAGGAAAGGGGAGTCCAAAGAAGCCTTCGCTATATCGGTCTCTTAGTTTCCTCGAAAAATCCTTGAGTGGATAATTTACAATAGGCTTTTACCAGCAACTGAAACAGCAGGAGATCTCTCGGAACATCAATTTGGTTTCCGTAAGGCATGCTCTACGATAGATGCAGTAAACGCGGTAATAACGAAAGCCCGAACCGCTATAGAAGGCAGGCGCTGGAAAGGCGGTACCAAAAAATACTGCGCCATTATAACCTTGGACGTGAAAAACGTGTTCAACTCAGCGAATGTGGAACGCATTATGAGCTGTCTTTATCGGATACAAAAACCGGCTTATCTCTGCAAAATAATAACGAGCTATTTTGAGAATAGAGTCCACCTGTACGATTCTGACGGGGGAATTAGGACATACTGAGTAACTGGCGGTATCCCACCAGGCTCGGTACTTGGGACCCTGCTGGTATGATGAAATCCTACGCCCATGGATTCCAAGAGAAACGTCAATCATCGGCTTTGCGGACAACATCGCGGTGGTGGTTGTAGCAATAACTCTAGAAGAGGTTGAACTCCACTGCAACGAGACAATCACAACGGTACGGTTGGATAGCTAACGCTGATTTGCAACCATAACGCGAAAAGATATCGTTTAGAGTCGGACGGCACGAAGTGGTTTCTTAACTATTTATTAAGTGATCATTGATGCTCGTTTAAGCGTTTAAGTTTCAAACACCATTTTGAGTACGTATACAAATAATCTTAAAAAGCTATTAGTGAGTAAGATCGGAGGCCCAAAACAGAATAAAAGACTTCTTCTTGCAGGAGTTGCCAGTTCTACATATATCGTATGTACGCAGCAGAAATATGATCAAGTGCCGCGAAAGTTAAGTCGTACGTGCGTGGTGTTAAATTTGTCCACCGTCTTAGTGCACTAAGGGTTGCCAGTGCGTTTCGCACTGTCAGGAACGATGCTATACTCGTCATACCTTTAATGCTACCCAACGACTTACTCGCTGAAGAAAAGGCAAGACGCGGACAAGCGAACGAGTTCGATCAAACGGAAACACGGGAAAACGAACTTTTATTTGACTCAGTTTCTGGCGGGACATGGCCGTTTCAGAGAATACGGAATACATGAAACTATCCCAAACTGTCCAAATTGTGAAAATGTTCCGGAAAACGCGAAACATATGTTTTTCATTGCCCACGGTATGAAACCGAGAAGATCGTCCTTCAGGACAAATTTGGGGAGCGGCCCACTCCCGAGAATGTCGTCAATTACATGCTTCAGAATGATGAAAACCTGGCCATCGTAAGTTACGTGGCGGTACGCATACTCAGCGACCTTTGGCGCATAGAGCGCCAACATAACGCGAATAATCCGAACAGTGGAGTGCCAATCAAGAACACAAAACGCGTAGAAGAGAACATAGCCTAAAAGGCTAACCAGCCCCGTGAAGTAGTACCTAACGGCAGTCCCGCAGGGATAGTGGTTCGAAGTATGCAGGGTGTGGTTTAGTAGGTTAGGCGTATTCCTGGTCTCGATCATTCAGGGGAAAAAAAATCATACATTCCCAGACGTGTAGAGAGAAAGAGAGAGAAAATTTGCTACGGATGTTAAGAACAAATATAGGCAACCCTATTGGCCAATACGCAAGGGCTCGCCGTTATCCACATACAACAAAATTCTACTATATAAAACCATTATGAAATCAACTTTGGGGTACAACCAAAAAGTGAAACATAAACGTAATTCAAAGATAGCAATCAAAGATACTACGAACAGTAGTTGATGCGGACTGGTACATAATAAACTACGACATACATAATGACCTCAACATTTTCACGGTTTAGGAAGAAATAAATCAAATAAGCAAACTGCACCTGACAAGTCTCATTTCTCACAGCAACTACGATGTCAACACCCTACCGAGTCAAGAAGTGTTAAACAGATGCCGGCTAAAACGAAGAAGACCTATCAATCTGACTAATGGGAAAAAAAAAAATTCAAAAAAAAGTGCAATATGATATTTAAGTTATATGCATCAAATTCAATTTAAAATTCAAGTCTAGTCAATTTAATTGTTTAATGTCCTGAATGCCAGGCAATGTACATATGTAAATTGTGTTAAACTTGTCAACTATTATCCCAACGATTTTTGTGACATTGGTCACACAATCTTAATGTAAACGCACTTCCTCTATATTTAAAAACTATGTACCAAATAGATGTAAAATAAATAATACTTGGAATTAAAAGAAATTAAAAAATAAGAAACACGTAAATGAATTTTCCGGTCAAGTGTATAAAAAATAGTGTATTTTAGGTCGACGTATACAACTGGGGATTGCTGTATTTCTTTCGATGAATCAAGTACAAGTTACTAATAAGTTTATTGCTATAGTCTGCTTAAGAAGCATTTTAATTTATTAATGAATAGCATATCTCAGTGCACATATGTACATAGGTTAGAAGAAGTTCAACCAAATACGGATGCATACATGAAATTAGTCTGTAATTGATTATTTTATTGTAATAGATTCGGTAATCTATCGGCTGTGTACCACCTTAGCTTGAAAATCTTACGATGCATGTTTGAATGCTCTACTCTAACGTTAGCTCAGCACTTCTTCAAAGTCAACAGATGCATCGGCAGATCTCATCGCGGGTGGTGGGTCCAGAAAAGCTTTCAAAAGACCGGGAGGTGGATTGGATGCCATATTTACATTGAACGACAAATAATTGTAATCCGTTAATTCGATCGAATTACGATTCATATGAGTTTGGCCTTTGCTATCAAAACAACAATTGCAGCAATGTTTTTATTTTAATTTCCTATTCGACATTCAATGTTCAACTTTTTTTTATGTTCTGTTCGCGATTGGGTCGCATGTACTTTCCCTATTTATATGCTGTTTATCTGCAAAAACTCAGATTTGAAAATTTGTTTTAAATCCGTTAAAGTTAATAAACAATAAATAAATAAATACAATCGGTAGAGCCATAGCCGAGAAATATCCAATTTTCAAGAACCAGTTAATAAGAAAAGTACTGTAGCATAATAATAACTACGCTCCCTTAAAGTATGACGCAACAAATTCCGAAGTGACTTTTCATTCTGGCAGAATTTTGGTTCGAACTGTCCTTTCATTCGAGGTTCATGTCTGGGCTGAAGTCTCCACAGCTCATGTCAACGAAAAAGACGAATAATATCAGGGATAAAAGGGAATTATAACTGCAAGAATTATTTCTCTTGTTCCAGAGGTCGAAGAATTTGCTAGAAGTTTCTGGCTATCAGAAACTTCTGCTATATAAGGACAGATGGCGATTGAGAAAGGAGCAGTAGTTTCTAAACTGTGGCGAAGAGATTAGAAAAGCGATAATGGGCGAAGTTGTAATTTTGTGATAAATTGAAAGTTGAGATTTAACAAGAAGAAGTAATTAGTTTGGATTTGTGAATTAAGTAATCGAAAGGAGATAAAGTGATTTGAGAGGACAGAGACCTTGTAAGAAAAGAATTGCGAAGAATAGTATAGTGTGAACCTGAATTGTTCTATAGACTAGAAAATAAAGAAATAAATTTCACAGAATATTGTTTTATCTACTCGAGCCGTAGCTCGCATATTACATTGGTGTCAGAAGTGGGATAAAACTTATTCTGTGAATAACTATTTCCGTGGTGTGAAATTGCACAAGCAACAAAAAAAAAAAAAACCATTTCTGTGTTGAGTTAATTAGTTGCGCAAAATGGGTCGCAAATTTGGAAAACTAACTATAACTCAACTAAAGGCAGAACTCAGTAAGCGGAACCTCGACACAACTGGGGGAAAAGATGCCCTACTGATTCGTTTGGAAGAAGCAGTAACGCAGGAAGGCGAAAATCCGCATGACGTACAGTTTGACGTGGGAGTCAAGTACAGTACCCAACCCGGATATAACAAGTCTGCTCCTGCAACTTAAGTTAGTCATGGACGAACAAAAGAAAGCAATAGAAGATCAAAGGAATTCTCTAGAACTTAAGCTGGACGAACAAAAGAAAGCGATGGACGAACAAAAGAAAGCAATGGGCGACCAAAGGAATTCCCTAGAACTTAAGCTGGACGAACAAAAGAAAGCAATGGACGAACAAAAGAATTCTCTAGAACTTAAGCTGGATGAACAAAAGAAAGCAATGGACGAACAAAAGAATTCTCTAGATGCTCTGGAAAGTAAACTTGATGAGCAAAACAAGAACTTGGAATCTAAATTCGAAGTGATCGAAGAGAAAATCGAGAAGGTCGAGACGCAACTCGAAAAAGTCGAAACTAGATTCGATGAAAATTTTGAGAAACATGAAACTCAGTTCGGGAAGATAGAGACTCAGTTTGAAAAAGTGGATACGCAATTCGAGATAGTAGGAAAGCAAGTCGAAAATCTTGCTAAGGAGCTCAGCAACGTAAAGAGACAGAAAGCACGGGAATATTCCACTGACGGTCTGAGAAGAAAGGAAATGCAGCCTCCTATCTTCGATGGTCAAACATCATGGCCAATTTATAAAAGGCAATTCGAAGCGGCCGCAATGACCAATAGCTGGGACGATGAAGAGAAGTCTATTGCACTCACGCTTGCACTGAGGGGTCCAGCTGCGGAGCTCTTGCAGACCATCCCGGAAGATAAACAGCAGAACTACGACTCTCTGGTTCAGGCTATCGAGATGCGGTTTGGGGATGAACACATGCAGCAGGTGTACAGGGTTCAGCTGCGTAGTCGAGTCCAGAAAAGAGGGGAAACGCTCCAACAGTTGCAAGCGGATATAGAGCGACTAGCCCATCTTTCATACCCTAAAGCCGGTGAGGAGCTTATCAACGAAATGGCGGTGGAAGCTTTTATTCAGGCCATAGAGGACAGACAACTGCAAATGGCTGTAAGGATGGCTGAAAAGCGAACTCTCCCCGAGGCATTGGCATTCGCTTTGTCAATGAAGGCTGCGGACCAAGCATACCAGGGAATACACCGTGTCAGGGAAATGTCCGTCGTGGAATGCTCATGCCAGAGAACAGCCGTCATGGATGAAGACAAAGCTCGCGGAAGTCAAATCCGTTGCTGGAATTGTAACCAAACCGGACACCTACAACGGCAGTGCAGAAGTGCACCTAGACGAGGAAATTGTCCACATTGCGGAAGTAGGAGTAGCAGAGAGGAAGCATCTGGCTGTCAGTCAGACTTCCCAAAACCAGCAGTCGGGAAATGCGTAAGGACCAACTTCGCGGGGCACAAGTTGGTTACTGGAATCGAGGCCCCCAGGACCACCATTCAAGTTTCGCAAACCAAACGGGATAACAAGAGCCTGACAGTGGAGGCACTAATCAACAAGAAGAAGTGCGTAGTCACCATCGACACAGGCGCCACTGCCTCCATTGTAAGAAGAGATATCGTCAGAAGCGCCTGGCTGCACAACACCAACAGCTACTGCCTGAAGACTGCAACAGGGGATATGGCGAAGGTGTTCGGAGAAGTTCGTCTTACGATTACTCTGGCGGGACCGACGTTCTCCCATGCGTTTCTGGTGGCAGATATATGCGACGAGTGCATCATCGGAATAGACTTCATGAAAGCAAATGAAGTAATCTTGGACATCGGGATGCAAGTACTGAGGTATCGAAATGTGGAGATTCCGATAGTGTACGGAAACGAGAATGCCGTAACTCTCAGGACAGTCATCAGCAAAGACGAAGTTTTGCCGCCGTCTTCAGAGACAATCATTTGGACGAAGCTGGAAGGTGATCTTGGGAGCCACCGATTCTACATAGTAGAACCAGACTCAGAGAAGAATTCTCAAGACTACATCGTGGGAAAGACGTTAGTCGAACCAAAGAACATCATGGTTCCAGTGAGAGTTTTGAACGCAAGACCACACACTGTCAAACTAAGGCGAGGGGAGGTGACTGGAAAATGCACGCCGATTACCGCCGTCGCAACAATATCTGAACGTGATGCTCCAAAACCTCTCCCATCACCCTGGACAGCGGAAACGAGAGAGACGATTCTCCAGTCCAGTGAGCTGAATCAGGAGCAGCGAACTATGGCAGATAATCTTATCAATGAGTACGCTGATGTATTTGCCTCACAGGACGGAGATTACGGCCGAACACACCTGGTACAACATCGAATAGACACTGGTGATACTAGACCAATTCGTCAGCCTGCTAGGCGCCTTCCATTGGCAAAGCAGACAGAAGTTGCAGAGATGGTGTCGGCAATGGAGAAAGAAGGTCTGATTGAAAGTTCCAAAAGTCCGTAGGCATCACCGGTTGTACTGCTTAAGAAGAAAGATGGCAGCACGCGGTTCTGCGTGGACTATCGGCAGCTCAATTACGTCACCAAGAAAGACAGCTATCCTCTGCCACGGATTGACGACACGCTAGACACACTATCAGGAGCCCGATGGTTTTCCACTCTCGACTTGAAGAGTGACTACTGGCAGGTACAGATCCATCCAGAAGACCGGGAGAAAACCGCCTTCACCGCAGGAAATGGGCTATGGCAATTCACGGTAATGCCATTCGGGCTGTGCAATGCTCCGGCGACTTTCGAGCGATTGATGGAATGTGTCATGCAAGGGTTAACATGGAAAACCTGTTTGGTATACTTGGATGATGTCATCGTCGTAGGAAAAACGTTTGCGCAACACCGAGACAATCTAAGGGATGTGTTTCAAAGGCTTCGAAGTGCCCACCTGAAGCTCAACCCCAAGAAGTGCGCCCTGTTTAGAGCAGAAGTGGCTTCAGTAAGTGGCCGGAAGCGTTTCCGATCCCTAACCAGGAAGCCAGAACCGTGGCGGAGCAGATCGTCTACAATTGGGTTAGCAGATTCGGTGTACCCTTGGAATTGCATTCTGACCAAGGGCGGAACTTCGAGTCAAGAATCTTCCAAGAGATGTGTCAACTACTCGGAATCAAAAAGACAAGGACAACCCCGCTTCATCCACAGTCGGACGGTATGGTGGAGCGTTTCAATAGGACTTTGGACGAACATCTCTCGAAGGTCGTAGGTGACTACCAACGGGATTGGGACCAGCAAATTCCCTTGTTTTTGATGGCCTATAGAAGTGCCGTGCATAGCACTACTCGACATACGCCGTTCGAAATCTTATTTGGTGGAATAGCTCGTTTACCCAGGTGAGGTGAAATTTGGATCTCCTAGCGGACCTTAGGGAAAGGCTTAGGGACATACACCAAAGGACCAGAAGCCAGATTAAGATGACGAGCGACCGCATGAAGACCAGGTATGATGCCAAGGCAACAACGTCAGGATTCCAGGAAGGAGATCTGGTGTGGCTGTATAATCCCCATCGCCAAAAGGGAGAAATCACCTAAATTACAGCGGAACTGGGAAGTTCCCTACAGAATAGTAACCCGCATCAACGATGTTGTCTACCGCATCCAGCGAGGACCGAGGGCCAAAATGAAAGTGGTTCATGTGGACCGCCTGAGTCGATACAATGGCCGAAATGAGGATGCACTTGTTCGGGACGAACACGTCTAAGAGGGGGGCAGTGTAGCATAATAATAACTACGCTCCTACGACTATGCAGCAAATTCCGAAGTGACTTTTCATTCTGGCAGAATTTTGGTTCGAACTGTCCTTTCATTCGAGGTTCATGTCTGGGATGAAGTCTCCACAGCTCATGTCAACGAAAGAGACGAATAATATCAGGGATAAAAGGGAATTATAACTGCAAGAATTATTTCTCTTGTTCCAGTGGTCGAAGAATTTGCTAGAAGTTTCTGGCTATCAGAAACTTCTGCTATATAAGGACAGATGGCGATTGAGAAAGGAGCAGTAGTTTCTAAACTGTGGCGAAGAGATTAGAAAAGTGATAATGGGCGAAGTTGTAATTTTGTGATAAATTGAAAGTTGAGATTTAACAAGAAGAAGTAATTAGTTTGGATTTGTGAATTAAGTAATCGAAAGGAGATAAAGTGATTTGAGAGGACAGAGACCTTGTAAGAAAAGAATTGCGAAGAATAGTATAGTGTGAACCTGAATTGTTCTATAGACTAGAAAATAAAGAAATAAATTTCACAGAATATTGTTTTATCTACTCGAGCCGTAGCTCGCATATTACAGTACCATTATACGTATTTTTTTGGAGAAACTTGGTAAGCCATCTGATAGCATATGTCTATCTCAGGAAACCAGTACTTACCCTTATAAATAAGCTGTAAAAGAATGCAACCATTTTGTCATTTAAGTCATTTGACTTCACGTGGATTTGTTTCAATTCAATATCTTCAACTTAAAAAATATAAATCTCCATTCATTCTGAAGTCATGATTTAGTAATCATAATTTGTAGTCAAAATGAATGCAATCATTTCGAATGATCTGCATTCATTGAAGTCATCTTGAAGTCACTAGCATTCATTGCATTCACTTGAAGTCATTGAAGTCTTTGAAGTCTTTGAAATCATCTGAAGTCGTTGAAGTCTTTTCATTCGTTGAAGTCATTCAACTAATTGAGGCTATTTTCATAAAATGCATTATGCATATATAAATTAATAAATATAAAAGTAAAATTTTAATTACTTCGATTAACAAGTTGTTGAAATATCCGATTTATTGAGGAGTGACATCCCGCTATCTTGACAACGAGTTAGAAAATCTTCACGAATCCACTACGTGCCCTGAGGTATACACTTGCCAGAAAAAGCGTGCGTACAGAAAAGTTTTTAATATTATTAAGTAAAAAAATGTTTTAAAATGTGATTAAAATAACTCTAAAACTTAATTGTTTATTTATTATACTTCAGTATTTGATTTGGGAATATTTCCAGAAAACAATAACTCAACAAAAACTAACAACAAAACAAAATTGAAACTATAAAAGAAATGTTCATCAGAAAAAGTCTGCGTACAAAGCAGAATACTAAACCAAAGCACTTCTTCTGGCAAGTGTAGGTGCAAGAAATACAGTGCATACTAACTGTGTCGTATGGTTAATGCTTCTTGATCAAAACATTCAATGAGTAACTGCTGTTACTTACAAATATAATGCAAGTACTGCAAATAATACTGCTGAACAACAAGAAAGATATAATATTTCCATTTAAAATATACAGATGGGTGACCTGAGGGTATTAGGTCCAACGCAAGAACTTACATAAATTACATTTCGTGCGGTTTAAGCTGAATGTTTTTGTTACTATATAGAATTTAGGACACTCTTATTTTACAACATTTTAAAACTACAATGTATAGATGATTATGATACGGATAAGAAACAGGATATAATGGATGTCTAAAGTTGATTATTCCACTAAACATGTTCAGACATAAATAATAGCAAAAAAAAAACAATGATATTATTTAATTCATTGTTTATATATACTTGATTCAGAAACAAATATATGGCTTTTTTATTCATTTATATATGTAAATACCTAAAGGGATTTTGAGGTCTAAATCAAATACATACATATATGCAATGAATTGAATTATTTTGGTTGTATTTATTTATGTCTGAACTTTATTACTGTTTTACATGAAGAAGTACAGACATTATGTTATAATTTATAAAATTATTTATTTTCTTTTTTAATGTATGTACTGTGAATGCATAACACTGGCAGTAGAGTGATCATATGGCTAAAATGCAACTTGATCGTGCTGATGACATCAGGAGGACGGAAAAAAATACTGCGAATCATGAGCAACGACAATAAAGCGAAAACAAACAAAATACTCCCCAGTTATCTGGACAGCCACCCTTGGAGTTTACAGAAACTTAATACCACCTGAGTTTCAAACTACACCACTCTGTCTTTGTCTCTGTCTCTTCCCCTTTCCTCAAAACGTTCTAAAAATTAGTATAAGGGTATTCATATCCCCTTTAACACGTGCAAATTATAAAAAAAAAAAAAATTAATTGGTACTGATTGTTTATTAGTGATTTTTTTATTTTTATTTATTTATTCTTCAGGTAGACGACACTAAGAACCAGATTCAATAACTTGAATGACTTCAACGAATTAAAAGACTTCAATGACTTCAGATGATTACAAAGACTTCAGTGACTTCAAGTGAATGCAATGGATGCTAGTGATTTCAAGGTGACTTCAATTAATGCAGAGCATTCAAAATGATTGCATTCATTTTGACCACAAAATTATGATTGCAGAAAATGATTGCTAAATCATGACTTCAGAATGAATAGTGATTTATTTTTCTAAGTTGAAGTCAGTATTGAAGTCAATGAATTGAAACAAATCCACGTGAATTCTTAGTATGACTTCAATTAGTGCATTCCGCAATGATAGCATTCTTCTACAGCCCTGATTCATATAATAAATATGTAGGTGCAAGTATAAAAGAGATCTAAAAACATTTCATCTTCAGCAGAAAATAATACATTTTTAAGAGAAAGTGGGCCACCAAACATATGTACGTTCCGTGCTCTCACATACGAACTGACATCTATTTATTTTCAAAGTATGGGTTTGACAACGATAAATCCACTTTTCTCAATGTCATCATCGTTACGATGATAACTATAAAATCGTAACAATCACAACCATAATATCCACTGTCGGACAAAACTAAAGTGAAAAACATAATCAACGTTCGCCTGCATATTCACGCGTATGTAAACCCACGAATACTCGCAATCTTCAACACAGCGTCGATTCGTTAAATGTTCGTTCACTTTTGCAAACATGAGCGAACATAAGAGAGAGCGGTCTCAGTCGCATACATACATACATATGTAAATCTGACAGTTGTCATGTTTGTTATGAAAATTTTCCAATGCAGGCAAAAGTATTATGGTCATCGGTTGGAATTGACATAACATAGGGAAGCATTTCGTTCAGTTATGACATTAGCTTTTGTTTCCCAATTTTGATTATGGTTGAGCCCTAACGCACTACGGCCTACGTTTCTGAATATCAATCGTAGTTCACTGCTCAACATGTCACCCTATACGCTTTTGCACATACATATAGTGCCCCCATGTATGTGCATATTCATGTATGGATGTATGAATGTATGTACATATGTAAATACGTAGGAATTTGTAAACAAGTCTGAACTTTAACCGATTCTTAATTTCCTAGAGATAACATGTGCATTCAGTAATGTCTGACATCACTAAGAACGAAATACCATATTTATGTATGTACACATGTAGATAATATCAATATCAAAATAATTTTCTTTAAATTTAAGGCAAGTAGTCTGGGAATAATCATCACGAAATAACATTTTTCGATTCATCAATCACTCATTCAAAAAAAAAAACTCAATTCCATAAAACCATCTGCTCAAATAGTCCCTTCTTATTCTTACTCTTTAAATTACCTTGCCTTTGGTTCCAGAAACATGTATCACTGAAAGTTTATCCAATTCATCTAAAGTGATACCACTGCGATTTAGATATTTAACAGTATCCTTCAAAGTTGATTGGTTTTTCTTGTTGATAATCGACTGCCGAATACTTGCCGCGTTCGACTGTAGTGTATTGAGAGCTTTTATGGCTTCCTTCATAAAAAAAAGTAAAAAAAAAAACATATCAATCGAACAAAAAATACTCTTTTCTTAGAATCCCATGATCACTTGGCTATCGGAACAAAAGCAATATAGTTTTAATTTAATCGATACTTCAGAATTCTAGATACTGACCTCGTAATCATAAAGTTCTGAATTGCTTTCGCATTCTGATGTGGTTAATTTTGGCGGATCTGCAGCACCATTAGAATATTCCACTTTTCGTAGCATAACGACTGTAAAACGCGGTCTGACTAACCTCAGAATATATTGTAGAAACATTATAAGAGCGCAGTCGATAGAAACTATGTACATATAAAATAAAACTTGTATGCGATTAGATAGGCGGCAGATGTTTGGCTCGCTCCAATGTACAACGTTGTGGATTATTGCGGTGGCTATAGTTAGTATATATCAAGTAAGTTTTAATAATGATTAGTGATTATGCTGAATTTAAAAGTGTATTTTGGCAAAATACAGTTTGTATTCTATATTCTAAAAGGATTTATGTAGACATACATATAAATAAAAATTTAAGAGAAATCGATAATAAGAGAGTTGAAGCAAAGTACAGTAGAGTATGCATGTAATTCATTGATAAAAAAAAAATAAAGTGCACGATTGGGTCGCATATACATACATACTTGCCTCTTATTCATTCATTTCATTTTTAATGCATTTTTATTATTACTCCATTAAACTTATAGCTAGACAAAAAACGCTTAAAACTAGCTTAACTACCTTAACTATTCTTATTCTAACATACTTGCCTCTATTTATGTACATATGTACCTATATACATATGTTGTTTAATTGCAAATCACTCACATCTAAAACTTAAACAAAATCGTTAAAAAGTAATTTTTTTAAATCGTTCAAATGAAGAAACATTTTTTAGTATGCCATATCTTGTATATATGTCAAATGTGGTTCAAATATTGATTTTGAGCAAAATCGATCGAATCAGCCGAGAAAAGCCCAATTTCGAGAAACCATTATTCCAGTGTGGCCAGGGATCTAATTTGGTACTGCTACCCTTGACTTGGAGTCAAGTGCCTTGATAGCTGCTTGACTGTCTGACAATATGCTACGTCGTATTTTTTGTATCTTCTGTCGATATTGAATTGAACACATCTATCTATAGCCTATCCCTGTTCCTTCTTCAGTTCTCGAGCTGTCCGTATACCACTTTATTGTGTGGTTACTCAATCTGTATATTGTATGGATTCAGTGCTCCAAGCTTTTTTGTTACTTATCTTCGTACGGAATGTTTTATCAGAGTTAGATTTCCTGATACGATCGTCCCTAGGAATTGCTAGAATCGAACTTTATGAATGGAATTCATGTCTGGACTGTTGGGCAATGGAGTGAATTTATGCCCAATTCTTTTTTGTAACTTTGAGCCTAGAAAAAGAATTGGATAAAATCTGTTCGATTTTAAAGATTTATGGTTTACTTACACCAATGTAGTACTGACTATGACCTATTTGTATTTTATAGCATTTATGGATTCATCCACTATCAAAAGAGTGCCAACTCCACCGGCAGTTATGATTCCCCAAACCATGACACCTTTAGACTTCTCGGACTTTTCTTATAGTTCAACGTTCTATAGCTCGACGTTGAACTGTAGTCTTTCCATCTGAAAATTCTAGGTTGAATTTGGACTCATTTTAGAATATAGAGGGTGGTAACATCGTAGCTTGTCACGCTGTGGGTTGCGAAAGCTAAGTCAACTCTACTGCGAAGGCATAACACTGGCAGTAGGGTGGACATGTGGCTTAAAATGTAACTTGATCGTAATGATAACATCAGGAGGTTGAAAAAACAAAATACTGTGAATCAAAAGCAATGACAATAATAGCAAAACAAAAATGCTCCCCTTATCTGAACGCTACCCTTGGAGTTTACAAAAACTTAATACCACCTGAGTTTCAAACCTCTACACCAATCTTTCTTTCTCTCTTTCTCTGTCTATCTTCACAACACCCATGCCCTGTAATAGTGTAAGGGTATTCATATCCCCTTTGGCGCGCGCAAATTATATAAAAAATAATTAAATGCGGCTGGTCCTTATTGCGTTAGATCGAACGGTTTCGCTCTTTGTAGTCGGTGCACAAGGTTTGTCTCTTCCAGAATTTGGAGTATAACGTTGTTGCAATGACCATGAAGACGAATACGGAGTTTTCGAGCAAAGTTCGTTATTTCGTCATCGACGGTAGATACTCCTAAGTCTCTGTGGATATCATTGTTTCTGATATACCATGGGGCATTTACTATGACTCTTAGCACTTTGTTTTGGAAAGATTGTAGGATATCTCTATTGCTTCGTTTGGTACAACCCCCAAGTTGTATACTATACGTCCAAACGGGTTTAAGCACTTGCTTGTATAAGAGCAGTTTGTTATACATGCTTAATTTGGAATGTCTTCCAAGTAGCCAATACATTTGTCGCAATCTATTTTCAAGCTCGTCGCGTTTCTTTTTTACGTGTGACTTCCATTTGAGTTTCGCGTCTAGGTCATTCCTAAATACTTTGCCTCGTTTGCATACGGTATTTGTACCCAGTTAATGAAAATGGGTAGGTTGTAGGTTGTTAATTTTTTTTGTAAGTGAAGTTAACACGAGTTGATTTGGTCTTGTTGAAAGCAATGCGCCAAATCTCTGTCAATTCGCAAATTTTATCCAAAACTCGTTGGAACTTTACAGTTGCTGACTCGACAGATTTATCTGTTGTTAATATAGCCGTATCGTTCGCGAACATAGCTACGACAGTGCCTTCTTCTTGCGGTATATCTCGGGTGTACAGTAAGAACAAGACCGAACCTAGAGCACTTCCTTGCGGTACTCCGGCAACGACTTCCTTAAATTGGGAGTATTCCGATCCGTGTTTAACGCGGAATAGTCTGTTCGCAAGGTAGGATTCTAAAATCTCATATAATTGTTCCGGAAAAACCTGTCTTAACTTAAACTTCAAGCCTACATGCCATACCTTGTATGTATATGATAAGTATCTTGTCAAACAAGTTATGTACGGTACATGTTTGCGTAAAAAGACTTTCGACAAATATCATAGTAGAAAATTTTATATAGGAAGACATTGAAACAAGTTGAACTTGGTACACTTTTAGTTTTCACTCCTTTTTGTGCCTGACAGAATTTTGTGCTAGAGAACATGGACGACTTGGAGACTTATTGAAATTTTGTTTGTAAGTTGATACTAATACGTAGGTAGTTTCGTCTAAAGCCTGTCAAAATCGAATGAAGTGTGGGTGGGTTGTGGGGGGCGGGGTTTAAAAAATGTTTAAATCTTTGTTAGCTGACTTACTTAAGAGAGTGGGGGCAAGATCTTCTGCTAAGGAGATCAGAGAAGTTGAGTTGCTTGTTCGACTCAATGTGCTAAGACGGTCCATACGTGATGATGAGCCGCACCCTGCCCGAGATGTCTCTTTTGCATACTAAATATGGCGAATCTAAAGAGGGCAACTTGAAAAAACCCGCAATTCTGGGAATAACAATCGAATGGCACTACATTAGTCTGAACTTCCGATACATGCCTCTCCTAAGGTGGTATGCGGGGCTCTGTGGTGAAAAAATTTCTCAATTAAATATTATTACAAAAAAGAGTGATGCTGCTTCAAATGCATCCACCTCTAGGGACTTAAGTCTACCAGATGACCTTAACTCCACTCATAGCACGGACGAAAACGATACTATCATCGAAAAGAAGAAGAGACTTCAAGAAACCGTCTCACCTCAAATGTCATTACCCTCAGAAGCCGTCATCAGCAACTTTAAAATCGCCGACCAAAAACAGGTTCAAGTGGCTACTAACTAAAGGCTTGCCACCAGATGAAGCCAAATCTAAAGCCAAGATCCTTTGCGGTAGGAACAAAGGAACCCTTCACTGTCTGTTTCTGGAACTAAAAAGCGTATAACAGCGCCCTCCACTTCGAGGTCTAATGACGTGACTCCCACGCAAAAAAAAACACTTTTTCCTCAGCTTCCTCAGCCTACCTTCAAATAAGTTTTGAAAATTTTTAAGATGGGTATAATCGCCTCAGATTTGCTTAACAATCAACAAATGTCTGCAATTTAAGATGCTATTTTTAAACCGATACTTAATCTTACGGAAAGTAGCATCAAACCGAAATTTCGTGAGACAACCTTTAGACCGTGTTGGGTAATCCTAAATTTTAAAGATAAATCTACCGCCAGCTGGCTGAAAATGATGTTTATCAACATTTCGCCTTGGGAAGGGGCCTCTTTGAAGGCCGTCAACGAAGACAACATTCCTCGCGACCATATTCTGGTATGTCATTTTATCGTCAACTAATCATTTACTTGTCTCCGAATGGGGAGTATTCAAGCGAAAAATTAAGGGTAATTTTATAACCCTTACAATATTCGTTGACCACAAATCAATGGACTGATTGAAAAAGCAAAAAGATTCAGGTTTGGGGAACACATCGCCTCACTCAAGTTCTAATCAGGGATCTAATCCCTAATTATGGTTGATATATCCAACAACTCTCTCTAACACCAGACCCAAAATCCACTCTAGCTCTCTAAACGACTCAATAGCTTCACCCGGTAGAGCTCACCCTATGGGCCGTGGAAAAAAGGGCAAGCTTATAAAAGCTCCACTGGGCTTCACCTCTAATGAGAAGCTCCAATAATGATGATGCCAATTAAATTTATAAAATTAAACAATGCCATTCCTGTTAAAAATGAAATTAACTTTTTCCATATTGCACAGTTTATTGCCAAAGACTTAGTAACCATTCTGGTGGACGTTTCAAAAAATACGACAAAAAACTGAGCAAACAGATCATATTGGGTTGCGACGCTAACGCCCATTTCACCATCAGGGGAGCAACGACATTAACAAACGAGGTGAGTCCCTTCTTAATTTCCTCATGTCTACCAACTTAGAAATTCTGAATATGGTCAATAAAGATACCTTTGTCAACTCATATTCAAAGGCGACTAGTAAAGACAATTGATGCTAATAATCTTTATTTCAAGGTTTTAGATGTCAAAGGTATCCATAAAATGACAGCAATCCTGGAATACTACAATGACTTTCGCTTTCACCCACCAATACAACATAACTTGAACATACGAAGACGAGCACAAGGACTGTTGGAAATTCCAGACACATTTAATGTGTACGACAGAAGACAACTAAGCTTTATAATACCAATAATAATGAATGACATACCAGCAAATCTTAAGATCATCCCAAATTACAAAAAAAAGAAGAAAAGAGCTTCAAACTTACTTTGTGAATTTAAATTTTGTTCAAACTTAATATTTCCCCTTTTCCTATATTTATTAATTAAAATTGAATTATAAATAAATTATAACTTCTAAACTCTATATATGTAAATCAAATTACGTACTAAGCAATCACCTGCAGCCAAGCAATGAGCTTCGCAGGTAACACAAATACTATTATAACGTGATTTATTGAAGAGTAATAAAAAAAAAGTGACCTAACCATTTTTAACAGGATCCCCAAACGCAACAATTGAAGTCTGTACATAGAAACTCTCAGATGTGAATTCAATTCTTTCTGTTCAACTACTGACTCTCCTCATATACTTAAGGAAAAAGCCGCAAACATTAGTTATCAAAACACCTCCGCAAATGAATCCAGTTATAGACCTACTCATCGATTGGACTTGACTGCTGTGGAACAACGATTGTAGTATTATGTTACCATAGTAAGTTGGAGTGGAATCTGGCTGAAACGGCTCTCAAGCTAATGCTGCAACCGCCCCTCATCCCATTCGTACTTTGGCAGGCCTCAAAGTACGTTCTCCGACACGTCGCCGTTAAGTTGTTGCTGCTTGCACAGATAACCATAGGATTACAGAGGTGAATACACACCCGGACGGATTTAGCGGCTTTGAGTGGGGACTCACAAGAGAAGATGACAAATACAAACCCAAACAACCAAAAAATTCACAACACAACAAAAAAAAAAAGGTGATACACCTAAAAAGAAACCAAAAAAAAAAACAACATTGAAGATAAAGGAGGTAGAGTGATGTGTCATTGTGCACTGAGTTATTGCGATCACCATCATAGGTGGTTGTAGCCAGCCAATGTGGAAGGAGAAATAGCAGCGGATCACAATAAAGAAAAATCTGATAGTGATGCCTTGAAGATCCTCGTTTTAGGTGAACGATTTTTTTTGGATTTTAGGTACACTATGTACTTCTGGATGTTTGGTTTGTACCACGTTTTTCTGAAATTAGTTTAAAAAAAAAATCAAAACACAATCCTTCAAAGCACATGTGCTTATACACGTATAAAGGAAAGTATAACCAAAAAATCATGTATATAATTAAATATACCTCAGTAATTTTAAACCTAAGGAACAATTGTGTAACTTTTTTTACACATACGAAATTATTACCAGAAGTAATTTTGTTTTTTTTTTTCAAAAAAATTTTGTTTTACTTCCAGTTTTACATACTTGCAAATTAAAAGATATTGAAAGAAAAATTGGTTTGGGTCGAAAAAGACCCAAGGGTGGATGAAGGCAAATGAGTGAGGTGACCACGTTATTGAACAATTTAAAATCGTCATTGATACAGAAGCTTCTTTGAGTGGGAGTGAGAAGTCAAGAAAAGCCGAAAAATAATTATACATTATATATATTATATAATTAATCCGTTGTTTATAAAATAATCTATAATATATATACGAGGGCAAGGTGAAAAGTTCTCGGCCTGACAATGAAAGACTGCGATTTTCATTTAAAAAATGATTTTATTTTTCTACATAATCTCTCATGACTTCAACACACTTCGTCCAGCGTTTCTCCAATATCAGTTTCAAGTTTGGGAACAGAGGGAAGTCTGAGGGTGCCAAATCAGGTGAATAGGGGGGATGGCCGAGCAAATAGTACCCCAAATACCACAGTTTTCCCATCACCAACGCACACTTCTGTACAGGTGCATTGTCCTGGTGAAAGATGATTTTTTTTCTTCAAGCCAGGCCTCTTCTCGCGAATTTTGGCATCCAGCTGATCAAGAAGGTTCGCCTGTAATTTTTTTTTTTTTTTTTCGAGGGTAGGTAAAAAATCTTCACGAAGACACTATGAGGATCGATAGCGCGTGCTCATATTAGTGTGAGATTTTTACTCACTAAAAAAACCTCCCTTCGTAATAAATTTCTTTGATTACTACAACTAAGTTTTGACTTATCCAGCAGTTTTGCTTTCACATATTGAGATCGTTTGGCAGGTCCTTTTCCATTGAAAGTTCCTGCTTGTTCCGCAAATTAGACGCGGTTTCTTGCTATCGCGTTTAGTCGAAAGGTTTAGTCCTTTGTAGACGACGCAGTAGATTCCTCTATCCGTAATGTTTACACGCGATAGTTTCGTCAGGTGAGCTTCACAGATCAAACATATGTTAATGTCATTTTCTTGTAGAAATATTTCTAGCTCTTCTAGTCTTTGTATGAGACCGTTGGCGTTCCATGCAACAATTTTAAGAAGCTTTCGGCAAATAGCATGTTTGTTTTTGTTTGCTCCTCAAGCCTCGCGAGGATAATGGAAAAGACGTGGGTTTTCCGAATTATCGGTGTTCGTCTTTGTTGATGTTGATGCTTGAGCACGAGTCTGCATGTTAGAATTTGATGGATTTTCTTTAGGCGCTTTTACCTTAACCTGTGTGAAATTTGATCGGTGTTTGATGTCGCAGCTTGGACGTACGGGTCGGCTCGGTTGTCTCTAATCACCTTTCTTGCAGCAGTTTTCGACTTTTCCTTATTTCCGGGTTTTGAAGGTGGGTTTTGCGGCTTTATAAGTCGATTTCTTCTTTTTTGCAATTCCTTGGCTACTTCACAGCCTCTGTAATTAGCTGGGTGCTTACCATTGCAGTTAATACACGCTGCAGGGTTTTTTTTGGTTACGCCACACTTTTGACTAAGATGTTTACCGGCGCATTTGACACAGCGCGGTTCTTTTCGGCAATACGTTTGCGTATGGTTGAATCCTTGGCATCGTTTGCACTGAGGTATCAACCTTGTATTCTTGCGCATGGGTTCGATTTTGACTACGACATTCAGAATTGTTCTTATTTCGTAAATCTTAACTAAACTCTCAGCCTTATCGAAGGTTAGCATAAAAAGAGGAAGCTCGCGCTTAACCATCGTTTCCTCACCTTCCAATTTTTGCTTTTCCCGTTTAATTAAGTTTACCGCATCGACAATTTTAAAGTTTTTGTTCTTCAAATCGTGAACAAGATCTTCCTTTCGGCATGAGGCATGAAGTCCTCTAGCTACGACTCGTATCGGTCTTTCAGATTTATTTTCATACGTATACCACTGGATTTTTTCAGTATTCAGCTTATTAGATACTGAGCGGTAAAGTTAACGAATTTAACGTTTGAAAAGATAAAAAAATATTTTTTATGGAGACTAACGTCTCTTTATTACTTCAACTTAACTCTAAAGTACAATTTTAACTTACACTTCTACTTATAGCCTAAAAATGTCTGCTCATCAATTTACTGAATGTGAGAAAATATTCCAGACGGGAATATTACACCTCACTTTGATAAATAGCTTATTCTGCATTATCAGCATTCGACCTGACTGGCGCGTGTGCTGATAGTGCAGAAATGGGTGCATTAACTCTTTCCTCCTTAAAGGTCTACGGCCCGTAGATCAGCAATTTAGCTTAGTAGGTTGGAAGAGGTCATTTACCTGTTTTATCTGGATTTGGATTTTTTTCTCTTTTTTACATTTGTTTCTAAATAATATAATTAATATAATAGTAGTGATTAACAGATATATAATTAAATTTGAAATGAGAGAAATGTTGTTCGTTACAGAAAATTTATGTATCTTTCTTATATTTTCTAGGTGCAGATCATGTAAATACTCTAAATCTAATTTTACGTCTTTAATTGTTAAATTGGTCTGTATTATGGGTGGTAAAATCTGGAAGGTTCTTACTTCTTTGTTATAATAGCTCTTGTCGTTGATTGATATGATATCTTCATTGAATTCTATAAGGAAGGTTCCATTTAAGGTTTTGGTGTCATTCCAGTGCCTTAAAGTTCCGTTGAAATTTGTTAGGAATATTGTATTATTAGTTAGGAGTTCTACGATTGGCTTCCGGGAGAATTGATGGTCGCATCCGGCATCTTTACCTTTTAGAAGCTGACTGATGCAGTGATCTGGAGGCAACTCTTGTATCTGGTTCTCATTGCAAATTGTTATATCCCTCATTTTTGCTCACGGTTCTTTGATTCCGTATTGCTCTTCCTGGGTTGTGAGTAGCTCCTTGATTTCTAGGTGGATTCTCATGTTGTTTTTTACTGTAGATCTGATTATAAGATGATTGTATCCTTTAGTTCTTGTTTTTGGTATGGAAATGGTGTAAAGTAGAATTGATTCTTTTTGTAGTATTATAGGTTCAGCATACTCGATAGCTTCCACCTCATTATTATATGGAAGAGTTTCCATTTGGGAAAGTATCTCTTGGATTTCTGTCTTATCCAAGAGGTTAGTGTTCACAATTCCCCTTTTTGCTAGCTGGGTGGCTGATACGATTTCGCTTAGTTCTTCTTTTAATATAGTAAGCTTATTATACAACATTTGCTCGTACTTGTCCATACTTGTTCCGTCTATTTTTTGTATGACTATTGTAATTGTCCATTATTCTTCTTGTTACTGCGGTAAGACGTTCGTTTATCTTATATTGATTATTGTTGTTTTCTATTACTACATTTTGCGTCTTCAGTAGATTGTCCCAGTCTGTTGCATCTGGGGTTCCGGCTATCCACTTCCACGCGGAACCAATCCAGTTTATTGACCTTGTTTGTCGTATGCCTTTTCCGTGTAGTTTCTCCAATAAATTCTCTATTTGCTGCAGTCTATGGGTTAACTGTGGTTGAAGAATGCTGGTCCTGTCGATACGTTTTTCCACGGTAAGTATAAGTTCGCTCACTATGTCCTCGTATTTCGTTAAATTGATGACATGTACCATCCTGAAATTGCCATTGATGATTTTCCCATTTCCTTGTTTTAACGCTATGATGGGGGTACTGTATTCGTATACGTTGATTGTTCCGAGTGCCAACCTAAGGATAGACCTAAAATGGGAAGGAACAAAAAATATTTTTTAATGAGAACCATTTTTTATTTGAGACTTGTGGATTTTTTTTCCTGTTTCAGTGACGATAGTTACTCGATTATCTTTTGCCACCTTCTCTTTTATGTACAGGGGTTTTTGCTTCCCGTCTCTTCGTTTAACAGCCGCAAATATTATCTCTCCTGGTTGGTATTTCTTCGGTTTGTTCCTGTTTATGTTTTCTCGGCTGATTTTGTTCTTTTGGTTTCTCTTGATGAGTTCGCTTAGGTCTTCGTTTACCTTCGTCTGAAAGTCAATGAGATTCTGGTAGTTTATCCTCTGAATTCTACCTAGGAAAACGTCACTTGGTTTTTTTTTTGTTACGGAATGTACTGAGTTATTATAACGGTCCACCGCTATGTTGATTATTTCCTTCATCGTCAAGTCTGGATACTCTTTTTTTAGACATCGGGTTATTTCTATTATTGTCGAATGAACTCTTTCGATAGTTCCGTTCACCTCGCTTTTTTGCGGTGGGGTTAAATAGAGTTCAATTCCTAGAGTTTTGATATAGTTTGAAATGATTGGGCTGATAAAACTGCTTTCGTTATCAGTTACCAAGACCTTTGGTGCTGTAAAAAAGTGAATGATTTTTATTATTTTACCCCTGAGATATATGGCAGACTTCTCCTTTATGTGGAAGAATTTTGCAAATTTTGAAAATTTATCCACGCAGGTTATGAACTTCTCATGATCTATCTCGAATATGTCCATGTGCATTATTTCGGATGGGTACGTAGGAATTGGTGTTTCCTGCATTTCCGGTTTTTGCGGATGTCTGTCATATTTACTTGTATTGCATATATCGCATTTTTGTACATACTTTTTTATCATCTTGGCCATTCCTGGGAAGTAATGTTTTTCTAAGATCTGTTCCTTGTTTTCTTTGTAGTTCCGGTGAGCTCTGTTATGTTCTGTTATTATGACTTGTAATCTATTATCAGCACTGGCTAAGTCCTCAACTAATCTTTGGGTTATTCTGATCTTGAATTTGCTGAAGTGTTCTCTGTATATTTCCTGCAATAGCTGTAAATAGTTTTCTGGAATCTTTATTCCATTTAATATGTTCGGGTTGAGTTTTTCTTTGAGGGTCTGCGTTAGTTTTTCCTTGGTGATTCCTCGGAGTCCAATGTAATGTCGCTGGTAATTTGGATGGGGTTCTTCATGTGCATTTATTTCGCTATTTTCCCTAAAAACAAGTTGATTTCGGAATACATTTAGGGGGGCTTCACAATGTGGGATAAGGTCGGAACTATCTTCCTCTGCGCTATGCATCGTTTGTGAACTGGATGATGTTAAGTTGTTAGCTTCCAGTTTGAGCCTTGATAATGCGTCGGCTACCTTATTTGTTTTCCCTGGTTTATAGATGAGCTCGTAATTGTACTCTTCTATCCTGGCCTTCCATCGTTTCAGCTTTGCATTCGTGTTCTTGTTGCTCAAGGCGAAGGTTAATGGTTGATGGTCTGTTAGTATTCTTATTTTTTTGCGCCGTATAGATAATTCCTTAGGTTGTCGAGGGCCCAGACTATCGCTAACATTGCCTTTTCATTTGTAGCGTAGTTTTCCTCTATCTTGTTTAATGACCTGGAAATATACGTGATGGGTCTGTCCTTCCCGATTTCCCCCTGAGAAAGCACAGCACCAATAGCGGTATTGGAGGCATCTGTCGTGAGTACGAACGGTCTTTCAAAGTCTGGAAAGACGAGAATTTCTGCTGATGTTAAGAGTTCTTTTATATTCCTGAAAGTTTTCAATTCGTCTGCATTGAGTTCAATCTTAACTTTCCGTGATTGATTGGCTTTTATTTGGGCCTTCTCCCCCCTTGTGAGATTCGTAAGGGGTTTTGCTATTTTGGCAAAATCCTTTATGAATCGTCGGTAGTAGGAAGCTAGTCCAAGGAATCCTTTAAGTTCCTTCAGATTTGCTGGAGCTTTCATCTTTTCAATAGCCGCGATTTTTTTCGGGTCTGGTCTTATACCCTTATTAGTTATTAAGTATCCTAAGAACTCGGTTTCCTCTTTTAGGAATTCCGTTTTATCCAAGTTTACTTTCAAATTGGCCCGTTCTAGTTTTTCAAATATTATGTCGACGTTCTTTAGGTGTTCCTCCGCAGTCTTGCCGAACACTATGATATCGTCTATGTACACATAACAGATCTTTCCTATGTGTTCCTTTAAAACATCGTCTATCATCCTTTGGAAGATTGCTGGAGCATTCTTCAGTCCAAAGGGTAGACGGGTATACTCATATTTCCCGTTCATAGTGGAAAATGCCATTTTAATTATATCGTCATCTTTCATCTTGATTTGATGAAATCTCGATGTAAGGTCGATGGTCGTAAAGTACCTTGATTTTCCTAGGTTTGCGATAGTGTTAGAAATGTCCGGTATTGGGTATGTGTCCGAGATCGTTATAGCATTCAGTTTCCTGAAGTCTATAACCATTCTGTATTTCCTGTTTCCTGATGCGTCCATTTTTTTGGGTACAACCCACATTGGTGAGTTGTATGGGCTTTTCGATGGTCGAATAATACCATCCTCTAAAAGTTTCTTGATTTGGGTGTCCACTTCTTGTCTCATGTGAATTGGGTATGGATATGATTTGGTGTAAATGGGCTCATCTGTGGATGTTTTTATTTCGGCTTTTATACCCGTGTCGATGATTTCCTTGCCGTTCACTGCTCCGAAGATGTTTTTGTGTTTTTCCACTACGTCTTTTATCTGTTTCTTTACTTCATTACTCAGATGGCTGACTCTAATTTCTATGTTATTAACCTGAGCAGACTTCTTTTCTTTTAGTGGTATTTTAATGTTTGGTTTGATTTTTAGTATGTTATTTTTCCTATCTATTACCGCTTCTAATTCCTTAAGGGTATCATCTCCGATGATTCCGTCAAATGTAGTTAGGCCGGGTAAAATGAAAAAATCAATTGTAATGTTATTGCCGATACTTTCAAAGAATTTTCCACTAATTTTCCTATCAATTTGTATTTCTCCTCCAGCAGATTTTATTCTGAAGGGCTTTTGGGCTGGTTGAGCTTTGCCAACTAGTTTAGGTTGTATAAAGTT
Organism: Pocota personata; assembly: GCA_963082735.1. Classification (NCBI taxonomy): domain Eukaryota; kingdom Metazoa; phylum Arthropoda; class Insecta; order Diptera; family Syrphidae; genus Pocota; species Pocota personata. The sequence continues at coordinate 105,894,588 of OY720430.1, forward strand.
TTTGTTGGCGCCGGTATCTATAAGGAATTTTAGCAGTTCTCCATTTTTTGTCCTGTATTCTATATATGGAATGCTAGACAGGCTTTTGTCATAAAATTTACTTCAGATGTTGTCTCTTCTGTTGGCTCTATCTCATCCTCCTGCGTGTATTCTTCCTCATATTCTTCCTCGTATTCCTCAGCATACTCTCTTTCCTCTTGAGTTTCGATGTTATATAACCTTTGACGTTTTTGCGGAAGGTTAACGGACTCATTCCTAGTGTATTGACAATAGTTGGGTCGATTGTAGGTGCCTTGGTTATAGGCTGGCCTGTTCATATAGTTTACTTGTTTTGTTTGGACAGACCGGTCGACTTCCATAGCAACTGGCGGTTTCGGTTGAGATGGTCTTGGTGGTGGATGATCATTTTTCTGGTATCTCGGTGGTTGGTATTGGTTCCTCTGGTATTGCCCATGTTGAATGTTGTATGCCATGTTTCTTTGTTGTAAATTTAATGGTTTTTGAGGTATTGGTGGCTGTCCTGCCCTTGCATGGTTCTGTCTTGGTGTAGGTGTGAATATTTGATTTATTGGAGCTGTAACCATATTGTGGACGTTCTTCGGGTGTATTGCCAAGTTTCTATAATTTAGATTTTGAATTTCTAAACATGAGGCGTAAGCCTCCGGGAGTGTTTGTGGTTTTTGAATTATTAGGATCTTAGAAAGATCGCTATTCAATCCTATAATAAATACGTCCAATGAGCGATTCCTGTAGTTTTCGATAAGTGCATTGATGGTTTCCGTACTATAGTCCTCTGTTTTTATTTTGTTGATTATTAATGAAAATTGATGATTAACGTTCGCATAGAATTCATCTATGCTGGAATTTCCTTGCATAAGAGTATTCAATTGGTGTTCCAAAGTTCTTATGTCCCTCTTGTCGGCATAATGGAGGGCCAGGCATTTTTTTATCGCCGACCAATCTTCGTCGAAAATGTTATATGAAATTAGTGCAGACTCTGCTCCACCTCTAATCTTTTGTCTGATACTTTGCAGTATTGCCCGATAGATGGGTTTGTCTCTCACTATTTCATAATCTTTAAGTATCTTTTCCACGTTGTGGACCCAAGATATGTACTGGATGGGATTCCCATCAAACGTTTGCAGCTCTTTCACGCTGTCTGGCAATTTGCTTATATCTTTCAATTCCTGTTCATTTCTAGGAGATTGAAGTGTGGATTGCGCTGAGGAAATCTCCTGTGTCCTTGTTTTCAAGGCTTCAAGTCTCCTTTCAATTTTTTTTATAGCTTCGATCTGAGCATTTACCGCTCCTGTAAGCTGAGTAATGGCTAGTTGTATTGCTTCCATCCTACCTTGTTATTTTTATTCGTTTATATGTATACTAAGTTATTGTTGTAATAATAAATTGGTTATCGTTCTTATACTACTGTGTATGGGTGTGGAACAATTTGTGTTTTTAATCTTATTGGCTAGGTTAACTTTATTTGTTACAATAAAAAGAATTTATATATTTTTGCCTCTATTGTTATTTCACTTTCTTTTAAGCTATGAGTACAATTTTTCAATTAGATTCAAGTTTTATTGATTTCTTTCTTTTTCTTTTTATGAATTTAATATAGTATGATATATAATTGAATATTTGTCTTGTTTTAGTTTTCACATAGATTGTTTTAAATTTTCTTAATTTTTATCTAATTTCGAACTATGTTCTTCTATTAAGAATACAAAAAAATTTTTGAGAGCTAAGTAGAATTTAAATTGTGACTTACAATGCAATTATTATTCTTCTCATTGTGTGTCTGGAACCTGGAACTGATGCTGCGGTGTTGCTTTTGGACGAGGTGTATTCTTCCTTTTTGGCTGTCTGCGTTGAAGGTTGCAAGCGGCTTACTGCGGTACAACTGCTCGATCACTGTGCTACACTTGGGTTATTTTCACTGATCTGACGAGAAGTGTATTATAATATTTCACAACATTCAAGGTACTAAGGAAACTTGTGTGTCACTATTCTGATGGGAAGTGTTTAATACTTTCACAATTTTCACTGTATTTCTAAGTATTAAGACTTGTGTATTATCACTGTTCTTACGGGAAGTGTTGAATACTTTTACAATTTTCACTGTATTAGGATTATCACTGTTCTAACGGGAAGTGTTAAATACTCTCACAGTTTTCACTTTTAGCACTTGTCAGGTTTCTGCTGCTCGGGCGCCAGTTAACGAATTTAACGTTTGAAAAGATAAAAAAATATTTTTTATGGAGACTAACGTCTCTTTATTACTTCAACGTAACTCTAAAGTACAATTTTAACTTACACTTCTACTTATAGCCTAAAAATGTCTGCTCATCAATTTACTGAATGTGAGAAAATATTCCAGACGGGAATATTACACCTCACTTTGATAAATAGCTTATTCTGCATTATCAGCATTCGACCTGACTGGCGCGTGTGCTGATAGTGCAGAAATGGGTGCATTAACTGTAACTGTCTGAGTCCTTTACGTTTACTTTCCATTTGTTGTTGTTGAGCGATGTTACTTCAAAATCGGATAGCAACAAAGGTTTGAGAAAAGAATTCAGTTTATTATAGTCTGCAATTCCGATCACGTATATTGGTGGCGGTGGTCGTACCTTATTTCGTGGATTTTCATGGGCACGCGGGTCATATACCCCACAGTTCACGACAGTTATATGTGAACAGTTTCATTTCGCAACATTCATATTTCCTCTTATTTGTAACACGAATAAATAGAAATATGATTTGTTTTTTTCTTTCTCCAAATGCAAATTCGCTTTCTCACCCGTTCTGAAATATGAACTCATGAGAAGACAAATTTGCATCCGTTCCCAAATGCTGTAATCAGTTAAGTAATAATTTTTTGTTTCTTCTCTCCTAAACTGGTTCGATGGTGCTAGAGTAAATTAAATTTTGTACTTAGTCAGTCTTAATGAAACATTTACCGAATACGTCTGACGTTTTTCTTCTATCATCTTTTATATATTTGAATGGTGCAGTCGGTAGGATATCGACTAATTGTTGTGCTTTAGAAGTATTAAAATACTTATTCTCTTAGAGATTAAGTCGGTATCGATCAATAGCAAAAGTGTGAATCGGTTTTATAAAAAAAAACTAGACTCAAAGGAAGACTCAAAGACAAAAGTGTAAATCGGTTTTATCGAAAAATTAAGACTCAAAGGAAACAATAAGTGCTAAGTGTGAAAATTATGGCGACGATAACGTTACATGATCTAATATATGAAGCTCGATCAGTTCCAGTATATAGAGGTGATGGTTCTTATGAACTTTCTACCTTCCTTTCTGAAGTGGAAACCTTAGTTGCCATTGCATCGGATAAAAATTCTAAGAACTATCTCTATCATATATTTACGGGAAAAATACAAGGAGCCGCTTCAGCATCCATCAGAAGACTTCCTCAAAATCGGACTTGGGACCAGATTAAGGAGCAACTAATAAAATCATTCGGAGTTCAGGAATCATACTTGAGATTAAAGGACAAAGCAGATGCAATTAAATTTGTTAATGTAAGTCAATATTATAAAGAATTAAGTGAAACTTTAGATAAACTTAATCTTAAATATAAGTTAGATGGCACTAAACCCCTGGAATTCTCGCCAGAAAATAATGAGAAGAGTATTTTAAATAAATTCTTGAATAAAATAAATAGATCTGATAGTATGTATCTTAGAATTAAAGATGTAAAAACTCTGGAGGAAGCGTATTATGAATTAGTTCAAACTGGTATTAACAACAATGCTAGTAATTATATTTATAAAAATAATTCAAATCAAAGCCGTGAATATAGTGCAAACCGTACAAACAATAAATCTACTGAAAGTAGACAGGGTAGTGGTCCAAATCGATATTAAGAAAACCCTAACAATTGTTACCAAGATAGAAATATTTAACATTTTAACCCTGATATGAATCGTAGTTACGGAAACAGACATCAAAATTCTAATTTTACTAATCATAGTTTTTACAACACTAATAGGAATTCCTCACACTTTCGAAATAATCACGTTAGGCCAGAGCCAATGGAAATGGGTCACAATAAAGTAAAGAATGTAGAGAATCAAGACAATTTTCATTTACCTCCTCGGGTAACTCATTACCGATAGTCTCAGTAACAGTAGAAGGTCAGAAAAATAATTGTTTAATTGATACAGGGTCTGCGACATCTATAATAAATTCCCATTTATTCCCCGAAAAAGTACGGATATATTTAGAAAAACCTATTCAATTGTGTACTCTTACTGGAAATTATATAATCAGACATGAAATTATTAGCAAACTCCCAGAAGAATTTAATGAAGAAGCCACTATGAGTTGAAAAGTATTAAAAATAAGGAATATAAATTTCAATGCTATAATAGGACAAAATCTAATAAGTCCTCTTAAAGCCATTATCAATTTAGAAAATAATTCCATTACTGTAAATAACAGAATTACAAAATTTTCCTTTTCATGTCCCCATGATAACATAGTTCAACCTGAAATTTTAAATGTAAACTATTCAGAATTATTACCGCGATTAGAAACGTCACATTTGAATAGTGAAGAAAGAAAACACCTTTGCAAAATAATCAAACAAAATACAGATCTTTTCTTTCAAGAAGACCAGGAGCTAACAAGCGTCCAATCGGTTAAGCATCAAATTATAGTAAAACATAATTTACCGATTTATTCAAAAATTTATAGGTTTCCCAAAATACATAAACGCGAAAAAAAGCAAGTAGCAGAAATGCTAAAAAAAAGGTATTATACAACCGTCAAGTTCAGCATACAATTCTGCTATTTGGGTAGTACCGAAAAAGGACGACAATTCCGGCATAACAAAATGGCGAATAGTCATTGATTATCGAAAACTTAACGAGATTACTCTCGATGACAAGTTTCCGATTCCAAATATCAATTCATTGTTCGATAAGCTTGGAAGGGCCCAGTACTTTACAACGATGAACCTGGCAACAGGGTTCCATCAAATTCTGGTCGATGAAAAGGATAGAGAAAAAACGGCGTTCTCTACGCTTCTGGTGCATTACGAATTCACACGAATGCCTTTCGGGCTAAAAAAACGCCCCGGGTACCTTCCAACGAATGACGAATCATATATTAAAGGAACACATTAATAAGATTTGTGTCGTATATCTTGACGACATTATTATTTTTAGCACTTCTTTTCAAGAACATATAGATTCAATAAATAAAATTTTTAAGAAACTCAGGGAAGCCAATCTAAAAATACAGATAGATAAATGTCGTTTTTTCGCAAAAGAAACCGAGTACCTGGGAAATATTTTAACTAACGAAGGAATCAAGCCCAATAATAACAAAATTGAAGTAATTAAAAACCTTAATATTCCAAGAACTAGAAAAGAAATCAAACGTTTTATTGGTATGAGCGGTTATTACCGTAAATTTATTAAAGATTACGCAAAGGTGGCGCAACCGTTAACAAATTGTTTAAAAAAAGACAAACAAATTGATATTAATGACAGTAAGTACAGAGAAGCATTTAATAAACTTGTAGGCCTTTTAACAGAATACCCAATTTTAAGATACCCCAACTTCAACAAGAAATTCACACTTACTACTGATGCTAGCCAGTATGCACTGGGGGCAGTTTTATCCTAAGAGGGCCACCCTATAATATAAATGCTAGTCGTACATTAAACGAACACGAAGTCTGTTACAGTACTATTGAAAAAGAACTTCTAGCCATCGTTTGGGCTTGTAAATATTACCCTCCCTATTTATATGGAGTAAAATTCACGATCCAAACAGATCACAGACCGTTAAAATGGTTAGATTTCCTTAAAGAACCAAACTCGAAGCTACAGCGGTGGCGTATAAAATTAAACGAATATGAATACGACATTGAATATGTAAAAGGAAGGGATAATAACGTAGCTGATTTCTTAAGTCGATTGGAAGTCCATAATAATGAAACCGACACAGATTTAGCAACTATTCATAGCGGAGTAGAAGATGTTGGTGACCATATACCTATTTCTGATAAAATTATTAACGTTTATCGAACACAAATACATTTAGTAGAAAATAAAAATCAAGAAATTATCACAAAATATAGAAACGTGAGGCAAATATTTAATGCAAAGGAAGATGTGTACCAAGGTAATTATTTAAATGATGTTTTCAGAAGATATATAAAAAGGGGAATAACTGGAATTTATTCTGAATTAGATGATTCACATTATAACAAAGTTCAGCAAAAACTCGTAGAACTATTTAGTAATGATCAAACAATAAAGTTTATTAAATGTACTAGAAAAGCTATTGATTTACAATCAGAAGAACAAGCGGTAGAAGAGATTAAAAAGTGCATATAAAAGGGAACCACAGAGGAATTATAGATAACTACCAACAACTCCGATCCAAATACTTTTATCCGAAACTTAAAGAATTGATACATAAATTCGTCAATAATTGCGATATTTGCAATTTAGGTAAATACAACAGACATCCTCTGAAAACTAAATTCAGAAACTCCACAAAAACCTAATGAGATTGTTCATGGTGATATATTTATTTCTCATAAAGAAATATATTTTACAACGATAGACAAATTTAGTAAACATTTGATGGCTATCAAATTAAACGACAGAAATTATATGACGATCATTACAGCATTCCGCCAGCGATTCTCAATATTAGGAAAACCAGAAAAAATAGTTTTAGATAATGAATTTGATTCTTTAAACATACGAGTTTTTTTTAGAAATGAGAACATTTACACCCATTTTACATTCCCTAGAGCCCATACAGGAAATTCTGACATAGAGAGGGTTCATGGAACTCTTAGTGAACACATACGTTTAATGCAATTGCAGGATAAACATTTAAAACCTGAAGAAATCATTTTAAGGTCAGTTGAAATTTATAATTCTACAATACATTGAACAACTCAAATAAAACCAATAGACTTCATTCCAGGTAAAATTAATCCTATTGAATTTACAAAACTTTTTGCGAGAATTAAGGAAGCTAAAGAAAATACTATAACCAAATTGAATACTAATCGTGACGAAGTTAAATTACCCGAAAGAAACGAAATTTTAGTTCATAATTCAGATATTGTTAGGCATAAAAAGCAACCGAAGTACAAGAGAATTAACAACAAACTAATAGATTCTAGGAAAAGAAATATCCATACAACCAGGATTAAACGAAACTATAAATTCTTTTCAGGTAATAACGTTCCTATTGGTGATGCTAACCCTACTTAGATTTGCAACAGGAGAAATAAGGATAGAAAAACTTGATACGAATACAGGATATTCAATTATCAAACAAGGAAAAGAGCCCGTCATAGAATATTATGAAAAAATTATACATATTATCGATATTGAAATATTAAAGGATACAATTAGGAAGGTACAGATAAACATAAAACTAAACTTTGCAAATCCAAGCGACGTAGTATACTACAATCAATTACAAGTTTCACTCAATAGAATTAAACATGAAATCCAAACAATAATACCAAAAAGGTCAAGAAGGGGCTTATTAAACATCGGCGGCAAAATAATGAAGTGGTTGTATGGAAGTATGGATGAAGATGATCGCGAGGAGATTGAGGAACATTTTAAAGTAGTAGATCAAAATAATCATAATGCTATTACTAATCTAAATAACCAAATAAAAATTAATACAGATCTACAGGAAAATTTACAGACTCTTACCAACAAAATTAATGAAAATCAAGAATTAATGACTAAACTTTATAACAGTGTTACACTTATAGATAAAGTTGTCTTAAAGCAATTGCATTTTATTCAAATTTTAACAGACCTAAAGTTACTAGAAGATGAAATTGAAAAAATCCAAAGCAATATAATGATCGCAAAATATGGAATAATGAGCAGGTCTATTTTTACAAATGAGGAAATAGATTCATATCAAATAGGTTTTTCAAAACTACAACATATTAGATGCCATGTAGGATATATTGATAATAAATTATTTTTTGTAATTTTAATCCCCGTCTTTAGTGAAGAACAATTTACAAAATACACGTTAATACCAGTCCCTAATTCAAAATATGAAGAAATTATATTAGAGCAGACCGAAATAGTTATGTCAACAAACTCAGTGTTTATTAAAAATGATGAAAACTATACTAAAAAAATGAAATCGCCTAATGCTTGTATAACTAGTCTTTTAAGTAAAAATTATTTAAATTGTAAAAGTAGGATTAATACAGACTTCGAGTCTTTAGAAATAGAACTAGGAGTTGTATTATTGCAAAACGCAAAAAACGTAACAATGTCAAATACTTGTAACAATATGGAATATAAATTATATGGGAATTCGTTAATAACATTCAATAATTGTACAGTTAATATTGGTAATAAAAATTTGTAAATCATGAAAAAACAATTATTCAGAACATCATCATTCCAAATTATTTAGAAATGTATAATATAACAGAACAATTAGACTTAAGTCAAGTCCATATAAAACAAATTAAGAATTCCAAAGAAATTGAAGAGATAAAATTTACAAATAAACGTCATGATATAACAATTTTCTCTTCATTAACCGTTATTATACTTCTAGTTTTAATATTAGTAATTGCAAAATATGTAAAGCGAAATCAAACCAGTGTTAAAATAATAAATAAAACTCTTAGACCAAATAACGTTCGGGAGAACGTCAATCCTAAGGAGGGAGAGGTCATATACCCCACAGTTCACGACAGTTATATGTGAACAGTTTCATTTCGCATCATTCATATTTCCTCTTATTTGTAACACGAATAAATAGAAATATGATTTGTTTTTTTCTTTCTCCAAATGCAAATTCGCTTTCTCACCCGTTCTGAAATATGAACTCATGAGAAGACAAATTGCATTTCCCAAATGCTGTAATCAGCTAAGTAATCATTTTTTGTTTCTTCTCTCCTAAACTGGTTCGATGGTGCTAGAGTAAATTAAATTTTGTACTTAGTCTTAATAAAGCATTTACCGAATACGTCTGATGTTTTTCTTCTATCACATTTTATATATTTGAATCGCGTGTTTATTTTGTCAGGCTGTTCTTTACCTTCTCGTTTATTTTGCGTGTTTTCTTGCCTCGTTAACATTTCGGGCGAAGAGCCAGCTTTTCGTTTCTTGACTGGTCGTTTTTTTAGAATCCAGTTGGTTACCCGATTTAGTTCTTCATCATCCGTTTTATAATCCGTGTTATCGGGGACGTTTGAACTCGCAGCAGACTCATTACGAGGTTTCGATGTATCATTAAATGCTTTATTTTCTGCTTTAAGTACATTTAATTCTTTTCTTAGTTCTTCGCAGAGAAGTTCCATTTTACTTAGCCTGGTCTGGAGTTCCGTATTTTCGTCCGTAAGGCTTTGAATTTTCGCTGAAGTCCGTTGTTCGTGCGCTGACACTATTCATGTCGCCGGACTTCTAGTTTCGCATCCTCTCTTCCGATATACATACAGCCTCAGCTATCTCACTCACGTTCACTCGCCTATCGTCCAACACGATATCATGCACTTTTTCGATGGTTTCGGTGTGGTTGCGGTTTTTGGCCGTCCTTCACGTGGGTCATCTTCGAGGGACGTGCGACCACGTTTAAATTCAGTTGCCCACTTTTGAACGGTTGACATGAAAGGAGCAGAGTCCCCGTAAACTTTTGTCAACTTTGGATAAATTTCCTTAGATACTCTCCATTCAATACTTTTGAAACTCTAGTATCGACACTTTTTCCGTATCACATATTACTAAACATGAGAGCGTCTGAACAACATTTTTTTTCTCCAAGCCATCGATTTTCAAGAACGAAACTCTGCTTTTACCGCTGGTCTATTGTTGACGCGTTTATCGGCTTCAATTTTATCCGCACGACAAACAACGGCTGTGTTTTTTGCGAAATATTTCAACCGAAGCACAAAAAAAAGATTCACAGTGAAATTTTTATTATTATTTTTTACGCTGGGAGGTGGTAATCTTCAAAAGACGAAACTGAGCCCGTACTCAGTAACAGTGTGGGATTTTTACCCACTAACCCCTTCTTCTCGTTTTCCCTATGGTACCGTCGTCTTGGCATTTCATCGCAGGGTGGGGAGGAGCCAGCCTTCCACTTATTGCACCTAGTCGTTAGACCAATCAGCAATTTGTGTTTCATATCTTAAGGTGTTAATGATAAGTATTCATCTGTGGAAGATTAAAAATTGTTTTAGCTTTTTGTATTTTATTTTTGTTTTTTCCTACCTATAGGTTCAAAAGGTTTTACTCTTCTTAATCAAAAGGTTTTACTCTTCTTAATCTCCTGATCAGATTGCTAGTATTTAATAATTCCGACATTTCTGAGTTTATGTTTAGCTAATTTACTTCATCTTCAATCACTTCAATTTCTAGATCTCTATGCAGATCAGCGTTTCTTAAGTACCATGGTACATTTACTATATGTATTCCGTAGTACTTTATTTTAATTTACTTCATCTTCAATCATTTCAATTTCTAGATCTCTATGCAGATCAGTGTTTCTTATGTACCATGGTGCATTTACTATATGTATTCCGTAGTACTTTATTTTGAAATGTTTATATTTTCTGTAAATTCGTTTTGCATCCGCATGTCCATAGCTGGAGCCTATAGGTCCATATTGGTTTTAGAATTTGCTTATAAAGGCAGTAGTTTATTGTAATTGGACAAACAAGAGTATTTCCCTATAAGCCAATACATTTTAGTTTTGCATCTGGTGTCATGCCTAGATATTTGGCTGGGTTTGCGTATTCTACTTCATTATCATTTCTTATTACTGGGATATGGGGAACATTTTTATTTATAAAGTTGATATGGACCAACTTTCTGTAGCTTTTTCGTCGCTATTTCGACAGTTTCTCCCACTGCAAGGATAGTAGTATCATCTGCAAATGTTGCCACAGTTGTTTCATCACTAAATGGCAAGTCACTTGTAAATAAGAGATATAATACAGGGCCTAGCACATTGCCTTGTTGTGCACCAGCTTCTATTTTTCTCAATGTGGAGTAGTTATCTACTTGTTTGATTCTAAAAAATTGCTGTAATATATAAGACTGTAGGATTTCTGAGTATTCCTAGTTTCTTTAAGCCTTTTTTTGGGAGTTGCTTTAGGATTTCCCTTGATATCAAGTCAAATCCTGGAACTTTCTTAGTATTTATGCCCTCTTTTATTTCTTTGGCAATTTCTTTCGCCGCAACTCAGCAAATAAATTCGCTTTTTCTTGATTTTTTCTTGTCCAGTTACCTTCTCTTTTTTTAACTGGTGGAATGTGTGCGATTGGCCTTTTCATTTTCTTTGTTGCCCTCCTGAGTGAGTATTCGGTACTAGCATCATTCGTAAGATTGGTAAGGTATTTTTTAAGAGACTCATTTTTAGATTCTCTTATCGATCTTTTAAGCTTACTGTTTAGATTATTCTGTATTGTTTTGTTGCTGGGCGCCCTTGATTGTTGCCAATGTTTCTAGCTCTTCTCTTTTCCCGCAATTATATCACATATTTCTTTTGGATATGAGTTTTGTTGGATTTTAGTTTTAGTTATAGGTGTTGCAGCCCATGCAGTTTTTTGGATATTAACTGTAAATATCTGAACAGCCTTTTTTAATTGGTCTTCTGTTTCAATTGTTTCTGAGAGCTGAATACTATCCTCTAGATTCTGTCTGAAGTAGTTCCAATCAGTTAGTTAGTTTTGGGCTGTTTTCTTTGCTGGTGATTTTATCGCCAAGTGTTTTAAAATTATTATGGAATCTAGATCCCCAATACTTATTTTTGGCATTAAAATCTCCACCTGCGACAAATCTATTGCGAAATATGCGGGAAATGCCTAAAGAGTCATTTTTCTTAAGACTATAGCTGGAAGAACAGTAAGTTGATGTAACTGATATTAATTGTCCACTTTTCGTTTTTATATTTATAGATATTCCTTGTATCGCACATGATTGGAATTTGGCTTCTCTATGGTAATCGATCGTATTCTTTACTATAACTGCAGCTCCGCATTTTGCCGAATTATAGGGGTGTGGGGAGTGATATAGTTCGTACCCTCGCAGTTTGAAGTTTGTTTTGAATTTAAAGTGCGTCTCTGAGACAAGACATACTCGTATATCTATTTTGTTCATGTCGAGAACTACTTGAATTTCTTCTTTACGATTCTCGATACCATTAGCATTCCATTCCAGTATTTTTATATTATCCATCATGTTCGTCTCTTTTATGCAGCCTTTTTATTGCAGCTTTTTGCTCTCAAGGAACGAGATTCTTTCTAGTATAGCTTTATTGCTTTTTTCCATACTTTCCATTCTATTTAGAATTTTTTGCATGAAGGTTTCCATACTAGCATTTGATTTTGTTTTTATTGTAGCTATTGGTTTTTCTAATTTTTTTTATGAAGCCTGTGCATATGTCAATTCTGTACCCCCTCCTGTTTTTGGTCTTTGGACTTTGGGTACTTCTTTTGTCGTTCTCGGTTGCAAGTCCTTTATGACTTTAGGTGCGTTCTTTTCAGATTAGGATTAGGTTTAGTTTGTTTATGCTTTTTGTCTTTTGTCAGTTGAATCTGTTTAACAAATAAGCAACCTCTATAGTTGTCTGGATGCTTTTCGTTGCAATTGGCACATTCTGCTGGTTCGTCTTTTTTCTTCATACAATCTTAGTACGGTCATTTCCTGTACACTTAACGCATCTTGGGTTAGAGCTGCAGTATTTATGTGTACTACTTTTGGCAGTTCTTGCACTGTGGGACTAGTTTTGATTTCCTTATGGCATGGATCTCCACCTTCAAGGATATCTTTAATTTCGTATATCTTTTTGATATTTTCGTTGTGCTCAAAAGTAAGCATAAACATTGGAAGCGGTACTTTGCTTTTAAATTTTAGCATATTAACAGTAACAATATCTTTAAGTTTTTTCTTCTTGAAATTATCGAAAGTAGAAATAAATGAACACAATAATAAAAGCAAACACCACGACAAAAACTGAATCCTCCCTTAATTTGTAGTAGTAAAATGTCTCTTCGGCAAATGTGCGTCATTAGGAATGCATAAACAAAAGCATACACCTCGAGAAAAAACTTCAATCCTCCCTTAATTTGTTGTAGTAAAATATCAGGATAAAAAAAAATAAGCACAAATAATAAACTACCCAGATGTCGCACGCCCATATAAAAAAATGAAGCATATTTTTGTCCTGACAGACAACGTCCTGGCAGACAGAGTACTTTCAGAATAATACCACAAATAAAGTTTTTTCTTTTTTCTCACTCCGTTCGCTCGTGTGGGAAAAGTTATTTTTCTCATCGTGTGTTGTGACATGGAAACAAACGAGGTGATGAAGTTTTTTTTTTTTTGGATTGCGCCAGGGATGTGTAATCTTCATAGACACTAGTAGCCCGAGTGCTACTAGCATGCACGATTCACAAACCTGAGTACCCGATGCCAGGAATACGCCTACGTACTAAACACACACCCTACACACTTCAACCACTCTCCCCGCGGGACTGCCGTTAGGTATTACTTCGCGGGGCTGGTTAGCAATTCATGCTATGCTTCTTGTATTGCTGCTTCTGATGCTTCTGTTACTTCTGCTGTTCTTCTTAGCTTTTCTATTCTCCGCAACTCTTTTTGTAGAGTTGTTACGAAAGAACATATTGCCATCCAATTTTCTTCCAACCGTAACATATGGTCGAGGAGTAATGACGGACTTGGCAGAGTAATTCTCCATGCCGTGAAACGTGTGCAGTAAAACACTGCGTGCTCCGTATCCTCATCTTCACCTGGGCATTCCGGGCAGGATGGTGAGCTGTCGTGTCCGAATCGGTGTAGATATTTGCGGTAGCCACCGTGGCCAGACAGGAACTGCGTTAGATGGTAGTTGCAGTCTCCATGCTTTCGACTTATCCAATCTTGGATTGTCGGTATAAGTTTGTATGTCCATCTGCCTTTTGTTGTATTAGCCCAACGAGTTTGCCACATAGCTGCTGACGCTGCCCTTTCTTCAATTTTTATCACCTTGATACCAGTGCCGTCGTGATGACTCAATGCTCTTCTGTTATATATCCTCAGCATTTCATCTTCGAGAATATCGATGGGGACCATTCCAGCTATGACAAATGCAGCTTCGTCAGAGATGGTTCGAAAGCCGCTGATTGTCTGTAGCGCACAGAGTCTGTATGATGACGATAGTTTCCTTTTGGTCTCCTTCGTCCTCAGTGCCTCCGCCTAGACTGGGGCGGCATATAACAGAACTGAGGTGATAACTCTAGAGAGTAGAATCCTTCTAGCGTATTCAGGTCCACCGATGTTAGGCATAATACGCGAGAGAGCTCCCTGCATTTGCGATGCTTTTTTGGTAACAAAATCAACATGCGTTTTAAACCGTAGCCTGTTGTCCAGCATTACTCCAAGGTATTTAACTGCCTCTTTCGACCTGATGGTTTGGTTACCAACCTGAAAGTTGGCAAATTCGACAGCTTTCCGGCTGGTTATAAGAACAGCTTCTGTTTTATGGTCAGCTAGTTCTAGTCCGGCAGATACTAGCCAATCTTTTATCCGGGCAATTGCTTCATTTGTAGCTGATTCTACTGCACGGATCTGTTTAGCTACTGTCACGACTGCAATGTCATCGGCGAATCCAATTATCGTTACTCCCCCAGGTAACGCTAATCGCAGTACTCCGTCGTACATGATGCTCCACAATAGTGGCCCTAAAAACGATCCCTGTGGAACTCCAGCAGTTACGTTGTAGTATTTTACACCTTCATCGGTATTGTACCTCAGCTTCCTGTTGTTGAAGTAGTTCGTCACTATCCGTAGCAGGTAATATGGCGTATCCATCCTGGCATTTGACCTTCTAATAAACGACCAGTTCGCAGAGTTAAATGCGTTTTTAATGTCCAGCGTTACTACTGCACAATACTCCTTAGTGACGTAGAGCCATCTTTCTCCTTCGATGGCACCTTTGGCGATATCAACTACCTCTCTTATGGCATCAACAGTAGATCGTGCTCTTCTGAAGCCAAATTGGTGATCTGAGAGGGCTCCTTTCTCTTCTACTACTGCGAGTAATCTATTATAGATTATCTTCTCTAGGATCTTTCCCATGGTGTCTAATAGGCATATTGGGCGATAGGATGATGGTTCTCCTGGGGGCTTCTTTCCTTTTGGCAGTAGAACCAAATGCTGCGTTTTCCATTTTTCGGGAAAGGTTCCTTCTTCAAGGCACTGCTTCATTGTTGTTATGAAGAGGTCTGGTCTTTTTGTTACAGCTGCCTTTACTGCCTTGTTCGGGATGCCGTCGGGTCCCGGAGCCTTGTTGTCACCTATCTTGCTGCATGCCCTTAGCAGTTCCTCGTGAGTAATTAAAGGAATATCTTCTGGATTGACTTCTCGATAATATTGCACATAGCAGCAGGCCTTTGAGGGAAGAGGTGGATCTCAGCATTATCGGACATGTTATTTGAGGAGTCCTATAGCCCTTTAATTTCGTCATCACCATTCTGTATGCCGAGCCCCATGGGTTGATGTCCGCTTCTTGACAGAGACGTTTAAAGCATGCAGTTTTGCTTTCCTTAATGGCTCTATTTAAGCTACGTCTCGCCAGTCTAAGGGTGTCCAGGCATTGTTGGAAATCCGCCCTCCTTTTTGATCGTTGGACTTTACGCCGGGCTTGCAGACATTTTGCCCGGAGTTCGCCTATTTCCTCGTTCCACCAGTAACACGGTGATGCGTTCCTGGTGTTTGCTGTCCTAAGCATTGATGCGTCGCACGCTGTGGTGATGGTGCCTGTGAGGTGGTCAGCGAGGGTCTCCGCTGTTCAGCTTGGAGCTTGATCACTGTTCAACATCTCTTCGAATGCATCCTTATCGAAAGATCTATCATTCCATTTTGGGCCAGTAAGTTTTGGGAGCTGGACTGGGCTTCGATTGCATTGATTACGTCGTCTATAGTCGTGACCTCATCGATGTCTTTGATCTCAAGGGTAGTGCGATGCGTAATCGAACTTACATTCGCTTGCTCTGCTAGAGCTTCACTAATGACGCCTTTAAATTCGTTTGTCTTATTTCCCGTCTCCTTGAATTGTATAAGGAGGTCTCCCTTCTGTGTCCTCCTGATTTTAGTTACCGCCTTTCCCACTGTTTCCAGTTTGGGGTCTGCCTTCACCTTGCGTAGTATCTCCGCGTATGAGAGGGACCCCGTCGCTTTAATGACGATAGCGTCAGGTCTAGGTCTTTTAACCTCTTGTTGCTTCTTTTTGGCGATCTTCTTTTTGGTGGTATTTACCCATTCTTCTTCTCCTGCCGCTTGCTTCTTGTTTGTGGCTGTAACTTTTTTCTTATGTCTGACCACTGGGGTCTCTACGCCGGTGGTCTCATCCTTCTCCTTCGGTGGTTCGTTGTCTGCCGCGCCACTCGGTGGCTGTTGCTGTTTTCGTTTTGGCTCCGGGGGTTCGTCGTCTGCAACTTGTCTTCTCTTGGGTTCAGATGTTGTTTTTAGCCATGGCGAAGTTTGCGACGAGTTGTTCCGGCGAATCACTTGCTTTGCTTCCTCATCGTGTAGCTGAATCGCCGAGAGCTCGTAGAGAGCTCTGCCTTCTGCCATCTTCCAGCCATCTTCCAACATTTCTACCAGACCTCTAATTTGCTCACCTAACTTGTGGAAATCAGTTTTATGGGTTGGTGGTTCGACCGTTACCTTTCGTATTGCGGGTGACTCGCGTCGTTCCGCACTTCTTTGTGATGCTGCTACTTGGTCAATTGGTGACCTCAGCATCCTTGATCCCCTCTGGAAGGGGTTCTCCTCATTCTCCTCTACTTCAATTTCTCCGGTGTTTTTGTTTGTTTTTGTTGTAATCATTTCTAGTGGATCCCCACTCAAAGCCGCTATCAATGTTCGAATGTGTAGTCACCTAAGGATCCCATGGTTGTCTTTGCAAGCAGTGAGGCCATGCGAGGGTTGACACAAGCCCTTATGTGGTTTTGAACGTACTTTTAGGCCTGCCAAGGTTTTAACGGGATGGAGGCAGCAAAAGAATAAATTTTCATGAATGGAAGTTTTGTAAACGCGTATGCGTTGTATATGAAAAGGTGTAACTGAAAGGCGGGAAAAGTCAATCATTTCGTTGCACTTTGTGATTAAAAGTAGACGAAAGCTACGAAATATAAAAGTGCGTGATTTGTCCATCCAGATTTTCAACTCGATCTTCTGCAATAAAACCAGTTTCCAGGTGTTGGCCCTTTAGAGGCATTTCATACATATATATTATATTCATATATTAATTAATACAAATATTAAATTTTATCGATTTATGTACATACATACATATGTATGTATGTATGTGTAAATAATTTAGGTTATCTTATATAAAGTTACTTTAATATTTCAATAACGGTTTGAGAGATTTTACTCGAATATCAATCATTTAGATTTTCAGGTTAATTACTAACATATATATTACATTCATATACTAAAAAATTAAAAGGCATAAGAAAATTGAGTCCAAGGAAAAAATGTCCTGGAAAAGAACGAAGTGCGCAATTGCACACTGTTCTATAACCAAAAATGTATTGCCTGATGGAAAATTATTTAAATTTCCTAAAATAGGAACAGTTAAATACGACGAATGGCTAGCTTCAGCAGAGGAGTCTCGGGAACACATAAAAAGCCTTAAAACGCCCTATATATGTATGCAGCAAACATTTTAAAAATGCCTTTATTGGAAAGAAATATTTAAAAAAAAAAATACTTTTTTTTTTTTTTTTTTATAATTTGCACGTGTTGAAGGGGATATGAATACCCTTATACTAATTTTTTAGAACACGTGCTTTTTTGTGGAAAGAGGAAGAGACAGAGAGAAAGAAAGATTGGTGTAGTGGGTTTGAAACTTAGGTGGTATTAAGTTTCTGTAAACTCCAAGGGTGGCTGTCCAGATAACTGGGGAGTATTTTGTTTTGATTTCGCTATTATTATCGTTGCTTATGATTCACAGTATCTTTTTCCGTCCTCCTGATGTCATCATCACGATCAAGTTGCATTTTAGCCATATGACCGCCCTACTGCCAGTGTTATGCCTTCACAGTAGAGTTGACTTAGCTTTCGCAATTGATCGACTTTTTTATTTATTTCATGCGAAATAAATAGATGATTCTTGACATCAGGATTCGAACCGTGAATCAATTGCGTGACAAGCGATGATGTTACCACTACACCATGGCCACCTTACTTACCCTTCTCTCTTGTTAAAACGAAGTGTTGCTACATCTGATGACGAGTTCATTTGTTTTGATCCAACGAGAGCTAAGGTTACATATGAAAACTGCAATAAATTAGTACTGGATTCGAATTATGTTACAGTAGAAGAACTAAACTTGTCTTCAAAAAGGTTATCAAAAAAAAGATTCAATGAATAACGTTGAATTTACTTGTGCCAACTGTGAGACTCATATAAAAAGGCAATCTACTTGTATTAAAAGAATTGAGAGGCTTAAGAAATTGAACAATAGCTTAAGGATAACAGTAAAAGGAAATCGCAAATTGAAAATAAATTTTATGCAGAGAATTCATCGTTTAAAAGAAAAAAAGGCTGCAAGTGTGTGAAAAGCGAGTATCCAAGAGAAAATTGATTTATTGCTTGGTATTGATCAAAATACTAAGACATTTTCGAAGCTCATTCTACCTGAGAGTACAACAAAAATACACCGAAGAGGAGAAGTGGATTTCGCAGTGCATTTTTTTCCATTAGTCTTCCGGATACAACTTTTTACGGGATCAGCTTGGACTACACTTGCCGCACCCGTCTTCATTACATAGGTGGATTAAGATTAAAAGTCTGTCACCTGGAATAATTATAAATGTTCTAGAGGAAATAAAGAAAATAACTACGTCATTATCACCAAAAGAAAAAGAAGTCGTGATTATCAAAGATCTAATATATGCGCTAAGGATGTGTGTGTTTTTATGATTCGGAAATTTTAAGCAAGTTTTATATCATGTCATTTGTCCAAGCAATATACCTATGAAACAACTTGAATTGAGGTATATAATTGTCTTGACATATGCGCGGAGCTATTTTCTGTGATCAAGGACCCACAAATCGTAGTTTATATAGTAAACTTAATCTAAATTAAAAAAACTTTAACTTTAAGAAATGAAGGATTATATATTAAACATCGAACCCACAAACGCAAGAAATAGATCATTTTGTTTCAAAGGTTTGGCCTTAACTATAGAAAGCGTTTTAAGAATAAGAGACACATTATTCATGGATCATGGTTGGTTGGTTGGTTGGTCTAAGAGGGTGAGCTTATGCCCTTCACTTAGGCCTCCATTGGGCCCTTTGTGTTCCCCTCATCTATGTAACTGTAGGGAATAGTGCTGTGCTTTGGGAATTATGTGTTGAGAGGATTTAGGTCTAGGGATCATGGGTAGTATCAACGCGAAACTATATCGCATAGTGATCGGGGAATCGTAGTGTTCGTCTGGCGGATTCCAATATATTGTTACAAAAGTGGGGAACGACCGAGTCGAACCACCACCACTACTATTACTACTACTAGAAACTACAAGAAAAGCAGAAAAAAAGACTCACATCAATAAACCGCTGTCGTCAACCGCTGCCATCAACCGCTGCCATCAACCGCTGCCATCAACCGCTGCCTTCGCCGCTCACAGTAATCCAATACAACCCGTCCGGTTATCTGCAGCCATTCGCAGCGAAATTCTCCTCTCGCCTACACTTCACTTCCTAAAGAGACACGAGATTAAAATAAAATTAACACACAGGTAATTAATCTCACCTCTAACTTTAGGCACCTTCCAATGCTCCACCAACACACCACCTCTTCAAAGTCATCTCGCTGGCCCTTGCATCACCATTAACTCTCAGCGCCGAACCAGCGGGTTACCGCCAGCGCCTCCGTCATGTCCATCAGCCGTCACCTATCGGAAGAAAATTCCTTAAAAAGGTAATTTCATAAGTACCTCACTACTCACCTGTTCTCTTCCCCAAGATACCTGCAATGCGTTATGCAGTATCCATCACATCATCTAAGCACAGTCGCCTGAAAAGAAACCCACTCGCAATATCTACCTAGGAAAAAAATTTCACCGCACAAAAGTAAACAACCCCGATTTCAACTTGCGCAATTGTACACGGCTGCACCTGCGCTGGCACAACCGCGGACCCCTCGACTCTCAGCAACGATGTCGGCTTTCCCAATGGCATAGGCCACCGAGGAATCCAGTTTCGTTTACTGGAATAAAGGGATCGAATACACCCGGGGAAAACACCACCGAGGAAGGCAATGATGGCAACAAAATAAGAAAAAAAAAGGTAAACAAAAAATCTTAATCACTCACCTGTTGCAGAGGGTATCCAAATATAGCCGACAGCAAGCTGTGGCGTGTGGACAATGATCTTCATTGGAGTGCGGGTGGACTTCGCACTCCTCCCAGTCGGAAAAACACCCGCATTTGTCGACCCGAAGAACGCACACTCCAAGTCGATGCAGTACACCGCGCGGAACTGCTGCCAAGGGGAACCGCACTCTCCTGGAACTTGGTGTCGGAACGTTTTCCTGTATCGATGGTCGGACGAATGCACACACTCCCGAATCAAAATGGATCACTTTTGCGAAAAGAAAACGCCCGAAAAACACAAGAAAACACGGAAAATACACGGCGGGGTGGGAAAAAGAAAATAAATTGCCGAAAAAAAAAAGAATGGGAATTCTGACGTCTGGCAGCAATGTCATCCGGGGCACGTTCAGTACACTTTTTGATGCGGCGCTCCCATCCAGATATTCTGCGGGTTGGGTTACATTGGTGTGCTGTAGGATAAAAGGGAAATAATTGGGAATTGTTGGGAAAACACAGGAGCGCGTTTTAATTGCAAGAAAGCGACGAAAAGTGGCAAAAAGGGGAAAAATGCAATTACAAGAGTAACTCCAGGTTCTCCGAGACGATAGACCCTCGTTGGAGAGGGAAAATTACGGGCAATCAGGGAAAATGGGTGACGATGGCAAGGAAAAGGTGGACAAGTGGAAAATTGGGACAGAAAATTTTCCAAAATGGCGGAGGAAAAATCCGAAAGGCTGGAAGGTAATTGGAAATTTTCATCATTTTTTTTGGAATCTTTCCAGGTGCGAGTGAGATGACAAGAGAGGACGGATAGATTCAACGAGGGAAATTTTGGTGGAGAGTTGGAAGCGTTTAAAAGGAGCGCGTTCGGCAGGAGAAATTGGCTTTTTGCTGGTGATAGTCATCGTGTCGTATTCGGAAGTCCGTCGGGGTTTTAATCGAAGAAATCGATCGTAATTGAAGAAATCGGAGAAAGACCGAAGTAACGCGGAAGTACCGGACTAACAGAGCAACGCGGAGAAACGAAGACAGCCGGAGAAAAGACGCAGCACGGACAACAAATTAGAACAACAACAACATTTCTAAAATTAACAACAACAAAATAAAACCTCTCGGGAACAAGAAATAAATCTGCTGAAATTAAACTAAGAAGTGTTTTTCTCTTTTCTTCGCCTGTGGGTTTTCTTGGTTTTTTTGTGATTCAATCTTGCTTTTTCCTCCCTCTTCCAGCTACAGCCCGGGGTTGCCATCGATAACCCTCCCAGAAGTGTAACAATATCCCCGATTCCTTTCTTACTGAGGTGTGTAATACCCGGAATCCTTGGAGATCCTAAAATTTTCAGTCTTAGCCTCGCTGTGGCAGGGCAGTGGCAGAGGAAGTGTTCTACATCTTCCTCCTCCTCCTCACAGTTGGCACAGATTGTTGTATCAGCTATCCCGAGTCTGAACGAATGTTTGTTGAGATTGATGTGCCCTGTCAAAAGTCCCACCATCAATCTCATTTTTGTTCTGCTTGAGTTAAGAGCTCTTTTTTTACTGTGTTGTTACTCGGTTTAGTTATTACAGATCTAACCACTTTGTACGTGTCTAGATTCGTCCAGTAGTTATTGAACTCTTGTCGTATCTTTTCATTGATTATTGTTTTAATAGTTGTCAGAGGAACTCCTATTGTATTATCCGGGTTCAGTTCTGTGTTGCCTGCTCCTTTCCTTGCTAGTTCGTCTGCCGTTTTGTTGCCCGGTACACCTTCGTTCCCCGGTACCCATGTGAGACGGACTCTATTGCGTCTGGCCAGTAAGTTCAATTTAGTTTTGCACTCCCTTACTAGTCGTGATTTCGACATGGGGTTTGTAATTGCGCTAATTGCTGCTTTGCTGTCCGAGCAGATGTCGATTTGCCTTCCTTCGCTGGTGTCTTCTGCGAGTATTTCAGTTGCCTTCATAATTGCATACACTTCTGTTTGGAACACCGATACAAATGGTTCTAGGTGAATAGCAAGTTCAATCGGTGGGTTAGCACTATAGATGCCAGCTCCTGATTCCCCTGATATGTTAGAGCCTTCTGTATATACCGATATCCCCTTGGAATTTCTTGTCGTTCTTTCATACGTCCAATATTTTCTTGCGGGAAAAATTGTTTCGAAGTTGTTGGAGAACGTATACGATTTTTCAACAACATCACTGGGGCAATCACTCTTATCATTTCGGTGATTTTTGGATGTCCCGTGTTTGCACCACCGATGAAATGACCGATAGTTCTAAGCCGTGAGGCTGAAATGCCGGCAATCTTCTTCGCTTCGAGGTGCACTGGTAGAATGTTTAGTATCGCTTCCATGGCCGCGGTTGGTGTTGAGGATTGTGCTCCTGTAATACCCAGGCAGACCATACGTTGCACCTTAGTTAGCAAGTCTCTTGAATACTTTTTGCTCATCACTGGCCACCATACAACTACACCGTAGAAGATTATAGGTTTTATTACGCATTCGTATATCCAATAGACCTGTTTCGGTTTCAAGCCCCATGACTTCCCGATGGCCCTCCTGCATATCCAATATGCTCTCTTGGCTTTGGTGACTCTTTCTTCCAGGTTCTTTCTCCAGGTCAATTTCCTATCCAATATAATGCCCAGATACTTGACGCTGTCGCGGAGTTGTAGTGATACTCCTCCGAGATGTGGAATGTGAAAGTCACCAGTTTTGGTTTTTTTGTAAAGAGAACCATTTCCGTTTTATTTGGATTTATTTCGAATCCACTCTCCTCCGCCCATTCTTTTATGATTCGAAGGGTGTTTTGCATAAGCTCTCCTATGATGTTTACGTGCTTACCTCTTATCAGAACGGCTAGGTCATCTGCGTATGCTACACATTTCGCACAGGTTCCATCCAGTGCTTTTAAAAGGTCGTCCATTGTGAGCACCCACAGAAAAAGAGATATTATCCCCCCCTGTGGTGTTTCCGTACGGACTGTTCCCCTTCTTGTTTCGTCTCTCAGTGAAGCTGTGATAATGCGGTTTGTAAGCATGTGTTCTAGCCAATTGTTTATTATTTGGTTATTACAGTATATCGATAGTGCCTCCACAAATTTTTGAGTTTTCACATTGTTAAATGCCCCTTCGATATCTAGAAAAACGCCTGCGACTGATTCATGGATCATAATGATTTATATTACATTTATGTAAATAAATTTAATCAAGATCCGTTAGAGAACTTATTTGGTAAAATAAGAGCGCGGAATATTAATAAAAGTAATCCAAATGTTTTCGAATTTCCTGCTAGCCAAAGTTATTGATAGTCCAGACTTCCTGCCTATAAGCCATTCTAATTTTCGCCAATTAAATGGCGAAAAAAGTTATATTTATAAAATTTTTATCAAATCGAAATGTTCCAACTGCGAATTTCGATCTAACGGAAGTATTGATAAAATTAAGAGAATATGAAAATTCAAAAGAAAATACGGTTCTCTTATGGCCGTCAGAAAAAGATTTTCAAGTATGCCGTCTTCATGTACAAATATTTTCCGAATACTTTCGAAAACTTCCTTTTGCATTTAACTTAAAATAAAATATAATCAAAGAATGCATACTCGAAAAGGCAACAAATATACATTTTCCGAATTGGTTCAATGTATGTTATGATTAAGGTGATTTAACTGCAATTTAATGCTAACCTAATTTGAGTTAATGATAATTTTGTTAAGTTAGTTATTGTAGTTTTTTTATAATAATATCGAAGATTAGTCACCTTTACTTAAGTAGGCCAAGAGCAGTGATCAGTTATTATAGGAGCATAAATATAAAATGCAGTATGTAAAACTCATATTCATACCCATTTTCAGAGCAAATTCGTGTCCACAAAGTTTACAGAGTTTTTATTTATTTAATCAAGTGCTGGAAATGAGGTACATACATACAGACAAAATAACAAGCACACAACATAAGCCCAGTCATTTGCACATATATATATACGATCTATACAGATACACCATATTCATCGTACCAACGTGTCGGCATCAGAACTCCGTGACCGCAGTCGCACAAAATATGTTTTTTGTTTCTTTTTTGCAGTGAAGGTAAACAAGGGTATGTGTGAGTGACACGATGGACTAAAAAGTGAGCAGAAAAAACAAATTTTCTGTGTTCTTATTTTTTCCCTTTTGTAAGAAGTTTAAGCTTTTTAAAAAGCTTTGCTTTCAGTGAATTTCGTTTTCATATATCACTTCTTCCCATATGAATGAGACCTCTGGGTAGTTTATTATCTGTGGTAGAAGTTTATTTGCAATTTCTTTGTCTAACATACTCTTACATTCGCTTATGAGGAAAATAACCCGGGATTTCTCGGCTTTTGTGGATGAACATTGGTGGAGGAGAAAGAATTTAGTTCGAAGGAGTTTTTTTTGATTGTAGGCAACAAAATAAGCCGACGATAATCGGGTTATTGGGTGACGTAGTGGTTCGAACGGCGTTTGTGGATTTTCTTAAACTTGTTGGGAATAATTCCTTTGTATAATTTTTTTTTTTTTGCAAATTTGAAATGACAGGTGCAAATCTGTTGTGTAATTGTGCGTGATTTATTGAAAATTCGGATGCAAATTTTTGTGATTTTTGTGACTGCTAATTATTAGAAAATTTTAAAAATTTTTATTAGTAGTTAAGTTAGTGTTTTAAATTATTAAATTATTATAAAACAGTGGGTGAGCTAAGTGAATAGTTATTAGCTATATACCAAGTAAGTAATTATAAATCTACTCAAGAGGTGCCCAATTGAACATTCTTATTATTCTGAGACAAGATGTCTCTAGTTAATTTTGAGGGTTGTTTAACTGATTTTCTTCTAAAAGAAACCCACGAGTTCAGTAAGTTTTCTTTTTAAAAAAAAAAAAAAAAAAAATTAAAGAACTAGGTCGCTCGACACCATCAATGAAAATTGATTATATATAAAGGATGGGTATCAGAAACATTTTCAAGAGTCTTTTTACAAAAAGAATCCATGGAGTTGCGTACTGCCTGTCGTCGCGCGCGCATGTAGAATACGATCGCTACAAAAAAAAAATTGAACAAAATAAATCCATCAACAAATAATAACTTTTCGCGCCCGTCAAATTGCATTCAGTGTGGTGCAGTGGAAAAATAAATAAATAATAATAATAAAAAAAAAACAGTGCTAAAAGTGCAGTGGAAAAAAAAAATTATACTGCCTGGATATAACTTAGTGTCATTATTCTTTCCCCACCGTGGCCTCGCCATTTACGTTCGTAGTGATATTGCTTACCAAGTTCCACCACAGTATGGCCACTGTTCCAACCCGGAATTTAATTTCAAATGGCTAAAATTCACCGTCCGTAAGCAAATAATTCACTACTGCTTTATTTATAGAAGCCCTAGTGCGGACAGCAACTCAACTTTTGACAAATTTGATGCGCTGTCCGATTCTATCACTCGAATTGTCTCCTTGTACCCTCATACTGAATAAGTCATTGCGGGCGATTTCAATATACACAATTCAGAGTGGCTTCAATATTCTGGCCAGATAACACCCGAAGGAAGGTATGTTGAACTTTTCGCTGAGGCAAACAATTTGACTCAGCTTGTAAATAAGCCTACACGTATACGGGACATTGAAAGTCATTCCGCCAACACTTTGGACTTGTTTCTTACTTCGCACCCTGATAAATACACTATTGATGTTTTAGCCAACTGGAGCGGCCTTAATAGCTTCTTTAGGAGTTTTAACTGGTCGCTATGCTTCCTCGATAGCGACGTGGATGCCACACCTGATATGATCACCGACACTATCCTCTTAGGTATGAATGACTTTATTCCTAACAGAATAAAGAACATTAAACCTAAGCTAAACTCGTGGTTTGACCAGAGCTGTAAAGAGGTTATCAGGTTGAAAGATGTAAGTTTTCGGTCTTATAAAGCCAACAAATCTGAGGAAAACCGAAAGAAGTTTAAACAAGCCAGAAAAGACTGCAATGCCCATATCCGACGTGTAAAATTCTTACATGACCAAAAATTGAGGCAAAAAATCCTACAATGTCCCAAAGGTAGTAAAAATTTTTGATCATTCGTCAAAAATCTAAAAATTCTGCCTCGTCTGCCATCCCCACGCTCATTTACAATGACATTCCAGCTGTCAGCTCCTTAGACAAAGCTAATCTGCTTTCTGCTCATTTTGCAGCGAACTCCACGCTGCCAGATAATGCTTCGTCTCCACCTGTATTTGAGAGCGTCAAATTTTCCATGGGACTTTTGCACTCGTACAGTTGCAGGAGTACTCAAAGGTCTTAACATACTCAAATCCGCTGGTCCAGATGGTATCCCCCCCATAGTTCTGAAGGGGTGTTAAAACCTCTGCGTAAGCTTTTCTGTCTATCCTACTTTTCAGGGCTCTTTTCGAGTAGATGGAAAACAGCATTTGTCCAGCCCGTCCCCAGAAAAGGCGAATCGTCCTCCCCGTCCAATTACCGACCCATTGCATTTACGTCCCTTCTTTCCAAGGTCATGGAAACGCTGATAAATCGTCAGCTTATGAAATATCCCGACTCACGAAAACTCCTTAATGACCGGCAGTATGGTTTTCGTAGCAACAGGTCCACTGGTGATTTGATGGCATATCTCACCGAGAAGTGGAACCAATCTCTCCATCACTTCGGCGAAACCAAGATGGTTGCGCTTGATATTTCAAAAGCATTTGACAGAGTTTGGCATCAGGCTGTTTTGTCGAAAATGCGTGCACATGGCATCGATGAGTCTCTTCTTCAATGGATCAGAAATTACCTTTTGGTTGTTTTGGACGGCTTCAAGTCTGCAATTCACCAAATAAATGCTGGTGTTCCCCAAGGCTCTGTTTTGTCTCCGACTCTCTTTCTTATTTTTATAAATGATCTCTTGTCTGCAACTTCTAATCCATTCCGTTCTTTGTCTGATGACAGTATCCTCAGTTTTTTATATTCGTTCCCTAACTCACGTCCTTGCTCTTCGGAACGGCAACGTATGTTAAACACATTAAATTCCGACCTAGACAGCATAATTATATGGGGTTCAACCAACAGAGTGGGATTTAATGCTTCCAAAACACAATGCTGTCTTCTGTCTCTCAAGCGAAACCAAAACCCTCAACCATTATCCATGGATGGTACTTGCATCATTGAAACCGAAAGACTTGCCATTCTCGGTATGTGTGTTAATAACCATCTTCGATGGAATGATCGCATATTCGAGGTCGCCAAAAATGCTGCAAAATGTCTAGGATTCCTTAAACGGTGCAAGAAATATTTTACGCTGTCTGATCCTCGATTTATAAGGCATTCATCCGCCCTAAGCTGGAATATAACGCCCATATCTGGTCTGGTGCACCCAAGACCATTTTGCACATTCTTGATAGGGTACAAAATCGCGCGTTAAAACTTATAGGTGATAGAGACATTGTGAATTCCATTCATTCACTAGAACATCGGAGAAATGTCTCCTGTCTCTCCCTGTTTTATCGTTTTTTCTACAAAAAATGCTCCAGCGAAATAGCCAGTTGCATTCCTCCCCTTCAAAATTTCACCCGCAATACGCGACATGCTTCGAATGCACATCAGTTTACCCTAAAGCCAAACTTCGGTCGTACTGTCAAATATAGGGATTCATTTATAAGCCGAACAACACGAATGTGGAACGATCTACCAGGCTCTGTATTTCCTCATCACTACAACCTTCAAACATTAAAAGCCAACGTGTATAGGTACCTCCTCTATTCCTCTACCCCCTTTTCCTTGACGCCCGTGCCCTGAAACAATTAAAGGGTATTAATACTCCCTTTGGCGCGCGCAGATTATAAAAAAAAAAAAATGGCTGACTGGCAGTTGCAAATTAAATAGAATGTTTTGTTTTCCTTGCCTTTTTTTTCTAATTCTCCTTGTTAAAATAATAAACATGTAATAGAGCGTGACGATGGTTTGGGTTCCTTAAACTGATCAATTGCAAAATTCCTGATTCGTATTCTGAACGCGTCCATTTTTAAGCGCGAAAATGATGTAGGAATACAGTCATATGACACTTGGAAGAAAAGTTAATGATAGAAAAGTAAAACGTTTTGAGTAAGTCGGACGACGAAACCCAAGCCACCGCCACCGCCACGGAGATAAAAGAAAAACTAAAGAATAAACCACACCACACCACGCCACACATGACAATAAACACTAGATTTAATTGTTATTAATTGTTAAACCTTTAGCAAAAAAATTGGGCTTCGTCGACATCTTTATTCTTTATCTTTCAATTTTTTATTGTCAGCCAGACATACAAAATTTACATTGCCGCCAACGTTTTTTGAGGACATTTTTGTTCCTTTTCCCAAGTCAATTTTTTTTTTTTTTTGTGGATATTTTGTTCCTCTTTGCCAAGTCACAGCCAGCCATAGAAATTTGATCGTCGTCAACGTGATCGAGGACAAAAGAACAATTGAAGTGCATTTGTCCCGCCAGTCAGTCGTAACATTTTCACGTCGCAGCCAGCGACACATGGAGAAGAAGCCACGTCTACTTATTCCAATTGCCAGCCATACGACTGCAGCTGTTGTTCATGCCGAGCCAGGTAAGAAAAAGTTCTCGCCTTATTAAAAAAAATCCCATCACACAGGAAAAGCTCAAGCTGATGTCCCTGCAAGAAGAGCGAGAACACTCCGACACGGGTGAAAGTGACCCCGATATGAACGCCACCATAAGAGAACATGCCAGCCAGCGAAATAACCCGTCGACCTCGACAGTTTTAGAGGAGATTTAGAAACAGATGGAGGAGCCTCGTGTGCAGTTGGGAGCAGCTACAGCCGAAAAAGCGGAACGCCTCCGCATTGAGCAACTGCTCATCAGCATTGAGCCAGCCAACTCTTCTCGTTCTCTCAATGAAGCCTGTTCACCCGCCACCATGTATTCAACGAACCAGGCTTTGGGAACTCGATTTGCAGCAACAGGAACAACAGAAATCATGAGCATGGGTCCACATTCTCCGTACACATTTTCATCACTAGCAGAGCCACTGCATATGCCGATAGCCACAACAACAGTCATGTGTACTAGTGCTGGAACATCTCAGTATGCACCCGTGTCATGGCAACCGCCTTCGCAACCCGCACAGCCAACCACAAGTGCTCACATAGATGGTGCAGCAAGGCAACTTGGGTTACAGTCCTTCCCGTCACAAAGCTTTGCGGCAGAGCCGAGAGTACCAACGTTCATGCCACCTTTAAGCACTTTCCAGCCCAGCTGTCAGCAAGTGATTCAACCGCCTTCGCCACTCTTTACGCAGCCGATGTATGTTGCTAACCAGCCATTAACGCAGTCAAGTTCCCAGGGGAGCGGACGACAACTACATGACCTACCTGCCTTCACCGGTCGACCTGAGGAGTGGCCGATGTTCTGCACTGCCTATTTGGAGTCCACCGCTATGAGTGGGTACTCCAACGTGGAAAACCTATTCCGCTTGCAGAAAAGCATCAAAGGGGATGCAAAATCGGTTGTGGAAGCTCTTCTAATCCACCCAGACAACGCAAACCGAGTAATGTCAGCTCTGGAGTTTCGATTTGGTCGCCCGGAGTGCTTATTATACAGCCAATTATCGAAGGTGAGAGAAATCATTCCGATTTCAGAAAGCAGATTGGAAATGCTTATTCCATTTGCCACAAAGGTTCAAAATCTCTCCACATTCCTTGAGTCTACTGGAATGCATCAGCATCTAGCTAACCCTACACTAATCGAAGAACTTGTAAGCAAGCTTCCAATGAGCAAGCGTTTGGAATGGGCCCAACGAAGCATTTACATCAAGCCGTATGCCACAGTAAAGCATTTCGACGAATGGTTAAGCGAAATTGCCCGACTTGTGTGCCTCGTTACTACTTCTTCGCTCCAACCGCCGGCCAAAAATAGAAATCTGCTGTTAACATCGGAGTCTGCTGGAGACCGACACCACCAGTGCAAAAATTATCAACCGGCATCAAAAGCCCTGCACGCAGCCGAACAGTCTTCATCAGCCATCAGCAAGAAGGATGTATGCCGCCACTGCAAGGGAAAGTCACATCCCTTAGATAACTTCCGAAGCTTCGTCAACTTGGGAATCGCAGCCAAATGGAACTTTGTTAAGAAAAATCGACTGTGCTTTTCTTGCTTAAAGTACGGACACAACGTCAGTGCCTGTAGACAACGGAAGTCCTGTGGGATTGATGACTTCTTCAGAGTTCACCACCAGTCACTGCACGAGCCTAAGGCGACGCAGATGTCATTATCGCCATCAGATACAACCGAGCAAGCACCCAGGACATTGTTGAGCTGCAACATAAACTTGAACCCCACAATTTTCTTCCGCGTGCTTCCAGTGAGGCTCTACAATGACGACATCATGTTGAGGATGTTTGCGCTCTTGGATGAAGGATCATCCGTGACAATTATGGATTCGGATTTAGCGGCGCAACTCCATTTGAGCGGTCAAAAGAGGTCTCTAAATTTACAGTGGTTCGACAAGGAAACATCAATCAAGGACTCAGTAGCTGTTAACTTTCAAATCAGCGCAGACCAAGAGAATGCACAGAAATTTTCGTTGAACGGAGTTCAAACTATTAGTGGGCTAAGTCTACCAATTTAAACGCTTACTACCGCCGACGTAGAGCCGTTTATCCACCATCCAATTTTAATGTCACTTGCCGAGTATGATAACGCCAGGCCCCAATTGTTAATTGGACTCGATCATTGTCACTTAGGAGCGCCAATACGCATCGTTAAGTCTACTGAAAATCAGCCACTTGCCACAGAAACGAAACTGGGATGGGTCGTCTATGGCAGATCGTCTGGAGAAAACGTAAGCAACCCCAGTGGTGTATTTAGTCTTCTTGGCAGAGCAGTTAAAGATAAGGAGAAAGTACATCTGGACCAATTAGTCAGTGAGTTTATTGACTTGGATAGCTTTGGTATACAAAACTCAATCGAACAGTCAGTTTCACCAGTTGATAAGAGAACATTGCAGATCCTTTCTCAAACAACAGAGAGAGTTGGAACTCGCTATGAGACGGGACTCCTGTGGAAGAGTGACACGTTTACAGTTCCATCAAGTTTCGAAATGGCCAAACAAAGACTACGAAGCCTAGAGTCAAAAATGGCAAGGAATCCCAAGTTCGATGCAACTTATCAAGAAGTTATTAGAAGGTACATAAAGAGCGGATATGCTAGAAAGCTCACAGCTGCAGAGGCAAGCGCAAGTACTTCAAGGACCTGGTACTTCCTCATTTCGGCGTCCAGAATCCGAACAAGCCAGGAAAGGTTCGGTTGGTCTTCGACGCGGCTGCCAAGGTGAGTGACACGCCATTAAATGATTTTCTACTCAAGGGCCCTGACGAACTTAAGCCATTGGTGGCAATCCTCTTCAACTTCCGTATGCGTTCAGTATCAGTCATTGGAGACATTAAGGAAATGTTCCTTCAAATTTTAATCCGACGGGAGATCCAAGATTCACAACGTTTTTTGTGGAGGGATCAAAAGGATCAGCCAATCGATGTTTACGTCATGAGATCCATGACGTTTGGTGCCAGTTGTTCTCCATGTTCGGCGAATTTCGTAAAGAACCTCAACGCCATTAGATTCGTAAATGAACATCCGAGGGCCGTTCAAGCTAAACTTGACCACCACTACGTGGACGACTACATAGAGAGCTTTGACAGTGAAGAAGAAGCATCGGAGGTCACCAAGACCGTCATCTCAATCCACAAAAGCAGGGGGTTTGAACTGCGTAATTTCGCTTCAAGTTCAAACAAGGTGTTGGAAGACGTATCCGGCATTAAAGATAAAGCGGAACAGATGCGTGAGGTCAACATGAACATCGAAGGCGCAGTAGAAAAGGTTCTGGGGATGTGCTGGAAGTCATCTGAAAACATCTTTACTTTCAAAATCATGTTTGCTAGAGTAAGTGAAGACATCATCATGGGAGAGAGATGCCCAACCAAACGTGAGTTCCTTAGTGTGGAAATGTCCATATTTGATCCTGTCGGAATGATTGCCAACTTTGTCATCCACCTCAAATTGCTGCTCCGGGAAATATGGATCCGAGGTGTTGCCTGGGACGAACGAATTCCCGCTGAGATCTTCCGCAAATGGACATCGTGGAAAGCGGAGCTTCCAACGCTAGTCAACTGCAAGATTCCCAGATGCTATAGTCCTTACCTTTCTTCAGCGAGCCGCACAATTCTTCACATTTTCGTCGATGCCAGTGAAGAGGCTTTCAGTGCGGTTGCGTATCTACGTATCGAAAGAGGTGGAGTGATAAATGTGTCATTTGTATGTGGCAAGACGAGGACTGCACCAAGAAAGCTCAGGTCCATCCCACGTCTAGAGCTATCAGTCGCAGTCTTGGGTATACGACTTTGCAGCATGATATGCGAGCTTCATACGTTGTCATTGAAAAATCGGGTGTTTTGGAGCGACTCTAAGACGGTGTTAAGTTGGCTTCGGTCGGACCCTCGCCGCCACAAGCCACTTGTCGCATTCCGCGTCGAGGAAATACTTGAAGGCAGCTAATGCAGCGAATGGCGTTGGATGCCAACTAAACTTAACCCGGCGGATGATGCGACCCGAGCTTACTTCCCGCCCAGGTATAAGGAGGACAACAAGTGGTTATCATGACCTACCTTTCTCCAACTAACCGAGGACGCCTGGCCTGCCCAATTGAATGACGTCACCAGCAACATCTGTGAGGAGGAGATTCGACCCAAATATCTCTTGCAGGCCAACTTGGTGAGTAGCCCTGTTTTCGACTCGTCAAGGTTCTCGAAATATTTAAAGCTGCAAAGGACAACAGCTTGGGTAATAAGATTTATTAAAGCATGCCAACGTAAGAACATAGAGGAAGGAGAGCTTTCAGCCGCCGAGCTCGACGATGCCGAACGAGTACTCTCTTCAGAAGCCCAATCTGAAATTTTCGCAGATGAAATCGCACAACTTAGTCGCCAACAGCACGTAGAAAAGACTAGCAGTATCTACAAGCTCACTCCGTACTTGGACGATTTCAGTCTATTACGGGTCTACGGACGTATAGATGCCGCCACAACCATACCATTCGCAGCCAGACGCCCCATCATTTTGCCGAAAACCCACGGTCTAACAACGCTGATCGTGGATCACTTTCACCGCAAGCTCCATCACCAGAATGATGAAACGATAGCTAATGAGATCCGACAGAAGTTTTGGGTACCGAGCCTCCGCACCATAGTACGACGAACAAAATATCGTTGCCAATTTTGCCGAAGCCGCTCAGCCTTACCATTGCCGCCGCTGATGGGACAGCTTCCCGAGGATCGTCTTACGCCATTTGTGAGGCCTTTTACTTATACGGGGTTGGACTACTTTGGCCCAATTTTAATAACAAACGGACGTCACAAGGAGAAGCGCTGACAGTCAGAGCCGTGCACCTCGAAATCGCAGCCGACCTGTCAATAGATGCCTTTATCTTGTGCCTCCGCAATTTTGTCAACAGGCGGGGGGTACCGGTGCGCATTAGGAGCGACAACGGTACCAATTTCCTTGGTGCTAAAAATGAACTGCTGACCAATACCATTTTTGACAACGAGACTACCAAAGCCGAGCTCTCTACTAAGGGCATTGAGTGGACCTTTAACTGTCCCTCTAACCCACATGCTGGTGGATGTTGGGAAAGACTTGTTAGATCCGTGAAGAGAGTTCTAGCATACACTCTTAATGAGCTAGCGCCAAAGGTTGAAACTCTAACAAGTGCTCTTATCGAAGCTGAAAACGTCATCAACAGTAGACCACTCACGTATTTGCCAATATCAGAACAAGATTAGGAACCATTGACTCCAAATCACTTCCTGTTAGGAACACCGAACTCGACCCAAACACCAGGTCCGATTAATGACAAAGCCTTGTGTGTCCGAAAGCAGTGGCGCATTAGCCAGCAGATCAAAGACCGGTTCTGGAGGAGATGGATGCGGGAGTATTTACCGGTGCTTACGAGGCGCTACAAATGGTTTAAGCAAGTGCTACCCATCGCAGTACTTGTGTGCGACGTGGATCTACCAAGGAGCCAATGGAAACGAGAGAGAGTCGTCAGGGTGTTCCCGGGTCACGACAATCAGGTTCGCTCAGCCGAGATCAAAACTGTGTCGGGGATTCTCAGAAGACCGTCAGTGAAGCTGGCAGTACTGGATGTTAGTGAGGCTTTGGTGGGACCAGAGCGCCTCACTGGGGGTGGGATGTTAAAATAATAAACATGTAATAGAGCGCGACGATGGTTTGGTTTCCTTAAACGAAAAAGCGCGAAAATGATGTAGGAATACACTCATATGACACTTGGAAGAAAAGTTAATGATAGAAAAGTAAAACGTTTTGAGTAAGTCGGACGACGAAACCCAAGCCACCGCCACCGCCACGGAGATAAAAGAAAAACTAAAGAATAAACCACACCACACCAAACATGACAATAAACACCAGAAATAATTGTTATTAATTGTTAAACCTTTAGCCAAAAAATTGGGCTTCGTCGACACTCCTAGTGTTTGGAGTCACACAGGTTTCTGTGATATAAACAATTTTATTAATTCTTCCAAAAAACATATTCAAACGGAAAAGCATATAATAAGAAATAATTGTTATTAATTGTTAAATCTTTAGCCAAAAAATTGGGCTTCGTCGACACTCCTAGTGTTTGGAGTCACACAGGTTTCTGTGATATAAACAATTTTATTAATTCTTCCAAAAAACATATTCAAACGGAAAAGCATATACGCAGCTGCTTGCATTTGCATGAATTTGGCGAATATCGCATAGAGACTACTTTAGGGAATTTTTACGAGGCTCATAATAGAAAAGTTGATCGCAATCGCGATTTAATGAAGCGTTTCATAGACTCTGTAGTTCTTCTAGGAAAACAGGAGCTGGCATTCCGTGGTCACGATGAAAAATCTGAATCAGATAATCGCGGTAATTATATTGAAACCCTTTAATACTTGGCTAAGTACGACCATTTAATGGATTCGCATTTAGAACAAAGTTCAAGTTCCCAAAACACCATTTTTTCCGGCCTCCCCAATGGCATTCAAAATGACTTGATACATAGTATCGCTGCAGTCATCAAATCCGAAAATAAGGATCAAATCAGTTCAATGAAATTTGTATCTGTGATGGTCGATGAAACACCAAATGTGAGCCACAGGGAACAGCTTAGTATTGTAGTGCGTTATTTAGTAGAAAATAGAATACAAGAAAGATTTCTAGGTTTCTTTGACGTGAGTTTCGGTCGAAACGCGGTTATTTTGTGCGATAAAATTATAAATGTCTTAGATAGTTTTAACTGTAAAGAAAAGTTAATAAGTCATTCCTACGACGGTGCGGCCGTAATGTCCAGTGGCCATGGTGGAGTCCAAATAAGAAACCGGAATGTATGCCCAATGGCATTCCTGAGTTGAAATTATTTGTTGGCTTTGTTAGTAGTATCTTTAGGTTTTTTAATAAATCATCTAAAAGGACAAATCTGCTAAAGACAATTGCTGATCGACGAATGCCCGGGGTATCAGGTACTCGATGGCAATATCATTCGCGTATAGTGAACGTCTTATTCAATTGCAGAGAAGATATTATAAAAACTTTTGAACAGATTTTATGTGGATCAGGAGAATGGGATAACGATCCTCTGGTTATGTCCGAAAGTTTGTTGTACAAACTGCAGGACAAAGAATTCTGTTTTTTATTGCATGTTACTTCGGTCATATTTGCAAAAACAGATATTCTTTTTAATTTAGTTCAAAATAAACAAACTGACATAGAGCTTGCGAAGCAAGAGATCGAGGGTTTTAAGTCATGTATTCATTCTGAATTTTTAAACTCATTTCAATCTATGAGAGAGTAAGTGACTGCTCAGAACCTCCACGCAAACGCCGACTACTTAATATTGATTCAAAAACAAATTATAGCCGAATTTTTGAAGCAATTATAGATAATGTTACAAGTCATATTAAGAATAGGTATAGTTCACTTAGTTCATATATTTTTTTTTTAATTTATTAAACAAATCAAAATATGAATATTTTTCTAATTCAATGCCGAATGACAAAATATCTTCTTTAATTACCTTATTTCCTGGCATTTTTAATTTTACTACTTTAAAAAATGAACTCAAAGTTTTATACACTACCCCTTCACTTAAAAAGCTTGATGTTTTTCAACTTTATAGGCATTTTAATACGGAAATGTTTAGAGATACTTTTTCTCAAACTCTAACACTGTGTGAAATCTTTTTAACCCTGCCTTTTACTGTGACCTCTGTCGAAAGATCTTTTTCGACTTTAAAAAGAGGCCACACTTACTTAAGAAATTCCCAAAAAGAAGGAAGACTCTCAGACCTGGCACTTTTATCTATCGAAAAGCTCCTTCTTTTAGAAATTAAAAATAACTCAAATTTTTATGAAAAAGTTTTAGCAGAATTCGTAAAAAAGAATCGTAGGATAGCTTTAAAGTGCAAATAGGTAGTACATAATTGTAATTGCTAAATTTTTTATATTTAACAACGCTCCGAGTTATCAATAACTTATATAGATTACTTTGCCCAGAACGGCTTCTCTCGAAGTCACTTTTTTTATGCGATGAGCTCATTGTCTACGTAAATTCCAATGACTTAAATTATAACAAAGGTGGCTTGGATTGCATATCTTAAGTCTGTGTTTCGAATAAGCACCAAAATGGTAAGTCTTGAATAAAACATTTTACTTAAAATTTGTCGGCTTCCCCCTCTTGAGATTTCACCCCACGCCACTAAGAGCTAGTATTACTGAGATCTGAACAGACCTTTTCATCAATCTGCAAAAAGTGATAAATAGAGAAATTGTGATTATTAAGCTTGATCGCAGTGGAAACTAAAGAGGCTATTTTATCTTTGTAGTACCTCTTTTTCTCAATAGAGACGGTTGTGGCTTCTTTTTTAAATTGAGTTCTAATTGGCCTGAAGTACCTGGTTGAGGAGGGACGCGGATTTCTCCAAATAATTTGTTAATTTGAGGAATTAATCAATCACAAAAGAACATACGAAGTAACAAACAAACTTTCGCTGTGACTACTACTACCGTGTCACAGCGAATCAAAAGTAAAAGAATGTACCTAGAATGTCCAAGGATGTTCTATATACTTTCGTAAATACTTTCTTTTGAGATTCTGCTAGTCTAGAAGCAGTGTGATCCTAAAGACTCTGAAGCTCGATTTCAGCGGTAGTCTCTATAATTTTAATGTCTTTTGGATAGCACTCTTTCTTAGCCATTACCAAAATTTTTTATAACTAAATATTGATGCTTTGTTAGCTTGGTCACCTTAACGAGTGACAAGACCTCCTTCGTGTCAAATGGAGTAAAATCCGTATTAGAAGTGGATGTATTTTCGTGTATATAGTCACCCATTGACTCGTCAAACACCTAAACTATTCTTCTTTGTTTTGTTCTGGCGGTACAATCCGAAAAAATCTTCCGCGGCCATCCACGCTTTCCTGAATCCATAGATTCCTCCGCCGAATAAGATATTTCTTCTACATAACTTAACCATTTCCAATGTTTTTTGAGAAAATATATTTTCTTGTGCCGACATTCCTTCAATAAAGTACTGAATCGGTCACAAATATAAAAAATGCGTTATTTCAGACAGTCAAAGTTCAAATTTTCTTTGTTGGAGTATTTACGGTATCCATCCAGATATTGAATACTTGCACAGATTTTTCGATCAAACTGTCATTTTTCGCCGCCTAAAAGTCATACATATTCTTTCTTGACAAAGAATAAGTGTACGATGTGCCTAAAGAAAATTTAGAATTGGTAAAAATAAAATAAATAAAAATAATACGTGTACGCCTACGCAACACTACAACCTAAGTTGTGCCGTTAGTTGGCAATTGTGGGTGATAAGTTTTGTTTTTCCGGAAAAACTGGACCTAGTGCCAATATTTTAGATATCATTTTATCATTAGGTAAGGAACAGAGATATATTAAAACTTTACGTAAAGTTACAAGAAAAGGAAAAAGAGCAACTTAAAACTCTACAGGGTTGTAACAGTATAACATTAAAAATAAAAAATCAAAATTCACTAACAAGGTAACAAAGTACTGTACATACCTTGCTCTTGAAATTTCATTATAAATAATTTGCGTAAATTTAACTGTTCAACTAATAGATTGCACTTTATATTGATCAACTATTATTCATTTATTCTGGTATATGGAGAGACATGTAGTACGCTTACTTCAGATGGGAAAACAAAATTGATAACAATTGACATTAATAACGAAATGTTTGTAACTGTAAATACTAAACCTTTCTCTAGTTTAAAGAAACGATTCTGGAAGAGGTGGATGCGAGAGTACCTGCCTGTCATGACCAAAAGGTGTAAATGGTTTAGAGAAGTATCGCCGATCTAGGTTGGTGCCCTGGTCCTTGTGTGTGACGTCGACGTACCGAGAAGCCAGTGGATCCGAGGACGAGTAACGAAGGTGTTTCCGGGAAGTGATGGCCCAGTAAGATTTGCCAAAATCAAGACATCTAGCGGAATATTCCGAGGATCAGCGGTGAAGCTCGCTGTATTAGAAGTTGGTGCGGTTCCGAGCGAGACTCTATCGCCTAACGGGTAGTAGGGTGTCAAAGAGAAAACGCAACCAGCAACGGGTAGTGTTGTCTCGGTGAACGCACCAAATCTTGACGTTCGGAGGCATTTACAAAACCTCATGTGTAATTTTGTACGTCCTTTATGAGACGTAAATGAGAATGACTTGTCACGTAATTTTTTTCCCTGTGGGTTAGGGGACAGAATATACCCACGGTAGGCATGCCAGTCGTAAAAGGTGACTAAAATGCCAACATGCCGTCTTTCTTGAGATTGTGGTAATAAAAATTATGTAATGAACAAAACTAACGGTATTGACACCCCAGGTGGCAGCCCAGTTCAACTGGAAAATCGCAAGAGGCATGCTTGACTTGCAGAATACTTGCAGAATACTTCCCCAACCCGATGCGCTGCAAAAAATGTCAACTGCTTGGACACACTTCGAAACGATGCAACAATAGTCCTACATGTGATACATGCAATCTACCTCCTCATTCCCCAGAAAAATGCACACGCATCCAATGTGCTAACTGTTCGGAAGAGCACGAAGCTTCACTGAAAATAAAAACAATAAAAAAAACTGCAGTATGGCCGAAGCCAAAAAATATACAGCGTACAAAATCCCGTTCCATTTTCTTCTTCAACGTATCTACTCTGGAGTCGTGAAAAATAAAAGTCAGTCCCACTCTTTAGGAAACACTTCCCCCTTCCCTCAGCGACAATAACTTAATAAAATCCGTCTCTTCAAACCCCGTTTCCCCCCATTAAAACTTCCCAAGTTTCACATGCTAGCCATCACAACATTTCTCCAGAATCTCTTTCTATTCACCTCAGTCAAAATCACTCCCTCCTCAGCAAGCTCACAGTCCAACAAAACTACCTTCTCTTCAACCAAACAACACACATAAATACCAAAATTCAGCACAACTGATAACACATTACCTCCAACCTCAAACTCGTACAAAACACTCCCTCGAACCATACCCACTCTATCCAACAATTCCAAATACGAGTATATACACAACAAACTCTCCAAAACGCTAACAACCCAAATTAACTCTAACTCAATGCTCTCTCCCACTTCAATGTGTACTGACTCCATAACTAATTTTTACGAAAAGATATTTGAAAACGATGAAAATGAAGGCATCTGATAATAATATCGGTGACACTAATACCGACTCTGTCATCCGGAACCTGGATAATTCATCCTCTGGGTGGCAGAGTCAACCCTTGCACGCCAAAAATCAATCTCCTCCAGATTTTTCCCAGTATAAAGTATCAAAGAATATGCAGCTTATTTCCACAACTTTGACACTAATACCACAGCAAAACAAGGCACTGGTTTGTTAATACACAAATCGATCCCTCACAGAGTCCTTGATATCAATTCAAATACTCGTATCTCTGCAATTGCCATTGAAATCCTGCTTTAAAAAAATGGACAGTCGTGTCAATTTACATTCATCCGTTTCAGCCCTTTTCGGCCTTAGATAATATCGTAAGATTTGTCGGGAATTCAGTTATATTAACAGGAGATTTTAACTCCTGGAGCCCATTTTGGGGCTCTCCCGGAGGCAACTCAAGAGGCAAAGAAATTGAAAACTTCCTGGCTAATTCTAATCTCTCTCCCTTCTAAATGATGGCAGCCCAACGCATTTTTGTACACATAAGACATTTACCCATGTAGATCTTACTTTTATTTCCAACCAATTACTACCCGACAGTGTATGGAAGAGGAACGATTATATGCATGGTAGCGATCACTTCCCCATACTTTCCTCTATCAATCTTGGTACACAGTCCAACTTCGTTAAATCTAACCCGAAATTTAAAACCGACCACGCAGACTGGAATCTTTTAAAGGAAAAATTTTGATTTCTTATCCCCAAACCACTAATGTAAACCAGGAAGCGACATCTATAAAAAAAATGTATCCTTTCTGCTGCTAATATTTCTATCCC
Source organism: Pocota personata (assembly GCA_963082735.1). Lineage (NCBI taxonomy): Eukaryota > Metazoa > Arthropoda > Insecta > Diptera > Syrphidae > Pocota > Pocota personata. The sequence goes on from OY720430.1 coordinate 105,935,546, forward strand.
CCAAACGAAACCCAAACACCATAAAAAGATTGTTCCATGGTGGAACCCCGAAATTGACTCGTTGCGACATATCAAACGAAATCTGTGGAAAATATTCAAAAAAATATCCTAACGACACCAAGCTCGTCAACTATCGGAAAGCCAACGCTTTATTTCGCAAAAAGGTAAAATTTGCCAAAATAGAAAGTTTCCAAAAGTTCACTGGAAAAATTAATCCCAACACCACCAGCAAACAGATATTGTCCGACATTAAAACACTTATCTGTAGCTACAAGCCATACTATATCAAAGCGATATCATCAGGTTCTGAAACGCTTAACGATTCAGGCAAAATTTCGGAGCATTTTGCGAAATGCTGGTCCTCTTACTCCAGCGATTCTAATTTTTCTCCCTTATTCCGTGAATCTAAACTGGTAGCATTAAACGCTGATAATTTACCTTACTTTCCTAGTCCGTCTTCCAATTTAATTGAACTCCCTTTTAACACAATAGAATTTGAATGTTGTCTCAAAGGCAAAACCCCAGGCTATGACCGTATCTCCTACCCAATGTTAAACAACGCACCACTAATATTAAAACAACGCCTAATCACGCTTTACAATATTGTATTTTCGACCAGGGTATAATTCCGCAAACATGGGAAACTGCAACTTTGATACCAATTCCCAAACCTAATCAGAAGTTGCCAGTTCCCAACAGTTACAGGCCTATCTCCCTTATCCCTTGCACTGCAAATTACTGGAAAAAATAGTTTACAAAAGATTACTTTGGTTTATTGAAAGCAATAATCATATTAACCTTAACCAAGTCGCCTTTAAACAAGGTCGGAGTACAATCGACTGCTTACTTCACATAGACGAATTTGTTTCCACGGCTCTCTCCTGCAAAAACCATATATCAATTCTTTCTATTGATTTTGAGAAGGCTTTCGAACGTATTGGTATCCTCATTAAATGAACTAAAAAAATGGAAAATTGGTCCTAAGATGTTTAAGTTCATAAAATCCTTCCTTTTACACAGAAAATTCAGAGCTAAGATAAATAACTTCTATTCAAAAATCTATAACCTGAATAATGGTATTCCCCAAGGGTCGACCCTCTCGGTGGTGATTTTTATAATAGCTTATGATGATATAAGTAAAATTATCACCCAATTCAATAACATAAACCACACCTTTTATGCGGACGATTTATACTTATTTGCTAAGTGCAACAATATTTACCGCACAGAAAAGAAATTTAAAGAAATCCTTTTTCGCATCAATGCGAAGTGCACCAGCTGCACTCAATCGGGAGCTTTGATTTCCTTTAACTAAAGCAAACATCTATACATTTGCAGAAAAATAAGAAGTATTGTTGGCAATATTCAAATACCAACTATTAATAATTTAATTATTCTTGGTTATTGTTCACCATAAGTTTAACTTTAAGGAACACTGTATAGTATTAAAAAAGAAACTAGCTGCCAGGCTTAACATTATTAAGTATTTAGCGTCTAAAAACAGTTCTATTCATATGAACACCCTAATTTATGTAACTAAAGCAATTATTTTGTCTAAAATAGACTACAGACTAGTCATATACGGCAAATGTGCCAAATCAACCCTCAAAATTCTTCACCTTTCGTACCACGCAGCAATCAGAACCAGTCTTAAAGCCTTCAGAGCCAGTCCATTTAAGAACTTGCTTACAGAAGGCGGTTTTCCATCTATCGTAGACAGAAGAGATCAACTTACATACTTGCACCAAAAATCAGTCAATCATTCAGATTCCCGATCCACGCCGATGCAGCGAAAATATTAAAAAGGAGGAAAATTCCGAAAATACCCTCAGCCCTTTACAACGCCTTGACTTTCGCTAAAGACATAGGTCCCATTCCTTCTTTGAAAAACTTTGCCCTCGAAAAACATCCTCCTTGGCTTCTACCACTCGACACAATAAACACCAATTTTTCCAGATTCAAAAAAGATACTACTCCAACTTTTCCACGAAATGATGAACACCTACTCCGATAACACCTGGGAAATCCTCTTTACCGACGGCTATAAAAACGAACTGGCTTTGCAATACTCAACTCATATGTAACCCTACTCTCCGCCGAAAAGATTCCACCTTACTTCTCTATCTTCTCTGCAGAAGCGATAGCGGTACTGGAAGCTTCAGAAACGGGCACTACATAAATCCAAAAAACAATAATATGCACGGACAGCCTTTCGACACTTAAAGCTATTCGAAATATAAAAAACCGCTCACCCATCATCAGCAAAATTCATGACAACATCATTAAGCTAGGAACTAGCTTGAAACTAGTTTGGGTACCGGGATATATTGGCGTTCAGGGTAATGAGTTAGCAGATCGGGAAGCTAAAGCTGCTTCCTCAAATGACACTCTAAGTATCTCAAGGTATCAACCTGAAAAAACGACTACCTGCTAATTCACACTGGAAACAAAAGAAATAAGTGGATTGCAGGCAATCACTATTCCTTCATCAATCCAGATCCAGTTCCTGCCACCTATCCCATAAATACAACTTCAACAATGAACAAAATCTTTTTAACCATTTACGGCGCTGAAAAGCAGATCAAAGAAACAAATTAAATACCTTTTAACGCAGCAATGCATATCTGCAGCAAAGCATTCTATCGAAAAGTTACTGCTATTTGCGCTTGATGCCGTTATTTGTAATTTTTAGCCAGTCGAAGTGACGATCCCGTCAGAACTGGTTTGTGTAGTTCGCGCGCGATTTTCGTTGTTGTTTGTGAGTAGTTATATTGAAAATATTGACGTGAAATTGCTATGGTCACGATAAGTTATTGATTTTCACTAATAATATGTAATTCAAATGGTTTGTATTGTTTTTACAGAAATAGTTTCGAGTTTTTTTTTGTTGCAGTAATGCATCACTGCGATAAACTGTTATATTTTATTTTTTTTTTGCGCATACGAATCCTTTTCTCTTTCCAGGCCTAATATGAGTTCGAGGTTTCCACGTTCAGGTTTCCTTAGGCCTGATGAATTGAAAACCATTTTAGACCAATGGCAAGATAGTGAGAATGGCTTAGACTTTTCAGACGACGATGATGTAGCTGATCCATCGTACGTATTGGAACTGAATGATCAGAATGTGACCATGTGAGACACCGCCTGCTGTTCCAGTACCCAGTAGCAACTCCGAAATCAACACCACTTCACGAAGCACACGTGTTCCCAAAACAAATCATATGGAAAACTAAAAACTTAGAGCTCAATGAAGACCAGATGAGGTTTTGGGGATCTTCAGTTATCAGATGAAATACTAGAATTGCAGACGCCTTATCAGGTATTTTCTTATTTATTCACTGACGACATTGTGGATCCCATAAGAGACGAAACAAACCTGTACAGCGTGCAAAAAGATGCCAGTAAACCTGTAAGTGTCACAAGCCAGGAAATAAGACAGTTTATTGGAAGTACTCACTTCATGTCCATAATTCACTTGCCTAATGTGCGAATATACTGGTCAGAGAAATATGGCTATGCCTACATACGCGAGACGATGGCGCTAAAACGGTTCGAGTTTCTGAGGCAAGCATTACACTTCAATGATAACTCTAATATGTTACCCTATGATCAGCCAAATTCTGATTGACTGTATAAAATTAGACCAATAATTGAAAAACTGAACCATAACTTTGGAAAAGTGCCTTTAGAACAACATTTGTCTGTTGATGAACAAATGTGTTCAACCAAAGCACGAAGTGCTCTAAAGCAATATTTGCCAGACAAACTCCACAAGTGGGTCTTCAAACTGTTTGTGATTTGTGGTGTAAGTGAATATGGTTACAAATTTGAAGTATACAGTGGCCAGGAGAATATATGCGCAGATTGCGCGCCTCAATTAGGTGCCTCATCTAATGTAGTGGTCCGACTTGCCAGAGAGACTCCTGCCAACCAAAACTATAGACTGTTTTTTGACAACTACTATACCCTCCTACCCTTAATTGAGTTCTTATCACACCATGGTATACTAGCTTTGGGTACCGTTAGGAGAAACCGCATCCCTAACTGTAAACTCCCAGAAGAAAAACAGCTGGAAAAACAACCTAGAGGCACATCAGTCGAACAGGTCGCAAGCTATAATGGTATTGACATATCGGTGGTGGCCTGGAGAGATAATAAAATTGTGAACCTAGTATCCAACTTTGCTGGAAAAAATCCCACATCTATCGTAAATAGATTCGACAAGTCGCAAAAGTAACACATCAATGTGGAACGGCCCCTTATTGTGGCAGAATACAATCGTCACATGGGGGGTGTAGATCTCATGGACTGCGTAATGGGTCATTATAAAATTAGACTTCGCAGCAAACTATGGTTTATAAGACTCTTTTACCATTTTCTGGATATGACCATGGTTAATTCTTGGTTATTATATAGAAGAATTCATAATGACACGGAAAATACTCACAAGGTGCTAAATTCTGCTGATTTCCGACAAGAAGTTGCTGAAACTTTAGTCAAATATAAAAAGACGAACCAGTTGAAGCGCACTAGCGACGTAGAAGTACTCATCCAGGACAAAAAGAAAAAGTGCCCTGTCCAGCATATCCCAAAAAGACGTCAGACTGGATCAGTTAGGGCACTGGCCTCTTTGGACCGACAAATATCCAGGATGTACTGGAACAGCCTAAATAAAATGTGAAAAGTGTGGCGTAGCCTTATGTTTCAACAAAAATAACAACTGCTTCAGTTCCTTTCATAATTCGTAAATTTTAATATGTTTTAACACCATCATGCATATCTGCATCACCTCGTTTTTTCAAAAATAAACACTTTTTCTTACACATAATTTTTCTTACTATTTTTTTTATTATTATATACCTTGCCTTAACCTATTTTTAATAAAAAAAAAATAAAAACACGTTCTTGCGCCGTAAAGGGTTAAGACTAAGACTTGGACACACCCAGCTAACACACGGATATCGTCTCAACAAAGACACCCCTCCGATTTTGTCCAGTTTTGTCATTCTAACCTTGTTTTATCCATTAAGCATTTAACGTCAGATTGCATAGGTAAATACATGAAACAAATTTGTAATGAATTATTCAACAAATACCTTAAAAACCTTCTATTAATTCCTTCAGAACAAAACATAAAAAACATTTTCAAACTTTTAAAGAAATTAAATCTAGAAAATAGTATATAGGACTCTTCAGCTCGGCCCAAGAACGGGGGGTGGTCGGAAGTTATGTCTGAACTATTGCTCGCAACTCTTTCGGCCGCCCCCCGCTGCTGGGCACTTGAACCAATACATTTTTAATCCTTATATTTTATGCCTTCAGCCATAAGACCTGGTGGCTAGAGCTGTTATTTTTTTAAGAATTATACTTTTACATTTATGTAAAGTTTAATAAATAATAATAGTTAATCCTTAAGCGACTGTGCAATCGCCTTAGAGATAGTATTCGGGAATTTAAAGGCAATAAGACATCTACCTATCTAGAAACCCTCTCCGCTGAAAAAGAATCAAATTATTCACTTTGGAAAGCGCTAAAAGGCATCCGGAAACCTCAAATGCAAGCGCCACCAATTCGGAAAAACGATAGAACTTGGGACAAGAGCGACAAAGAAAAGGCAGAACTTTTTGCTTTGCACTTAGAAGAAGCATTTAAGCCATTCGGCGGCCCTTTGATAACGCCCGACTCCCCAGTCACGACATCTGACAACTTTAAAGTAAACAAAGTTGCATTGATTAAACTGAGGGAAGTGATTAAAAATCTAAAGATGAAAAAAGCACCGGGTTACGACTTGATAACGGCGCAGTTGGTCAAGGAATTGCCGAATAAAGCTCTTATCAAACTGCTATATTTGATTAACGTTCCGAGACAATGGAAAGTCGCCGAGATTATACTGGTCCCGAAACCATGCAAATCTCTGAATGAGAAGAAATCATATCAGCCTATTTCCCAATTGCCGATTTTCTCTAAAATATTCGAAAACTACTTTTTAAATGACTTCAACCCATAATAGATGAAAGACGTCTCATTCCTGACCATCAATTTGGATTTAGAATCAAACATTCTGTAATCGACCACGTCCACAAAATAACTGACGTGATTGAGAAAACTCTCGAAGAAAAAGAGATTTGCTGTGGTGTATTTCTTGACGTCTCACAAGCTTTCAATCAAGTTTGGCACGAAGGCTTGGAGTATAAATTGCAACTACTACTGCCACGGCAACTCTTTTAATCTTACGATCGTACCTCACCGAAGGACTTTTTCGTGTTAAGCACGGAAATGATTAGTCTGACTTCAAGGAGATTGTGGCCGGAGTCGCACAAGGAAGTGTCCTTGGCCCGCTTTTATATATACTCTACACGACTGATATCCCGCACGAAAGAAACCGTGTCGTCGCCACGTTTGCGGACGATACGGCGATATTGACAGCGGGCGATACAATTGAAGCAGCAAATGAAAGGCTGTAACATACTATTAATAAAGTCCACGCTTGGACGAATTCTTGGCGTATTGTGCTGAACAATAGCAAATCTACTCACGTCAACTTTACCTAAAAAAAAAAGGTGGATAGATTACCCGAATATTTAAACTCGGCTCAAATACCGTACGCGAACGAAACAAAAAATTTAGAAATGACTCTAGATGTTAAGGTTAAATGGAAATCGCACGTAAAAATAAACGCGACGAGCTCGAACACAAATACTGACTAATGTACTGGCTACTCGGAAAACATTCGAAGTTGAGCTTACTTAACAAACTGCTTATCTATAAGCAAGTGCCAAAACCAGTGTGGACGTATGGTCTGCAACTATGGACTTGTACCAGGAAAAGCAATAGAAACATTCTTCAAATTTTTGAAAATAAAGTTCTTAGAACGATAGTTAGCGCACCGTGGTAAATACGTAACAAAGATATTCATCGGGATCTGGGAATTCCCAGAATTTATTTAAACCACACAACAACTTCCAGTTTGCAACAACTTTATTCTTTATTTTATTTAAATTAAACAACAACTTTCTGTTTGCCACAACTTTACTCTTTGACGACCGCACAATAACTCATCTTTTAGTTTTATTTAAAACTATCTCATGCACCGCTTGGTCATAGCTGCCGTTTCAATGTCTTCCCACACAAGTTACAAATACCCCATTGCAACTCAAGTTACTCAGACGGAATTCGCAGAAGCACGAATGTACTGTCGGAGAGATGCTGAACTTTGCAAATGGGTTTATCTGCAACTTGAGTCACCTCATTAAGTGCACTCATAACTTCTCCTCCCTTTGACTCAAAATTCTCCTGAATTTTATTATTTCCAGGCTTTACTGCTCCAAGGGAGTTTTTGATTACAACTTTTAAGTTCTTATGTTTCCTCAGAATACAAAAAATTATTATTACAACTATGACCAATGCAATTATTAAGAATGTATGTACATATAGCATAACTATTATTTTTATGGTAATGAAGTTCTTGAATTTTTCTTATATTTTCTATTTGAAATGTTTTCATCATATTTTCAAAATTATTTTTTTCTTTTATTGAGATATTTTCCCCATCTCCATACCAAAATTTATTTATAAACTCCAGATTATAATTCATAAATGTAACATTTAAAATATTAATTGAGCAATTGTTGACATTTATTGCATAGTTTCCATTTAGGTTAAGTTTTCTATTGTCACATTTATTGATTACAATTTCATCGTGCAAATTTTTACAAATGACATATTTCACTTTTATTATTTTGTCTATAATTACATTCAAATTTGGTTAGACAGTTATTACTTATATTTAAATCTTTCAGGTAAATATTATCTGGATTATATTCAAACTTTGTGCCATTTATTTCAAGAAATGTTATTTCATTTATATCTAGTTCTTTAAATTCGTCATTCGGTACTGAAACAATCATTTTAAGGTCTATTTGTATATATTCTTTTGGAAGTTTTATTGCTAAAATTAACGTTTCCCTATTGTATTGCATTAATCCTAATCTAGAATGTTTCAATTTATAAAAGTCTAAGCCTGAAGCTAATATTTCTTCTCCAGTTAATATGCTCGGATGCAAAATTCCCTGCTTAGCAGATACTATATTATCTAGATTATCTATGTTACCTATTTTGTCTTCTAAAATTTTTAATTCCAATAATTGATTTGTTTTTAGTTGTTTTAAATTTATATTTCTTTGAGCATCTGCTACACTACTATGTATATACTTCAGATATTTGCTTTCTATCTTTTTCTATTGTAATTCTAAAATTATTAATATTAAGCATGAGCTGTTTATTGATATCTATTGTCAATAGCAGCATGATTATTTGAATCTATGACTTTCAAATGCTCGAAAATATCCTCTCTGTCTGTGCTATCCATGGTTCCAAATAACCATTTCTGACCAGTTCCTATAAAATTCATTAACCCTCGTTTTTGTCTAGTTGATAGAACTATAGCTTTTAATTTTGCTTTTATGTTTATAATTTCGTTTAGAATTTCCGAATTATTCATTGTAATTTGTGTAAATTATTTTCTGTTGCCTAATAGTAGCTAGAATATCAAAAGTATTTATTATATGTAATATTGTTTGACTACTGTTAATTAATTCTACTGGACATCTATTTTATATTGTAATATGCAAGCTACGGCTCGAGTAGATAAAACGATATTCTGTGAAATTTATTTCTTTATTTTCTATAGAACAATTCAAGTTCACACTATACTATTCTTCGCAAATTCTTTTCTTACAAGGTCTCTGTCCTCTCAAATCACTTTATCTCCTTTCAATTACTTAATTCACAAATCCAAACTAATTACTTTTTCTTGTTCACTCTCAACTTTCAATTTATCACCAAATTACAACTTCGCCCATTATCACTTTTTCAATCTCTTCGCCACGGTTCTAAACCAACTGTCCCTTTTTTTGATCGCCATCTGTCCTTATATAGCAGAAGTTTCTGATAGCCAGAAACTTCTAGCAAATTCTTCGACCACTGGAACAAGAGAAATAATTCTTGCAGTTATAATTCCCTTTTATCCCTGATATTATTCGTCTCTTTCGTTGACATGAGCTGTGGAGACTTCGTCCCAGACACGAACCTCGAATGAAAGGACAGTTCGAACCAAAATTCTGCCAGAATGGAAAGTCACTTCGGAATTTGGTGCGTCATACTTTTAGGGAGCGTAGTTATTATTATGCTACACTGCCCCCCTCTTAGACGTGTTCGTCCCGAACAAGTGCATCCTCATTTCGGCCATTGTATCGACTCAGTCGGTCCACATGAACCACTTTCATTTTGGCCCTCGGTCCTCGCTGGATGCGGTAGACAACATCGTTGATGCGGGTTACTATTCTGTAGGGACCTTCCCAGTTCCGCTGTAATTTAGGTGATTTCCCCTTTTGGCGATGGGGATTATACAGCCACACCAGATCTCCTTCCTGGAATCCTGACGTTGTTGCCTTGGCATCATACCTGGTCTTCATGCGGTCGCTCGTCATCTTAATCTGGCTTCTGGTCCTTTGGTGTATGTCCCTAAGCCTTTCCCTAAGGTCCGCCACGTACTCTTCTTCATTTCTGGGCTCATTGGTAGGAGATCCAAATTTCACCTCACTGGGTAAACGAGCTATTCCACCAAATAAGATTTCGAACGGCGTATGTCGAGTAGTGCTATGCACGGCACTTCTATAGGCCATCAAAAACAAGGGAATCTGCCGGTCCCAATCCCGTTGGTAGTCACCTACGACCTTCGAGAGATGTTCGTCCAAAGTCCTATTGAAACGCTCCACCATACCGTCCGACTGTGGATGAAGCGGGGTTGTCCTTGTCTTTTTGATTCCGAGTAGTTGACACATCCCTTGGAAGATTCTTGACTCGAAGTTCCGCCCTTGGTCAGAATGCAATTCCAAGGGCACACCGAATCTGCTAACCCAATTGTAGACGATCTGCTCCGCCACGGTTCTGGCTTCCTGGTTAGGGATCGGAAACGCTTCCGGCCACTTACTGAAGTAGTCCATCACTACGAGTATATACCGATTACCATTGTCGGTTTCCGGAAAGGGCCCTGCGATGTCAATGGCGATTCGTTCGAAAGGTGCTCCCACGTTGTATTGGTGCATCTTACCTCGAGTTTTGATTCTCGGACCCTTGCTAGCTGCACACACGTCGCATTTTCTGCACCAGTCTTCGATATCTTCCTTCGCTTTTAACCAACAAAAAATTTCGCGTACCTTTTCTAGCGTCTAATTCACTCCCAAGTGGCCTCCGGACGCCCCGCCATGCATTTCCTGTAACACCTCCTTGACCCTCGTCCGCGGTACGATAAGCTGCATTACAAACGACTTTCCGTCGGAGGATTCCCACTTTCTTTTCAGAACACCTTCTTGGACATGGAGGGAGTCCCACTGCGCAAAATGTGCCTTTAAGGTCGGGCTTCTGTGAGAGATGTCCTGATGATCCGGTTTCTCCATGTTCTCCTTCCAGGCCAGAATCGGCTCGATATCCGGGTCTTCCTTCTGAGCGTTCCGGATCTCATCTACGCTCCAGCCGGCGATAGGTTCGGCTCTCATTCTTTGGATGGAAACCAGCTCCCGTTCTTCCTGACGCGCACAATGTTTACAATCCGTTCTGCATGGTCTCCGGGACAGTGCATCCGCATTAGAGTGGAGTTTTCCTTTACGATGCTGTATTTCGTAGTCGTAGATTTGCAGCCTTTCGATCCATCTTGCGACCTGACCCTCAGGACTCTTGAACTGTAATAGCCATTTTAAGGCTGCATGGTCTGTGCGAAGAACGAACTTCCTCCCGTAGAGGTATTTGTGAAAATGCTTCGTAGCCAAGATCAAAGCTAGAAGTTCCCGCCTTGTCACGCAGTAGTTCCTTTCTGGCTTAGAGAGTACCTTGCTGAAGTACGCAACCACCTTGTCTTGGCCGTCATGCACCTGGGAGAGTACGGCTCCTACCCCGACATTACTAGCATCTGCATCCACAATGAACGTTTCCCCGGGAGTGGGGTAAGCCAGTATCGGGGCATCGCATAGCCGTTGTTTAAGTGCCTTGAAGCTCTTCTCGCACTCAGTTGACCATTTGAATTGTTTTCCCTTTTCCGTCAACTGGTGCAGGTTCTTTGCGATCCCGGCAAAATCCTTCACGAACCGTCTGTAGTAGGTGGCTAGGCCCAGGAAGCTCCTTAGTTGGTGTTTGTCTTTGGGGACTGGCCAGTTTTTCACCGCTTCGACCTTCTCCGGATCGGTTCTCACTCCTTTCGCTGAAATTATGTGTCCCAGGTACTTGACTTCCGCTCTAAACAGGGCGCACTTCTTGGGGTTGAGCTTCAGGTGGGCACTTCGAAGCCTTTGAAACACATCCCTTAGATTGTCTCGGTGTTGCGCAAACGTTTTTTCTACGACGATGACATCATCCAAGTATACCAAACAGGTTTTCCATGTTAACCCTTGCAGGACACATTCCATCAATCGCTCGAAAGTCGCCGGAGCATTGCACAGCCCGAATGGCATTACCGTGAATTGCCATAGCCCATTTCCTGCGGTGAAGGCGGTTTTCTCCCGGTCTTCTGGATGGATCTGTACCTGCCAGTAGCCACTCTTCAAGTCGAGAGTGGAAAACCATCGGGCTCCTGATAGTGTGTCTAGCGTGTCGTCAATCCGTGGCAGAGGGTAGCTGTCTTTCTTGGTGACGTAATTGAGCTGCCGATATTCCACGCAGAACCGCGTGCTGCCATCTTTCTTCTTAACCAGTACAACCGGTGATGCCCACGGACTTTTGGAACTTTCAATCAGACCTTCTTTCTCCATTGCCGACACCATCTCTGCAACTTCTGTCTGCTTTGCCAATGGAAGGCGCCTAGCAGGCTGACGAATTGGTCTAGTATTACCAGTGTCTATTCGATGTTGTACCAGGTGTGTTCGGCCGTATTCTCCGTCCTGTGAGGCAAATACATCAGCGTACTCATTGATAAGATTCTCTGCCATAGTTCGCTGCTCCTGATTCAGCTCACTGGACTGGAGAATCGTCTCTCTCGTTTCCGCTGTCCAAGGTGATGGGAGAGGTTTTGGAGCATCACGTTCAGATATTGTTGCGACGGCGGTAATCGGCGTGCATTTTCCAGTCACCTCCCCTCGCCATAGTTTGACAGTGTGTGGTCTTGCGTTCAAAACCCTCACTGGAACCATGGTGTTCTTTGGTTCGACTAACGTCTTTCCCACGATGTAGTCTTGAGAATCCTTCTCTGGGTCTGGTTCTACTATGTAGAATCGGTGGCTCCCAAGATCACCTTCCAGCTTCGTCCAAATGATTGTCTCTGAAGACGGCGGCAAAACTTCGTCTTTGCTGATGACTGTCCTGAGAGTTACGGCATTCTCGTTTCCGTACACCATCGGAATCTCCACATTTCGATACCTCAGTACTTGCATCCCGATGTCCAAGATTACTTCATTTGCTTTCATGAAGTCTACTCCGATGATGCACTTGTCGCATATATCTGCCACCAGAAACGCATGGGAGAACGTCAGTCCTGCCAGAGTAATCGTAAGACGAACTTCTCCAAATACCTTCGCCATTTCCCCTGTTGCAGTCTTCAGGCAGTAACTGTTGGTGTTGTGCAGCCAGGAGCTTTTGACGATATCTCTTCTTACAATGGAGGCAGTGGCACCTGTGTCGATGGTGGCTACGCACTTCTTCTTGTTGATTAGTGCCTCCACTGTCAGGCTCTTGTTACCCCGTTTGGTTTGCGAAACTTGAATGGTGGTCCTGGGGGCCTCGATTCCAGTAACCAACTTCTGCCCCGCGAAGTTGGTCCTTACGCATCTCCCGACTGCTGGTTTTGGGAAGTCTGACCGACAGGATGCTTCCTCTCTGCTTCTCCTACTTCCGCAATGTGGACAATTTCCTCGTCTAGGTGCACTTCTGCACTGCCGTTGTAGGTGTCCGGTTTGGTTGCAATTCCAGCAACGGATTTGACTTCCGCGAGCTTTGACGGCTGTTCTCTGGCATGAGCATTCCACGACGGACATTTCCCTGACACGGTGTATTCCCTGGTATGCTTGGTCCGCAGCCTTCATTGACAAAGCGAATGCCAATGCCTCGGGGAGTGTTCGCTTTTCAGCCATCCTTACAGCCATTTGCAGTTGTCTGTCCTCTATGGCCTGAATAAAAGCTTCCACCGCCATTTCGTTGATAAGCTCCTCACCGGCTTTAGGGTATGAAAGATGGGCTAGTCGCTCTATATCCGCCTGCAACTGTTGGAGCGTTTCCCCCCTTTTCTGGACTCGACTACGCAGCTGAACCCTGTACACCTGCTGCATGTGTTCATCCCCAAACCGCATCTCGATAGCCTGAACCAGAGAGTCGTAGTTCTGCTGTTTATCTTCCGGGATGGTCTGCAAGAGCTCCGCAGCTGGGCCCCTCAGTGCAAGTGTGAGTGCAATGGACTTCTCTTCATCGTCCCAGCTATTGGTCATTGCGGCCGCTTCGAATTGCCTTTTATAAATTGGCCATGATGTTTGACCATCGAATATAGGAGGCTGCATCTCCTTTCTTCTCAGACCGTCAGTGGAATATTCCCGTGCTTTCTGTCTCTTCACGTTGCTGAGCTCCTTAGCAAGATTTTCGACTTGCTTTCCTACTATCTCGAATTGCGTATCCACTTTTTCAAACTGAGTCTCTATCTTCCCGAACTGAATTTCATGTTTCTCAAAATTTTCATCGAATCTAGTTTCGACTTTTTCGAGTTGCGTCTCGACCTTCTCGATTTTCTCTTCGATCACTTCGAATTTGGATTCCAAGTTCTTGTTTTGCTCATCAAGTTTACTTTCCAGAGCATCCATTGCTTTCTTTTGTTCGTCCATCTTAAGTTCTAGAGAATTCTTTTGTTCGTCCATTGCTTTCTTTTGTTCGTCCAGCTTAAGTTCTAGAGAAGTCCTCTGGTCGTCCATTGCTTTCTTTTGTTCGTCCATCTTAAGTTCTAGAGAGTTCTTTTGGTCGTCTATTGCTTTCTTTTGGTCATCGAGCTTAAGTTCCAGAGACTTCTTTTGGTCTTCCATTGTTTTCCTTTGTTCTTCCATGACTGACTTAAGTTGCAGGAGCAGACTTGTTATATCCGGGTCGGCTACTGTACTTGCTGGTTCCTCTCCCACGTCAAACTCTACGTCATGCGGATTTTCACCTTCCTGCGTTACTGCTTCTTCCAAACGAATCAGTAGGGCATCTTTTCCCCCAGTTGTGTCGAGGTTTCGCTTACTGAGTTCTGCCTTTAGTTGAGTTATAGTTAGTTTTCCCAATTTGCGACCCATTTTGCGCAACTAATTAACTCAACACAGAAATCGCTTTTTTTTTTCTTTTTTTTTTTTTAATTGTGCAATTTCACACCACGGAAATAGTTATTCACAGAATAAGTTTTATCCCGCTTCTGACACCAATGTAATATGCAAGCTACGGCTCGAGTAGATAAAACGATATTCTGTGAAATTTATTTCTTTATTTTCTAGTCTATAGAACAATTCAAGTTCACACTATACTATTCTTCGCAAATTCTTTGCTTACAAAGTCTCTTTCCTCTCAAATCACTTTATCTCCTTTCAATTACTTAATTCACAAATCCAAACTAATTACTTTTTCTTGTTCACTCTCAACTTTCAATTTATCACCAAATTACAACTTCGCCCATTATCACTTTTCCAATCTCTTCGCCACGGTTCTAAACCAACTGTCCCTTTTTTTGATCGCCATCTGTCCTTATATAGCAGAAGTTTCTGATAGCCAGAAACTTCTAGCAAATTCTTCGACCACTGGAACAAGAGAAATAATTCTTGCAGTTATAATTCCCTTTTATCCCTGATATTATTCGTCTCTTTCGACACGAACCTCGAATGAAAGGACAGTTCGAACCAAAATTCTGCCAGAATGGAAAGTCACTTCGAAATTTGCTGCATAGACATAGGAGCGTAGTTATTATTATGCTACAATATAATAAATCCTTTGTTAGAGTTGATCGGTGTCACCACAAGTGTTGTTTCTGATGGTGCTATGATCATCCCGACAATTATCACCATCATTAGCCAATTGGATACCTGCGAATTTATTTGGTCTTTTAACAGTTGTAGGGTGAACGTTTTTAAGGTTATGTTTTCTATAGTAGGTTTCATCTTTATGCCTAAGGTGCTTATAATTTCTAATATGTATATCCTTCAGTTCGATTTTCTTGATAGTTTTCCCTATTTTTATTTATCTTACCTAACACATTCTGTTTATACTTTTCAAGTTTTTCTTTTAAATGCTCAGCGTTTGTTCCTTCTGCCCTATTGGGACTCATTCCAAGAGTTGAGTGATACCTACTGTTATATATTTGAATTGCTCTATACATTTTCGTATTTGTTGAAATGTCGTCATCTTTGATGGTTAACAAAATTTCGAGTATGATTGAATGTAATCGCCCTATGTCCGCATTACCGGTATGGGAATTTGGTTTGGTTGTATGAACTTATATTTCATGTTTCCTTAGATACTCTTATATTTTCGGACTTGAACTCATTATCACAAATGATTTTTTTCGGTTTCCCGAATCGTGTAAATTGTTCCTCCATACATTCAATTTTGTTAACCCAGTTTTTGCTGACTAAATTATAGGTATATGCCTTTTTTGTGAGCTTATCTATGAACGTCAAATAAAAGAGTTTTTTGAAATGATAAATATCCATATGTAAAATTTCATTTTGTTGGGATGGTGTTTCTGTAATTTTAAAGTTCGGCTTTAAGGGTTTTCTATCATACTTTCCCTCCTGACATGTCTGACAGTTACCAATTACCTTTGAAATCTCTATAATTAATTTGGGAAAGTAGATTTTGTTTTTTAATGTATAATATGTTTCTGAAATACCTGAATGGCAACTTTCCCTGATATGGTGCAGGGATATTTGTCTATGCAAATCCTCCACAGTATCTATTTCCTGTGCTCTCATTGTACACTTAACAAAGGAAATATTTTTGTTTTCCCTAAAAAGTTTTATCAGAATCTGCTGAACTTTATTATACTCGCTGTAGGATAATTGGAAAAAATTCCTACTCTTCCTGTTGTTACAGTTTTTTTAAACAATTCCTCCCAATATGACTGATTTGTAGTCATATCAACTTGAACTATTTTTCTTCCATGAACTGTATTAATATGTTATTAGTAAGTATCAGCTGTAACTTATATTTATTGACTATTTCTTCCTTGATAGGGAAATGATCAAGTTGTTTTTCTGATGCAGAGTGAACAGTTGCTTGGGCTGAAGCTGTGTCGTCTTCTAAATTGTTTACGTTCCCTATCCTACTTAAAAAGTCTGCGACTTTGTTTTCTTTTCCTTTGAGATATTCTATATCAAAGTTAAACTCGGATAGTTTTAATAACCATCTTTGGTTTCTCGCTGAAAACTCTTTTCCATTATATTTTTTATTTATATATTTAATTGGTTGGTTAATTGGATCTGTCACTATTTTGAATTTATTTCCCCAGAGGTTAGGTCGGAAGTAAGTGACTGACCAGACTATGGCCAAGAATTCCTTATCTGTTGCTGAGTAATTTTGTTCATGGTCATTCAGCGACCTTGAAGCAAAGCAAACAGGTTGACCTTCTTGAGTGAGAACTACCCCAATTGCATAGTTGGATGCATTCGTAAACAGCGTAAAAAATTTATCAAAATTTGGAAATTTAAGTATGGGGTGATTGATTATATTTTGTTTAAGTGTTTCGAACGCTTGGGTGTACTCAGGGTCATTTATATTAATTTTTGACCCTTTCTTTAGAAATTTGATCATGGGATAGGCTATTCTGGAATAATTTTTGACAAATTTTCTATAAAATCCGGTTAATCCGAGAAAACCCTTTAACTGTTTTTCCACTATTGGAAGGGGAAATTCTACTATGCATTTAATTTTATCTGGATTAGGTTTCATACCCCTCTGGTTAAAACATGTCCCAAATATTCAGTGTCGTGCTTTAGGAAGGAGCATTTGTCAAATTGTACCTTTAGATTGTGCTTAGCCAACACATTAAAAATTATTTTAATTGCTGCCAGGTGTTCTTCTAGACTCGTTGAAAATATAAGTATATCGTCTAGATATACTACACAGATCTTGTTGAGATGATCTCTTAGTATTTCATTCATCAGCCTCTGGAACGTGGCTGGAGCATTTTCTAACCCAAAGGGCATCCGCGTAAATTCATACAGACCATTTGGAGTAACAAATGCTGTCTTATGAATATCTCGAGGATACATTTTTATTTGGTGGTAACCTTTGGCTAAATCCAGCGTCGTTAAATACTGTGCTCGCCCTAACTTATCTAATATATTTTTTATATTAGGAAGAGGGTATTTATCATCTAGTGTGATGTCATTGAGTTTTTGATAGTCGACACATAATCTAAATTTTTGTTTCCCGGAACCATCTGTTTTTTTTTTGGTACTACGACTATTGGAGAGGAGTATCTGCTATTAGATTTTCTTATAATTTTTTGTCTTTCCATTTCCTCTATTTGATTTCTAGCTTCCTGCTCATGCTTTGGAGGTAATCTATATAAACGAGAATTTATTTGTTGGTCGGTTGTAGTCCTGATTTCGTGCATTATTGTGTCGATGTTGGTCAATTGATCCCCATCTTTATAGACTAAATGTTTAAACTGGTTCAAGATTTTCCTAATTTCTTCCCTTTCCTGATTATTTAGATGTAACAAGTCTATTTCTCTATTGTCCTGATTTGTCAATTCATAGCATTCTACTGTTTCGTAGTTTTCTGAGTACAGTTTAATATTGTAATATGCGAGCTACGGCTCGAGTAGATAAAACAATATTCTGTGAAATTTATTTCTTTATTTTCTAGACTATAGAACAATTCAGGTTCACACTATACTATTCTTCGCAATTCTTTTCTTACAAGGTCTCTGTCCTCTCAAATCACTTTATCTCCTTTCAATTACTTAATCCACAAATCCAAACTAATTACTTCTTCTTGTTAAATCTCAACTTTCAATTTATCACAAAATTACAACTTCGCCCATTATCACTTTTCTAATATCTTCGCCACAGTTTAAAAACTACTGCTTCTTTCTCAATCGCCATCTGTCCTTATATAGCAGAAGTTTCTGATAGCCAGAAACTTCTAGCAAATTCTTCGACCACTGGAACAAGAGAAATTCTGATGTTATAATTCTTGCAGTTATAATTCCCTTTTATCCCTGATATTATCCGTCTCTTTCGTTGACATGAGCTGTGGAGACTTCGTCCCAGACACGAACCTCGAATGAAAGGACAGTTCGAACCAAAATTCTGCCAGAATGAAAAGTCACTTCGGAATTTGTTGCGTCATACTTTTAGGGAGCGTAGTTATTATTATGCTACACTGCCCCCCTCTTAGACGTGTTCGTCCCGAACAAGTGCATCCTCATTTCGGCCATTGTATCGACTCAGTCGGTCCACATGAACCACTTTCATTTTGGCCCTCGGTCCTCGCTGGATGCGGTAGACAACATCGTTGATGCGGGTTACTATTCTGTAGGGACCTTCCCAGTTCCGCTGTAATTTAGGTGATTTCCCCTTTTGGCGATGGGGATTATACAGCCACACCAGATCTCTTTCCTCGAATCCTGACGTTGTTGCCTTGGCATCATACCTGGTCTTCATGCGGTCGCTCGTCATCTTAATCTGGCTTCTGGTCCTTTGGTGTAGTCCCTAAGCCTTTCCCTAAGGTCCGCCACGTACTTTTCTTCATTTCTGGGCTCATTGGTAGGAGATCCAAATTTCACCTCACTGGGTAAACGAGCTATTCCACCAAATAAGATTTCGAACGGCGTATGTCGAGTAGTGCTATGCACGGCACTTCTATAGGCCATCAAAAACAAGGGAATCTGCCGGTCCCAATTCCGTTGGTAGTCACCTACGACCTTCGAGAGATGTTCGTCCAAAGTCCTATTGAAACGCTCCACCATACCGTCCGACTGTGGATGAAGCGGGGTTGTCCTTGTCTTTTTGATTCCGAGTAGTTGGCACATCTCTTGGAAGATTCTTGACTCGAAGTTCCGCCCTTGGTCAGAATGCAATTCCAAGGGCACACCGAATCTGCTAACCCAATTGTAGACGATCTGCTCCGCCACGGTTCTGGCTTCCTGGTTAGGGATCGGAAACGCTTCCGGCCACTTACTGAAGTAGTCCATCACTACGAGTATATACCGATTACCATTGTCGGTTTCCGGAAAGGGCCCTGCGATGTCAATGGCGATTCGTTCGAAAGGTGCTCCCACGTTGTATTGGTGCATCTTACCTCGAGTTTTGATTCTCGGACCCTTGCTAGCTGCACACACGTCGCATTTTCTGCACCAGTCTTCGCTTTTAACCAACAAAAAATTTCGCGTACCTTTTCTAGCGTCTAATTCACTCCCAAGTGGCCTCCGGACGCCCCGCCATGCATTTCCTGTAACACCTCCTTGACCCTCGTCCGCGGTACGATAAGCTGCATTACAAACGACTTTCCGTCGGAGGATTCCCATTTTCTTCTCAGAACACCTTCTTGGACATGGAGGGAGTCCCACTGCGCAAAATATGCCTTTAAGGTCGGGCTTCTATGAGAGATGTCCTGATGATCCGGTTTCTCCATGTTCTCCTTCCAGGCCAGAATCGGCTCGATATCCGGGTCTTCCTTCTGAACGTTCCGGATCTCATCTACGCTCCAGAAGGCGATAGGTTCGGCTCTCATTCTTTGGATGGAAACCAACTCCCGTTCTTCCTGACGCGCACAATGTTTACAATCCGTTCTGCATGGTCTCCGGGACAGTGCATCCGCATTAGAGTGGAGTTTTCCTTTACGATGCTGTATTTCTGTAGTCGTAGATTTGCAGCCTTTCGATCCATCTTGCGACCTGACCCTCAGGACTCTTGAACTGTAATAGCCATTTTAAGGCTGCATGGTCTGTGCGAAGAACGAACTTTCTCCCATAAAGGTACTTGTGAAAATGCTTCGTAGCCAAGATCAAAGCTAGAAGTTCCCGCCTTGTCACGCAGTAGTTCCTTTCTGGCTTAGAGAGCACCTTGCTGAAGTACGTAACCACCTTCTCTTGGCCATCATGCACCTGGGAGAGTACAGCTCCTACCCCGACATTACTAGCATCTGCATCCACAATGAACGTTTCCCCGGGAGTGGGGTAAGCTAGTATCGGGGCATCGCATAGCCGTTGTTTAAGTGCCTTGAAGCTCTTCTCGCACTCAACTGACCACTTGAATTGTTTCCCCTTTTCCGTCAACTGGTGCAGGCTCTTTGCGATCCCGGCAAAATCCTTCACGAACCGTCTGTAGTAGGTGGCTAGGCCCAGGAAGCTCCTTAGTTGGTGTTTTCTTTGGGGACTGGCCAGTTTTTCACCGCTTCGACCTTCTCTGGATCGGTTCTCACTCCTTTCGCTGAAATTGTGTGTCCCAGGTACTTGCCTTCCGCTCTAAACAGGGCGCACTTCTTGGGGTTGAGCTTCAGGTGGGCACTTCGAAGCCTTTGAAACACATAACTTAGATTGTCTCGGTGTTGCGCAAACGTTTTTCCTACGACGATGACATCATCCAAGTATACCAAACAGGTTTTCCATGTTAACCCTTGCAGGACACATTTCATCAATCGCTCGAAAGTCGCCGGAGCATTGCACAGCCCGAATGGCATTACCGTGAATTGCCATAGCCCATTTCCTGCGGTGAAGGCGGTTTTCTCCCGGTCTTCTGGATGGATCTGTACCTGCCAGTAACCACTCTTCAAGTCGAGAGTGGAAAACCATCGGGCTCCTGATAGTGTGTCTAGCGTGTCGTCAATCCGTGGCAGAGGATAGCTGTCTTTCTTGGTGACGTAATTGAGCTGCCGATAGTCCACGCAGAACCGCGTGCTGCCATCTTTCTTCTTAACCAGTACAACCGGTGATGCCCACGGACTTTTGGAACTTTCAATCAGACCTTCTTTCTCCATTGCCGACACCATCTCTGCAACTTCAGTCTGCTTTGCCAATGGAAGGCGCCTAGCAGGCTGACGAATTGGTCTAGTATCGCCAGTGTCTACTCGATGTTGTACCGGCCGTATTCACCGTCCTGTGAGGCAAATACATCAGCGTACTCATTGATAAGATTCTCTGCCATAGTTCGCTGCTCCTGATTCAGCTCACTGGACTGGAGAATCATCTCTCTCGTTTCCGCTGTCCAAGGTGATGGGAGAGGTTTTGGAGCATCACGTTCAGATATTGTTGCGACGGCGGTAATCGGCGTGCATTTTCCAGTCACCTCCCCTCGCCATAGTTTGACAGTGTATGGTCTTGCGTTCAAAACTCTCACGGGAACCATGGTGTTCTTTGGTTCGACTAACGTCTTTCCCACGATGTAGTCTTGAGAATTCTTCTCTGGGTCTGGTTCTACTATGTAGAATCGGTGGCTCCCAAGATCACCTTCCAGCTTCGTCCAAATGATTGTCTCTGAAGACGGCGGCAAAACTTCGTCTTTGCTGATGACTGTCCTGAGAGTTACGTCATTCTCGTTTCCGTACACCATCGGAATCTCCACATTTCGATACCTCAGTACTTGCATCCCGATGTCCAAGATTACTTCGTTTGCTTTCATGAAGTCTATTCCGATGATGCACTCGTCGCATATATCTGCCACCAGAAACGCATGGGAGAACGTCAGTCCCGCCAGACTAATCGTAAGACGAACTTCTCCAAACACTTTCGCCATTTCCCCTGTTGCAGTCTACAGGCAGTAGCTGTTGGTGTTGTGCAGCCAGGCGCTTCTGACGATATCTCTTCTTACAATGGAGGCAGTGGCGCCTGTGTCGATGGTGGCTACGCACTTCTTCTTGTTGATTAGTGCCTCCACTGTCAGGCTCTTGTTACCCCGTTTGGTTTGCGAAACTTGAATGGTGGTCCTGGGGGCCTCGATTCCAGTAACCAACTTGTGCCCCGCGAAGATGGTCCTTACGCATTTCCCGACTGCTGGTTTTGGTAAGTCTGACTGACAGCCAGATGCTTCCTCTCTGCTTCTCCTACTTCCGCAATGTGGACAATTTCCTCGTCTAGGTGCACTTCTGCACTGCCGTTGTAGGTGTCCGGTTTGGTTGCAATTCCAGCAACGGATTTGACTTCCGCGAGCTTTGTCTTCATCCATGACGGCTGTTCTCTGGCATGAGCATTCCACGACGGACATTTCCGCGACACGGTGTATTCCCTGGTATGCTTGGTCCGCAGCCTTCATTGACAAAGCGAATGCCAATGCCTCGGGGAGAGTTCGCTTTTCAGCCATCCTTACAGCCATTTGCAGTTGTCTGTCCTCTATGGCCTGAATAAAAGCTTCCACCGCCATTTCGTTGATAAGCTCCTCACCGGCTTTAGGGTATGAAAGATGGGCTAGTCGCTCTATATCCGCTTGCAACTGTTGGAGCGTTTCCCCTCTTTTCTGGACTCGACTACGCAGCTGAACCCTGTACACCTGCTGCATGTGTTCATCCCCAAACCGCATCTCGATAGCCTGAACCAGAGAGTCGTAGTTCTGCTGTTTATCTTCCGGGATGGTCTGCAAGAGCTCCGCAGCTGGACCCCTCAGTGCAAGCGTGAGTGCAATGGACTTCTCTTCATCGTCCCAGCTATTGGTCATTGCGGCCGCTTCGAATTGCCTTTTATAAATTGGCCATGATGTTTTACCATCGAAGATAGGAGGCTGCATCTCCTTTCTTCTCAGACCGTCAGTGGAATATTCCCGTGCTTTCTGTCTCTTCACGTTGCTGAGTTCCTTAGTAAGATTTTCGACTTGTTTTTCTACTTTTTCGAACTGAGGCTCTATTTTCCCGAACTGAGTTTCATGCTTCTCAAAGTTGTCATCGAATCTAGTTTCGACTTTTTCGAGTTGCGTCTCGACCTTCTCGATTTTCTCTTCGATCGCTTCGAATTTAGATTCCAAGTTCCTGTTTTGCTCATCAAGTTTGCTTTCCAGAGCATCTAGAGAATTCTTTTGTTCGTCCAGCTTAAGTTCTAGAGAATTCTTTTGTTCGTCCATTGCTTTCTTTTGTTCATCCAGCTTAAGTTCTAGAGAATTCCTTTGGTCGCATATTGCTTTCTTTTGTTCGTCCATCGCTTTCTTTTGTTCGCCCAGCTTAAGTTCTAGAGAGTTCTTTTGATCGTCTATTGCTTTCTTTTGGTCATCGAGCTTAAGTTCCAGAGACTTCTTTTGGTCTTCTATTGTTTTCCTTTGTTCTTCCATGACTGACTTAAGTTGCAGGAGCAGACTTGTTATATCCGGGTCGGCTACTGTACTTGCTGGTTCCTCTCCCACGTCAAACTCTACGTCATGCGGATTTTCACCTTCCTGCGTTACTGCTTCTTCCAGACGAATCAGTAGGGCATCTTTTCCCCCAGTTGTGTCGAGGTTCCGCTTACTGAGTTCTGCCTTTAGTTGAGTTATAGTTAGTTTTCCCAATTTGCGACCCATTTTGCGCAACTAATTAACTCAACACAGAAATCGATTTTTTTTTTTTGCTTGTGCAATTTCACACCACGGAAATAGTTATTCACAGAATAAGTTTTATCCCGCTTCTGACTTCTGTGAAATTTATTTCTTTATTTTCTAGACTATAGAACAATTCAGGTTCACACTATACTATTCTTCGCAATTCTTTTCTTACAAGGTCTCTGTCCTTTCAAATCACTTTATCTCCTTTCAATTACATAATCCACAAATCCAAACTAATTACTTCTTCTTGTTAAATCTCAGCTTTCAATTTATCACAAAATTACAACTTCGCCCATTATCACTTTTCTAATCTCTTCGCCACAGTTTAAAAACTACTGCTTCTTTCTCAATCGCCATCTGTCCTTATATAGCAGAAGTTTCTGATAGCCAGAAACTTCTAGCAAATTCTTCGACCACTGGAACGAGAGAAATTCTGATGTAATAATTCTTGCAGTTATAATTCCCTTTTATCCCTGATATTATCCGTCTCTTTCGTTGACATGAGCTGTGGAGACTTCGTCCCAGACACAAAACCTCGAACGAAAGGACATTCGAACCAAAATTCTGCCAGAATGAAAAGTCACTTCGGAATTTGTTGCGTCATACTTGTAGGGAGCGTAGTTATTATTATGCTACAATATTAATTGTATTAATTAACTTCAGATACATTTGGTTAATATTTAATTCCATAACACTTTTCCTTATAAAATCCATACCTATAAGCATACTTTGTTATTCAAACTCATCTGGTACCACTTCATTTTACACTGTGGATTCATTCAGAATTCCTTAGGGGCATCAGTAGCTAATATTTTAACTTTTTCTGTTGTGACATTATTTATAGTATTGTAGCATAATAATAACTACGCTCCTATGTCTATGCAGCAAATTCCGAAGTGACTTTCCATTCTGGCAGAATTTTGGTTCGAACTGTCCTTTCATTCGAGGTTCGTGTCTGGGACGAAGTCTCCACAGCTCATGTCAACGAAAGAGACGAATAATATCAGGGATAAAAGGGAATTATAACTGCAAGAATTATTTCTCTTGTTCCAGTGGTCGAAGAATTTGCTAGAAGTTTCTGGCTATCAGAAACTTCTGCTATATAAGGACAGATGGCGATCAAAAAAAAAGACACAGTTGGTTTAGAACCGTGGTGAAGAGATTGGAAAAGTGATAATGGGCGAAGTTGTAATTTGGTGATAAATTGAAAGTTGAGAGTGAACAAGAAAAAGTAATTAGTTTGGATTTGTGAATTAAGTAATTGAAAGTAGATAAAGTGATTTGAGAGGAAAGAGACCTTGTAAGAAAAGAATTTGCGAAGAATAGTATAGTGTGAACTTGAATTGTTCTATAGACTAGAAAATAAAGAAATAAATTTCACAGAATATCGTTTTATCTACTCGAGCCGTAGCTTGCATATTACATTGGTGTCAGAAGCGGGATAAAACTTATTCTGTGAATAACTATTTCCGTGGTGTGAAATTGCACAAGCGAAAAAAAAAAAAAAAAAAAAAACATTTCTGTGTTGAGTTAATTAGTTGCGCAAAATGGGTCGCAAATTGGGAAAACTAACTATAACTCAACTAAAGGCAGAACTCAGTAAGCGAAACCTCGACACAACTGGGGGAAAAGATGCCCTACTGATTCGTCTGGAAGAAGCAGTAACGCAGGAAGGTGAAAATCCGCACGACGTAGAGTTTGACGTGGAAGAGGAACCAGCAAGTACAGCAGCCGACCCGGGTATAACAAGTCTGCTCCTGCAACTTAAGTTAGTCATGGACGAACAAAAGAAAGCAATAGAAGATCAAAGGAATTCTCTAGAACTTAAGCTGGACGAACAAAAGAAAGCGATGGACGAACAAAAGAAAGCGATGGACGAACAAAAGAAAGCAATGGACGAACAAAAGAATTCTCTAGATGCTCTGGAAAGTAAACTTGATGAGCAAAACAAGAACTTGGAATCCAAATTCGAAGTGATCGAAGAGAAAATCGAGAAGGTCGAGACGCAACTCGAAAAAGTCGAAACTAGATTCGATGAAAATTTTGAGAAACATGAAACTCAGTTCGGGAAGATAGAGACTCAGTTTGAAAAAGTGGATACCCAAATCGAGACAGTAGGAAAGCAAGTCGAAAATCTTGCTAAGGAGCTCAGCAACGTGAAGAGACAGAAAGCACGGGAATATTCTACTGACGGTCTGAGAAGAAAGGAGATGCAGCCTCCTATCTTCGATGGTCAAACATCATGGCCAATTTATAAAAGGCAATTCGAAGCGGCCGCAACGACCAATAGCTGGGACGATGAAGAGAAGTCCATTGCACTCACACTTGCACTGAGGGGTCCAGCTGCGGAGCTCTTGCAGACCATCCCGGAAGATAAACAGCAGAACTTCGACTCTCTGGTTCAGGCTATCGAGATGCGGTTTGGGGATGAACACATGCAGCAGGTGTACAGGGTTCAGCTGCGTAGTCGAGTCCAGAAAAGGGGGGAAACGCTCCAACAGTTGCAGGCGGATATAGAGCGACTAGCCCATCTTTCATACCCTAAAGCCGGTGAGGAGCTTATCAACGAAATGGCGGTGGAAGCTTTTATTCAGGCCATAGAGGACAGACAACTGCAAATGGCTGTAAGGATGGCTGAAAAGCGAACACTCCCCGAGGCATTGGCATTCGCTTTGTCAATGAAGGCTGCGGACCAAGCATACCAGGGAATACACCGTGTCAGGGAAATGTGCGTCGTGGAATGCTCATGCCAGAGAACAGCCGTCTTGGATGAAGACAAAGCTCGCGGAAGTCAAATCCGTTGCTGGAATTGCAACCAAACCGGACACCTACAACGGCAGTGCAGAAGTGCACCTAGACGAGGAAATTGTCCACATTGCGGAAGTAGGAGAAGCAGAGAGGAAGCATCTGGCGGCGATAACATTCATCCTGTCAGTCAGACTTCCCAAAACCAGCAGTCGGGAAATGCGTAAGGACCAACTTCGCGGGGCAGAAGTTGGTTACTGGAATCGAGGCCCCCAGGACCACCATTTAAGTTTCGCAAACCAAACGGGGTAACAAGAGCCTGACAGTGGAGGCACTAATCAACAAGAAGAAGTGCGTAGCCACCATCGACACAGGCGCCACTGCCTCCATTGTAAGAAGAGATATTGTCAGAAGCGCCTGGCTGCACAACACCAACAGCTACTGCCTGAAGACTGCAACAGGGGAAATGGCGAAAGTGTTTGGAGAAGTTCGTCTTACGATTACTCTGGCGGGACTGACGTTCTCCCATGCGTTTCTGGTGGCAGATATATGCGACGAGTGCATCATCGGAATAGACTTCATGAAAGCAAATGAAGTAATCCTGGACATCGGGATGCAAGTACTGAGGTATCGAAATGTGGAGATTCCGATGGTGTACGGAAACGAGAGTGCCGTAACTCTCAGGACAGTCATCAGCAAAGACGAAGTTTTGCCGCCGTCTTCAGAGACAATCATTTGGACGAAGCTGGAAGGTGATCTTGGGAGCCACCGATTCTACATAGTAGAACCAGACCCAGAGAAGAATTCTCAAGACTACATCGTGGGAAAGACGTTAGTCGAACCAAAGAACACCATGGTTCCAGTAAGAATTTTGAACGCACGACCACACACTGTCAAACTAAGGCGAGGGGAGGTGACTGGAAAATGCACGCCGATTACCGCCGTCGCAACAATATCTGAACGTGATGCTCCAAAACCTCTCCCATCACCTTGGACAGCGGAAACGAGAGAGACGATTCTCCAGTCCAGTGAGCTGAATCAGGAGCAGCGAACTATGGCAGAGAATCTTATCAATGAGTACGCTGATGTATTTGCCTCACAGGACGGTGAATACGGCCGAACACACCTGGTACAACATCGAATAGACACTGGTGATACTAGACCAATTCGTCAGCCTGCTAGGCGCCTTCCATTGGCAAAGCAGACAGAAGTTGCAGAGATGGTGTCGGCAATGGAGAAAGAAGGTCTGATTGAAAGTTCCAAAAGTCCGTGGGCATCACCGGTTGTACTGGTTAAGAAGAAAGATGGCAGCACGCGGTTCTGCGTGGACTATCGGCAGCTCAATTACGTCACCAAGAAAGACAGCTACCCTCTGCCACGGATTGACGACACGCTAGACACACTATCAGGAGCCCGATGGTTTTCCACTCTCGACTTGAAGAGTGGCTACTGGCAGGTACAGATCCATCCAGAAGACCGGGAGAAAACCGCCTTCACCGCAGGAAATGGGCTATGGCAATTCACAGTAATGCCATTCGGGCTGTGCAATGCTCCGGCGACTTTCGAGCGATTGATGGAATGTGTCCTGCAAGGGTTAACATGGAAAACCTGTTTGGTATACTTGGATGATGTCATCGTCGTAGGAAAAACGTTTGCGCAACACCGAGACAATCTAAGGGTTGTGTTTCAAAGGCTTCGAAGTGCCCACCTGAAGCTCAACCCCAAGAAGTGCGCCCTGTTTAGAGCGGAAGTCAAGTACCTGGGACACATAATTTCAGCGAAAGGAGTGAGAACCGATCCGGAGAAGGTCGAAGCGGTGAAAAACTGGCCAGTCCCCAAAGACAAACACCAACTAAGGAGCTTCCTGGGCCTAGCCACCTACTACAGACGGTTCGTGAAGGATTTCGCCGGGATCGCAAAGAACCTGCACCAGTTGACGGAAAAGGGGAAACAATTCAAGTGGTCAATTGAGTGCGAGAAGAGCTTCAAGGCACTTAAACAACGGCTATGCGATGCCCCGATACTGGCTTACCCCACTCCCGGGGAAACGTTCGTTGTGGATGCAGATGCTAGTAATGTCGGGGTAGGAGCCGTACTCTCCCAGGTGCATGACGGCCAAGAGAAGGTGGTTGCGTACTTCAGCAAGGTGCTCTCTAAGCCAGAAAGGAACTACTGCGTGACAAGGAGAGAACTTCTAGCTTTGATCTTGGCTACGAAGCATTTTCACAAATACCTCTACGGGAGGAAGTTCGTTCTTCGCACAGACCATGCAGCCTTAAAATGGCTATTACAGTTCAAGAGTCCTGAGGGTCAGGTCGCAAGATGGATCGAAAGGCTGCAAATCTACGACTACGAAATACAGCATCCTAAAGGAAAACTCCACTCTAATGCGGATGCACTGTCCCGGAGACCATGCAGAACGGATTGTAAACATTGTGCGCGTCAGGAAGAACGGGAGCTGGTTTCCATCCAAAGAATGAGAGCCGAACCTATCGCCGGCTGGAGCGTAGATGAGATCCGGGACGCTCAGAAGGAAGACCCAGATATCGAGCCGATTCTGGCCTGGAAGGAGAACATGGAGAAACCGGATCATCAGGACATCTCTCACAGAAGCCCGACCTTAAAGGCATATTTTGCGCAGTGGGACTCCCTCCATGTCCAAGAAGGTGTTCTGAGAAGAAAATGGGAATCCTCCGACGGAAAGTCGTTTGTAATGCAGCTTGTCGTACCGCGGACGAGGGTCAAGGAGGTGTTACAGGAAATGCATGGCGGGGCGACCGGAGGCCACTTGGGAGTGAATAAGACGCTAGAAAAGGTACGAGAACGTTTTTATTGGTTAAAAGAAGATATCGAAGACTGGTGCAGAAAATGCGACGTGTGTGCAGCTAGCAAGGGTCCGAGAATCAAAACTCGAGGTAAGATGCACCAATACAACGTGGGAGCACCTTTCGAACGAATCGCCATTGACATCGCAGGGCCCTTTCCGGAAACCGACAATGGTAATCGGTATATACTCGTAGTGATGGACTACTTCAGTAAGTGGCCGGAAGCGTTTCCGATCCCTAACCAGGAAGCCAGAACCGTGGCGGAGAAGATCGTCTACAATTGGGTTAGCAGATTAGGTGTGCCCTTGGAATTGCATTCTGACCAAGGGCGGAACTTCGAGTCAAGAATCTTCCAAGAGATGTGTCAACTACTCGGAATCAAAAAGACAAGGACAACCCCGCTTCATCCACAGTCGGACGGTATGGTGGAGCGTTTCAATAGGACTTTGGACGAACATCTCTCGAAGGTCGTAGGTGACTACCAACGGGATTGGGACCGCCAGATTCCCTTGTTTTTGATGGCCTATAGAAGTGCCGTGCATAGCACTACTCGACATACGCCGTTCGAAATCTTATTTGGTGGAATAGCTCGTTTACCCAGTGAGGTGAAATTTGGATCTCCTACCAATGAGCCCAGAAATGAAGAAGAGTACGTGGCGGACCTTAGGGAAAGGCTTAGGGACATACACCAAAGGACCAGAAGCCAGATTAAGATGACGAGCGACCGCATGAAGACCAGGTATGATGCCAAGGCAACAGCGTCAGGATTCCAGGAAGGAGATCTGGTGTGGCTGTATAATCCCCATCGCCAAAAGGGGAAATCACCTAAATTACAGCGGAACTGGGAAGGTCCCTACAGAATAGTAACCCGCATCAACGATGTTGTCTACCGCATCCAGCGAGGACCGAGGGCCAAAATGAAAGTGGTTCATGTGGACCGACTGAGTCGATACAATGGCCGAAATGAGGATGCACTTGTTCGGGACGAACACGTGTAAGAGGGGGGCAGTGTAGCATAATAATAACTACGCTCCTATGTCTATGCAGCAAATTCCGAAGTGACTTTCCATTCTGGCAGAATTTTGGTTCGAACTGTCCTTTCATTCGAGGTTCGTGTCTGGGACGAAGTCTCCACAGCTCATGTCAACGAAAGAGACGAATAATATCAGGGATAAAAGGGAATTATAACTGCAAGAATTATTTCTCTTGTTCCAGTGGTCGAAGAATTTGCTAGAAGTTTCTGGCTATCAGAAACTTCTGCTATATAAGGACAGATGGCGATCAAAAAAAAAGACACAGTTGGTTTAGAACCGTGGCGAAGAGATTGGAAAAGTGATAATGGGCGAAGTTGTAATTTGGTGATAAATTGAAAGTTGAGAGTGAACAAGAAAAAGTAATTAGTTTGGATTTGTGAATTAAGTAATTGAAAGGAGATAAAGTGATTTGAGAGGAAAGAGACCTTGTAAGAAAAGAATTTGCGAAGAATAGTATAGTGTGAACTTGAATTGTTCTATAGACTAGAAAATAAAGAAATAAATTTCACAGAATATCGTTTTATCTACTCGAGCCGTAGCTTGCATATTACAGTATTAAATGACATATTTTTTTCTTCCATTATGTTGACACAAGAAGAATCTACCTTTGAAGAGTTTATAAGACTAATGGTGGAACCCGTATCTAATAACGCTTTGTACGCTTTGCCTTTAATTGTAAGGTTGCAAAAAATTTTATCTCCGAGGCCTAATTTAGAAAATTTACCGGTTCTAAATTATTTATTTCTTGTGAGTTTTGGTTGGAATTTGGTATTTCGTTAGAGAAAATATTGTAGCATAATAATAACTACGCTCCCTAAAAGTATGATGCAACAAATTCCGAAGTGTCTTTTCATTCTGGCAGAATTTTGGTTCGTACTGTCCTTTCATTCGAGGTTCGTGTCTGGGATGAAATCTCCACAGCTCATGTCAACGAAAGAGACGAATAATATCAGGGATAAAAGGGAATTATAACTGCAAGAATTATTACATCAGAATTTCTCCTGTTCCAGTGGTCGAAGAATTTGCTAGAAGTTTCTGGCTATCAGAAACTTCTGCTATATAAGGACAGATGGCGATTGAGAAAGGAGCAGTAGTTGTTAAACTGTGGCGAAGAGATTAGAAAAGTGATAATGGGCGAAGTTGTAATCTTGTGATAAATTGAAAGTTGAGATTTAACAAGAAGAAGTAATTAGTTTGGATTTGTGAATTAAGTAGAAGAAAGGAGATAAATGATTTGAGAGGAAAGAGACATTGTAAGAAAAGAATTGCGAAGAATAGTATAGTGTGAACCTGAATTGTTCTATAGACTAGAAAATAAAGAAATAATTTCACAGAATATTGTTTTATCTACTCGAGCCGTAGCCCGCATATTACAATATTATTCATATTCTGGTTGTCATGATTTTGATTTTGACTATGGGTGTTGAAATACGATGATCCTGCTGATTCTACGTTTGTTCGGAAATCATTTCTATTATGGTTTGAATTAAAGTTATTTTGATTTATTGACCTAAACTGTCTTGAATTTAAATTTGATTTGGCACTTTGATTCAGTACATGGTTGTTCACATTTACGTTTATTTTTGTATTTTTCTTTAAATTCCACTCACTGTCCGGGATGTAAGAATATAAAATTGTTCTTATTTTATTTAAGTCAAATTCAGTTCTAAGTTCTCTGGATAGCTGTCCAGTTGTGATGTCTTTAATTTGTACAACTATTAACTGGCTAATTGAATTAACTATTTCTGTAGAATTTTGTTCGTAAACCGCATATTCATACAATTCGTTATGTTTGAGTCTAATTTGTTGCATAATTCTAGTATACTATTTACCTTTACATAATTAATTTTATTGAAGATGCTGCTAAGTTCGATTATGGGCCGGAAATGTTGAACTAGTAGCTGCTTTGCCTCCTCCCAAGTTGCTGGTTGAAATTGGTAAATGCAGTTTTTCGCCTGGGCGGTAATTTTGGAGTTGAAAATGGCATTGTACACCTCCGTTGTCCTTGCGTCTTCGGTAGATGCTAGGTAGTTCTCGACCACCGTTATAAATTGAGTTAATTCCCTCTTGTTCCCGGAAAACTCTGAGATGTATGCTATTTCTTTCTCCACTCGGATTCCTTGCACCTGCTGCTGTTGGATCTGCTGCTGTTGGTTCAGTGTTGGTTCAAGTGTTCAGCGCCGTCATCATCGTTTGTAGTAACTGTTCCATTTTATTTGAAATTTTCGTCTATTTTTTTTCGAAAATTTCTTTTTTTTCAACTTTTTTTCTTTGATTAAATACTTTTTTGTTTTTTTTTGCACTTTTCTCTTCACGTGTAAGCTCGATCACTGGATCCCTTTTCACGAATGGAATCCTACCGACTGCGCCAGTTAGAAAGTATACTATTTCTTATTATTTATTTTATTTAAACCAAACAACAACTTCCAGTTTGCAACAACTTTATTCTTTATTTTATTTAAATTAAACAACAACTTTCTGTTTGCCACAACTTTACTCTTTGACGACCGCACAATAACTCATCTTTTAGTTTTATTTAAAACTATCTCATGCACCGCTTGGTCATAGCTGCCATTTCAATGTCTTCCCACACAAGTTACAAATACCCCATTGCAACTCAAGTTACTCAGACGGAATTCGCAGAAGCACGAATGTACCGTCGGAGAATTGTTGAACTTTGCAAATGGGTTTATCTGCAACTTGAGTCACCTCATTATGTGCATTCATAACTCGCGCGGTCGGGCCTTATGGTGTCTTTAGAAGATTTTCACCCTCTCGGCAAAAAAAAAAAAAAAAAACCTAATTACCTAGATCAGGAGGAATCAGATACACAACTCCGCAAGAAGACCGCCATATTAGAATAACTGCACGTCGAGACCGTACCGTAACCTCCCGGGCCTTACAAACTCAACTGCGGCAGTCAACTGGCACTCAGGTCTTTGATCAACCCATACGCAATCGACTCCACGCAGATGGTCAGCATTCCAGAGTGCGTGCCATTCGGCCGAAACTTACAGAGGCCCATCGGGCAGCGCGCTTAAGGTATGCCCGTGAGCATTCGGATTGGACTATGGACAACTGGAGGTCTGTACTCTTTACAGACGAATGCAAGATCAAGTTTTTTAGTGATGACAAATGAGTACGCGTGTGGAGAAGGCAAGGTGAACATTTTACCAACCCGTGCATTCACGGAAGGGGCCGTTTTGGGGGCCGAAGTGTTATGGTATGGACTGGAATAAGTTTGCTAGGCAGAACAGTGCTGATAATCCTGGATGAGAGTACCGTTAGCGCCGCCAGTTACGTTGAAATGGTAATACGACCTGTATTAATCCCATTTTTACAGAGAGTTGGTGATGGGTTTGTTTTTATGCAAGACAATGCTCGCCCACATACGGCCCGTATTACCCAAGGAGCTCTTTTTGACGCCAATATTACACTTTTGCTATGGCCAGCAAAGAGCCCGGATCTCAATCCCATCGAGCATTTATGGGACCAATTAAAAAGACGCCTCAAAGGGAACCACAGCCATGTCAACACAAAACAGGAGCTCATAAACGCGTTAAAGCCTGTTGGGAGCGCATACCCGAACAAAATGTTACTCATCTGATCGAAAGCGTACCAGACAGGCTAAGACAGTGCAAACGGAGCAGAGGAGGCCCCACTCGCTACTAAGCAAAACATTTGTCAACAAATCATAACAAAAAAATACTAATATGTAAATTTTTATTTCTTCATTTTGCTTAAATTTTCCCTTAAAATGTTTTTTTGCGTGTAATTTGAAAAAAAAAATGTTTCCGTATTGATTATGTGTAATCAATTTCTTAATCCTAAGCTCAAATATATTGTAAAATGCAAGCTACGGCTCGAGTAGATAAAACGATATTCTGTGAAATTTATTTCTTTATTTTCTAGTCTATAGAACAATTCAAGTTCACACTATACTATTCTTCGTAAATTCTTTTCTTACAAGGTCTCTTTCCTCTCAAATCACTTTATCTCCTTTCAATTACTTAATTCACAAATCCAAACTAATTACTTTTTCTTGTTCACTCTCAACTTTCAATTTATCACCAAATTACAACTTCGCCCAATATCACTTTTCCAATCTCTTCGCCACGGTTCTAAACCAACTGTGTCTTTTTTTGATCGCCATCTGTCCTTATATAGCAGAAGTTTCTGGTAGCCAGAAACTTCTAGCAAATTCTTCGACCACTGGAACAAGAGAAATAATTCTTGCAGTTATAATTCCCTTTTATCCCTGATATTATTCGTCTCTTTCGTTGACATGAGCTGTGGAGACTTCGTCCCAGACACGAACCTCGAATGAAAGGACAGTTCGAACCAAAATTCTGCCAGAATGGAAAGTCACTTCGGAATTTGCTGCATAGACATAGGAGCGTAGTTATTATTATGCTACACTGCCCCCCTCTTAACGTGTTCATCCCGAACAAGTGCATCCTCATTTCGGCCATTGTATCGACTCAGTCGGTCCACATGAACCACTTTCATTTTGGCCCTCGGTCCTCGCTGGATGCGGTAGACAACATCGTTGATGCGGGTTACTATTCTGTAGGGACCTTCCCAGTTCCGCTGTAATTTAGGTGATTTCCCCTTTTGGCGATGGGGATTATACAGCCACACCAGATCTCCTTCCTGGAATCCTGACGCTGTTGCCTTGGCATCATACCTGGTCTTCATGCGGTCGCTCGTCATCTTAATCTGGCTTCTGGTCCTTTGGTGTATGTCCCTAAGCCTTTCCCTAAGGTCCGCCACGTACTCTTCTTCATTTCTGGGCTCATTGGTAGGAGATCCAAATTTCACCTCACTGGGTAAACGAGCTATTCCACCAAATAAGATTTCGAACGGCGTATGTCGAGTAGTGCTATGCACGGCACTTCTATAGGCCATCAAAAACAAGGGAATCTGCCGGTCCCAATCCCGTTGGTAGTCACCTACGACCTTCGAGAGATGTTCGTCCAAAGTCCTATTGAAACGCTCCACCATACCGTCCGACTGTGGATGAAGCGGGGTTGTCCTTGTCTTTTTGATTCCGAGTAGTTGACACATCTCTTGGAAGATTCTTGACTCGAAGTTCCGCCCTTGGTCAGAATGCAATTCCAAGGGCACACCTAATCTGCTAACCCAATTGTAGACGATCTTCTCCGCCACGGTTCTGGCTTCCTGGTTAGGGATCGGAAACGCTTCCGGCCACTTACTGAAGTAGTCCATCACTACGAGTATATACCGATTACCATTGTCGGTTTCCGGAAAGGGCCCTGCGATGTCAATGGCGATTCGTTCGAAAGGTGCTCCCACGTTGTATTGGTGCATCTTACCTCGAGTTTTGATTCTCGGACCCTTGCTAGCTGCACACACGTCGCATTTTCTGCACCAGTCTTCGATATCTTCTTTTAACCAATAAAAACGTTCTCGTACCTTTTCTAGCGTCTTATTCACTCCCAAGTGGCCTCCGGTCGCCCCGCCATGCATTTCCTGTAACACCTCCTTGACCCTCGTCCGCGGTACGACAAGCTGCATTACAAACGACTTTCCGTCGGAGGATTCCCATTTTCTTCTCAGAACACCTTCTTGGACATGGAATGAGTCCCACTGCGCAAAATATGCCTTTAAGGTCGGGCTTCTGTGAGAGATGTCCTGATGATCCGGTTTCTCCATGTTCTCCTTCCAGGCCAGAATCCGCTCGATATCCGGGTCTTCCTTCTGAGCGTTCCGGATCTCATCTACGCTCCAGCCGGCGATAGGTTCGGCTCTCATTCTTTGGATGGAAACCAGCTCCCGTTCTTCCTGACGCGCACAATGTTTACAATCCGTTCTGCATGGTCTCCGGGACAGTGCATCCGCATTAGAGTGGAGTTTTCCTTTACGATGCTGTATTTCGTAGTCGTAGATTTGCAGCCTTTCGATCCATCTTGCGACCTGACCCTCAGGACTCTTGAACTGTAATAGCCATTTTAAGGCTGCATGGTCTGTGCGAAGAACGAACTTCCTCCCGTAGAGGTATTTGTGAAAATGCTTCGTAGCCAAGATCAAAGCTAGAAGTTCTCTCCTTGTCACGCAGTAGTTCCTTTCTGGCTTAGAGAGCACCTTGCTGAAGTACGCAACCACCTTCTCTTGGCCGTCATGTACCTGGGAGAGTACCGCTCCTACCCCGACATTACTAGCATCTGCATCCACAATGAACGTTTCCCCGGGAGTGGGGTAAGCCAGTATCGGGGCATCGCATAGCCGTTGTTTAAGTGCCTTGAAGCTCTTCTCGCACTCAATTGACCATTTGAATTGTTTTCCCTTTTCCGTCAACTGGTGCAGGTTCTTTGCGATCCCGGCAAAATCCTTCACGAACCGTCTGTAGTAGGTGGCTAGGCCCAGGAAGCTCCTTAGTTGGTGTTTATCCTTGGGGACTGGCCAGTTTTTCACCCCTTCGACCTTCTCTGGATCGGTTCTCA
Source organism: Pocota personata (assembly GCA_963082735.1). NCBI lineage: Eukaryota > Metazoa > Arthropoda > Insecta > Diptera > Syrphidae > Pocota > Pocota personata. The sequence goes on from OY720430.1 coordinate 105,972,112, forward strand.
CTCCTTTCGCTGAAATTATGTGCCCCAAGTACTTGACTTCCGCTCTAAACAGGGCGCATTTCTTGGGGTTGAGCTTCAGGTGGGCACTTCGAAGCCTTTGAAACACCTCCCTTAGATTGTCTCGGTGTTGCGCAAACGTTTTTCCTACGACGATGACATCATCCAAGTATACCAAACAGGTTTTCCATGTTAACCCTTGCAGGACACATTCCATCAATCGCTCGAAAGTCGCCGGAGCATTGCACAGCCCGAATGGCATTACCGTGAATTGCCATAGCCCATTTCCTGCGGTGAAGGCGGTTTTCTCCCGGTCTTCTGGATGGATCTGTACCTGCCAGTAGCCACTCTTCAAGTCGAGAGTGGAAAACCATCGGGCTCCTGATAGTGTGTCTAGCGTGTCGTCAATCCGTGGCAGAGGGTAGCTGTCTTTCTTGGTGACGTAATTGAGCTGCCGATAGTCCACGCAGAACCGCGTGCTGCCATCTTTCTTCTTAACCAGTACAACCGGTGATGCCCACGGACTTTTGGAACTTTCAATCAGACCTTCTTTCTCCATTGCCGACACCATCTCTGCAACTTCTGTCTGCTTTGCCAATGGAAGGCGCCTAGCAGGCTGACGAATTGGTCTAGTATCACCAGTGTCTATTCGATGTTGTACCAGGTGTGTTCGGCCGTATTCACCGTCCTGTGAGGCAAATACATCAGCGTACTCATTGATAAGATTCTCTGCCATAGTTCGCTGCTCCTGATTCAGCTCACTGGACTGGAGAATCGTCTCTCTCGTTTCCGCTGTCCAAGGTGATGGGAGAGGTTTTGGAGCATCACGTTCAGATATTGTTGCGACGGCGGTAATCGGCGTGCATTTTCCAGTCACCTCCCCTCGCCTTAGTTTGACAGTGTGTGGTCTTGCGTTCAAAACTCGTACTGGAACCATGGTGTTCTTTGGTTCGACTAACGTCTTTCCCACGATGTAGTCTTGAGAATTCTTCTCTGGGTCTGGTTCTACTATGTAGAATCGGTGGCTCCCAAGATCACCTTCCAGCTTCGTCCAAATGATTGTCTCTGAAGACGGCGGCAAAACTTCGTCTTTGCTGATGACTGTCCTGAGAGTTACGGCACTCTCGTTTCCGTACACCATCGGAATCTCCACATTTCGATACCTCAGTACTTGCATTCCGATGTCCAGGATTACTTCATTTGCTTTCATGAAGTCTATTCCGATGATGCACTCGTCGCATATATCTGCCACCAGAAACGCATGGGAGAACGTCAGTCCCGCCAGAGTAATCGTAAGACGAACTTCTCCAAACACTTTCGCCATTTCCCCTGTTGCAGTCTTCAGGCAGTAGCTGTTGGTGTTGTGCAGCCAGGCGCTTCTGACAATATCTCTTCTTACAATGGAGGCAGTGGCGCCTGTGTCGATGGTGGCTACGCACTTCTTCTTGTTGATTAGTGCCTCCACTGTCAGGCTCTTGTTACCCCGTTTGGTTTGCGAAACTTGAATGGTGGTCCTGGGGGCCTCGATTCCAGTAACCAACTTCTGCCCCGCGAAGTTGGTCCTTACGCATTTCCCGACTGCTGGTTTTGGGAAGTCTGACTGACAGGATGAATGTTATCGCCGCCAGATGCTTCCTCTCTGCTTCTCCTACTTCCGCAATGTGGACAATTTCCTCGTCTAGGTGCACTTCTGCACTTCCGTTGTAGGTGTCCGGTTTGGTTGCAATTCCAGCAACGGATTTGACTTCCGCGAGCTTTGTCTTCATCCAAGACGGTTGTTCTCTGGCATGAGCATTCCACGACGGACATTTCCCTGACACGGTGTATTCCCTGGTATGCTTGGTCCGCAGCCTTCATTGACAAAGCGAATGCCAATGCCTCGGGGAGTGTTCGCTTTTCAGCCATCCTTACAGCCATTTGCAGTTGTCTGTCCTCTATGGCCTGAATAAAAGCTTCCACCGCCATTTCGTTGATAAGCTCCTCACCGGCTTTAGGGTATGAAAGATGGGCTAGTCGCTCTATATCCGCTTGCAACTGTTGGAGCGTTTCCCCCCTTTTCTGGACTCGACTACGCAGCTGAACCCTGTACACCTGCTGCATGTGTTCATCCCCAAACCGCATCTCGATAGCCTGAACCAGAGAGTCGTAGTTCTGCTGTTTATCTTCCGGGATGGTCTGCAAGAGCTCCGCAGCTGGACCCCTCAGTGCAAGCGTGAGTGCAATGGACTTCTCTTCATCGTCCCAGCTATTGGTCATTGCGGCCGCTTCGAATTGCCTTTTATAAATTGGCCATGATGTTTGACCATCGAATATAGGAGGCTGCATCTCCTTTCTTCTCAGACCGTCAGTGGAATATTCCCGTGCTTTCTGTCTCTTCACGTTGCTGAGCTCCTTAGCAAGATTTTCGACTTGCTTTCCTACTATCTCGAATTGCGTATCCACTTTTTCAAACTGAGTCTCTATCTTCCCGAACTGAGTTTCATGTTTCTCAAAATTTTCATCGAATCTAGTTTCGACTTTTTCGAGTTGCGTCTCGACCTTCTCGATTTTCTCTTCGATCGCTTCGAATTTGGATTCCAAGTTCTTGTTTTGCTCATCAAGTTTGCTTTCCAGAGCATCTAGAGAATTCTTTTGTTCGTCCAGCTTAAGTTCTAGAGAATTCTTTTGTTCGTCCATTGCTTTCTTTTGTTCATCCATTGCTTTCTTTTGTTCATCCAACTTAAGTTCTAGAGAATTCCTTTGGTCGCCCATTGCTTTCTTTTGTTCGTCCATCGCTTTCTTTTGTTCATCCAGCTTAAGTTCTATAGAATTCCTTTGGTCTTCTATTGCTTTCTTTTGTTCGTCCATGACTAACTTAAGTTGGAGGAGCAGACTTGTTATACCCGGGTCGGCTGCTGTACTTGCTGGTTCCTCTTCCACGTCAAACTCTACGTCGTGCGGATTTTCACCTTCCTGCGTTACTGCTTCTTCCAGACGAATCAGTAGGGCATCTTTTCCCCCAGTTGTGTCGAGGTTCCGCTTACTGAGTTCTGCCTTTAGTTGAGTTATAGTTAGTTTTCCCAATTTGCGACCCATTTTGCGCAACTAATTAATTCAACACAGAAATGGTTTTTTTTTTTTTTCGCTTGTGCAATTTCACACCACGAAAATAGTTATTCACAGAATAAGTTTTATCCCGCTTCTGACACCAATGTAAAATGCAAGCTACGGCTCGAGTAGATAAAACGATATTCTGTGAAATTTATTTCTTTATTTTCTAGTCTATAGAACAATTCAAGTTCACACTATACTATTCTTCGTAAATTCTTTTCTTACAAGGTCTCTTTCCTCTCAAATCACTTTATCTCCTTTCAATTACTTAATTCACAAATCCAAACTAATTACTTTTTCTTGTTCACTCTCAACTTTCAATTTATCACCAAATTACAACTTCGCCCAATATCACTTTTCCAATCTCTTCGCCACGGTTCTAAACCAACTGTGTCTTTTTTTGATCGCCATCTGTCCTTATATAGCAGAAGTTTCTGATAGCCAGAAACTTCTAGCAAATTCTTCGACCACTGGAACAAGAGAAATAATTCTTGCAGTTATAATTCCCTTTTATCCCTGATATTATTCGTCTCTTTCGTTGACATGAGCTGTGGAGACTTCGTCCCAGACACGAACCTCGAATGAAAGGACAGTTCGAACCAAAATTCTGCCAGAATGGAAAGTCACTTCGGAATTTGCTGCATAGACATAGGAGCGTAGTTATTATTATGCTACAATATTAACCAAAAAAAAAAAATATAATCACTAATTTTTTTCAAATGAAAGCCAAAAAACTTAGTGCCGTATTTTGTTTTGAGTAACTAATTTGTAACCTTAAATAAAAGCAATATTTTTAAAACTTCAGGATCCACCACATTTAATTCACCATCACTTCAAAAACCATTTTCAAATCTTAAACAAATTAGTTCAACTGAAAGCAGTTCATCCTATTCGCCCTGCAGATCAAGATCTCCGCTTCATTTATCGAAACATTTATTTTATATCTTTAAGCGTAAGGAAAAGGCCAAGCAAGAAAAGATTGATGCGGTAGAGAAAAGGATAGATGAAAGGTTTCGAAGAAAAAAAGAAAAGGAAGCACAAAAATCATCTGGACGTAAAAGAAAAACCAAGAAACAAACCAGTAAATGCAACAAATGCCAAGAAATTCTTATAAGCAATACTGAAGAAGACGGTCTCAAAAACATAGGTTGCGATATTTGTCCTTTGTGGTATCACCTTAAATGCAGTTCCATCAGTTTTTTGCCATATGAAGACGCTGTGCACATGAAATTCGTTTTTGATATTTGCCTGGATTCAAATACATAAAATCCTTAAGCTCCAATGTAGGTACAAAACAGTACCTACTTAAAATCTTTGAAAGTGGCTTAGTAGGTAAGCTAGACTTTAAATTTTTTTCTGAAAGAAATATTGTTTTGTTTTATGATTTTAATATTATTTTTATCTTTTTGTTAATTTTTTTTGCTTACATAGCTATGTAAATGTTTAATAAAGATTACTGAATTTTGTTTTGTAAGAATTTTTTGTTTGTTTTCAGGAAAGAAATAATGTTTTATTGCTTTTTTTAAAAAATTAAGAAACTACCTATTTTGTTTTGTTTAATTTTAATAACTATTTTATTTATGAATTAAATTTAATTAACAAAAATGTTAGTAAAATTGTAGAAGACTGAACCTTATATTCGTACCTACCTATCGTTTATGTAAAAGAAAAATGTTTGTTTTGTTTTTTTTTTTTAACTTTAAGTATATCTTTGTACCAATGTATTTTGTTTAATTACGTTCCAAGTAGGCTAGGTAGGCACCTACCTACCTACAAAAAAAGACTGAAATTAATACCTTTTTTGAATTCTTATGTTTTTTGAAAGAAATGCCTTTGTTTTAGTAAACTGGGATAAGTTTTTATCTCGTTGTTTATAAACAAAAGAAGGCTGGACTTTAATTATCCAAATAAAACAAGTATAAGGAAAATGTCATTAAACATAAATTAAATGGCTCAAAAAAAATTATAATAAAAAATACATACCTACCTATTTATTGATAAAATTGTTTAATATAAATCATTTAGTTTAAGATTTCCTACAAAAGACCTGGCCAGATATTAGATCAAAAGTGGCCGGCTACTGAAATTTGGTGGCCGGGTACTGGTGAAAAAGCAGTTTTTTTTAGAAAACTAATTTTTAATATTATTTTTATTTGATTAAGATTTTAAAAAAGATTGGAAAAAAAAATATTTCAAAATGCTATATTATAAGGCGAATTATAAGGCCCCAAAGTGAGAAAATGCGCTAGGTGGCCGGATACTGGTACACTTACCCTATATAAAATTTGAAAGGAAAAATGTACATATATACGTAATGTGTGAATTTGGCACATGGCCAAAACCGGTGAAATCGTTACATACTTCTAGCATGATCAATATTGTAATATGCGAGCTACGGCTCGAGTAGATAAAACAATTATTCTGTGAAATTATTTCTTTATTTTCTACTCTATAGAACAATTCAAGTTCACACTATACTATTCTTCGCAAATTCTTTTCTTACAAGGTCTCTTTCCTCTCAAATCACTTTATCTCCTTTCAATTACTTAATTCACAAATTCAAACTAATTACTTTTTCTTGTTTACTCTCAACTTTCAATTTATCACCAAATTACAACTTCGCCCATTATCACTTTTCCAATCTCTTCGCCACGGTTCTAAAACCAACTGTGTCTTTTTTTGATCGCCATCTGTCCTTATATAGCAGAAGTTTCTGATAGCCAGAAACTTCTAGCAAATTCTTCGACCACTGGAACAAGAGAAATAATTCTTGCAGTTATAATTCCCTTTTATCCCTAATATTATTCGTCTCTTTCGTTGACATGAGCTGTGGAGACTTCGTCCCCGACACGAACCTCGAATGAAGGACAGTTTGAACCAAAATTCTGCCAGAATGGAAAGTCACTTCGGAATTTGCTGCATAGACATAGGCGCGTAGTTATTATTATGCTACACTGCCCCCCTCTTAGACGTGTTCGTCCCGAACAAGTGCATCCTCATTTCGGCCATTGTATCGACTCAGTCGGTCCACATGAACCACTTTCATTTTGGCCCTTGGTCCTCGCTGGATGCGGTAGACAACATCGTTGATGCGGGTTACTATTCTGTAGGGACCTTCCCAGTTCCGCTGTAACTTAGGTGATTTCCCCTTTTGGCGATGGGGATTATACAGCCACACCAGATCTCCTTCCTGGAATCCTGACGTTGTTGCCTTGGCATCATACCTGGTCTTCATGCGGTCGCTCGTCATCTTAATCTGGCTTCTGGTCCTTTGGTGTATGTCCCTAAGCCTTTCCCTAAGGTCCGCCACGTACTCTTCTTCATTTCTGGGCTCATTGGTAGGAGATCCAAATTTCACCTCACTGGGTAAACGAGCTATTCCACCAAATAAGATTTCGAACGGCGTATGTCGAGTAGTGCTATGCACGGCACTTCTATAGGCCATCAAAAACAAGGGAATCTGCCGGTCCCAATCCCGTTGGTAGTCACCTACGACCTTCGAGAGATGTTCGTCCAAAGTCCTATTGAAACGCTCCACCATACCGTCCGACTGTGGATGAAGCGGGGTTGTCCTTGTCTTTTTGATTCCGAGTAGTTGACACATCTCTTGGAAGATTCTTGACTCGAAGTTCCGCCCTTGGTCAGAATGCAATTCCAAGGGCACACCGAATCTGCTAACCCAATTGTAGACGATCTGCTCCGCCACGGTTCTGCTTTCCTGGTTAGGGATCGGAAACGCTTCCGGCCACTTACTGAAGTAGTCCATCACTACGAGTATATACCGATTACCATTGTCGGTTTCCGGAAAGGGCCCTGCGATGTCAATGGCGATTCGTTCGAAAGGTGCTCCCACGTTGTATTGGTGCATCTTACCTCGAGTTTTGATTCTCGGACCCTTGCTAGCTGCACACACGTCGCATTTTCTGCACCAGTCTTCGATATCTTCCTTCGCTTTTAACCAATAAAAACGTTCTCGTACCTTTTCTAGCGTCTTATTCACTCCCAAGTGGCCTCCGGTCGCCCCGCCATGCATTTCCTGTAACACCTCCTTGACCCTCGTCCGCGGTACGATAAGCTGCATTACAAACGACTTTCCGTCGGAGGATTCCCATTTTCTTCTCAGAACACCTTCTTGGACATGGAGGGAGTCCCACTGCGCAAAATATGCCTTTAAGGTCGGGCTTCTGTGAGAGATGTCCTGATGATCCGGTTTCTCCATGTTCTCCTTCCAGGCCAGAATCGGTTCGATATCCGGGTCTTCCTTCTGAGCGTTCCGGATCTCATCTACGCTCCAGCCGGCGATAGGTTCGGCTCTCATTCTTTGGATGGAAACCAGCTCCCGTTCTTCCTGACGCGCACAATGTTTACAATCCGTTCTGCATGGTCTCCGGGACAGTGCATCCGCATTAGAGTGGAGTTTTCCTTTACGATGCTGTATTTCGTAGTCGTAGATTTGCAGCCTTTCGATCCATCTTGCGACCTGACCCTCAGGACTCTTGAACTGTAATAGCCATTTTAAGGCTGCATGGTCTGTGCGAAGAACGAACTTCCTCCCGTAGAGGTATTTGTGAAAATGCTTCGTAGCCAAGATCAAAGCTAGAAGTTCCCGCCTTGTCACGCAGTAGTTCCTTTCTGGCTTAGAGAGCACCTTGCTGAAGTACGCAACCACCTTCTCTTGGCCGTCATGCACCTGGGAGAGTACGGCTCCTACCCCGACATTACTAGCATCTGCATCCACAACGAACGTTTCCCCGGGAGTGGGGTAAGCCAGTATCGGGGCATCGCATAGCCGTTGTTTAAGTGCCTTGAAGCTCTTCTCGCACTCAATTGACCATTTGAATTGTTTTCCCTTTTCCGTCAACTGGTGCAGGTTCTTTGCGATCCCGGCAAAATCCTTCACGAACCGTCTGTAGTAGGTGGCTAGGCCCAGGAAGCTCCTTAGTTGGTGTTTGTCTTTGGGGACTGGCCAGTTTTTCACCGCTTCGACCTTCTCCGGATCGGTTCTCACTCCTTTCGCTGAAATTATGTGTCCCAGGTACTTGACTTCCGCTCTAAACAGCGCGCACTTCTTGGGGTTGAGCTTCAGGTGGGCACTTCGAAGCCTTTGAAACACATCCCTTAGATTGTCTCGGTGTTGCGCAAACGTTTTTCCTACGACGATGACATCATCCAAGTATACCAAACAGGTTTTCCATGTTAACCCTTGCAGGACACATTCCATCAATCGCTCGAAAGTCGCCGGAGCATTGCACAGCCCGAATGGCATTACCGTGAATTGCCATAGCCCATTTCCTGTGGTGAAGGCGGTTTTCTCCCGGTCTTCTGGATGGATCTGTACCTGCCAGTAGCCACTCTTCAAGTCGAGAGTGGAAAACCATCGGGCTCCTGATAGTGTGTCTAGCGTGTCGTCAATCCGTGGCAGAGGATAGCTGTCTTTCTTGGTGACGTAATTGAGCTGCCGATAGTCCACGCAGAACCGCGTGCTGCCATCTTTCTTCTTTACCAGTACAACCGGTGATGCCCACGGACTTTTGGAACTTTCAATCAGACCTTCTTTCTCCATTGCCGACACCATCTCTGCAACTTCTGTCTGCTTTGCCAATGGAAGGCGCCTAGCAGGCTGACGAATTGGTCTAGTATCACCAGTGTCTATTCGATGTTGTACCAGGTGTGTTCGGCCGTATTCTCCGTCCTGTGAGGCAAATACATCAGCGTACTCATTGATAAGATTCTCTGCCATAGTTCGCTGCTCCTGATTCAGCTCACTGGACTGGAGAATCGTCTCTCTCGTTTCCGCTGTCCAAGGTGATGGGAGAGGTTTTGGAGCATCACGTTCAGATATTGTTGCGACGGCGGTAATCGGCGTGCATTTTCCAGTCACATCCCCTCGCCTTAGTTTTACAGTGTGTGGTCTTGCGTTCAAAACCCTCACTGGAACCATGGTGTTCTTTGGTTCGACTAACGTCTTTCCCACGATGTAGTCTTGAGAATTCTTCTCTGGGTCTGGTTCTACTATGTAGAATCGGTGGCTCCCAAGATCACCTTCCAGCTTTGTCCAAATGATTGTCTCTGAAGACGGCGGCAAAACTTCGTCTTTGCTGATGACTGTCCTGAGAGTTACGGCATTCTCGTTTCCGTACACCATCGGAATCTCCACATTTCGATACCTCAGTACTTGCATCCCGATGTCCAAGATTACTTCATTTGCTTTCATGAAGTCTACTCCGATGATGCACTCGTCGCATATATCTGCCACCAGAAACGCATGGGAGAACGTCAGTCCTGCCAGAGTAATCGTAAGACGAACTTCTCCAAATACCTTCGCCATTTCCCCTGTTGCAGTCTTCAGGCAGTAGCTGTTGGTGTTGTGCAGCCAGGAGCTTTTGACGATATCTCTTCTTACAATGGAGGCAGTGGCACCTGTGTCGATGGTAGCTACGCACTTCTTCTCGTTGATTAGTGCCTCCACTGTCAGGCTCTTGTTACCCCGTTTGGTTTGCGAAACTTGAATGGTGGTCCTGGGGGCCTCGATTCCAGTAACCAACTTCTGCCCCGCGAAGTTGGTCCTTACGCATCTCCCGACTGCTGGTTTTGGGAAGTCTGACCGACAGGATGCTTCCTCTCTGCTTCTCCTACTTCCGCAATGTGGACAATTTCCTCGTCTAGGTGCACTTCTGCACTGCCGTTGTAGGTGTCCGGTTTGGTTGCAATTCCAGCAACGGATTTGACTTCCGCGAGCTTTGACGGCTGTTCTCTGGCATGAGCATTCCACGACGGACATTTCCCTGACACGGTGTATTCCCTGGTATGCTTGGTCCGCAGCCTTCATTGACAAAGCGAATGCCAATGCCTCGGGGAGTGTTCGCTTTTCAGCCATCCTTACAGCCATTTGCAGTTGTCTGTCCTCTATGGCCTGAATAAAAGCTTCCACCGCCATTTCGTTGATAAGCTCCTCACCGGCTTTAGGGTATGAAAGATGGGCTAGTCGCTCTATATCCGCTTGCAACTGTTGGAGCGTTTCCCCCCTTTTCTGGACTCGACTACGCAGCTGAACCCTGTACACCTGCTGCATGTGTTCATCCCCAAACCGCATCTCGATAGCCTGAACCAGAGAGTCGTAGTTCTGCTGTTTATCTTCCGGGATGGTCTGCAAGAGCTCCGCAGCTGGACCCCTCAGTGCAAGCGTGAGTGCAATAGACTTCTCTTCATCGTCCCAGCTATTGGTCATTGCGGCCGCTTCGAATTGCCTCTTATAAATTGGCCATGATGTTTGACCATCGAAGATAGGAGGCTGCATCTCCTTTCTTCTCAGACCGTCAGTGGAATATTCCCGTGCTTTCTGTCTCTTCACGTTGCTGAGCTCCTTAGCAAGATTTTCGACTTGCTTTTCTACTTTTTCAAACTGAGTCTCTATCTTCCCGAACTGAGTTTCATGTTTCTCAAAATTTTCATCGAATCTAGTTTCGACTTTTTCGAGTTGCGTCTCGACCTTCTCGATTTTCTCTTCGATCACTTCGAATTTGGATTCCAAGTTCTTGTTTTGCTCATCAAGTTTACTTTCCAGAGCATCTAGAGAATTCTTTTGTTCGTCTATAGCTTTCTTTTGTTCGTCCATTGCTTTCTTTTGTTCGTCCAGCTTAAGTTCTAGAGAATTCCTCTGGTCGTCCATTGCTTTCTTTTGTTCGTCCATCTTAAGTTCTAGAGAGTTCTTTTGGTCGTCCATTGCTTTCTTTTGGTCGTCCATTGCTTTCTTTTGGTCGTCCATTGCTTTCTTTTGTTCGTCCAGCTTAAGTTCTATAGAATTCCTTTGGTCTTCTATTGCTTTCTTTTGTTCGTCCATGACTAACTTAAGTTGCAGGAGCAGACTTGTTATACCCGGGTCGGCTGCTGTACTTGCTGGTTCCTCTTCCACGTCAAACTCTACGTCGTGCGGATTTTCACCTTCCTGCGTTACTGCTTCTTCCAGACGAATCAGCAGAGCATCTTTTCCCCCAGTTGTGTCGAGGTTCCGCTTACTGAGTTCTGCCTTTAGTTGAGTTATAGTTAGTTTTCCCAATTTGCGACCCATTTTGCGCAACTAATTAACTCAACACAGAAATCGTTTTTTTTTTTTTTTTGTGCAATTTCACACCACGGAAATAGTTATTCACAGAATAAGTTTTATCCCACTTCTGACACCAATGTAATATGCGAGCTACGGCTCGAGTAGATAAAACAATTATTCTGTGAAATTATTTCTTTATTTTCTACTCTATAGAACAATTCAAGTTCACACTATACTATTCTTCGCAAATTCTTTTCTTACAAGGTCTCTTTCCTCTCAAATCACTTTATCTCCTTTCAATTACTTAATTCACAAATTCAAACTAATTACTTTTTCTTGTTTACTCTCAACTTTCAATTTATCACCAAATTACAACTTCGCCCATTATCACTTTTCCAATCTCTTCGCCACGGTTCTAAAACCAACTGTGTCTTTTTTTGATCGCCATCTGTCCTTATATAGCAGAAGTTTCTGATAGCCAGAAACTTCTAGCAAATTCTTCGACCACTGGAACAAGAGAAATAATTCTTGCAGTTATAATTCCCTTTTATCCCTAATATTATTCGTCTCTTTCGTTGACATGAGCTGTGGAGACTTCGTCCCCGACACGAACCTCGAATGAAGGACAGTTTGAACCAAAATTCTGCCAGAATGGAAAGTCACTTCGGAATTTGCTGCATAGACATAGGCGCGTAGTTATTATTATGCTACAATATATATAATACATGTACCTACATATATAAAGTATATAGAGAACATTTACATATTTTTTTTAAATTTTCGCATTCATGCATTGAGTTTTCACTCTACTTGAACGTAAACTGCAATTGCGTGTTGATTTCAATTTTTGTTTTTGCATATATTTTTATATGACATTCTCCTGAATTACTTTGCATGTTCAGAGCAAGTAAATACATGAATGGATGAGTTAAATAAGTTAACAATAAAGGAGCTTCAGAGTTTTTTAAAAGAAAAGAATTTATCGTACCGGTATTTCGTAAAGAAAGATTTAGTGGACAGGTTGTGTGCATCAATATAAGAAGAAGAAAGGGAAAAGTCATTGCTAATGGATAGGGGGGAATCAGGGGAAGACGAAACTAAGGAACAAAGTAAAGTTTTATCTGACATTGCTGTTGTTGTTGTTAAACCATCTGAATCCGCTAGTAACACCATGTCGGAAGCAAATAATAATTTTGTTTTTAAGGATATTGAGGAGTCTCTCGATCGTTTTACTGGTGAAGCAGAGAAAAATGTTAGTCTCTGGCTAAAGGATTTTGAAGACATTGCAGAAGTATATAAATGGAACCCCATTCAAATGTATCTTTACTCACGACGTCTATTGATAGGAGCTGCTAAGTTGGCCGTTGAATCTCAAAGCGGAATATGTAGTGTAGCATAATAACAACTACGCTCCTATGTCTATGCAGCAAATTCCGAAGTGACTTTCCATTCTGGCAGAATTTTGGTTCGAACTGTCCTTTCATTCGAGGTTCGTGTCTGGGACGAAGTCTCCACAGCTTATGTCAACGAAAGAGACTAATAATATCAGGGATAAAAGGGAATTATAACTGCAACTGGAACTTCCCTTGTTCCAGTGGTCGAAGAATTTGCTAGAAGTTTCTGGCTATCAGAAACTTCTGCTATATAAGGACAGATGGCGATCAAAAAAAGACAGTTGGTTTAGAACCGTGGCGAAGAGATTGGAAAAGTGATAATGGACGAAGTTGTAATTTGGTGATAAATTGAAAGTTGAGAGTGAACAAGAAAAAGTAATTAGTTTGGATTTGTGAATTAAGTAATAGAAAGGAGATAAAGTGATTTGAGAGGAAAGAGACCTTGTAAGAAAAGAATTTGCGAAGAATAGTATAGTGTGAACTTGAATTGTTCTATAGACTAGAAAATAAAGAAATAAATTTCACAGAATATAGTTTTATCTACTCGAGCCGTAGCTTGTATATTACAGTATTATAGTTGGGAGGATTTAAGTAAATTTTTGATAGGCGAATTCAGTGACACACCTTCCTGTATTAACATTCATAAAATGTTTCAGTCCCGTGAGAAAAAACAAAACGAATCGTTCTTAGAGTATATGTATGTACACAATGAAACAAATTGCTATCAAAGGAAAGTTTGACGATGAATCGTTAATAGCGTACATTGTACAAGGTATTTCGGATAGTCCTTCCAATAAAACAGTTCTTTATGAAGCGACTACATTAGAAGAAAAAGTTTTAAGTCTATGAAAATATTAAAAGTCAGATTAGTTCGAATCACCTTCGAAATCAAAACTTCAATCAAGTTAACATTTTTCGCGCTTCAACATCAAATAATGCTAAAGATAATTCGAATCGGAAACGTTGTGCGAACTGTGGCTCCCTCTCTCACCATCAAAGTGGTTGTCCAAATAAGAGCAAAGGCACTAGATGTTTTTCATGCAGTGGGTTTGGACATATTACCGCAGATTGTCCTAAAAGAAATTCGAGCAAACAAGTCAGCAATCATACGAATATGAAACGAATTAGTAGATGGGACTGCTGTGTTAATGTTGTTGTCACTGGGGAACTTTATGAAGTTTTGGTTGACACTGGGGCAGATGTGTCCTTAATAAAAGAGAGCATTTGGAGGAAGTCTGGTGCTATTAAAATGGGGAGTGTTTACTTGGCTTCGGTAATGATATAGCAAAGACAACATATGGCCCTTGCCCAGTCACGATTTTAATTGAAAATGATATGCATGAAGTTCGATTTCACATTATTCCGGATGATTGGATGTCTGATCTAATGATCTTAGGAAAGAATTTTTTGGAAAACGCTATGGTGACTATTAAAAATGGCAGTATCCATGTCAATAAGAGACCTGTTGCTGTCTACTTAGAAGAAAATGAAATCGCCAAAATAGATATTGTAGCATAATAATAACTACGCTCCTACGACTATGCAGCAAATTCCGAAATGACTTTTCATTCTGGTAGAATTTTGGTTCGAACTGTCCTTTCATTCGAGGTTCGTGTCTGGGACGAAGTCTCCACAGCTCATGTCAACGAAAGAGACGAATAATATCAGGGATAAAAGGGAATTATAACTGCAAGAATTATTTCTCTTGTTCCAGTGGTCGAAGAATTTGCTAGAAGTTTCTGGCTATCAGAAACTTCTGCTATATAAGAACAGATGGCGATTGAGAAAGCAGCAGTAGTTTCTAAACTGTGGCGAAGAGATTAGAAAAGTGATAATGGGCGAAGTTGTAATTTTGTGATAAATTGAAAGTTGAGATTTAACAAGAAGGAGTAATTAGTTTGGATTTGTGAATTAAGTAATGGAAAGGAGATAAAGTGATTTGAGAGGACAGAGACCTTGTAAGAAAAGAATTGCGAAGAATAGTATAGTGTGAACCTGAATTGTTCTAGCTCGCATATTACATTGGTGTCAGAAGTGGGATAAAACTTATTCTGTGAATAACTATTTCCGTGGTGTGAAATTGAAAAAAAAAAAAAAAAAAAAAAACCATTTCCGTGTTGAGTTAATTAGTTGCGCAAAATGGGTCGCAAATTGGGAAAACTAACTATAATTCAACTAAAGGCAGAACTCAGTAAGCGGAACCTCGACACAACTGGGGGAAAAGATGCCCTGCTGATTCGTCTGGAAGAAGCAGTAACGCAGGAAGGTGAAAATCCGCACGACGTAGAGTTTGACGTGGAAGAAGAACCAGCAAGTACAGCAGCCGACCCGGGTATAACGAGTCTGCTCCTGCAACTTAAGTTAGTCATGGACGAACAAAAGAAAGCAATAGAAGAAAAACGGAATTCTATAGAACTTAAGCTGGACGAACAAAAGAATTCTCTAGATGCTCTGGAAAGTAAACTTGATGAGCAAAACAAGAACTTGGAATCCAAATTCGAAGTGATCGAAGAGAAAATCGAGAAGGTCGAGACGCAACTCGGAAAAGTCGAAACTAGATTCGATGAAAATTTTGAGAAACATGAAACTCAGTTCGGGAAAATAGAGACTCAGTTTGAAAAAGTGGATACGCAATTCGAGATAGTAGGGAAGCAAGTCGAAAATCTTGCTAAGGAGCTCAGCAACGTGAAGAGACAGAAAGCACGGGAATATTCCACTGACGGTCTGAGAAGAAAGGAGATGCAGCCTCCTATCTTCGATGGTCAAACATCATGGCCAATTTATAAAAGGCAATTCGAAGCGGCCGCAATGACCAATAGCTGGGACGATGAAGAGAAGTCTATTGCACTCACGCTTGCACTGAGGGGTCCAGCTGCGGAGCTCTTGCAGACCATCCCGGAAGATAAACAGCAGAACTACGACTATTTGGTTCAGGCTATCGAGATGCGGTTTGGGGATGAACACATGCAGCAGGTGTACAGGGTTCAGCTGCGTAGTCGAGTCCAGAAAAGGGGGGAAACGCTCCAACAGTTGCAAGCGGATATAGAGCGACTAGCCCATCTTTCATACCCTAAAGCCGGTGAGGAGCTTATCAACGAAATGGCGGTGGAAGCTTTTATTCAGGCCATAGAGGACAGACAACTGCAAATGGCTGTAAGGATGACTGGAAAGCGAACACTCCCCGAGGCATTGGCATTCGCTTTGTCAATGAAGGCTGCGGACCAAGCATACCAGGGAATACACCGTGTCAGGGAAATGTCCGTCGTGGAATGCTCATGCCAGAGAACAGCCGTCATGGATGAAGACAAAGCTCGCGGAAGTCAAATCCGTTGCTGGAATTGCAACCAAACCGGACACCTACAACGGCAATGCAGAAGTGCACCTAGACGAGGAAATTGTCCACATTGCGGAAGTAGGAGAAGCAGAGAGGAAGCATCTGGCTGTCAGTCAGACTTACCAAAACCAGCAGTCGGGAAATGCGTAGGGACCATCTTCGCGGGGCAGAAGTTGGTTACTGGAATCGAGGCCCCCAGGACCACCATTCAAGTTTCGCAAACCAAACGGGGTAACAAGAGCCTGACAGTGGAGGCACTAATCAACAAGAAAAAGTGCGTAGCCACCATCGACACAGGTGCCACTGCCTCCATTGTAAGAAGAGATATCGTCAGAAGCTCCTGGCTGCACAACACCAACAGCTACTGCCTGAAGACTGCAACAGGGGAAATGGCGAAGGTGTTTGGAGAAGTTCGTCTTACGATTACTCTGGCGGGACTGACGTTCTCCCATGCGTTTCTAGTGGCAGATATATGCGACGAGTGCATCATCGGAATAGACTTCATGAAAGCAAATGAAGTAATCCTGGACATCGGGATGCAAGTACTGAGGTATCGAAATGTGGAGATTCCGATGGTGTACGGAAACGAGAATGCCGTAACTCTCAGGACAGTCATCAGCAAAGCCGAAGTTTTGTCGCCGTCTTCAGAGACAATCATTTGGACGAAGCTGGAAGGTGATCTTGGGAGCCACCGATTCTACATAGTAGAACCAGACCCAGAGAAGAATTCTCAAGACTACATCGTGGGAAAGACGTTAGTCGAACCAAAGTACACCATGGTTCCAGTGAGAGTTTTGAACACAAGACCACACACTGTCAAACTAAGGCGAGGGGAGGTGACTGGAAAATGCACGCCGATTACCGCCGTCGCAACAATATCTGAACGTGATGCTCCAAAACCTCTCCCATCACCTTGGACAGCGGAAACGAGAGAGACGATTCTCCAGTCCAGTGAGCTGAATCAGGAGCAGCGAACTATGGCAGAGAATCTTATCAATGAGTACGCTGATGTATTTGCCTCACAGGACGGTGAATACGGCCGAACACACCTGGTACAACATCGAATAGACACTGGTGATACTAGACCAATTCGTCAGCCTGCTAGGCGCCTTCCATTGGCAAAGCAGACAGAAGTTGCAGAGATGGTGTCGGCAATGGAGAAAGAAGGTCTGATTGAAAGTTCCAAAAGTCCGTGGGCATCACCGGTTGTACTGGTTAAGAAGAAAGATGGCAGCACGCGGTTCTGCGTGGACTATCGGCAGCTCAATTACGTCACCAAGAAAGACAGCTACCCTCTGCCACGGATTGACGACACGCTAGACACACTATCAGGAGCCCGATGGTTTTCCACTCTCGACTTGAAGAGTGGCTACTGGCAGGTACAGATCCATCCAGAAGACCGGGAGAAAACCGCCTTCACCGCAGGAAATGGGCTACGGCAATTCACGGTAATGCCATTCGGGCTGTGCAATGCTCCGGCGACTTTCGAGCGATTGATGGAATGTGTCCTGCAAGGGTTAACATGGAAAACCTGTTTGGTATACTTGGATGATGTCATCGTCGTAGGAAAAACGTTTGCGCAACACCGAGACAATCTAAGGGAGGTGTTTTAAAGGCTTCGAAGTGCCCACCTGAAGCTCAACCCCAAGAAATGCGCCCTGTTTAGAGCGGAAGTCAAGTACTTGGGGCACATAATTTCAGCGAAAGGAGTGAGAACCGATCCAGAGAAGGTCGAAGCGGTGAAAAACTGGCCAGTCCCCAAGGATAAACACCAACTAAGGAGCTTCCTGGGCCTAGCCACCTACTACAGACGGTTCGTGAAGGATTTTGCCGGGATCGCAAAGAACCTGCACCAGTTGACGGAAAAGGGAAAACAATTCAAATGGTCAATTGAGTGCGAGAAGAGCTTCAAGGCACTTAAACAACGGCTATGCGATGCCCCGATACTGGCTTACCCCACTCCCGGGGAAACGTTCATTGTGGATGCAGATGCTAGTAATGTCGGGGTAGGAGCGGTACTCTCCCAGGTACATGACGGCCAAGAGAAGGTGGTTGCGTACTTCAGCAAGGTGCTCTCTAAGCCAGAAAGGAACTACTGCGTGACAAGGAGAGAACTTCTAGCTTTGATCTTGGCTACGAAGCATTTTCACAAATACCTCTACGGGAGGAAGTTCGTTCTTCGCACAGACAATGCAGCCTTAAAATGGCTATTACAGTTCAAGAGTCCTGAGGGTCAGGTCGCAAGATGGATCGAAAGGCTGCAAATCTACGACTACGAAAAACAGCATCGTAAAGGAAAACTCCACTCTAATGCGGATGCACTGTCCCGGAGACCATGCAGAACGGATTGTAAACATTGTGCGCGTCAGGAAGAACGGGAGCTGGTTTCCATCCAAAGAATGAGAGCCGAACCTATCGCCGGCTGGAGCGTAGATGAGATCCGGAACGCTCAGAAGGAAGACCAGGGGAAATCACCTAAATTGCAGCGGAACTGGGAAGGTCCCTACAGAATAGTAACCCGCATCAACGATGTTGTCTACCGCATCCAGCGAGGACCGAGGGCCAAAATGAAAGTCGTTCATGTGGACCGACTGAGTCGATACAATGGCCGAAATGAGGATGCACTTGTTCGGGACGAACACGTCTAAGAGGGGGGCAGTGTAGCATAATAATAACTACGCTCCTACGACTATGCAGCAAATTCCGAAGTGACTTTTCATTCTGGCAGAATTTTGGTTCGAACTGTCCTTTCATTCGAGGTTCGTGTCTGGGACGAAGTCTCCACAGCTCATGTCAACGAAAGAGACGAATAATATCAGGGATAAAAGGGAATTATAACTGCAAGAATTATTTCTCTTGTTCCAGTGGTCGAAGAATTTGCTAGAAGTTTCTGGCTATCAGAAACTTCTGCTATATAAGGACAGATGGCGATTGAGAAAGCAGCAGTAGTTTTTAAACTGTGGCGAAGAGATTAGAAAAGTGATAATGGGCGAAGTTGTAATTTTGTGATAAATTGAAAGTTGAGGTTTAACAAGAAGGAGTAATTAGTTTGGATTTGTGAATTAAGTAATGGAAAGGAGATAAAGTGATTTGAGAGGAAAGAGACCTTGTAAGAAAAGAATTGCGAAGAATAGTATAGTGTGAACCTGAATTGTTCTATAGACTAGAAAATAAAGAAATAATTTCACAGAATATTGTTTTATCTACTCGAGCCGTAGCTCGCATATTACAATATTATCCAAGTAACACGAAAGGATGCGATCGAAAATATTGTAACATAATGTGGCATAATAACTACGCCCTCAAAACATGCAACACATTCCGAAGTGTCTTTTCATTCGAGCATAATTTCATTCCGAAGTGTCTTTTCATTCGAGCATAATTTCATTCCGAAGTGTTTTTTCATTCGAGGTTCGTGTCAACGGTTTGTGTCCACAGTTCGTGTCCACGGTAAGAGACGGATAATATCTAAGACAACGTCACGGAATTAAGAGAGAATTATAACCGCAAGGGATTATTGTCATCTTGGAATTATTAGATCAGAAGTTTCTTGTTCCAGTGGTCGAAGAATTTGCTAGAAGTTTCTGGCTATCAGAAATGCGGCTATATAAGGACAGATGGCGATCGAGGCAGGGCAGTTGGTTTTCGAACCGCGCGGAAAAGTGATAGTAAACGAAGTTGTAATTTTGTGATAAATTGAAAGTTTAGAGTAAACAAGAAGAAGTAATTAGTTTGGATTTGTGAATTAAGTAATTGAAAGGAGATAAAGTGATTTAAGAAGAAAGAGACCTCGTAAGAAAAGACTTTACGAAGAATAGTATAGTGTGAACTTGAATTGTTCTATAGTCTAGAAAAATAAAGAAATAATCTCACAGAATATCGTTTTACCTACTCGAGCCGTAGGTCGCATATTACAATATCAACAAATCTTCTGATAAGGAGATACGAAGCGAAATTACTGAATTAATCAATTCATATGAGCCAAGTAAGGAAGAGAAGTCCTGTGTCGATCATCCAGCTTATCAGAAGCCTAGATAGTTAGGACCGAAGGAAAGGAGAGATTTTAAGAACCAGATCGAGGAGTGGTTGCGTGAAGGCATAATTCAGCATAGTAGCTCAGACTATGCAAGTCCATTTGTTTTAGTTAAGAAGAAGGTTCCAATCGGTTATGTGTTGACTACAGAAAGCTAAACGCGAAACTTATAAGAGACCGTTATCCACTTCCTATAATCGAAGATGTTTTGGAGGAGTTATACAAAACTCTTATCATATTTTTACAACTTAGGATTTTAAGAATGGTTTCTTTCACGTAGGAGTTCACAAAACCAGTCAAAAGTATACTGCATTTGTTACACCGGATGGACAATATGAATTCCTGAAAGTCCCTTTTGGTTTATGTAACTTATGTTTTCCAAAGATTTATGAACTTTGTCTTCCAATCACTCATACGAAAAGGAATTTTATTAGTTTACATGGATGATGCAGTAATACTTGCTGCTAATTATTAAGAAAGCTTAGAGAGACTAAAAATGGTTCTAGAGATTGCTGCAGAGCTGCCAATGGTCTGGCCATTAAATGGAAAAAATGTAGTTTCGTAACGACATCGATCGAATTCTTAGGTCATATCATTGAGAATGAATCTATGAAGCCGTCAATTGAGAAAATTCTAGCAAAAGTTTCCAAAACCCGATACGATGAAAAAGATACAGGATTTTTGGGCCTCACAGGATACTTTAGGCGATTCATTCCAGACTATTCGAATGTTGCTGAGCCATGGTCGGATCTTCTTCGAAAGGGAATCGTATTGTTTTGGTCCTGACCAAGTTGTAGCTTTCAACGCTTTGAGGAAGGCACTTTGCAACGACCCAGTTCTTAAGCTTTTCAATCAGTCGTTAGAAACGGAATTGTATACGGATGCCAGCAAATGGGATACGGAGGAGTATTGCTACAGCGACACGACGACAATGCGCTTCACCCTGTTTTTTATATGAGCTATAAGACATCACCGGCTGGAACTAACTATACAAGCTATGAGCAAGAAGTTCTTGGAATAATAAAGTGTCTAAAGAAGCTAAGATAATAAAGTGTCTAAAGAAGCTAAGAGATTTATACAGATTGTAAAGCTTTTACCGCAACTATGAGAAAAAGAGACTTATATACGTGCGTTGCTAGATGGGCGTTATTTATGCAAGACTATAACTGTGAAGTACTTCGCAGATCCGGTAGTGCTATGAGGCACGTAGATGCATTAAGTCGTTTTCCGGTCGTCATGAGGATCGAAGATGGTGTACTTCATCGTATTAGAATGGCACAAAAAACTGATGAATTTTGCCAACTGGTAGCTACAATTCTCAAAGATAAGGAATATGAAAATTTCTTCATAAGAAACGACATCCTGTATAAATTCGTCGAGCTGAACGAATGCAACCAGTCGTCTGAGGCAGCCGACAAGCAGGATGGCCGGGTGTAGGACTGACACTTCACTCTTTAACTAATTTGTAACCTTGCCTAACATTGTTCACTTACCCTACACACGAAAGAAGTCATTATGTACACCTACTGTACTAAGTAATGAAAAAACAGTTAGTTAATATCCGTTTTAATTTATATAATAATGGTGAAGTCGCGCGAGGTTGGGCTAAGCGAGCGGTCGTCAAGTCGTGAAGACAAATCAAGAGAAGTCGGTCAAGTAAAGTCAAGAGAAGTCGGTCAAGTCAAGTGAAGTCGGATGGACATGGTTAGATCGACATAACTTTCGATGCTGATCACAAATATATTTATATACAAGTACTTTTGGGGATCGATAGTTATTATTTTTCTATGTTAAAAACTATGTTTCAAAAATAATGTAACATAATAATAACTACGCTCCTCCAGCCCATTCCAAAGTGTCTTTTCATTCGGGGTTCGTGTCTGCGGTTAGTCTCCACAGTTCATGTACACGATAAGAGATGGATGATGTCATGTAGATGCTGCTCTAGCCAGAGCCCGAGCTGCCTTCGCCCTTACAAAGAGACTTTTTTATAGCAAGCAACTCGATGCAAGGGTAAAGGTAATCTGCTACACGGCCCTCATTCGGCCCATGCTCGCATATGGATGTCCCGTGTGGTTCAACATAGGGGCAAGTAGGATGGAAAAGATTCGGGTGTTTGAGAGGGCCTGCCTTCGGGCTTGCCTTCACTTGTACAGAACACCAGAGTCTCAGTACAAAAAATTCTATTCTAATGAGGTCCTATACAACAGGGCGGATCTGATAAGAGTGGACAATTTCCTGGTCAAGATGACTCGAAGGCACATTGCAAGAGCAATGACCTCGATGAATAACCTGATCTTCGGGGCTTATTACCCCAACCATAGGTACCATGAGAGGGTGCGCCTTAACGGCTTTGCCCCCCCAGAAGCATTCCTCTATTTCGATCAGGCAGGCCTGATCCAGGATAAATTAGCGGTGCCGTTAATCTTCCACGTTGCCCGGACAACTGTGGACAGACGGCTCAACTACAGCCGAGACGTCGCACAGAGCACTGAGGAGCGTCTCCGATTCAGTAGATCGGTATCGGGGCGCGATACTAAAGATGTGAAGAAGCAGCACCAGGAATTCTGGTGGTTACTAGAGAGAGCTCCCTCGTCGATCCCTTTTGATCCGGGGTAGGTCCAGTACGGCAAAAAGTTGGCCGCCATATTTTTGTCTTGGTCGGCTTACGGCTTACATAGTTTTAAGGTGTCTAGGGTAAGTAGATTAAGTTTATTTATACAAAAAAAAAAAAAAAAAACAGCACTTGGATATGTCCAAAAAAAAAAAAAAAAAAAAAAACTACATGATTATGCATGTAGTTAAGTTAGGTTAAGACTTATTTTAAGGTAGAATTTAAGTTTTATACATAAGATCAAAATCAAATAAATAGTACCGTTACTAAGTTTTTTAAAATGAAAATTTTTTCTTAGTCATAATTGTTATTTAAGTAAAATAGTAATAAGTAATAGATTAAGTCGAAAGACATAGATAAGGATTAAGTTTAGCTTAGAGCGCCCGCATAGGGCCAGTAAGTTAGAATAAGATAGTTAAGTTAGTTAAGCTAGTTTTAAGCGTTTTTGTCTAGCATGTAAGTATAAATGAATTAAATTAATAAAAACTAAAAAAAAAAAAAAAAAAAAAAAGATGGATGATGTCTAAGACGGCGTCACGGATAAGAGAGAATATAACCGCAAGAGAATTATAACTGGGCGAAATGATTGTCATCTTGGAATTATTACATCAGAATATTTAGGTATTTTTCCAGTGGTCGAAGAATTTGCTAGAAGTTTCTGGCTATGAGAAACTTCTGCTATATAAGGACAGATGGCGATCGAGAGCAGGCAGTTGGTTTAGAACCGTGGCGAAGAGGTTGGAAAAGTGATAATGGGCGAAGTTGTAATTTTGTGATAAATTGAAAGTTGAGAGTGAACAAGAAGAAGTAATTAGTTTGGATTTGTGAATTAAGTAATTGAAAGGAGATAAAGTGATTTGAGAGGAAAGAGACCTTGTAAGAAAAGAATTTGCGAAGAATAGTATAGTGTGAACTTGAATTGTTCTATAGACTAGAAAATAAAGAAATAAATTTCACAGAATATCGTTTTATCTACTCGAGCCGTAGCTCGCATATTACAATAATATATTCTATGGGATAGGATATAAAAAGTGTGTCTTAAGACTTGTTTATCTCTTTGTATTTGTATATGTTTATTCGTTAGGAATGTTCCAAATGAGGGTTTGCAAATATTCTCTTCTTGACATTCCGTGTTTCTTTAATCACGCCGGAATATTCAAAATCTATTCACATGAGAAGAAATGCAAAATAAACCAAACGGAATCTACGAGTATGAGTGAAATTATCAGCCAATATTTTTTAATTAAAAAGTTGTTATTGAGGTGTACCTATAACTGGTAAAAGGAATTAGAAATATACGAATACGTTTAATTGAAAAATATTTGTGCATATTTTAGAATTTAGTTTCTAGTAAAATAAATTTTCTGTAGTGGGCATGTGTGTGGGCGGATCTAAAAAAATATGCAGTTAGTAAAAACTGCTTCGGATTCTAAAGAGCTAATATATAAAATTTGTTATGTTCTTAGTTAAAAATTTAAGGCCTAAAAACTGGTGACATACATATGTTGCAATGGTTCTATCAGCTGCCACCGAGTCTATAATCCTTCTCTTTCTTTGAGTCTATGCCTTTTTAGGGGTGAAAGAAATGACCTGGTGTCATGACATCTGTTTCATCAGGATCGTTGGAAATTGGACAAAGAGATCTTGAGCTTAAGCATGTTTCGATCTGTCTTAATAGCGTGGACATCTCTTCGTATTTCAACTTGTGTTCCCCAATGGTTCGCTTGAGGTGGTGTTTAACTGACTTCACTCCTGCTGCCCATAGACCACCAAAGTGTACCCTTTCGCCTCCCTTGCATTTAGCTGAAGAATTTTGTTTGTAGCCACGAAATTCGTACCGTTGTCACTGTACACGTGTCCCACCTGGCGCACAATCTCTTAAAAGCTGATATGAAGGTAGTTGCTGTTAAGTCACTAACAACTTCGAGGTGAACTGCTTTCGTTGCCAAGTCTATAAATACAACTATATATCCTTTATATGAATTGTTTCCCATTCCCTTCACCATTCTGATGTCGATAGGTCCTGCATAGTCGACTCCTGTATGTAAAAATGGTCTAGTTTTGGACACTTTTGGCAGAGTTCCCATCAATTGAGTTCGTATTGACGTTTTGTGTCGAAAAAACTGGTTACATCTACGGACTCGTTGTTTGACTGCACTTAGACCACTCAGTATCGTTGCCGTAGATCTGCATGGTTGAGGGTGGAGCCTCCATGTAAAGTGATTTTGTGAGCTTCGTCGATCTACATGGTGGTCAGATACCCAGAGTTTGAGATGATTATGGAATTTTTCTGCGAGCATGATAGTTTTGCTTTTGCCAATCGTCCTCCTACTCGCATCACCTCGTTTTCATTCAGGAATGGGTTAAGGCACCGAAGTTTATTCTTCCTGTCAGTTCCCTTTCCTCTCTTCAAGTCGACGACTTCATTCTTGAACGTAATCTGCTATACGTGTCGTATCACTACCTTCGCAGCACTTTCTATTTCTTGACAGACAATTTGTCCCCGCTGTTTATTATTTTTTGATGATTGTAAGTTGTGCACAAATCGTTTACAGAAAGCGAGTATCCTTGTTTTTCGCCTAAATATGTTATACTGCGACAGCAATATTCCTATGAGATCTGGTTCCATCATTGATGTAAAGGTGTTTCTGTGTTTCTTAACTTCTTCTTTGGTGCTGTGATATTTGGAGTCTGTGCAGTTCACTTCGGCCTGCGCTAGCCAAGATGAACCTGCCCACCAAATTGAGTGTGCTTTGACGGTCATAGACCTCTAGACGCACAATCTGCTGGATTGTCCTTACCCTTTACATGGTGCCATTTGTCTGAACTTACTATAGGGTGACCAGATAAGAACGATAGGAAAAAAATTCAAATAAAACAACAACGGTGTGAGATGTCAAATTGATTCTAGCTTTATTTTGAAGCTATGATACATCCATGCCATTATGTATAGAATAGCACATCATTTAAATGGCCGCCACAGCTTCACTGGCAGTGCTTCAAGCGGCCGGTCCAATTTTGATGACTCGGTCCAATGTGTGAGGCGTTATTCCGGCAATAGCGTCTCGAATGTTGGCCTCGAGCTCATCCAAACTGGTTGGCTTGCTAGCGTAGACTATGGACTTGATGTAGCCCCAGAGAAAATAATCGAGGTTAACATCGCTCTATGCTGAGGACCATTGACGGTAACGGTGTCTCCTTCCTCATTTCGAAAGATATAAGGTCCGATGATGCCGCCATGCCATAAACCGCACCAAAAAGTCAATCTTTGTGGATGCATTGATGCTTGGTCGAACACTTGTGGATTGTGGTCGCTCCAATAATGGCAATTTTGCTTGTTGACATAGCTGCTGAGCAAAAAATGGGCCTCGTCCGAGAAGATGATTTTTTGGGCAAAATCCGGATCTCCGGCCAACGTTATCAGCGCCCAATTAGCGAACTCATGGCATTGTCTATGGTCGTCCGGTTTCAATTCAGCCCAGAGAAAATAATCGAGGTTAACATCGCTCTATGCTGAGGACCATTGACGGTAACGGTGTCTCCTTCCTCATTTCGAAAGATATAAGGTCCGATGATGCCGCCATGTCATAAACCGCACCAAAAAGTCAATCTTTGTGGATGCATTGATGCTTGGTCGAACACTTGTGGATTGTGGTCGCTCCAGTAATGGCAATTTTGCTTGTTGACATAGCTGCTGAGCAAAAAATGGGCCTCGTCCGAGAAGATGATTTTTTGCGCAAAATCCGGATCTCCGGCCAACGTTATCAGCGCCCAATTAGCGAACTCATGGCATTGTCTATGGTCGTCCGGTTTCAATTCATGCATCATCAGAATCTTATACTGATGTAGGTCCAAATCTAACCGCAAACTAAGCCTGGTTGACTCTCTGGCGATGCCCAATTCAGGTGATCGGCGCCGAATCTATACTGGCCACTACGGCGGCTATGTTTTCTTCACTTCGCACCGATCTCTGTCTGGTTGGTGGCTTAAGGTCCAAAAGAGTGTATTCACACTCAAACTTTTCCACGGTGCGACGAATTACCTGCGTACTGAAGCCATGGTGACGACCGACCTCACGACGAAATTCACGTTACTTATTTACGACTGAGCCGGAATTTCGATAATATTTTTTAATAAATTTTACACGTTTGGGAAGTGTCAAACGATGAATAAAGAAATGACAAACCTTACTGAATATTTTGACAGCTGACCCTTTATCTTGGTTATTATCGTAACAACTCTGGATGCTACGTAGTTCTTCCAATTGTTAAGGTTAAGGTTTCCATGCTAAAGTTATTGATGAGTCAGTCCATGCATGTGTTTCCAAATCCTTTATTTATAATTTTGCCTTTGTTTTTTGAAGTAATTTTGCTAGCAGTATTGATACCTTTTTAATTGTCGCCACCTTCAATATTGTAATAATCTCTCCGATGCGTCACAAAATCCATGGAATTCTATGCTGTTTCTTTGATTCGTATTGAATTCATCGTGGTATTTTAATTTCTTCTATACAAGAGTTAGCTCCTGAAGAACTTGCATTCGTGAGCGTTTTCATCTAAATGAATTTCAAACCAAGTTTTTTCTGATTTCCAAAGTTGTTGTTGGATTAGCTTTTCTCTTACTATAATTGGAGCTAGGCAGCCTAATGGGTCAAATAGCCTCGCTGTTTCTGACACTATTATCTTTTTTTCTCCAAATTATATGCTGAAAGTCTCTATCTTTGTGATCTACTAGTATTTGGCGGTACATTTTCCCAATGTCCGTTCTGGATACAAATACAATTTTATGTTTTCTCTATCGCACTAGTATGGAGTGCAAGTCCTGTTGTATAGCTAGACCTGTAATCATTGTGTCATTTAAGCTTACTCATGAACTCGTTCGTGACGACGCATCAAAGACAACTCGAACCTATGTTGATGAGCTGTCTGGTTTGACGACTGCATGGTGTGGTAGGTAGTACACTTCTTTCGTTGATTTCACAGTCGACGTTGATTTCACTTCTTCCATGTGTCCTAGCTCAATAAATTCCCGTATGAATTGTACGTAGTCATCATGCAGTTGCCTATTACACGTAAATTTGTTCTCAATTGGAAGTAATCGAGATAACGTTCTGTCCTTTGATTCCCCCAATTTGCCTGTGTCTTCTTTGAACGGTAGTCGAACAATGTACCTTCTGTCTTCGTCCCTCTTGTGTGTTGTCCTGAATATCTCTTCCTCTTTCTTCTATTTCCCAAAATGATTTAAGTTGATCGTTTAGCTTAGTGTTGGATATTAAACAAACCGTTGCTTCGTTTGCCTCAGAGCGATGTTGAATACTTCCAGACAATGTCCAACCTAATTGAGTGTTTTGAGCGGTTGGTTGTCTTTAGTCACACCTTCAAGAATTATGTCTTGGAAAAAATCTGCTCCTATCAGCATATCTACGGGCGCTTTCTTGTTATATGATGGATCCGGCAAAGGTAAATGTTAAAATTAATATGATACCAATCCTTGGTTGTAAAGGATTCTTTCGGTAGTGCCCCATGATTTAGAGTCTGATGGGTATATTGACTGAATTTGTAGGTTCACCTTACTGTTTGCCGTTCCTGCATGCGTTGCTCCTAGGCCAGTAATGGATGCAGTGTTTTAATAGCAGTCGTTGTACTGCATCTTCGGTGATGAAGGAGGACCGGGAGCCCTGGTCGATTAGAGCTCTGATAAAGTAATCATATACTTTCCGATTGGTTTTTACCACCGCTGTTGGTAATAATGTTTTGTTACACTGTTTGTTTGCAGAAAAATTCGTTTGTGGCTGTTGAGGTTGCCTATCTAAGTGGGAAATGTGCAGTAGTATGTGGTGACGTTGATGACATATTTGACAGGTCTTGTTTGATGGACATCTTGATGTTTCATGGTTTGACTTGAAACAATTTTTCCACAGCTTTCCTTGTGGACAACCTCCTTTCTTTGCGTCACTGGCATTTGGATAAATTTACTGCACTTGTGTGAAGTCAGTGCGTGTCATTGAATGTTTTTTTTTTGGTTGATCAATGCTTGAATTTGCGCATTCACTAATATTGGAGTGTACTTGTATCTATTTATCAGAGCTTCCCTATGGAAAAATGTTCCATAAGTAATGTCTTATTTTATTATTATATACTATTGTAATATGCGAGCTACGGCTCGAGTAGATAAAACGTTATTCTGTGAGATTATTTCTTTATTTTCTAGTCTATAGAACAATTCAAGTTCTCACTATACTATTTTTCGCAAATTCCTTCCTTACAAGGTCTCTTTCTTCTCAATTCACTTTATCTCCTTTCAATTACTTAATTCCCAAATCCAAACTAATTACTTCTTCTTGTTAACTGTCACACTATACTATTCTTCGCAAATTCCTTCCTTACAAGGTGTCTTTCTTCACAAATCACTTTATCTCCTTTCAATTACTTAATTCCCAAATCCAAACTAATTACTTCTTCTTGTTAACTCTCAACTTTCACTTTATCACAAAATTACAACTTCGTCGTTTATCACTTTTCCAATCTCATCGAGCGGTTCGAAAACCAACTGCCCTGCCTCGATCGCCATCTGTCCTTATATAGCCGCATTTCTGATAGCCAGAAACTTCTAGCAAATTCTTCGACCACTGGAACAAGAAACTTCTGATGTAATAATTCCAAGATGACAATAATTCCTTGCGGTTATAATTCTCTCTTAATTCCGTGACGTCGTCTTAGATATTATCCGTCTCTTACCGTGGACACGAACTGTGGACACGAAACTCGAATGAAAAAATACTTCGGAATGAAATAATGCTCGAATGAAAAGACACTTCGGAGGTGTTGCCTACGTGCGCGTAGTTATTATGCTACATTATGTCACACTATAATAAATATATGTTAATTCATAGTTGGAATATTTTACAAAATTATATCCATTCATCTTGACACTTTAGCCATCATATCTAAAACTTCTTCGTATTTCACGTCAATATCTCTATATATGTTAAGCAACATCAAGCCATTTAACCGCTCCTCACCAGTCTTGCTACGCAGCAGTGGCGTGGCGTCCATACAAGCCGATTCCTTCCGGCTTCTCTTTTCAAATATCAAAAATTTTTATTTTGCCACTTGTCAACCATCACATTCAATTATTTGTTCATCAAACCATTTTTCATAATTTTATACACGCTCGAAGATGAAATGCTGCGACCACTTCGGTTGTTTATTCATTTTTACTCATACACAAACTCGCACACATAGGCGAGACAAGTATTTTTTTTGAGAAGCCGTTCATTTTCCGGCTTATGCAAGTTAACACATAATAAACTTATACAGAGATCCACATACAGAAACCCGAAGCGCAACTTCGCTTCCCATCAGTCTGTCATGAATGCCGCTGACACTGCGTCTGCACTGTATGGAATATGATCCCTTCGACATCGCCGGACCCACATTCCATCACGTACGGTGGAAATGGATGAGTACCTATGGGAACATGCCAACGTTGGATATTTCGCCTACGGTTGCAGTAATTTAGTATTTAAGCTATAGTTTTTAAGCAAGCATTGTTCAGTTGTATTGTAGGCAGAATCGCTGCCGGTTCATTTTTTATTAATAAAGTTTTTTTTTATTTTTAAATAATCTAACCGAATTTAATTGGCGCCCGAGCAGGGACCCTGGGCCAAGGAAGGTGCAACGCGTTTATGTGCGTAAAAAGTCCACAAAAGGCGTAATAAGTCGCGCACAAAGTCCCCAAGTGGCACGGTGCAGTACCCTCGCGTGTGAAAGTCCCCAAGTGGCACGTTAAAAACCGCGAAAAAAATAGTCCCCAAGTGGTACAAAAAAAGGTACATTTCGCGCAAGGTCTTAAGAGGTACGAGTTTTGTGTTTTAGGAAGTTCGAAAAAGCCCCCAAGTGGTGCAAAAGAAGTGACTGAAACAAGACAGTGCGCCTAAAGCCAGGGTCCGCGAGTTACCAGAGAAAAAAAAAACAGTGAAAACTAAATAAAAAAAAAACGAGCTATCAGTGAAAAAAAAAAAACCCAGTGATAGTAAAAGATTGAGACAGTGAACATTTAATAATAAAAGAAAGGTGCTTTCGTTGGAGAAATAATCTAAAGGGCCCCCAAGTAACGGAAGTGAAAGGGACGCATGTGAGGACTGCTGCCGCTCCACAAGATGAACCTGATGCTCACTTTAGGACTGTAAGTTAAGTTAATTTAATTAAAAATGCATGTATATTTAAGTGAATATATTAAAAAAATAACAAATTTATACCAAACAAAGAATAAAGGAAAATCAAAGTGAATAAAGAATCTAAAATTTGAAAATGAAAGCAAAAAAAAATAATGAAAGATGTTTTAAAGGAAAAGAAAAGAAGTATAATTTAAAAATCATAGAAAGTAAAAAGAAAATTTATAAAACTTTTATTTTAAACAAAAATAATGTTACTATTATATCATTAGTCTGTGCTTATGATTTTCCTCCCTTAAATTAAAGAGGTCTATTACACGATTAGTAATTAAGGAAAGCCAATAAAGACCATTGAAGTTAGATAAATTATATTAATAAAAAAACAAAGGCGTACATGTAGATAATATCTCGTAAAATTAATTAAAAAGAAAAGAAGAAAAGAAATTATAAATCGAATCATGCCCGACCTTCGTTCAGGTACGACCACAAACCCCACTGGGGAAGGTTCTTCCGAATCCAACCCTTCACATCCCTCTGGCAGAACTCAAGCCCCAATTGGCAATCCCGCCAGAACTTCGCCAGGCCCAAGTACATTCGAGCCAAATCCTAATGGCTCATTTCAATCCACTTCTTCGCACATTGATGGAAATACCGAAATACGGTCGACCCCAGCTTTGGACAGACTCATAAATTCAATTATCCAGAAAACGCTGGAAAAGCAGGGCCGAAGTTTAGTTGAAAGCGTACTAAATCCTGATGCGGAACGTTTTAGGGGTTCCGATCAGACTATTTCACCTGAGTACATGAACAGATTAGATGACATGGATAAGGTACCGGATATAGTTCGTTGCCTTAGAAACTTTTCAGAAGATCCGGCAGAATTTTCCTCTTGGAAAAAAGAGTGTCGATCGAGTTCTACAAATTTATGAACCGATTAGGGGAACACCAAAATACTATGGCATACTCAGTGTCATACGTAACAAAATTATTGGCCAAGCCGATGCTGCTTTGGAGTCTTACAATACTCCACTAAACTGGGATATTATCTCACGATGTTTAGCTATGCATCACGCAGATAAGCGCGACGTGACAACATTGGAATGTCAAATGACGACGCTTGTCGTCATCTTTCGTTAATCCTTAACAAGCTCTCATGCATGGAAATTAGTTGCGAGTCGATGAGCTTATTAAAGCAAACCTACAGAGACAAAGCTTTGGATACTTTTATCCGAGGACTTAGAGGCAATTTGCCTGGACTTTTGGGAATAAAGGAACCAGTAGACCTCCCACAGGCATTGCACCTCTGCCTGAAATTAGAGAATCAAAATTTCAGAGCTAATCATGCTTATAGTAACCAAGGAACGTCTAAAAAACCGCAACTTCGGTACTCTTCGTTTACCCCTCAGAGGCATAACGTGCCACCCATGCAACCTCATTTTTACCGGCCTACGTATTTCCAACAACCTTCTCGACCATCCCAACTACCGTCGAATCAGGAATTGGGAAACAACCCGAATCATTTTCAACGTCAAGCCTTTAACCAAAACCCCAATAACGTACGATTTCCGCAACCAGGTCCACCAATAAAACGGGAACCCTTAACTCAAGGACCCAGTTTTCAGACTAAAGATATTCATAACCAAAATCGTCAAAGATTTAACACTGCCTTCGGAAGAAACAGGGCACCTTTACATCAAAGTTCCCAAAGGCATCAGCCAAATTTCTTTCTATACAGAATTTTCCATTACCACAAACTCTGAGAGACCTACGTTCTTTTCTTGGTCTGTCAGGTTACTATCGCCGCTTTGTCAAGGACTATGCAAAGCTTGCGAAGCCCCTAACAGCTCTCTTAAGAGGGGAGGGAGGACGTATGTCCAAGACCCAGTCCGCAAAAAAACTAACTTCCTTTGACCCCTCCGCAATGGACTCTTTCAAAAAATTAAAAGCTTCTCTCATCTCTAAAGACCTAATGTTATCATACCCGAATTTCAATAAACCATTCGAACTGACTACAGACGCGTCCAACTTCGCCATTGGTGCTGTTCTAGCACAAGAAGGAAAGCCAATCACATTCATTTCTTTTATCCGAGGACTTAGAGGCAATTTGCCTGGACTTTTGGGAATAAAGGAACCAGTAGACCTCCCACAGGCATTGCACCTCTGCCTGAAATTAGAGAATCAAAATTTCAGAGCTAATCATGCTTATAGTAACCAAGGAACGTCTAAAAAACCGCAACTTCGGTACTCTTCGTTTGCAACCTCATTTTTACCGGCCTACGTATTTCCAACAACCTTCTCGACCATCCCAACTACCGTCGAATCAGGAATTGGGAAACAACCCGAATCATTTTCAACGTCAAGCCTTTAACCAAAACCCCAATAACGTACGATTTCCGCAACCAGGTCCACCAATAAAACGGGAACCCTTAACTCAAGGACCCAGTTTTCAGACTAAAGATATTCATAACCAAAATCGTCAAAGATTTAACACTGCCTTCGGAAGAAACAGGGCACCTTTACATCAAAGTTCCCAAAGGCATCAGCCAAATTTCCATATTGATGAATCTCAAGACGAACTCTGTTCTTATTACCAAAACCTAAGTCTCGACGAAGAGCAAACCGAACAAACATTTGATAATTACCTTGAAAGCATGGATGAG
The DNA here is from genome assembly GCA_963082735.1 of Pocota personata. NCBI lineage: Eukaryota > Metazoa > Arthropoda > Insecta > Diptera > Syrphidae > Pocota > Pocota personata. The sequence continues at coordinate 106,005,454 of OY720430.1, forward strand.
CCCTCTTGTTCGACTGAACCTACTGGCTCAGAGCTAGAACATTGTGACATTAGTTTTTTAGGCTAAACGACTCTTCCTTGCCTTATTTCGAGTGCAAGATGAAGAGTGGCGATATATTAAAATTTCTAATTGATACAGGTTCTTCTAAAAATTACATTCAGCCATACCTTGTCGAAAACCCCTTGCAGAATAAACAACGTTTCTTCGCTAAATCTATAGCGGGGGATATCGAAATTACCCAACACAAAATGATCAGTCTCTTTGGCCTAGAAAACATAAACCTTAAATTCTTTCTTTTGCCGACCTTAAAAACCTTTCATGGTATCCTTGGCAACGATAGTCTTAAAAAACTGTCGGCTGTCATACACACAAAGGACAGCTTCATGACAATTTTGAATTCTATCAAAATTAAAATCAGACAGCTAAGCTCTCCATCTGTAAATACACTCAATATTAAAGCTAACTAAATGACAATAGCACAACAAAATCTCTTAAGCTCAGCCGTTAATCGTTTTCAAAATTTATTCTCCGAACCTGATGAGAAGCTTACCTTCACTACGAAAGTCGAAGGAGAAATTCGGACCTCGACTGACTCACCTGTTGACAGCAAATATTATCCATTCCCTATGTCTCTCAAATCCGAAGTTGAGAAACAGATTCAAAAGCTTTTAGAGGATGGAATCATAAGGCCATCTAGATCCCCCTACAATTCACCAGTGTGGATTGTACCCAAGAAACCAGACTCTACAGGTACAAAACAATATCGGATGGTGATCGATTATAGGAAGCTAAATAGTGTTACTATAGCCGATCGATATCCTATTCCAGAAATCAACGAAGTGCTTGCGCAACTTGGTAGAAACAAGTATTTTACTGTCCTTGATTTGAAAAGTGGATTCCACCAGATTCCCTTAAAAGAATCTGATGTTGAGAAAACAGCTTTTTCTATAAACAACGGAAAGTACGACTTCCGTTTGGCCTTAAGAACCCGCCATCAATTTTTCAAAGGGCACTCGACGACATCCTTCGAGACCATATAGGTAAAATTTGCTATGTCTATATCGATGATATAGTTATATTTAGCAAAACCGAAGAAGAACATGTCAAGCACATAGAAGATATTTTCAGAACACTTTTCAACTCTAATATGAAAGTGCAGCTCGATAAATGTCATTTCTTTAAGCAAGAAGTAGAATTCTTGGGTTTTATCATTTCATCTGACGGAATAAAAACCAACCCCACAAAAATCGAGGCAATACAGAATTTTCCATTACCACAAACTCTGAGAGACCTACGTTCTTTTCTTGGTCTGTCAGGTTACTATCGCCGCTTTGTCAAGGACTATGCAAAGCTTGCGAAGCCCCTAACAGCTCTCTTAAGAGGGGAGGGAGGACGTATGTCTAAGACCCAGTCCGCAAAAAAACTAACTTCCTTTGACCCCTCCGCAATGGACTCTTTCAACAAATTAAAAGCTTCTCTCATCTCTAAAGACCTAATGTTATCATACCCGAATTTCAATAAACCATTCGAACTGACTACAGACGCGTCCAACTTCGCAATTGGTGCTGTTCTAGCACAAGAAGGAAAGCCAATCACATTCATTTCAAGAACGCTTAGTTCAACTGAGGAGAACTACGCAACGAATGAGAAAGAGATGTTAGCCATTATATGGGCTCTGACCTCATTGCGTAATTACCGGTACGGTTCCGCGCATGTTAAGATTTATACTGACCACCAGCCTCTCACTTACGCGCTCAGTAATAAAAATAATAACAGTAAGATGAATTACAGTATAAGCCAGGTAAAAGCAACATCGTTGCTGATGCACTTTCTCGACCTCCTCGAGAGTCGCAAATAAATTCTTTAACACCTACAGTGCATAGTGATGAAAACTCGTCACAAAATCTTATTCCAAGCATTGAAGTACCCATCAATGTTTTCAAAAACCAAATACTCCTCCAGATTGGTACAACCTCTGATCACAGATTCGAAATAGTATTCCCTACGTACCATCGACATACAGTAATCGAACCTGATTACAACCCAGTTAAACTTAAGGAAATTTTAAAGAAATTCCTTAACCCTTCGGTTATTAACGCTATAAAAACAGAAGAACGTATCATGGGTATGATACAGCAACTTATCGAGATAACTTCAGTTGCTACAAAATAAGGTTTACACAGGTGCAAGTAACAGATGTGATTAGTGAACGGGAACAGGAGAACATCATTATTCAAACTCACCGGCGAGCACATAGAAACGAAAAGGAAAATAGAATTCAGATCCTCGACAAATATTACTTTCCAGCAATGAGAAGCAAGATTAAAAAAATCATCAGATCATGTACTGTCTGCAAGGAAAATAAGTACGACCGTCATCCAAATAAACCCGAAATACAGGCGACACCAATTCCACAATACCCAGGACACATTGTTCATCTCGACATTTTCTTAACAGAAGGCAAAATAGTTCTTATAGCCCTTGACAAATTCTCTAAATACGCCCAAGTCAAAATTCTTAAATCAAGAGCCTCGGAAGAAGTTAAACAACCCCTTAGGGACATTCACCTTTCATTCGGCATTCCAGAAACAATAGTCATCGACAACGAAAAATGCTTTAGTTCAGCATCCATAAGCTTCATGGTTGAAGACGAACTCGGAATCAAAATGTTTAAAACACCACCGTATATTAGTTCGGTTAATGGACAGGTGGAGCATTTCCATTCCACACTTATAGAATTAATGAGATGTCTACGAACCAATAAGATACACCGATCCTTCACGGAACTTTTAGAAAAGGCAGTAATCGAATACAATTACTCCGTACATTCGGTAACGGGTAGAAAACCAGTTGAAGTTTTCTTTGGCAGAATAGTAAGTTCTAACCCTGCTTTGATCGAAAAAGCCCGTCAAGAAAATATTGACAAAATCAAAGTTCAACAAGCTCTCGATCTCTCGACCCATAATAAAAATAGGCAACCGATTAAAGAATATGCACCAGGAGACATCGTTTATGTTAGGAAAAACAAAAGAATAGGCTCTAAACTCTCTTCAAGATATCAAAAGGAAATTGTAGCAGAAAACAAGACAACTACCATTATAACCCAATCAGGCAAAACTGTTCATAAGTCGCATATCAAAAATTAAAACCCCTATTTTCAGATTTTTTATCGCAGCTTGCGCTGCTGACGTCCGAATCCTAGACTACTCCAATTCGCAGCTAGTTACCATCGATAAAGGAACTGCAAGAATACAGACAGGAACATTCAAAATTATTCATGTCATCGACCTGGAACGGTACCAGCAAATAATAGATAAAGTCGAAGAAAAACTTACACAAAAGATCAACTCAGGCAATCCCATCCTTCCTTTCCTAACAACCGAAATTTCCCAAATCCGATCTCACCTTGATAGACTTATACCGAAAAACCGAACTAAACGGTCAATAGATTTTCTGGGTAGTACCTGGAAATTTTTCGCGGGAAGTCCCGATCGACATGATTTCGAAATAATTAACGAAAAAATAAATAATGTATTGAGTAACAACAATAATCAAGTTGTAATAAATAAAATGTTAATTGAAAAAATAAAAGAAATTTCAAATGTAACTAACAGTCTAAGCAAACGTATAGAATCTAGTGAAAAACATAAAGAACAATTTTTATTAACAATTAAATCAGAACTAGGGATCATTAAAGAAGAAGTGATAAATATAGAATATGCATTGCATTGGGCGAAAGCCAATATTGTTAACACCTATATTCTTTCTAATTTAGAAATAAGTAAAATTGAAGAAATATTAAATAAAGAAGATATGCCATATGTAAACATTATAGAAGCACTAGAATTTGCACAAATAAAGATTGCCTCAAATAACTCTTTAATTCTCTACATACTTAGTTTACCAACTACTACTATAGAACCTTGTCGGTCAACTGTAATTCAGGCCGTCAAAAAAGGCAAAATAATTAACAAAATCAATTATGAAAATATTCTAGAATGTAAGACCCAAATTTATGGTGAAAAATCCCATTGTAAAACACATAAAAAATTGTCCATATGTCATTACGATAATATCATAGAAATAAGTAATTCGTCCTGCATACCCAACCTACTCAAGAGTCGTGCTCCCAATTGCACAACGGTGAATAACCAGCATGTTCCAGCGTTCGCAGAAGTAACACCAGGTATCCTGTTCCTTAACCAATTCAAAGGACCCGTCGAAATAGATGAAGACACAATTCAGCTAGATGGTACCTTCCTTGTCCACTTCCATAACACGTCGATAAGAATCCGAGACCAAGTTTTCAAGTCATCAGAAATAACCACATACCTTTACCGGCCATCCTGCAACCAGCCTCCGACCCAGAAAGGGCTGAAGAGTTATTGTCGCTGCAAATGATGAAGGAACTCCATATAAACAATACGCAGTACATTGAATTATTGGAAACCAGGAACAAGCTAAACACAATGGCTGTTTCTGGTACATCAATTCTACTAGTCGCACTAGCTCTCTTCACCATCTTCAAACTTGGAAGAAGAATCAAATCCCCAGTGACAAAGCCAACAACAACGATAACAACACAGAGCAGTCCAGAAGCGGAAACAGGCGTTACAACACCAGTACAATTAAAACATCCCGTAAGACCATCCCCACGCGTAAGTCAAATACCATTCTTCTAATAAGTTCCGGCAAACGGGGACGTTTGCATTTAAGAGGGGAGGAGTTAACACATAATAAACTTATATAGAGATCCACATACAGAAACCCGAAGCGCAACTTCGCTTCCCATCAGTCTGTCATGAATGCCGCTGACACTGCGTCTGCACTGTATGGAATATGATCCCTTCGACATCGCCGGACCCACATTCCATCACGTACGGTGGAAATGGATGAGTACCTATGGGAACATGCCAACGTTGGATATTTCGCCTACGGTTGCAGTAATTTAGTATTTAAGCTATAGTTTTTAAGCAAGCATTGTTCAGTTGTATTGTAGGCAGAATCGCTGCCGGTTTATTTTTTATTAATAAAGTTTTTTTTTATTTTTAAATAATCTAACCGAATTTAATTTGCATTCATTTCTTCACAGTACGAACTTTCAACTCTATTCCTTTCTGGCATATAGTAGAAGTTTATTTGCGATTTCTTTGTCTAACATACATTCGCTTATGAGGAAAACAACCCGAAATTTCTCGGCTTTTATGGATGAACATTGGTGGAGGAGAAAGGTTTTAGTTCGAGGGAGATTTTTTTTTTTTTATTGTAGGCAACAAAATAAGCCGACGAAAATCGAGATATTGGGTAATGTAGTGGTTCGAACGGCGTTTGAGGTTTTCTTACTTGTTGGGTATTATTTTTTTTTGCAAATTTGAAATGACGGTTGCAAATCGGTTGTGTAATTGTGCGTGATTTATTGAAAATTTGGATGCAAATTTTTGTGATTTTTGTGACTGCTAATTATTAGAAAATTTTAAAAATTTAGCAATTACATATTGGTAGTTAAGTTAGTGTTTTAAATTATTAAATTATTATTAAATAGTGAGTGAGCTAAGTGAATAGTTATTAGCTATAAACCAAGTAAGTAATTATAAATCTACTCAAGAGGTGCCCCATTGAACATTCTCTAGTTAATTTTGAGTGTTGTTTAACTGATTTTCTTCTAAAAGAAACCCACGAGTTCAGTAAGCTTTTTTTTTTTGTAAATAAAAAAAAAAAGTTATAGAACTAGGTCGCTCGACACCATCAATGAAAATTGAATATCTGCATGAATTTGGCGAATATCGCATAGAGACTTCTTTCGGGAATTCTTACGAGGCTCATAATAGGAAAGTTGATCGCAATCGCGATTTAATGAAGCCTTTCATAGACACTGTAGTTCTTCTAGGAAAACAAGAGCTGGCATTCCGGGGTATCAGAGACTCGATGGCTATATCATTCGCGTATAGTGAACGTCTTATTCAATTGCAGAGAAGACATAGAGCTTGCGAAGCAAGAGATCGAGGGTTTTGAGTCATGGATTCATTCTGAATTTTAAAACTCATTTGACTCAATCTATGAGAGCGTAAGTAACTGCTCAGAACCTCAACGCAAACGCCGACTACTTAATATTGATTCAAATACAAATTATAGCCTAATTTTTGTAGCAAATATAGATAATGTTACAAGTCAGTTTAAGAATAGGTATAGTTCCTTTAGTTCACATATTTTCTTTGATTTATTAAACAAATCAAAATATGAACATTTTTCTAATTCAATGCCGGATTACAAAATATCTTCTTTAATTACCCTATTTCATGGAATTTTTAATTTTACTACTTCAAAAAAAGGAACTCAAAGTTGTATACACTACCCTTTCACTTAAAAAGCCTGTGGTATTTCAACATTATAAGCATTTTAATACGGAAATGCTTAGAGATACTTTTTCTCCAGCTCCAACATTGTGTGAAATCTTTTTAACCCTGCCTTTGACTGTGGCCTCTGTCGAAAGATCTTTTTCGACTTTAAAAATAGTCCACACTTAAGAAATTCCCACAAAGAAGAAAGACTCTCAGACCTGGCACTTTTATCTATCGAAAAGCACCTTCTTTTAGAATTTAAAAATAATTCAAATTTTTATGAAAGAGTTTTAGCAGAGTTCGTAAAAAAGAATCGTAGGAAAGCTTTAAAGTGCAAATAGGTAGTACATAATTGTAATTGCTAAATTTTTTATATTTAACAACGCTCCGAGTTATCAATAACTTATATAGATTATTCTGCCCAGAACGGCAGAATAATCTTTCGAAGCCACTTTTTTTATACGATGAGCTCATTGTGTACGTAAATTCCAATGACTTAAAGTATAACAAAAGTGGCTTAGATTGCATATCTTGTTGTCTGTGTTTCGAATAAGCACCAAAATGGGAAGTCTTGAATAAAACATTTTACTTAAAATTTGCTCGGCTTCCCTCTCTTGAAATTTCACCCCACGCCACTGCTACGCAGATAAGTTTTCAATCTGCGAAGACAAGAAAATGACCGTTCACTTGATGCCGCAGATATGGGAAGTGTTGCACCGATCTGCATAAAGCGATGTATTGTTTGGTACAACGTTGAATCGCAGCAATTGAGAGCGTCTATAAAATTTGTTGGCCGTTTATCAATTGGAATATTTAAGCAATGTCTGCAATAGTTAATCTAACATTCAAACAAATATCAAGAAAATGAAAGAAAGAAATTTTTACCTGCGCCACATCCTCATTTCGCCTATAAAATCATCAGCGCATATTTTGATGTCATTTGGCCATTCTTTTGCAAATACGTTGATAGTGCTACGTATTTCTTCTGTTTCCAGCTTAGAACACTTTTCCGGTAGAATATTTTGAATTTTAGACAGGCGTTCTCGATGGTCAAGAAATCTGGTCTTTAGTTGCACCGATAGATGATCCAAAAAAGGAACAAAGATGGACCGATGGTAATATTCTTCAGGACTTCCTACATAGTTGTCACGGTTCTTTTGTTTTACAACTTGCCGCGGGACTACTATCTGAACATCCATTTTGTCTACCATTTCTCTAGCTCCAGCAAATATGTGACTGAATCTGACTTCGGAATTTTGACGCATTTCATTTACTTCCTCATGTAAATGGTTCGCATATTCTTTGAAAATTGCCTTAATCACTGTTAATGATATTGTAACATAATGTAGTATAATAACTACGCCCTCAAACAGGCAACAGATTCCGAAGTGTCTTTTCATTCGAGAATTATAACCGCAAGAGATTATTGGCTGCAGCTGTCATCTTGGAATTATTACATCAGAATTTTCTTGTTCCAGTGGTCGAAGAATTTGCTAGAAGTTTCTGGCTATCAGAAATGCGATTATATAAGGACAGATGGCGATCGAGGCAAGGCGTTGGTTTTCAAACCGCACGAAGAGATTGGAAAAGTGATAATAAGCGAAGTTTTAATTTTGTGATAAATTGAAAGTTAAGAGTTGACAAGAAGAAGTAATTAATTTGGATTTGTGAATTAAGTAATTGAAATGAGATAGAGTGATTTGAGAAGAAAGAGACCTTGTAACGAAAGAATTTGCGAAGAATAGTATAGTGTGAACTTGAATTATTCTGTAGACTAGAAAATAAAGAAATAATCTCACAGAGTAACGTTTTATCTACTCGAGCCGTAGCTCGCATATTACATTGGTGTCAGAAGTGGGATAAAACTTATTCTGTGAATAACATTTCTGTGTTCAGTTAATTAGTAGCGCAAAATGGGTCGCAAATTGGGAAAACTAACTATAACTCAACTGATGGCAGAACTCAGTAAGCGGAATCTCGACACAACTGGGGGAAAAGATGCCCTACTGATTCGTCTGGAAGAAGCAGTAACGCAGGAAGGTGAAAATCCGCATGACGTAGAGTTTGACGTGGAAGAGGAACCAGCAATTACAGCCGACCCGGGTATAACAAGTCTGCTCCTGCAACTTAAGTTAGTCATGGACGACCAAAAGAAAGCAATAGAAGATCAAAGGAATTCTCTAGAACTTAAGCTGGACGAACAAAAGAAAGCAATGGACGAACAAAAGAATTCTCTAGATGCTCTGGAAAGCAAACTTGATGAGCAAAACAGGAACTTGGAATCTAAATTCGAAGCGATCGAAGAGAAAATCGAGAAAGTCGAAACTAGATTCGATGAAAACTTTGAGAAACATGAAACTCAGTTCGGGAAGTTAGAGACTTAGTTTGAAAAAGTGGATACGCAATTCGAGAGAGTAGGAAAGCAAGTCGAAAATCTTGCTAAGGAACTCAGCAACGTGAAGAGACAGAAAGCACGGGAATATTCCACTGACGGTCTGAGAAGAAAGGAGATGCAGCCTCCTACCTTCGATGGTCAAACATCATGGCCAATTTATAAGAGGCAATTCGAAGCGGCCGCAATGACCAATAGCTGGGATGATGAAGAGAAGTCTATTGCACTCACGCTTGCACTGAGGGGTCTAGCTGCGGAGCTCTTGCAGACCATCCCGGAAGATAAACAGCAGAACTACGACTCTCTGGTTCAGGCTATCGAGATGCGGTTTGGGAATGAACACATGCAGCAGGTGTACAGGGTTCAGCTGCGTAGTCGAGTCCAGAAAGGGGGGAAACGCTCCAACAGTTGCAAGCGGATATAGAGCGTCTAGCCCATCTTTCATACCCTAAAGCCGGTGAGGAGCTTATCAACGAAATGGCGGTGGAAGCTTTTATTTAGGCCATAGAGGACAGACAACTGCAAATGGCTGTAAGGATGGCTGAAAAGCGAACACTCCCCGAGGCATTGGCATTCGCTTTGTCAATGAAGGCTGCGGACCAAGCATACCAGGGAATACACCGTGTCAGGGAAATGTCCGTCGTGGAATGCTCATGCCAAAGAACAGCCGTCATGGATGAAGGCAAAGCTCGCGGAAGTCAAATTCGTTGCTGGAATTGCAACCAAAGCGGTTGGTTACTGGAATCGAGGCCCTCAGGACCACCATTCAAGTTTCGCAAACCAAACGGGGTAACAAGAGCCTGACAGTGGAGACACTAATCAACAAGAAGAAGTGCGTAGCCACCATCGACACAGGTGCCAATGCCTCCATTGTAAGAAGAGATATCGTCAGAAGCTCCTGGCTGCACAACACCAACAACTACTGCCTGAAGACTGCAACAGGGGAAATGGCGAAGGTGTTTGGAGAAGTTCGTCTTACGATTACTCTGGCGGGACTGACGTTCTCCCATGCGTTTCTGGTGGCAGATATATGCGACGAGTGCATCATCGGAATAGACTTCATGAAAGCAAATGAAGTAATCTTGGACATCGGGATGCAAGTACTGAGGTATCGAAATGTGGAGATTCCGATGGTGTACGGAAACGAGAATGCCGTAACTCTCAGGACAGTCATCAGCAAAGACGAAGTTTTGCGCCGTCTTCAGAGACAATCATTTGGACGAAGCTGGAAGGTGATCTTGGGAGCCACCGATTCTACATAGTAGAACCAGACCCAGAGAAGCATTCTCAAAACTACATCGTGGGAAAGACGTTAGTCGAACAAAAGAACACCATGGTTCCAACGCGAGGCTACACACTGTCAAACTAAGGCGAGGGCAACAATATCTGAACGTGATGCTCCAAAACCTCTCCCATCACCTTGGACAGCGGAAACGAGAGAGACGATTCTCCAGTCCAGTGAGCTGAATCAGGAGCAGCGAACCATGGCAGAGAATCTTATCAATGAGTACGCTGATGTATTTGCCTCACAGGACGGTGAATACGGCCGAACACACCTGGTACAACATCGAATAGACACTGGTGATACTAGACCAATTCGTCAGCCTGCTAGGCGCCTTCCATTGGCAAAGCAGACAGAAGTTGCAGAGATGGTGTCGGCAATGGAGAAAGAAGGTCTGATTGAAAGTTCCAAAAGTCCGTGGGCATCACCGGTTGCACTGGTTAAGAAGAAAGGTGGCAACACTCGGTTCTGCGTGGACTATCGGCAGCTCAATTACGTCACCAAGAAAGACAGCTATCCTCTGCCACGGATTGATGACACGCTAGACACACTATCAGGAGCCCAATGGTTTTCCACTCTCGACTTGAAGAGTGGCTACTGGCAGGTACAGATCCATCCAGAAGACTGGGAGAAAACCGCCTTCACCGCAGGAAATAGGCTACGGCAATTCACGGTAATGCCATTCGGGCTGTGCAATGCTCCGGCGACTTTCGAGCGATTGATGGAATGTGTCCTGCAAGGGTTAACATGGAAAACCTGTTTGGTATACTTGGATGATGTCATCGTCGTAGGAAAAACGTTTGCGCAACACCGAGACAATCTAAGGGATGTGTTTCAAAGGCTTCGAAGTGCCCACCTGAAGCTCAACCCCAAGAAGTGCGCCCTGTTTAGAGCAGAAGTCAAGTACTTGGGGCACATAATTTCAGCAAATGGAGTGAGAACCGATCCAGAGAAGGTCGAAGCAGTGAAAAACTGGCCAGTCCCCAAAGATAAACATCAACTAAGTAGCTTCCTGGGCCTAGCCACCTACTACAGACGGTTCGTGAAGGATTTTACCGGGATCGCAAAGAGCCTGCACCAGTTGACGGAAAAGGGAAAACAATTCAAATGGCGAGAAGAGCTTCAAGGCACTTAAACAATGGCTATGCGATGCCCCGATACTAGCTTACCCCACTCCCGGGGAAACGTTCATTGTGGATGCAGATGCTAGTAATGTCGGGGTAGGAGCCGTACTCTCCCAGGTGCATGATGGCCAAGAGAAGGTGGTTGCGTACTTCAGCAAGGTGTTCTCTAAGCCAGAAAGGAACTACTGCGTGACAAGGCGGGAACTTCTAGCTTTGATCTTGGCTACGAAGCATTTTCACAAATACCTCTGTGGGAGGAAGTTCGTTCTTCGCACAGACCATGCAGCCTTAAAATGGCTATTACAGTTCAAGAGTCCTGAGGGTCAGGTCGCAAGATGGATCGAAAGGCTGCAAATCTACGACTACGAAATACAGCATCGTAAAGGAAAACTCCACTCTAATGCGGATGCACTGTCCCGGCGACCATGCAGAACGGATTGCAAACATTGTGCGCGTCAGGAAGAACGGGAGCTGGTTTCCATTCGAAGACTGAGAGCCGAACCTATCGCCGCCTGGAGCGCAGATGAGTTCCGGAACCCTCAGAAGGAAGACCCGGATATCGAGCCGATTCTGGCCTGGAAGGGAAACATGGAGAAACCGGATCATCAGAACATCTCTCACAGAAGCCCGACCTTAAAGGCATATTTTGCGCAGTGGGACTCCCTCCATGTCCAAGAAGGTGTTCTGAGAAGAAAATGGGAATCCTCTGACGGAAAGTCATTTGTAATGCAGCTTGTCGTGCCGCGGACGAGGGTCAAGGAGGTGTTACAGGAAATGCATGGCGGTTCGTCCGCAGGCCATTTGGGAGTGAATAAGACGCTAGAAAAGGTACGGGAAGCGAAGGAAGATGTCGAAAACTGGTGCAGAAAATGCGACGTGTGTGCAGTTAGCAAGGGTCCGAGAAAAAAAACTCGAGGTAAGATGCACCAATACAACGTGGGAGCACCTTTCGAACGAATCGCCATTGACATCGCAGGGCCCTTTCCGGAAACCGACAATGGTAATCGGTATATACTCGTAGTGATGGACTACTTCAGTAAGTGGCCGGAAGCGTTTCCGATCCCTAGGTGACTACCAACGGGATTGGGACCGGCAGATTCCCTAGTTTTTGATGGCCTATAGAAGTGCCGTGCATAGCACTACTCGACATACGCCGTTCGAAATCTTGTTTGGTGGAATACCTCGGTTACCCAGTGAAATGAAATTTGGATCTCCTACCAATGAGCCCAGAAATGAAGAAGAGTACATGGCGGACCTTAGGGAAAGGCTTAGGGACATACACCAAAGGACCAGAAGCCAGATTAAGATAACGAGCGACCTCATGAAGACCAGGTATGATGCAAAGGCAACAACGTCAGGATTCCAGGAAGGAGATCTAGTGTGGCTGTATAATCCCCATCGCCAAAAGGGGAAATCACCTAAATTGCAGCAAAACTGGGAGGGTCGCTACAGAATAGTAACCCGCATCAACGATGTTGTCTACCGCATCCAGCGAGGATCAAGGGCCAAAATGAAAGTGGTTCATGTGGACCGACTGAGTCGATACAATGGCCGAAGTGAGGACGCACTTGGGGACGAACAAGTCTAAGAGGGGGACAGTGTAACATGATATAGCATAATAACTACGCCCTCAAACAGGCAACACATTCCGAAGTGTCTTTTCATTCAAATTTCGTGTCCACAGTAAGAGACGGATACGACGTCGCAGAATTAAGACAGAATTACAACCGCAAGAGATTATTGGCTGCAGCTGTCATCTTGGAATTATTACATCAGAATCTTCTTGTTCCAGTGGTCGAAGGATTTGCTAAAAGTTTCTGGCTATCAGAAATGCGACTATATAAGGACAGATGGCGATCGAGGCAAGACAGTTGGTTTTCAAACCGCACGAAGAGATTGGAAAAGTGATAATAAGCGAAGTTTGAATTTTGTGATAAATTGAAAGTTAAGAGTTGACAAGAAGAAGTAATTAGTTTGGATTTGTGAATTAAGTAATTGAAATGAGATAAAGTGATTTGAGAAGAAAGAGACCTTGTAACGAAAGAATTTGCGAAGAATAGTATAGTGTGAATTTGAATTGTCCTATAGACTAGAAAATAAAGAAATAATCTCACAAAGTAACGTTTTATCTACTCGAGCCGTAGCTCGCATATTACAATATTATAAATTTGGATGTTTTTATAGCAGCAAGTAGGACATGAGGTTTGACTCCTTCGGTTTTCAAATTTTGTCCATCCAGATATTCTAGTGAGCAACAGACATATTCATAGACATCATACAACAAATTGAGTGAATTCAAATGTTCAATCCAACGCGTTTCGCAATATTTTAAAAGACGCGTTTGTTTTGCTTTTGGGCAAGATGCCTGTTGGGGCAAGGTCACCAACTATTCAAATTTCGCGCCAACTTTGCTATAATTTTTGTAAATTAAAACTATGTAAATTAAATTCACCAAAAACTATGTAAATTAAATTCACCAAAACTACGTAAATTAAATTTACCAAAATTTGTAAGCTTTTGAATTTTGAATAAATCGGTTGCAAAAGATTGTATTTAAGCCAAAAGAAAATAAAAGCTTTAAGCATTTCATTGTAAATCATCTTGTTGTAAAACGCTGCTCGTTTTTCTTTCTCCATTACTCGACTCAAAAGTAGTTGTCAATACGCTTCGCATCGACGGTTACCAGCTGACAGTTACTAGCTGACGGTTTTCGTTACTAACGTTGTCGATATACAGCAAAAACCGGTACCCTAACTCTCAACCGGAATCTTCCTACCGCTCAAAAACCCTCCGAACGGATAACCCTCCGTACTTTTCTTTCAATGCCTGAATTTTGTCTTTTAAAACTAGAGCTGCTCTATTAGATAATCGGAATAAATACCTCTTTAATGGTTCCCATGCAATTTCGTATGGGCGATATGTTACAACGTAAATAGCTTCTGGATACAATGCTCTAACTTTGGCAGCACAGCCGTTGAATTTTCCGGTCATTAACCGGGCCCCATCATACCCTAAACATGTAATGTAATTTAATAGCAATCGGCCTAACTGACAGTTTTATTTACTTAGATAGTTTGAATTATTGATAGTTACCTTGCCCTCTCATATTAGCCAAATTTATGCCAATACATTCGTTGTCAATTGTATCAACTTAACGAATGCATATTGAAAACTGTTCAATGCCACTAACATCCGTACTTTCGTCAGCAATAACAGAAAAATATCCAGATTTGTTGATTCGTTGCACAATATTCATCGTAATTAGTTTTCCTGTAGCATCAATAATTTCATTTTGAATTCGATAACTTATATATCTTGCATTTGCACTCGAACTATCCAAATTACTTTACACGAAGGCAGAAAAAGAATGAGTTTTCGATAAACTTTCAAAGTCTACATATGTATATGTATGTGGGAGCATCTGCATTGCCGATGTGGCACGATCGTCCATTTTTGCTATGACAATTTCATAGTACCTAGTAACACGGTGGCAGATATTTCGGGGGGGTGTGAACCCCCAAAACCTCCCGTTGCGTTAACGCCTGCCCCTGCCTGCTCTATAATGTCGTTAAGGATTTTTTATTATATTCACCCATTGGCTTTATTGTTTACGGTGCTTTTTCATCCTATCCACTAATCTGAAGAACGCTTGTTTGTTTTTGCGCTTCTTGACGTTTTATTCGATGTATGGATGCTTTTCGATAAAATTCTCGTGCTTTCGTATTTGTTTATCTCCGTTCTCAAAGTCCTTCCAGTGATGGTCGATGTCATCTAATCGTTCCTTGACGAATTCCTTTGTTCGTCTCACATTGGGCTCTTTCGTGTACTTTTCGGATATTTTCTTTATCTATTCAGCCCTTTCTCTCTGCTTTTGGAACAAATCGTCTACACTCGTCATTCTTATCGTCTTATTTTCTCGTATCTGGTTTCGTATTATTTAGCACTATTCACAACTTTCAAAACTTCTTGGATTCTCCTAGTGGTAGTTCAGTACCTCGTAGGACCAAATGTGTTTCTTATAACTAAATGCTAACTAAGACCACCTTACCACTGGTTAGGGATGGTTATAGTCAACAAATTAAAACACTTTGCTTTGGGAATTGTCGTATTCAAATCCACCTTCAAATTTTATTTTACCCCTTTTTATACAAATTACCTCGTATAAAGTATTGTAGCATAATAATAACTACGCGCCTATGTCTATGCAGCAAATTCCGCAGTGACTTTCCATTTTGGCAGAATTTTGGTTCAAACTGTCCTTTCATTCGAGGTTCGTGTCTGGGACGAAGTCTCCACAGCTCATGTCAACGAAAGAGACGAATAATATCAGGGATAAAAGGGAATTATAACTGCAATAATTATTTCTCTTGTTCCAGTGGTCGAAGAATTTGCTAGAAGCTTCTGGCTATCAGAAACTTCTGCTATATAAGGACAGATGGCGATCAAAAAAAAACACAGTTGGTTTAGAACCGTGGCGAAGAGATTAGAAAAGTGATAATGGGCGAAGTTGTAATTTGGTGATAAATTGAAAGTTGAGAGTGAACAAGAAAAAGTAATTAGTTTGGATTTGTGAATTAAGAAATTGAAAGGAGATAAAGTGATTTGAGAGGAAAGAGACCTTGTAAGAAAAGAATAAGGCGAAGAATAGTATAGTGTGAACTTGAATTGTTCTATAGAGTAGAAAATAAAGAAATAATTTCTCAGAATAATTGTTTTATCTACTCGAGCCGTAGCCCGCATACTACATTGGTGTCAGAAGCGGGATAAAACTTATTCTGTGAATAACTATTTCCGTGGTGTGAAATTGCACAAGCAAAAAAAAAAAAAAAACGATTTCTGTGTTGAGTTAATTAGTTGCGCAAAATGGGTCGCAAATTGGGAAAACTAACTATAACTCAACTAAAGGCAGAACTCAGTAAGCGGAACCTCGACACAACTGGGGGAAAAGATGCCCTACTGATTCGTCTGGAAGAAGCAGTAACGCAGGAAGGTGAAAATCCGCACGACGTAGAGTTTGACGTGGAAGAGGAAGCAGTAAGTACAGCAGCCGACCCGGGTATAACAAGTCTGCTCCTGCAACTTAAGTTAGTCATGGACGAACAAAAGAAAGCAATAGAAGATCAAAGGAATTCTCTAGAACTTAAGCTGGACGAACAAAAGAAAGCGATGGACGAACAAAAGAAAGCGATGGACGAACAAAAGAAAGCAATGGGCGACCAAAGGAATTCTCTAGAACTTAAGCTGGACGAACAAAAGAATTCTCTAGAACTTAAGTTGGATGAACAAAAGAAGGCAATGGATGAACAAAAGAAAGCAATGGACGAACAAAAGAATTCTCTAGATGCTCTGGAAAGTAAACTTGATGAGCAAAACAAGAACTTGGAATCCAAATTCGAAGTGATCGAAGAGAAAATCGAGAAGGTCGAGACGCAACTCGAAAAAGTCGAAACTAGATTCGATGAAAATTTTGAGAAACAGGAAACTCAGTTCGGGAAGATAGAGATTCAGTTTGAAAAAGTGGATACGCAATTCGAGATAGTAGGAAAGCAAGTCGAAAATCTTGCTAAGGAGCTCAGCAACGTGAAGAGACAGAAAGCACGGGAATATTCCACTGACGGTCTGAGAAGAAAGGAGATGCAGCCTCCTATCTTCGATGGTCAAACATCATGGCCAATTTATAAGAGGCAATTCGAAGCGGCCGCAATGACCAATAGCTGGGACGATGAAGAGAAGTCTATTGCACTCACGCTTGCACTGAGGGGTCCAGCTGCGGAGCTCTTGCAGACCATCCCGGAAGATAAACAGCAGAACTACGACTCTCTGGTTCAGGCTATCGAGATGCGGTTTGGGGATGAACACATGCAGCAGGTGTACAGGGTTCAGCTGCGTAGTCGAGTCCAGAAAAGGGGGGAAACGCTCCAACAGTTGCAAGCGGATATAGAGCGACTAGCCCATCTTTCATACCCTAAAGCCGGTGAGGAGCTTATCAACGAAATGGCGGTGGAAGCTTTTATTCAGGCCATAGAGGACAGACAACTGCAAATGGCTGTAAGGATGGCTGAAAAGCGAACACTCCCCGAGGCATTGGCATTCGCTTTGTCAATGAAGGCTGCGGACCAAGCATACCAGGGAATACACCGTGTCAGGGAAATGTCCGTCGTGGAATGCTCATGCCAGAGAACAGCCATCATGGATGAAGACAGAGCTCGCGGAAGTCAAATCCGTTGCTGGAATTGCAACCAAACCGGACACCTACAACGGCAGTGCAGAAGTGCACCTAGACGAGGAAATTGTTCACATTGCGGAAGTAGGAGAAGCAGAGAGGAAGCATCTGGCTGTCAGTCAGACTTCCCAAAACCAGCAGTCGGGAAATGCGTAAGGACCAACTTCGCGGGGCAGAAGTTGGTTACTGGAATCGAGGCCCCCAGGACCACCATTCAAGTTTCGCAAACCAAACGGGGTAACAAGAGCCTGACAGTGGAGGCACTAATCAACGAGAAGAAGTGCGTAGCCACCATCGACACAGGTGCCACTGCCTCCATTGTAAGAAGAGATATCGTCAAAAGCTCCTGGCTGCACAACACCAACAGCTACTGCCTGAAGACTGCAACAGGGGAAATGGCGAAGGTATTTGGAGAAGTTCGTCTTACGATTACTCTGGCAGGACTGACGTTCTCCCATGCGTTTCTGGTGGCAGATATATGCGACGAGTGCATCATCGGAGTAGACTTCATGAAAGCAAATGAAGTAATCTTGGACATCGGGATGCAAGTACTGAGGTATCGAAATGTGGAGATTCCGATGGTGTACGGAAATGAGAATGCCGTAACTCTCAGGACAGTCATCAGCAAAGACGAAGTTTTGCCGCCGTCTTCAGAGACAATCATTTGGACGAAACTGGAAGGTGATCTTGGGAGCCACCGATTCTACATAGTAGAACCAGACCCAGAGAAGAATTCTCAAGACTACATCGTGGGAAAGACGTTAGTCGAACCAAAGAACACCATGGTTCCAGTAAGAGTTTTGAACGCAAGACCACACACTGTCAAACTAAGGCGAGGGGAGGTGACTGGAAAATGCACGCCGATTACCGCCGTCGCAACAATATCTGAACGTGATGCTCCAAAACCTCTCACATCACCTTGGACAGCGGAAACGAGAGAAACGATTCTCCAGTCCAGTGAGCTGAATCAGGAGCAGCGAACTATGGCAGAGAATCTTATCAATGAGTACGCTGATGTATTTGCCTCACAGGACGGAGAATACGGCCGAACACACCTGGTATAACATCGAATAGACACTGGTGATACTAGACCAATTCGTCAGCCTGCTAGGCGCCTTCCATTGGCAAAGCAGACAGAAGTTGCAGAGATGGTGTCGGCAATGGAGAAAGAAGGTCTGATTGAAAGTTCCAAAAGTCCGTGGGCATCACCGGTTGTACTGGTTAAGAAGAAAGATGGCAGCACGCGGTTCTGCGTGGACTATCGGCAGCTCAATTACGTCACCAAGAAAGACAGCTACCCTCTGCCACGGATTGACGACACGCTAGACACACTATCAGGAGCCCGATGGTTTTCCACTCTCGACTTGAAGAGTGGCTACTGGCAGGTACAGATCCATCCAGAAGACCGGGAGAAAACCGCCTTCACCGCAGGAAATGGGCTATGGCAATTCACGGTAATGCCATTCGGGCTGTGCAATGCTCCGGCGACTTTCGAGCGATTGATGGAATGTGTCCTGCAAGGGTTAACATGGAAAACCTGTTTGGTTTACTTGGATGATGTCATCGTCATAGGAAAAACGTTTGCGCAACACCGAGACAATCTAAGGGATGTGTTTCAAAGGCTTCGAAGTGCCCGCCTGAAGCTCAACCCCAAGAAGTGCGCCCTGTTTAGAGCGGAAGTCAAGTACCTGGGACACATAATTTCAGCGAAAGGAGTGAGAACCGATCCGGAGAAGGTCGAAGCGGTGAAAAACTGGCCAGTCCCCAAAGACAAACACCAACTAAGGAGCTTCCTGGGCCTAGCCACCTACTACAGACGGTTCGTGAAGGATTTTGCCGGGATCGCAAAGAACCTGCACCAGTTGACGGAAAAGGGAAAACAATTCAAATGGTCAATTGAGTGCGAGAAGAGCTTCAAGGCACTTAAACAACGGCTATGCGATGCCCCGATACTGGCTTACCCCACTCCCGGGGAAACGTTCGTTGTGGATGCAGATGCTAGTAATGTCGGGGTAGGAGCCGTACTCTCCCAGGTGCATGACGGCCAAGAGAAGGTGGTTGCGTACTTCAGCAAGGTGCTCTCTAAGCCAGAAAGGAACTACTGCGTGACAAGGAGAGAACTTCTAGCTTTGATCTTGGCTACGAAGCATTTTCACAAATACCTCTACGGGAGGAAGTTCGTTCTTCGCACAGACCATGCAGCCTTAAAATGGCTATTACAGTTCAAGAGTCCTGAGGGTCAGGTCGCAAGATGGATCGAAAGGCTGCAAATCTACGACTACGAAATACAGCATCGTAAAGGAAAGCTCCACTCTAATGCGGATGCACTGTCCCGGAGACCATGCAGAACGGATTGTAAACATTGTGCGCGTCAGGAAGAACGGGAGCTGGTTTCCATCCAAAGAATGAGAGCCGAACCTATCGCCGGCTGGAGCGTAGATGAGATCCAGAACGCTCAGAAGGAAGACCCGGATATCGAGCCGATTCTGGCCTGGAAGGAGAACATGGAGAAACCGGATCATCAGGACATCTCTCACAGAAGCCCGACCTTAAAGGCATATTTTGCGCAGTGGGACTCTCTCCATGTCCAAGAAGGTGTTCTGAGAAGAAAATGGGAATCCTCCGACGGAAAGTCGTTTGTAATGCAGCTTGTCGTACCGCGGACGAGGGTCAAGGAGGTGTTACAGGAAATGCATGGCGGGGCGACCGGAGGCCACTTGGGAGTGAATAAGACGCTAGAAAAGGTACGAGAACGTTTTTATTGGTTAAAAGCGAAGGAAGATATCGAAGACTGGTGCAGAAAATGCGACGTGTGTGCAGCTAGCAAGGGTCCGAGAATCAAAACTCGAGGTAAGATGCACCAATACAACGTGGGAGCACCTTTCGAACGAATCGCCATTGACATCGCAGGGCCCTTTCCGGAAACCGACAATGGTAATCGGTATATACTCGTAGTGATGGACTACTTCAGTAAGTGGCCGGAAGCGTTTCCGATCCCTAACCAGGAAGCCAGAACCGTGGCGGAGCAGATCGTCTACAATTGGGTTAGCAGATTCGGTGTGCCCTTGGAATTGCATTCTGACCAAGGGCGGAACTTCGAGTCAAGAATCTTCCAAGAGATGTGTCAACTACTCGGAATCAAAAAGACAAGGACAACCCCGCTTCATCCACAGTCGGACGGTATGGTGGAGCGTTTCAATAGGACTTTGGACGAACATCTCTCGAAGGTCGTAGGTGACTACCAACGGGATTGGGACCGGCAGATTCCCTTGTTTTTGATGGCCTATAGAAGTGCCGTGCATAGCACTACTCGACATACGCCGTTCGAAATCTTATTCGGTGGAATAGCTCGTTTACCCAGTGAGGTGAAATTTGGATCTCCTACCAATGAGCCCAGAAATGAAGAAGAGTACGTGGCGGACCTTAGGGAAAGGCTTAGGGACATACACCAAAGGACCAGAAGCCAGATTAAGATGACGAGCGACCGCATGAAGACCAGGTATGATGCCAAGGCAACAACGTCAGGATTCCAGGAAGGAGATCTGGTGTGGCTGTATAATCCCCATCGCCAAAAAGGGAAGTCACCTAAATTACAGCGGAACTGGGAAGGTCCCTACAGAATAGTAACCCGCATCAACGATGTTGTCTACCGCATCCAGCGAGGACCGAGGGCCAAAATGAAAGTGGTTCATGTGGACCGACTGAGTCGATACAATGGCCGAAATGAGGATGCACTTGTTCGGGACGAACACGTCTAAGAGGGGGGCAGTGTAGCATAATAATAACTACGCGCCTATGTCTATGCAGCAAATTCCGCAGTGACTTTCCATTTTGGCAGAATTTTGGTTCAAACTGTCCTTTCATTCGAGGTTCGTGTCTGGGACGAAGTCTCCACAGCTCATGTCAACGAAAGAGACGAATAATATCAGGGATAAAAGGGAATTATAACTGCAATAATTATTTCTCTTGTTCCAGTGGTCGAAGAATTTGCTAGAAGCTTCTGGCTATCAGAAACTTCTGCTATATAAGGACAGATGGCGATCAAAAAAAAACACAGTTGGTTTAGAACCGTGGCGAAGAGATTAGAAAAGTGATAATGGGCGAAGTTGTAATTTGGTGATAAATTGAAAGTTGAGAGTGAACAAGAAAAAGTAATTAGTTTGGATTTGTGAATTAAGAAATTGAAAGGAGATAAAGTGATTTGAGAGGAAAGAGACCTTGTAAGAAAAGAATAAGGCGAAGAATAGTATAGTGTGAACTTGAATTGTTCTATAGAGTAGAAAATAAAGAAATAATTTCTCAGAATAATTGTTTTATCTACTCGAGCCGTAGCCCGCATACTACAGTATGCTGACACGCAAAATGTGTTATTTGTCTTATGACCTACGCGGGAACTGCTGCTGACTCGCCGGCGCTGACCAAAAACTGATATCAAAGCAAAATGGTGGAAAGTTTCCCGCAGTGTCCGTTTCCAGTTATGTAATTGTACAGCTGATGTTAGACTTCTTAACTTTGCACTACATCAAACGACAACATGAGGATCTTGAAATATTTGTCTGAAAAATGTTTTGTGAAGCAAAATGTACAAAACAAATACAAAGCGTGTATATACGGATACCTACATATATTTTGCAAAAATTGTACAGGATCTTACAAATGTTTATCAGAAAACAAAAACAAACTGTTTAGTTCATATTTTAATAATTTATTTAGATGAAAATCACAGAATGTACTTAGCAGTAAGTACGTTCTGTAATTGTTTGTGCTAAAACAATAAGAGCAACACTCTTGTGTCAAAATTTATCGACCGTTAGTACTAGGTACGGCTAAAAATAACCGGTTATTTTATTATTTTGGTTATTTTTTTGTTCACGGTTAACATTTTATTTTGGACACACTTATACAGTTTAATCCTCTGGAAGAAGTGTTCTTTTATGGGCAGCAACAGTACTGGACACAAGATTTAAAGAATATACATACGTACATATGTATAACGGGTTGAGCATCTCCTGTTTAAATGTTCAAAATGAGATTTCCTTTTTCTCGTAACCTAAGCTGAATTCTGTAAAAATATCACTGCGCGACAAAGTTTTGGTAACATGAGTGATGATACGTTTAACTGTTCCTTTATAGAGACTTAAGATAATAACGGAAAGCAAAACTGTTCCACCACGTCAACTTTTCGTGTTATTGACGCATTTATGTTAGCTACCTTCATCTGTTGTTAAGTGCAAAAATAACGCAATTTATTTGTCTTGCTCGGTCGGTTGGCAATTGGAGGAATTTAAAAAATTGATTTAAGTTGTGTTGAGATATTTTGAAGTGAAAATACGATAATTCTATAAAATAAATAAAAAGCGGACGTCGTACGTGTAAAAATTGCCCCAATAAATTTTGTTATGTGTGTGGCCAATACATTGTAAAGTCCCAAGGTAGGGCTGTAAATGAAAAAGTAAGACAGGCTTATCTGCTTTATTTTAATCGTTCTGTAAAACAAGACAAAGAGATTCCGAAATTTGTATGTACCTCATGTTACGTTACCTTTATCGAATTTAAGTGGTAAAAAGAAGTCGATGTCGTTTGCTATTCCAATGATTTGGCGTGAACCAATAAATCATTAAGATGACTGCTATTTTTGTTTGACTAAGGTCAAAGGGTTTTTAAAAAAAAATAAAAACAAAATAGAATACCCTAATGTAGCTTCTGTGTCCATGCCAATACCTCATAATGAAGAATTGCCCGTGCCCATACCAATAACACCAGAACCATGTGCAATATCAAGTGATGATGATGACGGGGAAGAAAATGATGCGCTAGAGAAAGAAATATCCGACTATGTACCTCCTAAAAGTTCATTGAAAGAACCACACGTAATTCAGCAGCAAGAGTTGAATGATTTGTTCCGCGACTTAAATTTATCTATCAGACAATCTGAAATTCTCGGTTCTAGATTACAAGAATGGAATTTGTTATCACCAGAAGCCAAGATATCTTTGCCAAGGAAAAGAAACAAACATTTAGCTACCTTCTTCACACAGAACGAATCCATATGCTATTGTAACGACATTAACGGATTGATGAATGAATTACGGATCGCTTACAGAACAAATGAATGGCGTCTCTTTATTGATGGATCAAAAACAAAAAAAGCAGTTCTTCTACATAATGGTAGCGAATATCCATCCATACCTGTAGCATATTCAATCACTTTGAAAGAAACATACGATACTATGCAAATCATATTAAACTTAATAAAGTATAGAGACTCAAATTGGAAAGTTTGTGCTGACTTAAAGGTGATAGCCTTGTTACTAGGATTACAGGGTGGCTTTACAAAGTATTGCTGCTTTTTGTGTATGTGGGACAGTCGAGCTACAGAGAATCACTACTTGGTGAGAGATTGGCCGTTGAGATCGAAATTTGTTGCTGGACAATCAAATGTTCTCCTTCCACCTTTACACATAAAGCTGGGTTTAATGAAGAATTTCGTAAAAGCTATGGACAAAACTGGTGAAGGCTTTTTACACCTAAAATCTGAATTTCCTAAATTAAGTGATGCCAAACTTAAAGAAGGTATATTTGTTGGACCGCAAATACGAAAATTAATGAAAGATGTCAATTTTGACCTTAAACTAAAGGGAAAGGAACTAGCAGATTGGACATCATTGAAAGCCGTAATACACGGGTTTTTAGGAAATTATCGAGCCGACAATTCTGAAATGTTAGTCACAAAGTTGTTAAAAACTTATAAGAATTTAGGTTGCAGAATGTCATTGAAAATACATTTTTTGCATTCACATTTTGATTTCTTTCCAAAAAAACCTTGGAGCTGTGAGTGACGAACAGGGAGAACGCTTTCACCAGGACATAAAGAAGATCGAAGAACGTTATCGAGGTCGGTGGGATGCAGCCATGTTAGGGGATTACTGTTGGTCTTTAATGCTAGAAGATTCAACAAGTCACAAACGTAAAAGCTAAATCATAGAATACTGTTTTATAATAAATAAGAATTACAAATATTTTGTTATGTTTTAAAATATTATTTTCCATGAATTAAATGAGTTTGCCTTTTTGAATTTATAAGTTTCAATGCCAATAAACGTTTTATGAGTTCTAATTTTGTACGTATTTTTAATATTATCCCTCGTCTCCATAACACGGAAACGGTGCGTGTTACATAATTTCCATTGCTATATCCTTAAATAGAATTCCCAATTAATAAAGGAACACCTTATTTTACTAATTTTATACAAAAAAATTGTAAATTTGTCACGCAGTGTATTTTGTTCTGAGTGTCCCAACACCCTATGACCCATTATGTTCTTTTTAACTGCTGGTATTACTACTATATATGTATGCCTGATTGTTAGTGAATATATTGCATTCGTTTTAAAATTAATGTTACCACTTCTCACGCAGAAAAACAGACTCGATTTTCAGTCCATTGTACTACCAAGCATAAACCCCTTTTTGGTATAGGGGTTCGATAAACTTCCATTGTATTCGTTTCTGTTTTATACTCAGATGGCTCTTGGTTGCTGTACCCCATTCGGGCGCAAACCTGCACAGCTCGGGTAACAAAACACACTACCTACCACCACTAACCATTTTATAGATACATATGTAAGTATCTAAGTGGGAGCATTTTTATATATTGATATAAAGGTAATGATGGCTCGTAGCTACTCCTGTGTGATATCAGTCTTACAATCTTTTTTTTTTTTTTGAACGACTATAATAGGGTTCAAGTTAGTCATGTAGGTACGAGTATTACTGCATCTCGCAAGACCATACGAGTACTCCACTTGTGATTACACTAATGCATAGTAGATGGTAACAAGTAGATTGTGTGGAACCAACTTAAAAAGTTGTTTTTTTAAGGGACATTATGTGAGCCTTCCAGTTAATACTGCAGTCATGTATTGGAGAGTTCAGGGCAATTCTCCCAACTAATATCGGCCCCTTTTTCGTGTTGGGAATTGATCTAGAATTGTTTTTTTTCTCAATGAAATTTAGAAAAACAGAAAATTCACTTCTAAAAGTTTTCTTTTGACGACAGAAATGGCAATTCTTTTCTTTCGATAAAAAACGTCATAATACTTGTACATACGAATCTGAACAATTTCAAATGGAAATGAGTATATATGAGGAGTATTTTGTGGTTTTAAAATAATAATTGTACCACATTTTGGGATAAACGAGCGTTATCCGCATTTTTGTATTTTGAATTCAACTTGTCGATTTACATTGTTAGCTTCTGTGCTTACATTTTGTTCAAACCGCAGATACGAGTAGTGTAATGTGAATTGTGAACCAGCATCACTTTCACAGAAGCTGGCGAATGTTACATGGACGAGTGCACTTCTAGATTCTGAAGATAATTCCTCCGATTTTCAATGAAAAACGCTATAAGAGCTAATGTGTTAGAGTATAAAAAATCCGCTAAAACAGCTGATAGCTAAATAATAAGTTCGCTTTGAGGAAATTGTGCCTCCCCTCTCTAACATACAATCTTTTGTTTTTTTTTTTGTTTTTTTGTTTTTTTTAGGAATATTTTTCAGCTAACTTACGAGTAGCTTAAAATTTCCCATCTAGCCCAGAATTTGTCCGCTAACGAACTACTAACGACTGGCCTGTTATTCCAGTAGATTGCATGTAACGCTCCAAATGTATACGTACCAGGATGCACGCATACATAGGTTCCACCGCTTTCAATTTACTGCGATAATAACTCTTGTGGTGATAATCTCCTCCATATGAATGCAAACCATGCGTAAACATTAAACAAAAACCATTGCGAAATTATCGCGCGATAATATATCGCGTTCGTATTGCGTCTATCTGTAGGAGCCTGTATGTGTCGCGTTATATCGCCGCCGCTGGGTAAATGTGCATCCACGTTCAGATGGACATGGAATCAACCATGCCGTCTACAGTTCCAATCAGTAAACTTTACTTTGACATATTTTTGGAACTATGTATGTAAATTGCTACGACCAACTTCCGGATTTCTAACTAACTAATTTCTTAGAACAATTATTCCCAATCAGCAGTCCGCCACCAGTGGTGGTCCGTGAGAAACTTAGAGGTCAATCACAAAAAAAAAGTATTGCTATACTTCTGCAAGCTAGACAAAACAGTTTTTTATTACTGGAAAACCCAAAAGAAAATATCAGGGATTTTTTTTTGCTCTAATTACTTGTTAATTGATGCCATAAAATAAAAAAATAATAAAGGGCCTGTATCCGTTTAGAGTTTCCTGGAAAAGACTTTTTACAGGATGCGATTATACTTTTGCAAATCACTGTATATACTTCTGGGAGTCTATCGCTTTTATTTCTTTATCAAAATAATTATAAAGGAATAATAGAACGGAATTCTGAAGGGAAATAATGATTTTCACTAGAAAAATATTTTTCTTAAGCAGCCGATTTTACATTTCTAGACCTGGCTTAAATTTTAGAAAGAATTTTTTGACTTAGAATCCAATCCACTAGCTCACAAAAAGTTCATTAGTTTTGCAATCTATAAAAATGGAAATATATTTTCAAACGTCGCTTTTTTCAGTCTCTACTGTCGAGCAGCTTATTCTCTTACATGCAAACATATAAAATCTCTTAAAATACTTCACATATACACTCTCTTAAAATGTCGTAAAGTGAAACACGATTTTAAGAGCGACATACACATAAATCCAGTCCAGCGCGTGGTTTCTGACAGCTGCTGCATGATGAAAATCAGCTGCGAATTCCGCCCCAATGTTGAAATAAAATACTTATGAGAATCGATAAATAAAAATAAACGCAAAACTAGCCATAGCTGTAGCAGAAACGGCAATAAACAAGTCCACTAATCACTTAACAATAAACCATTAAAATGAAGCGTCACTTACCATTGGACAGCGACACAGATTCTACAACTTTCTCATTGGAAACTTTCAGGTAAATGCTGATAACTGGTTTTCTTTACACAACTCATTCAAATTACCTTAAATTAATGTTACCCTTAATCTACACATTCTACACAATAATTTAAACTTAAATATTGACTTAATTTCCACAGCAACCGCCTGGGAAAATGCGAAGTTTGCGGATCCAAATATGCCAAATACACTTGCCCCAAATGTGAGGTTAAAACTTGCTGTTTACCTTGCTTGCAAATACACAAAAAGGAGCTCATTTGCAGTGGCATACGGGATCGCACTAAATTCATTCCATTAAAGAAAATGACTAAAATGGACTTTATGAGTGATTACTACTTCTTGGAGGAATGCTCCAGGTTCGTGGAGGATCGTAAACACGATCGACTGAAGCGGTACACCCGTTATAACAAAGTGCTATCGACAACATTGTTTCGTTTAAGGAATGCTGCAGCTAGCCGAAAAACTACACTGCGGTTTTTACTGGAAAACTTCTCACGGCACAAGGAGAACACTTCCTATTTAGATTGGAAAAATAATATAATTTACTGGCGAGTAGACTGGATTTTTATAAATGCTGAAAATATGAAATTTGTTGATAATAAATGTTGCGAGGAAGAAACATTGGAAAACCTGCTCGATAAGTATGTGAATTCTAAGAACCCTGAAGTTGTGCCAAAAAAGAAATGTCTAAAGTATTATCAGGGCGAGGGAATTGGAAATTTGAGTGTTTTATTGAAAGCGGAGGGCATCAAGATGTGTCGGAACAGATTTTATCGATTGGATTGTACGAAGACTTTGAAGGAGAATTTGTTAGGGAAGGTGATAGTGGAGTATCCTTGCATTTATGTGACTTACGAAAAGAATCCCCTTGAGTTGGGCTTAATCGACAGTGGTAAGTTAAGTATATTTTTTTTACTCGAACCTTGCAACCTGAGTTAATTTTTTTTTGCCGTTTAGCTCCCAAGCGAAATAGTTACTTTCACCTAAAAGTGCAAGTAACTATTTGCAATCTCGAGATTTTGATCAAACTTGGCATTACTATAATAGAGAAATTCAATAAAGTGGATATCTCAATTCTGTCAGTCTGTCTGTACGCACGTCTGCAGCTTAACGGTTGGACGGATGAACGGTTTTTCTTTAAACTTCAGATCTGAGGTCTGTGGGTTCACAACTCGAGGGATTTCATTCTAACCCGAAAATTAGGAGTACTTTACTAATAGGCGATTTTGTAAAAAAAAAATGATTTTCTTGGAAACGGCTCTAACGATTTGAGTTACATATTGCCAATAGATACATATTGCTTACCAGATTTTCGCTAAAGAGGCGTATAAAATCTGAATAATATTTGACATGTACAATACAAATACATTATGGCATACCAAATTTTGGAAAATTTTCAAAATATAATTTTTTTTTCACGGATTTAAAAAAAAACTTTATTTTTTATTTTTAACGGGTATTTAAAAAAATTAAACCAGTGATTTAAAAATAAATAACAGACTTGTACGTACATACATATGTATGTGCATACGGCGAAACAGAGACACTGGTCTAAGACATAGAATTCGACAGCTGCAATCAATTTATATGGAAATCACGAGAAGCACTTCTAAAATAGGCAAAGACGTGGAACTTACATAGTTAATTATCGAACAAAACAGAAAAAAGTGAGAAGACGATAGAAAACAAATGCTCTCTCTTGAAAAAGATGACATTGCTTTGGTTACTTTTTTTTTCTTTCACCTATAGGGCACTTATTGGTTTCGTACAAATGTACAAATGTTCGGTATTTTGATCAATCTTAGTATTTTATAAAATAAAAACTCAAAAAGTGGGTCTCTCAATTCTTTCTATCTGTCCGTTTGTCGTATGTTCGCAAGACTGCAGCCTAAACGGTTGGAAGAATTTTCTTAAAACTTCATGTATGTGGTCTGTGGGGTCACAATTCGAAACGAAATCAGAATTTTTATTCTAACCGCAAAACTAAGGGTATTTTACTGTTGGCCAATTTTAAAAATAGTGTATTTAAGGTATCGACAACATAGACCCCCAGTAAGCGGAACTGATCATCTCCGCATTACTCTTCTTGCCGACAATTGGTTGTACATCCAGCATAGCAAGCTTAGCTGAAGGGCGTTCAAAAACTCTTGCTGTTGTTTGCACGGTCGCTCTTCTCTCTTGTGTACCTATAGCCACTATGCTATGCAAATGTTCGTCTAGTATTATAACCTGTTAAGATTTGGTAAATACGCTTTGACCCAGTTTTTCTATATTAGCAGTCTAGAGTTGGCTATTACGCTGGAGCATTTTTTTTTTATAAAAAAAACGATAAAATCTATAGTGGAGTACCCCGTCGTGCTATGAAGTTCCTCAGACACATTATGAAAGAATCCCTAAGAAAACTGTGGGCTAGCTCAATGTGCACGATGAGACAAGTACGAGTAAATATATTTCCCCATCTCTCCTCATTTCGCCTTCCAACAGTTTATACGACAGGACCAATGTAGATAAGCCCTAAAAAAGAGAAGGGTCGACTGAATGCTCTCATCCGTGCAATAGGTAGGTTCGCCATTTCAGGAATGAAAGAACGGGCGCTTAGCACTTTCTACAGCTGGCACCGTTGATGAAAAGTTTTCAGCAAGGCTTTTAGGTTAGCGACGTAGTACTTTTGTTTAACCTCATTCAGCACGGTTTCATGATTACAATTTTGAAATTTTCGATGGTAAGCGTCGACTCTCAAAAGGGTAAACTTATGGAGTTTCGGAAGAATAATTGGAGGGTTACATACTCGATGCGAATGCGATGAAATACGAATTTTATCCAAAAATGATGATAATTTCGTCAGTGGGCTGCTTTCAGAGTAGCATTTGCGCAGCAAAACTCCATTGCAGCCACCTTTCAACCATTCATTCCAGGCAATGGGTTTTCACCAGATCTCTTGCAGTAGTATTTTGATGGAAATGAGGAAATGCAACGGAAACCCCATAAGAATAAAAATTGACATGTTCAAGTAAAGCTTCCATGGCCCTTGGATTCCTGCTCATAAATCCCCCGATTACATTTTGGTTCTTCACATACTGGACATGGGGAGCATACCAATCCGAACTTCACAATATTCCTCTCGAAAACGCTAGGGTTCTGCAAGTCATGTGTGTCACTCCATGTTGTGCATGCCTGTCCTCCTCTATGATTCGTACCTAGTGGAACATTTCACACACCAATCTTGCCGCAACGAAAACCAAACAAGACCTTCACTAGTTGGTTGGGGCGGCCTTTCAGAAAAAAATCATTGCACTTTGCTGCTGCGTTCCAGAGAAGTGTAACCTCTGACTGCTTATTGGGGTTTCGAACTATAAATATTGGCAGATATCCAACTCGATCGTGTCTAATGTTTACTTCTTCTGGCGATAATTTCTTGGCGTACTCTTTAGCTACCAGGTTAGATATTTGCTTGTCCAGGTTGTTGCTTCGTCCTTTCGGACTCACTTTTGTAGGTAATGCAATCGACGACGTGCCATGGGTAGACTATTTGGTAGAAAAATGTTATCAATTTTCCGTCATAGTCCTGCTTCGAAACGTCCACCGACGTGTCTTCAACGATCTTTTTTCCCCGACGTTCCCAATTGAAAAGAAGCCACTGACAAGTTTAAGTGTTGCTCTTACAGACGTGAAGTTAAAATTGGTCATTAATTGTTACGATTATGCTACATTCGCCGCGGCCCTGTACTGACCATTTTAGTCTAGTTTCGGTTGCAATTGGCTATGACCAGCTGCCCTCAAAGACTTATCGAAACGCCTAGTCCAGTCCAGTTATATATTCCAATCAGAATTATTGGCTGTGCTTGTTGATATGACAGAATAGACAGAATAACTAAGTACTCATAACTCCTTGCTAGCGCTGGGCTTGAACTTGATTAAGTTGGTAGGGCAGTGCTGCGCACTTTGTGCATTTTTTAGTTGGTACTTGCGGCTGCCACCACATCTTCCTCTAATTCCCAGAGATACGATTTAAGATCTGCCTTCGACCTATCTTCGGATCAAAAAGTACCCGGGATTCTTCAATAACACGAAAACGGTTCTATTATTGTTCGATATTCATTTTTATTCCCTTCAAAGTAATCTTCATTGCAAGCAATACATATATTCCAACGCTTCCTCCAATCTTCAAAAGACTTTTCATAGACCGATTTTGGAATCGCCTTCAGCTCTTTCTGCTAATTTTCCTTTATCGCCTCAATCGTCTCAAAACGCTTTCCGCGAAGTGGTAACTTGAGTCGTGGGATTAGGAAAAAGTCACAAGGAGCCATGTCTGGTGAATACGGAGCTCGCAGAACGGCATGAACGTTGTTTTGATTAAATAGTCGCGTACAAGATAAGATGTGTGAACCGGTGCGTTGTGGTGGTGAAGAAACCACGAGTTGTTTCTCCACAATGGCCTCTTGCGACGAACATTTTCCCTCAAACGCTTTAATACGCTCACGTAATAGTCCTTATTTACTGTCTGACCTGTCGGAAGAAATTCAGAGTGGACCACACCACGGAAAACGGTCAACAAAGCCTTGATTTTGAATCGACTCTGCCGTGTTTTTTTAAGTTTTGGTTCGTCGGAGAAGCGCCATTCCGATGATTGTTGGTTAGTTTCGATGTCATATTCATAGACCCATGTCTCGTCACCTGTAATGATGCCATCGATAACATTTTGGCCCAAAGAAAGCATTTCTTTAGCGACATTCCTTTTCGCAAGTTAATTCCTCAATCAAGTGTTAACCATGATCCTATATCTAAAAAGGCAAATGTGTCAACTGATTTGCCATTACCGGCTAACATTGCTGGAAAAACTCGAAAAAGTATTTTGGTGAACGTGGTATCTGCTTGATGAGTGAGGGCGACAGCTATTCGAGTAGCAAGACTGGTAGTTGGAGTAATTTTTGGCGTAGTTGTGCAGGAGAGCGTGATGTTTCGTTTAGCATCCACTAATCGCGTTGGATTTAGGTGTTTTTGTGGTAATTGCTTAATATTTTTGCTTGATGTTTGCTGTTGCATTGTTGAAGTTGTTGGAAATGGTATCAGAAATCCCACCTATCGCATTGCACCAGCTCAAGAATATCTAGTTCTATGCAAATCTGGCAACTTGAATTTCTGGTAGAAGTGGTAAAGCATGTCGACCGCGATAATCCAATATCGAAAATTCCAAACGAAAATAAGTTATTTTAAGGCATTTGAAGCTATTTAAATCAGTTTGTTTTCTTTTAACGTCAGCAAATAAAATAAGTTTATTAAGTTCCAATCGAAAGGAACAATACTTTTTATTTTCAAATCACATTTCTTTCTCATATCATATAGCTCAAATAAACCAACTAATAATAACTTTTCAATTGAAGAATTACTGTTTGCCTTTCGCATTTCATTGCTAAACAAATGGTGTCAGATTCTCCATGTCCCAGAGCGAGTATAAGCCTTTGCCCAAAATGTTGTAACATACATATAAGATCGGTGATTCGATTGTTCGAAAAATAGAAGTTTATCTGCAAAACATTTCTGCATGTTTGTGTGTACGCTATAGAGTCTAAAGACATATTTATTTTTTTGTTTATATTTGTATATATATATATTTTTTGTGCTTCAGGTCATATTTTCAATCATGATTTTGATTTCCTACTATAGCTGGATCAGCTTGTATGATACTGCAGTGGGTCATTCCACGGTAAATCGCCGAGCCCCATTGTTTAATGTCAGCTTCTTGACAAAGACGTTTGAAGCATGCGGTTTTGCTCTCCTTGATGGCTGTATTTAAGTTGTGTCTCGTCAGTCTAAGGGTTTCCAAGCATTGTTGAAAGTCCACTCTCCTACTTGATCGTTGGACTTTGTGCCGGGCTTGTAGGCAGTTGCCCGAAGTGTCCTTATTTCCTCGTTCCACCAGTAACATGGTTATGCCTTCTTGCTATATGTCCTTCTAGGCATTGATGCATCGCATGCTGTGGTGATAGTGCCTGTAAGGCGATGCGCAAGTGTCTCCGCTGTTGCACTTCCAGTTAAATCACCGTTGAATATCTCTTCGAATGTGTTCTTATCGAAACATCTATCATTCCATTTTGGGCCAGCAAGTTTTGGGAGCTGGTCTGGTTTCTTATCTTTGATTTCGATTATTATCACCTGATGATCGCTATGTGAGTATTCCTCACTGACCCTCCACTCTATTGTTCTCAGTATGGAGTTGCTCGCTAGTGTGATGACGATGATTGAACCTATGCCAGCCTTCCGGTAAGTGTTTGCTCGGCCCTTGTTAGCGACGCTTATCGCTAAGGGAGCGAATGTTTCCAGTAACCACTGGGGCTCTCTGGAGCGCATTCGCGGTTAGATTGTGCAGCATTAGTTGGTACTCGCTTGCCGTTAAGCTGGGTCTTACATTACAGCCATAGAAACGGATCCCATTTATTTTCTGGTCGTTTATTTTTTGGAAGGGATGGCGTTCGCATATCCATATTGCTGTTTGTTTTGCCTTATCGCAAATTCAATTATTATTCTGATCAGGACATTTATAGGGCTCGCTGATCATGATAACGTCCGCCGTCCTTAACCGTTTGTGCTATGATGTCCTGAGCTATTCTACAGTGATTGAGATTTATCTGTAGTATCTTCATGGTCCTTTGCTTGTGATAGCTCTCCTGAAGACCGGGCTTTTGCTGCTACCGGCTATATGTTTCGCATCTTCTGGGTAATCCTTTCTACAGAACATACATGATGGCTCCTTGTCACAGTTTTTTGCAATGTGGCCTTCTGATCCACATTTTCTGCATAGCTTGGAGCGGTCTTCTCCATTTTTACATTCCCCGGCTATGTGACCGAACTCTAGACACTTAGCATTTTTCAATCAGGGTCCGCTCGCGGATGCGACAATTAACGCAACTGATTTTTATTCTTCCGGCTTCTACTAACAGCTTTCTTACGTCTTCTGCGGGGAGGCTGATCGTTGCTGTTTGAGTTCCTCCATACGCCTTACGCAGAGATGAGACATCTGCCGGTGAAACTTCTACTCCAAACTGAACTTTGATTGCATCAATTATGACATCTATTGTAGTGACCTCGTCGATGTCCTTGATCTCGAGTATAGTACGCTGCGTGAGTGTCCTTACATTCGCCTGCTCCGCTAAGGTTTCACTGATGACGCCTCTAAACTCATTGGCCTTGATACCCGTCTCCTTGAGTTGTATTAGGAGGTCTCCCTTCTGTGTTCTCTTGATTCTTGAAACCGCCTTACTTGTAGTTGCGCTTATCCGATTATATCTGCCCACTGGGGTGTCAACACCAGATGTTGCATCCTTCTGCTTGGTGTTTACCAGATATGCTTTTGTTTCCGCTTTGCCTCTGGGCGTTTACTGCCTGCAGCACCATTTGTTGGAATTTTTTGCTGCCACTGAACTTTCGGGGGTTCGCTGTCTGCAACATTATTTGGATGATATTTCTGCTTCCGCCTTATCTCCGGGGGTGCGCTATCGGCACCTCCATTTGATAGGTGTTGCTGTTTCCGTTTTGGCTCCGGACGATCGCTGTCTGCAACCTGTCTTCTCTTTGGCTCTAATATTAGTTTTAGCCATGGCGAAGTTTGCGAGGAGTTGTTTTGATGAGTCACCCCCTTAATTTTCTCGTTGTGCAGTCGAAGTGCCGAGAGCTCGTAGAGAGATTTGATGCTTTCAATGGCATCTCTCATAGATTGGTGAATCGAACGCCGTTTTCCGTCTTCCAGCATTTCTACTAGCCCCCTAATTTGTTCACCAAGCTTGTGGAAATCAGATTTCTCGGGGTTTGGTTCGACCGTTATTATTGCTAGTGACTCTAGTCGTTCCGTGCTCCTTTGTGATGCTGCTACTTGGCCAAGTGGTGACTTCAACATCCTTGAGCCTCCCTGGAAGGGTTTCTCCTCGTTCTCCTCAATTTTTTCTCCGGTGTTTTTGTTTATTTTGTTTGTGGTCATTTCTGTTTGGTCCCCTCTCTATCAATGTTCGAATGTGTAGCCACCCTAGGATCCCATGGTTATCTATGCAAGCAGAGAGGCCAGCTAAAGTGTATTCTTTGTAGTGTATAGATTTTTCAACAGTTCGCACATGCATACCTCTTCCTTTGAAGTGTACGTGCTGCGATTTGGAGAGGGATGGTTCTTCTATTTTACTCCGCAGATGGTTGTCCAGGATCCGCTCGAGAGTCTTCAGTACAAAACAAGTTAGACTCATTGGTCTGAAGTCTTTCGAGTTTTCATGACCGCGTCTACCTGCCTTTGGAATGATTTGGGTACGTGGTTATTTAATAAACACCTCGTGAAAATCGGTGTTAGCCATGGAATTTCTAGGTCTTGCGACTTTTGTAGTATAATGGGCGGAATGCCGCGAAAGCCCGGCGATTTATAAGTAGCGAAGCTATTTAGATCCCAGGAGATCTTTACCTCGGTAGTAATAGGTGTTATGCTTTCCCAGGCGCTAGGTTGCCGGCGCTGAGAGCTGGTAGGTTCTGTTATCTTCGCACCCGGGAAAATGGGTGTTTATTAGAAGTTATAAAGATTCTGCAGTTGACTCAGTCCATTCCCCATCTGCCTTCCTCAGAAGGGATGGATTAGAGTGTTCTTTCGATAAAATTTTACTAAGTCTTACAGAGTACTTGAGGGTCTCAATAGATTGGCAGTATTCTGTTCATGACTGTTTCTTAGCTACTCTGACAGATTGTTTGTATAATCTAAGGCAGTCTTTATAAGGCTGCCAATATTTACATCTGTGGCAGATATTGAAGGTCTTTCTGGTCAACTTTCTAAGATTCGAGAGTTCCTCATTCCACCAAGGAGGGAATTAGACTATAGTCATAGACTATAGACTATATACTTTACACGATGTGCTTTTAACACAGACTTTTTTCGAAAGTCTTTACTTTTGTGTCGAGTTCAGTGATTGAGGTGATTTTCGGGTTGGGGGTTTTACGGGGCTTTGAACTAATAACTTGTCCAAACTTTACCCAGTCAATTTGTTTGGGGTTTCTGAAAGGCTTAGGAGTCTCGATCTCGAGATGTGCATTGAAGACGATCCAACTATGGTCTGAGAAGGATTTCAGATTGAATACTCTCCAGTTTTTCATTTCACTTTCCAGTGAGATTTCTTAGTGATCGGCTGTGTTTTTTTATAAGCTCTATTGTATTTCTTTGAAACTGATTTTTTTTCTGGAAACCCCCCTTGGATGGTTTTTGTGGCAAGTGCGACCGAGGTTTCCGCCGCGATGACAGCCAACTCGTACCATGTAGTGGATTTTGCAAAAAAATTTTCCACAGAAAATGTTGCGAGGGCCAAATCACGGAGTATGATGTCAGACTTTTAAAGAAGAATCGGAACCTAGGTTACTGTTGTAATGAATGTATTGTGCTACCGAAGCAAATCTTAAAACAATTTGAAGCATTAATGGGAGTAAATCAATCAAAATACGAACTTTTGGTTGAACTTTTAAATAAAAATACGAATTTAATAACCGAAATTCAAAATAATGTTAAGAGTGAACTGTTAAAACTGAGTGATAAAGACAATAAACAAATCAAAGAGAGTGTTCAAAGTGTTACGGAAACAATAACGGAAATCAAAAATCAAATCTCGAAAAATATTACTAGAAGTGAAAGAGACATGCAACTAAAACAAAGTGTTGATCATATTTCAAAGTCTGTGAGTGCACTAACACAAGAAATAAAAAAGAAGAATAACGGTTCGGAAAATCCGGTAAAAAATAAACATCATACACTGTATTCGGATGTAGTGAAGAAAAATGAATCGTCTGTCCTTGTCTATCCCAAAAAGAAACAAGAGTTTAACGAAACGAGAAAACAAACAAAATTAAACATAGACCCTACTAGCGTAAATGTAAATAATGTGGTGAAAAATTAAAAAATGAAATAGAGAGTAAATTAAAGGGTGATTATAATGTTATAGTGCCAACAACAGTCACCGACTGGCTTTCGTGCTGCACGCATCTCTTTCAATCGGCTGTCCTCTTTTGCGAATCTATCCACGTTTCTCTCAAAACTTGTTTCCAAAACACCTTCTTTCTCTTTCACTCCACTTAACACTATGGTTCTCTCGTTCTCGCGAGTGTAGTGTTTTTCACCTAACCGCATGGCCCCAGGGCCAAAAATGAGACCTGGGAATCGGTTTGGCGAACTTTCCGAAATTATCCTTTCCGAACCCCGGGCGAAGAAAAATAAATTCACGCTAGATCCCCTCGAAGAATTCCCGGAACTCCCCAATCGATCAACATCTGTACAATTAATGTACAGAGTCACTGTGAAATGCACTGCACTTCAACTTCAGACATTATTATTATTTTGCTAAGTAAACAATTCTATGTTTCCCACAGGTAGTTGTAGTAGTATCATATTGTATTTCTGTTAATCTCACCCATATCCAACATAGTTCACGAATGTACTAAGTAAGCAAAAATAATGTATAAATAAGAAATCATTTTAATAATAAATCGGATTAATTTCAAATACGACAGAAGTTGGTCTCATTGAATAGCTATCCCCCCACCAGAGGTAAGGTGGCTGTTCAAGTTTAACCGCAGGAAAAGTATCCTACAGCTATTGAATAGCTATCCCGCCATCAGAGGTAAGGTGGCTATTCAACCTTGCAATCGTAGGAACAATATCCTACAACATCCAAAAACCCAAGATTTGTGTTAATTTCTCCACAAAGTGAAAACAAACCCCTTACATCTGTAAGTATTTTTGCATTAAGAAAAGCAATTGACTGAATTAGCACAGAATATGAACAAATATCTCAGCTCAGAGATGGTAAAATTTTAATTTTAACCAAAAACCAAAAGGTGGTTGGCAGATTTGTAGCCACGTAAAAACTGTCTAATCTGTGCCCAGTTACAATCACGTTGCATAATCAATTAAATTCATCCAAAGGAATCGTCTATGCCCCTTGCCTAATAGACGTCTCAGAGGACGAAATCGTCTCCGAAATGAAAGCACAAAAGGTAACCGAGGTATATAAATGTACCAAACAATACGAAGGGAAACAACGAGCCTCAGGCTTGATGCTTTTCACCTTCGACTCCTTCCAACCTCCTAATACAGTTGAAATAGGATGGTATGACGCCAAGGTAACTGAATACATCCCAAATCCCATGAGGTGCCGTGTTTGCCAATTACTCGGGCATACTTTCAAAAGATGTACCAACAACCCTATTTGCCAAACGTGCAACCTACCGCCTCACACGAATTCTGACTGTTCGAGAACTATGTGTGCCAACTGCCTTGCCCCCCACCCCTCCTCATCAAAATATTGCCCAAAGTTCGTTCAAATGAAGGAAATATTAAAAATCAAAACCAAAAAAAAGTGCAGTCTTGCCGAAGCTAAACGCATATATAAAGAACAAAATCCCTTGCAACCCAACACAAATTTTGATTTATACTCTGAAAGAGTATATCACCATCAATACCCCCCTTATTAACAGCACAAACCACTGAAACGGCAATGCCTACGAAAGTTCACTCTATATCAGAAGACAAAACTACCGTAAACAAAAATATTTCTTCACGCTTCCCTTTATCTGCATCTTCAATATCGTCAACTCCTTCAAATTTAACGGCTCAAAGAGAAGAAAATCGGAGCCCTGTTAACCAACCCAAACACAAAAATCTCCTTGATTACAATCAAACCAAACACTCAAAACCAAAAAATAAACACTTCAAATACAATACAACCACATTAAACAATACAAATGCAACTACTATCACTTCCCCTCTCACATCTATTGCAAATACACTAATCACAAACAACAGCTACTACATGCAAACATCAGACAATGACTCTGATACATAGTAAAAAACAAACACACCCACTAACTCGGTGTCTCCGTCGGCGACGTGTAGAGTTCTGGGGCTGCCTGCTCATGCGTGTGTTGTCATTATTCGACAACACCCCGGGTATCGCAGCACCTTGTGCCATGCTCGTCGCCGGTGGAAACACCGCAGTTAATACAGTTCCGGTCTTTACTCAATATATTAAAATAAATTGTCTCAAAGACCCAATACATTAGAATGATGCTTCAGGTTTTACAATGGAACCTGAATGGCTATCTCAACAATCTCCACGAACTGCAACTCTTAATACGCCAAATAAACCCCTCAGTTATCTGCCTACAGGAAACACATATAAATAACACAAAACGACCCCCCTTCCCACCTAAGAAATACGCAGCAATCTTCCACAACTTACAATCCAATAATTCAGCGAAACAGGGCACGGGCCTACTGGTTCACAAATCCATTCCCCACAAATTCATCAGCATTAACTCCCACATCTCAGCAATAGCCGTAGAAATTCAAACCAAAATAACCCTTTCAATAATATCTTTATATATTCCTCCCGACCAAAATTTGTCCCCCAAAGATATCCACGATATTGTAACGCGTGGAGCCCACTATGGGGTTCCCTTTGTACCAATTCCCGGGGCAAAAAATTGAAGAATTCTTAGCGAAATCCAATTTAATTGTTCTCAATGATGGCAGGCCTACACATTTCTCAACCCACAGAACATTTACTCATCTCGATATCTCTTTTATCTCTCCCCAACTATTCACGAAAACAACATGAGCAGTACTTCCTGATTTACATGGAAGCGACCATTTCCCATCCTTAACCACAATTACATCAGGGAGCTCCCCGCAAGATATTAAACTGCTCCCAAAATTTCAAACAGATAGAGCCAACTGGAATTGTTTCCAGTCAAACATTGCACATTTCTTAGAACAGAGGGAACAAAGACTGAATATAAACAAAGAAGCAGCAACCATCCAAAAATCTTTTCGTTATGCAGCTAACTTAGCTCCTTAAAAAAATATATGGTTCCATGGTGGAGCAATGATATGCAACACCTGCGTCAATCCGAACAAGACTCTTGGAAGAAATTTAAAAAATATCCGAATGATTCGAATCTGATCTCCTACAGAAAAGCCAACGCTCTCTTCCGGAAAGCTGCCAAATTAGCCAAACAAGCGAGTTTAGAAAAATTCACCTCCAACATAAGCCCCAAAACTACAACAAAAAAAACTGTGGGCAGATGTTAAATCAATAATGTTAAGAGTGAACTGTTAAAACTGAGTGATAAAGACAATAAACAAATCAAAGAGAGTGTTCAAAGTGTTACGGAAACAATAACGGAAATCAAAAATCAAATCTCGAAAAATATTACTAGAAGTGAAAGAGACATGCAACTAAAACAAAGTGTTGATCATATTTCAAAGTCTGTGAGTGCACTAACACAAGAAATAAAAAAGAAGAATAACGGTTCGGAAAATCCGGTAAAAAATAAACATCATACACTGTATTCGGATGTAGTGAAGAAAAATGAATCGTCTGTCCTTGTCTATCCCAAAAAGAAACAAGAGTTTAACGAAACGAGAAAACAAACAAAATTAAACATAGACCCTACTAGCGTAAATGTAAATAATGTGGTGAAAAATTAAAAAATGAAATAGAGAGTAAATTAAAGGGTGATTATAATGTTATAGTGCCAACAACAGTCACCGACTGGCTTTCGTGCTGCACGCATCTCTTTCAATCGGCTGTCCTCTTTTGCGAATCTATCCACGTTTCTCTCAAAACTTGTTTCCAAAACACCTTCTTTCTCTTTCACTCCACTTAACACTATGGTTCTCTCGTTCTCGCGAGTGTAGTGTTTTTCACCTAACCGCATGGCCCCAGGGCCAAAAATGAGACCTGGGAATCGGTTTGGCGAACTTTCCGAAATTATCCTTTCCGAACCCCGGGCGAAGAAAAATAAATTCACGCTAGATCCCCTCGAAGAATTCCCGGAACTCCCCAATCGATCAACATCTGTACAATTAATGTACAGAGTCACTGTGAAATGCACTGCACTTCAACTTCAGACATTATTATTATTTTGCTAAGTAAACAATTCTATGTTTCCCACAGGTAGTTGTAGTAGTATCATATTGTATTTCTGTTAATCTCACCCATATCCAACATAGTTCACGAATGTACTAAGTAAGCAAAAATAATGTATAAATAAGAAATCATTTTAATAATAAATCGGATTAATTTCAAATACGACAGAAGTTGGTCTCATTGAATAGCTATCCCCCCACCAGAGGTAAGGTGGCTGTTCAAGTTTAACCGCAGGAAAAGTATCCTACAGCTATTGAATAGCTATCCCGCCATCAGAGGTAAGGTGGCTATTCAACCTTGCAATCGTAGGAACAATATCCTACAACATCCAAAAACCCAAGATTTGTGTTAATTTCTCCACAAAGTGAAAACAAACCCCTTACATCTGTAAGTATTTTTGCATTAAGAAAAGCAATTGACTGAATTAGCACAGAATATGAACAAATATCTCAGCTCAGAGATGGTAAAATTTTAATTTTAACCAAAAACCAAAAGGTGGTTGGCAGATTTGTAGCCACGTAAAAACTGTCTAATCTGTGCCCAGTTACAATC
Source organism: Pocota personata (assembly GCA_963082735.1). Classification (NCBI taxonomy): domain Eukaryota; kingdom Metazoa; phylum Arthropoda; class Insecta; order Diptera; family Syrphidae; genus Pocota; species Pocota personata. The sequence goes on from OY720430.1 coordinate 106,047,227, forward strand.
ACGTTGCATAATCAATTAAATTCATCCAAAGGAATCGTCTATGCCCCTTGCCTAATAGACGTCTCAGAGGACGAAATCGTCTCCGAAATGAAAGCACAAAAGGTAACCGAGGTATATAAATGTACCAAACAATACGAAGGGAAACAACGAGCCTCAGGCTTGATGCTTTTCACCTTCGACTCCTTCCAACCTCCTAATACAGTTGAAATAGGATGGTATGACGCCAAGGTAACTGAATACATCCCAAATCCCATGAGGTGCCGTGTTTGCCAATTACTCGGGCATACTTTCAAAAGATGTACCAACAACCCTATTTGCCAAACGTGCAACCTACCGCCTCACACGAATTCTGACTGTTCGAGAACTATGTGTGCCAACTGCCTTGCCCCCCACCCCTCCTCATCAAAAGATTGCCCAAAGTTCGTTCAAATGAAGGAAATATTAAAAATCAAAACCAAAAAAAAGTGCAGTCTTGCCGAAGCTAAACGCATATATAAAGAACAAAATCCCTTGCAACCCAACACAAATTTTGATTTATACTCTGAAAGAGTATATCACCATCAATACCCCCCTTATTAACAGCACAAACCACTGAAACGGCAATGCCTACGAAAGTTCACTCTATATCAGAAGACAAAACTACCGTAAACAAAAATATTTCTTCACGCTTCCCTTTATCTGCATCTTCAATATCGTCAACTCCTTCAAATTTAACGGCTCAAAGAGAAGAAAATCGGAGCCCTGTTAACCAACCCAAACACAAAAATCTCCTTGATTACAATCAAACCAAACACTCAAAACCAAAAAATAAACACTTCAAATACAATACAACCACATTAAACAATACAAATGCAACTACTATCACTTCCCCTCTCACATCTATTGCAAATACACTAATCACAAACAACAGCTACTACATGCAAACATCAGACAATGACTCTGATACATAGTAAAAAACAAACACACCCACTAACTCGGTGTCTCCGTCGGCGACGTGTAGAGTTCTGGGGCTGCCTGCTCATGCGTGTGTTGTCATTATTCGACAACACCCCGGGTATCGCAGCACCTTGTGCCATGCTCGTCGCCGGTGGAAACACCGCAGTTAATACAGTTCCGGTCTTTACTCAATATATTAAAATAAATTGTCTCAAAGACCCAATACATTAGAATGATGCTTCAGGTTTTACAATGGAACCTGAATGGCTATCTCAACAATCTCCACGAACTGCAACTCTTAATACGCCAAATAAACCCCTCAGTTATCTGCCTACAGGAAACACATATAAATAACACAAAACGACCCCCCTTCCCACCTAAGAAATACGCAGCAATCTTCCACAACTTACAATCCAATAATTCAGCGAAACAGGGCACGGGCCTACTGGTTCACAAATCCATTCCCCACAAATTCATCAGCATTAACTCCCACATCTCAGCAATAGCCGTAGAAATTCAAACCAAAATAACCCTTTCAATAATATCTTTATATATTCCTCCCGACCAAAATTTGTCCCCCAAAGATATCCACGATATTGTAACGCGTGGAGCCCACTATGGGGTTCCCTTTGTACCAATTCCCGGGGCAAAAAATTGAAGAATTCTTAGCGAAATCCAATTTAATTGTTCTCAATGATGGCAGGCCTACACATTTCTCAACCCACAGAACATTTACTCATCTCGATATCTCTTTTATCTCTCCCCAACTATTCACGAAAACAACATGAGCAGTACTTCCTGATTTACATGGAAGCGACCATTTCCCATCCTTAACCACAATTACATCAGGGAGCTCCCCGCAAGATATTAAACTGCTCCCAAAATTTCAAACAGATAGAGCCAACTGGAATTGTTTCCAGTCAAACATTGCACATTTCTTAGAACAGAGGGAACAAAGACCGAATATAAACAAAGAAGCAGCAACCATCCAAAAATCTTTTCGTTATGCAGCTAACTTAGCTCCTTAAAAAAATATATGGTTCCATGGTGGAGCAATGATATGCAACACCTGCGTCAATCCGAACAAGACTCTTGGAAGAAATTTAAAAAATATCCGAATGATTCGAATCTGATCTCCTACAGAAAAGCCAACGCTCTCTTCCGGAAAGCTGCCAAATTAGCCAAACAAGCGAGTTTAGAAAAATTCACCTCCAACATAAGCCCCAAAACTACAACAAAAAAAACTGTGGGCAGATGTTAAATCACTTACAGGTAATTGCATACCTCACTCGATTAATATCGTGAATACCAACTCGCAAGCCCTATCTACCCCCCTTGAAATTTCGCAACACTTTGCCAAGACCTGGTCTGAATACTCTGCTGACACCAATTTCTCTTCTGACTTCCTCCAATTAAAATTGTCAGTAGAAAGACTCGACCCGTCAAACTGGAATACCGATTCTTCTACCAAATTCATTGAGTCCCCTATAAACGAACTTGAATTTGAAAATGCCCTCAAGAGATCTAAAGGAAAATCACCTGGGTACGATCGAATCTCTTACATCATGATCAAAAACAGTCCAACAATTCTGAAACATCGTCTATTAGGTCTTTACAACCAGGTTTTCACACAAAGAATAATTCCCCAAACCTGGAAAACAGCGAGCATATTGCCAATCCCAAAACCTAATAAGAATCATTCCGAAGTCAACGATTTTCGTCCCATTTCCCTACTCCCATGTTCAGGCAAAATCTTAGAAAGGATTATCTCCTTCAGACTTCTTTGGTTCCTCGAGAAGAAAACCTTATTCACACCAATCAGATTGCTTTCAGACTTGGACGCTGCACCATAGATGCTCTTTTGCACATTGATCAATACGTTGCATCCGCTCTATCCAGTAAAAACCATGTCTCAATTCTGTCAATAGACTTTGTTAAGGCTTTTGATAGAATTGGGATTCATATAATATTGAATAAACTAGCGCAGTGGAGGATAGGAGCACGAATGTTCAACTATATAAAATCTTTCTTAACAAACAGAAAATTCCGAGTCAAAATAAACAGCACTTAGTCCTCAATTCAAAGCCTTCATAACGGTATACCACAGGGATCCCCCCTCTCGGTTATACTATTCATTATTGCGTTAAATGACCTGAGTGAAATCCTTAGCTCATACAAAACGATTGGTCATTCACTTTATGCAGATGATTTGATTGTGTTTTCAAAGTGCAAAGATCTCACGGAGTTATCGTTAAAATTTTCAAATATCCTAACGGTTCTTAACTCCTGGTGTAAGCTGAGACTCCAAGATCTCCGTAGAGAAAAGTAATATTTTGCATATATGTAAAAAAACTAAATGCTCTAAATATATATCACTTATTTGTAACAATGTAGATATAAAACATATTAATAATCTATGTATTCTTGGTGTCATCTTTGACAACAAATTTAATTTTAAGGAACATTGTGTTAGTCTAAAGAAAAAAATAGCTACCAGGGTTAATATTATTAGATATTTAAGTTCTAAAAATAGCTTTTGCCATGTTAACATCCTACTCAAGATCATCAGATCCACCATCTTAGCTAAAATTGACTACGAATTGAATATATATATGGAAAGTGTGCAAACTCATCCTTGAAGTTCATTGAGCCGCTATACCACTCGGCTATAAGATCCAGCTTAAAGGCATTTCGATCGACGCCTATTAGAAATCTCCTCACAGAATCCGGCCTACCATCCATCCAGCTCCGAGTTGACACCTATTATAGATTCCATCCGGAATAAATTAATAGTTAATAGGAACAAATTAAAACTCTTATGGGCACCAGGCCATGTGGGAATAAAAGGTAATGTAGAGGCGGATAAGTCAGCCAAGGAGACCGTTAGGGAACCCCTCATTACCTTCTGGACATACAACAACAATGATATTAAAAAGTGCATACAACGCTTCTGGCACAACAATTTAATGTTAAACTGGCATGAGTACTCCCATCATTACAAGACGATAAACCCTGATGCCCAAACATTCATATATCCCACTGACTGTTCAAAAAGCATGATTAAGACCTTCATTCGACTTCGTCTAGGACACACAACGCTCATGCATTGTCACCTCTTCACTGGGGAAGACCCACCAAACTGCCACCTTTGTACCTCCAATGAAAGGCTTTCCATCATACACCTAATATATGAGTGCAACACCATCCAAACTAAATCATCTCTCTTATTTCCAAACCGAAAGAAACATCTATAAACTACTTTCTATATTTAATATACAAAATAGCATATAAATAATTTGTAATCGTTCATAAAATTTTAAAAATTAGCTGAAAGCCCTGGTAGCTAGTGCTGTAATCTTTGTATTAGTCTTATATTTCATTATAAGTTAATAAAGTTGTAATAATAATAATATAGTGCCAACAATGTTTAAACCAAAAGTATGTGTGATGAACCTGGAAATCGATGAACTTGTAAACGAAGTGGTGAACAAAATTAAAAAAACAAAATCCTGAATTAAAAACCTGTGATATTAAATTAATGAGCTCGTTTACCAATAATAAAAAATGGAGAAATTTGAATGTAATTCTTGAAGTTGATAGCAATGGTTTTAAAAAAATAATTGAATTAGAGTACTTAAAAGTAGGGTGGGTAAAATGTCTAGTTAGAGAATACTTGAATTTGCGAAGATGTTATAAATGCCACGGCTTCAACCATAAAGCAAGTGTTTGTAAAAATAAAATATCGTGTAGGAAATGTGGTGGTGAACAATCTATTAAAGATTGTACCAGACATGAAATTAAGTGTCCAAATTGTGTAAAAAGAGATCATTCTTTAGGGATGAATGCTAGTTGTGACCATGAAGCGAATAATAAATGTTGTCCTGTGTTTCTACGTAAATTGAAGGTGTTGAAAGAACGGATTCAGTACTAGCAACCAAATCAACTGTCTTATCTGTGTGCTAATGTACAAGGACTTACAAACAACTTCAACGTAATTGAAGTATTAGTGAGGGACAACAGTTTTGAAATCCTTGCTTTTTGTGAAACCCATTTAACAGAAAATATAAGTGACAAAGAAATAAGTCTATTAGAGTACTCGGTGTTGCGGTGTGATAGTACTAGTCGTCATACAGGTGGTGTGGTTCTATATATCAAAAAAGGATTACAGTATAGATTAATAAATCAAGTAGATATTGAGATGAAAATTTGGAGTTTGTGTGTTGAAATCTATTCAAATTCCTTTCGAGATGGTGTCAGTGTTTCTACATATCACCTAGTAGCTCTGAACGCGAATTCTGTACTTTTTTTTCTGAATGAATTGATATGGCTCTGCACACAAATCTTAATATAATAGTGTTTGGAGATTTTAATATTAATTTGCTATCTACTAATAATACGTATACAAAGGCTATCAACGAAATTCTAGTAAAAAACAATTGTAAACAAATAATTAACAAACCAACCAGGATTTTAGAATCGACAAGATCTTTAGTTGATTTTGTAATAACACCTATTGAGAGAAATATTTGGGCAGATACAGTCCCTGAACTAAAAATTAGTGATCACGAATCAATTGTAATAGAAGTAAATATGGCTGACAAACAAATTAGAAAAGTTAACTAATATATCGATATATTTAAGTATAAGAAAGCTGAATTCCGGAGTGAAACATCCCTAAATTGGTTAGTGATGACCTTTAAAGAACAAAGACACAGGGTAACAAAATTATAGCATTATTTTTAGATTTTCAGAGAGCATTTGAAACAATTGATAGAGATATAGTGTTAAGAAATAGTCAAATGTCCCTGTTCGCTGATGATGCCTTAATGTTTGTAAGTGGTAAAGCTTTGAATGACCTTAAAGAGCATATTGAGAATGACTTAAAAAACCTTTGTGTATGGCTGCAACAAAACAAACTAAAAATTAATGTAAACAAAACTAAATGTATGGTTATAAATAGTGACGAATGTATTAATTTAAAAATATATGATGGAGAGACTGAACAAGTTCCTGAAATAAAGTACTTCGGTGTAATATTAGACAGTAAAATTAATTTTAATAGCCATATGATGTACATAACTTAAAAAATTTCCAAAAAAGTCTCCTTTCTTGCAAGAATAAGAAAAAATATAACAACCATTTGTGCAATTAACATATATAATACTATAATTAAACCACACTTTGAGTTCTGCTCTACTATTTTGTTTATGGGGAATAATGAACACGTAGATCAACTGCAGGTGCTGCAGAATAAAGCGATGAGAACAATTCTTGGATGAAGCTATTATACCTCGAGTAGATGGATGCTATCTTGTTTGAAATGGCTAAACTTCAAGCAGCGTATCATCTTCAATGTACTAATATTTGTATTTAAGATGAAATTCAGCATGGTGGCACAATACTTGACCACAAATTTAATATATACAAGGGACGCTTAACCATATAACTTAAGATCCAACTACTATTTCAGATTACAGTTATATAGGGATTCTAGAACACAGAACATTCTTTTATATCGTGGAATAAAATTATTTAACGAACTACCTAATGCAATAAGGAATGAAACTGTTTTAAGAAGATTTAAAAATTTGTTAATATCACATATACGAAATACTGTAACTTAAAAGTAAAATTAAATATTGTTATATAAATTAAGATAAACCAAATGAATTGTAATAGTAACTGATACTAAATAAATAAAATACATACATACAATTTTTCACTTTCATTTTATTGTTCTTGTTAGAAGGAAGAAAGATATATTATAAGTTCAAGAAAGTTCATAATAATATTGAGGTTGAATTTTGAAAATACAGAATTTTAATAATCACTTTATAGAAGATGTAACTTCCTATCAGAGGGCCCACACAGACCGATCAAAATTGGAAGTGAGAATTGAAAACTTTGATGAGTTCATTCAGATCGTTTTGAAACGGCTTGGTGTTTTAATTCATCACGTTTTTTATAGACCAACAAAACTGGAACATAAAAGAAGTCAAAACTGTTTTAAGGAAAACGGACATTTGTTGTGCAAGATGCAGTGCAGGGATTCCACTGGACTAATTACCAGGCGACGATTCACTCTCACAATATATTACGGGAACCAGATTGATGAAATTAAAAATGAAAGTTTTGTTGTAATCAGCGACTGTTTAAAGCATGACACTATCGCAGTACAATTATTTCAGCGCCGTCTCTTAGATTTCCTGCGTAAGAAATGTCAACATTTAAAAAAAAATATTTATTTGTCCAATGAATCTGCTGCGCAGTACAAGAACAAACATATTTTTTCTTAATTTAACATTGCATCAACAGGAGTTTGGAGTGAATACTGAATGGAACTTCTTTGCCACCTCTCATGAGCGATGGACTTGATGGCTGGCATAGTAAAAAGACTGGCTGCCAGAGCTAGCCTACAAATACCGTATTGGGAACACATTACAACTCCTTTACAGTTATATAACTGGACAACTGAAAATATAATGAATATGGATTTCTCCTATGTGTCCATACAGGGGTATAATGAAAAATTATTGAAAGTAAGAAAAAAAGCGGATGGAAAACTGTGATATCTACAAGGAGCAGAAGCAGAAGAAGGTTCAGTCATTAAAAAAAGATTAAGTGATAATATTTCTTAGCGTACGGAAATACTTAATTAGATGGCGCTATACAATTCGGGGTGAACCTAGGGTTCAACCATCAAGTCTCTCTAGTTAGCTTGGTTCTTAGCTAACTGTTTCCAGTTGCACACTTCAAGTTGGCTAAGGTCCCCTTCTACTTGTGCACACCACCTAAGGCGAGGCCTTTCTGTACTGCGTTGTCCCTCCTGGTTATATTCAAAGAATCTGCGGTCCTGATCATTGATGTCCGTTCGCTCTACATGTCCTAGCCGTCTGAAGCGATGAACTCGAATCTTTTTGACTAAGACGATCTCGCTGTAATGTTCATATCGTTGAATCCTCTCCTCCAGAGCCCGTTAACGAGAACAGGACCGAATATCTTTCCGTTCGAAACGACCAAGGATATCTTCATCCGACTTCAATAAAATCTACTGGGATGATTAAGGTCTAATACATATAGTTGTTCGAGACCGAGCCTTAATACTAAATTGCCTTCTTATTCCAAAGAAACGGCGATTGGCAAGAGTTATTCTGCTTTTGATTTCTGCGCTGAAGTTATTGTCAGAAGTATTAGCGGAGTCAATGTAGACTAAGCCCCTTACTAGCGCAAAGTTATATCTAGCCACTGTGACGTTCTGTCCAATAGGTCGATGTTGGATACCCCTTCGTCTTGACAGCATATACTTAGTTTAAATCCGGTAAAACTAGCTAAATAGCTAAAAAGGTAAAACTTAAATAAATCTAGTTAAATTTAAGAAGTCTAATGCTAAATTCCGTCGCCAGCTAAAGATATTAATAACAATTCTTCTCCTGCAAAAATCTGGAGTAATATTCGGTGCTTAATCGGCAACTACACACCTAAAACTATATAGTGCATAATTTTTTCACAAGGGCCCGTTTGTGATCCAACGGACATTTGCAATTTGTTTGTGAAAAGCTGGTCAGAAAAATAAAGTGATAATAGCTTTCTCAAAAACTTTTGTACGTCTAAACATGTGTGCCTTAGTATTCCCACCATACTACCAGCAACTACTACTCCAGCCCGACACCTTGAGAAACAAATCACTTTAAACGAATTGGAGAGCTGTTTAGCCAAGCTGAAACGTAAAACTCCGAGCAGAGACAGGATATCGTATCCAATGCTCAAAAATTTGCCACTGAGCATAAGAGTCAGGCTCTTACGTCTTTATAATAACATCTCTAACACAGGAGTCATTACGTTTAGCTGGAAAACCGCATGTATACTTCCAATTCCAACGTATGACCAACGGGTCATACGATTTATGGATACGTTAAATCTTTCCTAACGAACAGGAAAATTTGTGTTAAAGCGAACAACTGTTTTTCAAGCACACTACCACTCCATAACGGAATCCCACAAGGTTCTCCATTGTCAGTTGTTTTATTCTCAATCGCATTCCAAGAAATATAAATAATCAATAAATATGCCCCACTGGATCATTGTATTTATTCAGACGACCTTTACATCCTGTGTAAATTCAATGACTAAAACGAGGGCTTTGTTTACAAACGTCGTTAAGGACATTTTGTCTTGGTTAACTTTTTATCTGGTGCCAGACTTTCCTTAGATAAGTGCAAGATACTACACATATGTCGTAAACGCAACTGTCCCCCGTTAAGTTTAAATGTTGACAATGTCCAAATAGAAGCCGTTAACAATTTAACTATATTAGGTTTAGTTTTTAATAACAGATACAATTGGAAAAATCATGTATTAGAACTTAAGAAGAGCCTAGCTGCGAGAATCAGTATTGTAAACTTTTCAGCTTGTAAGAAAAGTACGAGTAACGTTCATATAAGTACACTGTGTAATATAACCAAAGCGCTTATCCTAAGTAAAATGACTATGGCCTTTGCATATTTGGGAATTGCCCTAAAACTACATTAAAAATAATAATGCCTACTTATCATCAAGCAGCAAAGAGGAGCATTAATACTTTCCCCCACTACCCCCATAAAAAACATCTTGGTCGAAGCCGGACTGCCGTCGATAAAAGAGCGCATCACAGCCACAAAAGGGAAACTATTCGCAAAGCTTTCCTTTTCGTATGGTTCAATTACAGACAAAGATTTTAAATCTGTTATTGTTCGTCAGTCTACGAGACGGATACCATCCGCAATCGCCCGCATTGTATAATCTGCCACCCAAATGAATCTGCCAATGAAATACTATGGAAAGCCCACATTTGTCTATCCACCATGGCTTACAAATTCTTTTATAATGGATCTAACTGGGAATCAGAAGCAAAATACCAACAATGCAATTTTCTGTGCACTGTTTAGGGGTATTGCATCAGACCTAATATCCCAAGGATGGAACTTTGCATTTACCGACGGCTCGAAAACTGCTGAAAGTGTATCATTCGCAATCACGCTCGAAGACGGTTCCGTACTATGTACTGGCATATTGTATGAGTGTGCCTCAGTCTTTACTGCGGAAGCGGTATGCATACTAATAGCTGCCAAAATGCTCTCAGTAATGCGTGGTAAATACGTCATAGACAGCCTATCTGTAATTAATGCAATAAAAAAGTATAACAAACACAAACTTCCTAACAAAATCAAATTAATGTGGGTCCCCAGACATGTCGGGATCCAGGGGAATTTTTTTCTAGCTTTTTTTTTTTTTTTTCTGCCTATCTAGCTAGTTCAAAAGGTTCTACTCTTCTTAATCTCCTAGTCAGATTGATAGTATTTAATAGTTCCGACATTTCTGAGTTTATGTGATTGAGAAGTCTAAGTTTGTGTCTATTAGCTACTTTTTTGACTTCATCTTCAATCATTTCAATTTCTAGATCTCTATGCAGATCAGTGTTTCTTATGTGCCATGGTGCATTTACTATATTCCGTAGTACTTTATTTTGAAATGTTTGTATTTTCTGTAAATTGGTTTTGCATGTGCATGCCCATAGCTGGAGCCCATAGGTCCATACTGGTTTTAGAATTTGCTTATAAAGCAGTAGTTTATTATAATTCGACAAACAGTATTTCCCTATAAGCCAATACATTTTACCATAGCGCATGTTCAGTTCTTCTCCTTTTTTTCTTTACATGTGCTTTCCAGCGCAGTTTTGCATCTGGTGTCATGCCTAGATATTTGGCTGTGTTTGCGTATTCTACTTCAATATCATTTATTATTACTGGGATGTGCGGAACATTTTTATTTGTAAAGTTGGTATGGACCGACTTTAGGTCATTCAATTTAATCTGCCATTTTTTGGTTCATTTTGATATATTATTCACTGCCTTCTGTAGCTTTTTCGTCGCTACTTCGACAGTTTCTCCCACTGCAAGAATAGCAGGATCATCTGCAAATGTCGCCACAGTTGTTTCATCACTAAATGGCAAGTCACTGGTAAATAAGAGATATAATACAGGGCTTACCACACTGCCTTGTGGTACACCAGCTTCTATTTTTCTCAATGTGGATTAGTCATCTCCTTGTTTGATTCTAAAAAATCGCTGTAATATATAAGACTCTAGGATTTCTGTGTATTCCTTTGGTAGATGCTTTTGCAATTAATGTATCAGTCCTTTGTGCCATACTTTATCGAAAGCTTGAGCTATATCAAGGAATATAGTTGAGCCAATCTTTTTTTCTTCGAATGCTTTTTCGATTTTATCAGTTATTCTATGCACCTGATCAATCGTGGAGTGCTTATTTCTAAAACCAAATTGATGGTTTGGGATTAACGATTTTTCTTCAATTATTTTATGCAGACGTTTAATCAACATCTTTTCAAATAGTTTGGACAATATATGCAGAATAGATATGGGGCGGTAGGAGGTGACTTCACCAGGTGGTTTCCCTGGTTTTGGTATCATAATTACCTCCGCCACTTTCCCCATGCTAGGTACATACCTTATCCTGAACAGCATTTATAATCTGTGGTAGTTTCTTTAAGCCTTTTTTTTTGGGAGTTGCTTTAGGACTTCCCCTGATATCAAGTCAAATCCTAGGGCTTTCTTAGTATTGATGCCTTCTTGTATTTCTTTGGCAATTTGTTTCGCCGTTACCGGTTGAATACTCGTATGTCTCTCCTCTTCTCAGAATTCTTCCGTTTCTTGACAGTCTTTATCTTCATATTGGAAGACGTCTTCGAGATACTCAGCAAATAAATTCGTTTTTTCTTAGTTTTTTCTTGACCAGTTACATTTTCTGTTTTTAACTGGTGGAATGTGTGCAATTGGCCTTTTCTTTGTTGCCTTCCAGAGTGAGTATTCGCTACTAGCATCATTCGTAAGATTGGTAAGGTATTTTTTAAGAGACTCATTTTTAAATTCTCTTATCGATCTTTTAAGCTTACTGTTTAGATTATTCAGTATTGTTTTGTCGCTGGATTGTTGCCACTGTTTTCTAGCTCTTCTCTTTTCCTCAATTATATCACATATTTCTTTTGGATATGAGTTTTGTTGGATTTTAGTTTTAGTTATAGGTGCTGTAGCCCATGCAGCTTTTTGGATATTAACTGCCTTTCCTAATTGGTCTTCTGTTGCAATTGTTTCTGAGAGCTGAATACTATCCTCTAGATTCTGTCTGAAGTAGTTCCAATCAGTCATCTTATTAGTTAGTTTTGCGCTGTTTTCTTTGCTAGTGATTTTATCGCCAAGTGTTAAAAGTTAAGATCTATCCCTTCTTCTACTTTTATAGTATTTGACGAGATATTCTTTGTAACGAAAAAGTCAACAAGGCAGGCTTTTGAGTATTTAGCCTTCAGGTTTTTGGTTTACATCCATTGTATGTGAAGGGGGTGTTCTCTCTACCCTCTTACATTTTCCAAAAGGGTTTTCGGCGAACAATAAATAGTCCCCCCGGAATCCGCGGGACCGACCTGCGAAAAGGGTGGATTTACCATTTTGAATGGCGTACCACCTAGGCTATTAAAATCTTCTGTTTTGTTCATTGCATATTTTTAACTTTTGCGAAAAGTTTAAACGGTTTGGATTTTAGTCGCCTTTTATGACAGGCATTCCTCACCTCGGGTATATTCCAGCCCGTATCCTAATAGAATATTAAAGTAAAACAACTTAATGACTGGAACTTATATCAACATCATTATACCAGGATAAATACAGAGAAACTCCATCAACAATACCCAACTTCCACCCCAAAATCCTAGATCACCAACTTTGTACGACTTCGCTTGGGACACACAGTCACTACCCACCAGCATCTCCTCAGAAAAGAAAACCCCCCATCTGCGCAGTATCATTGTATATGAAACTCATAGCACAGAAAATAATTTGCTTCAAATTACGAATAAAGCTGTAGGGTGAAGGGTTTCGTTCGTATGATCCCCTGTTTGATCGAGCCATTGGAAATAAATTTTCTGCAACATCAGTATTAAGATGTGCAATTAGAAGGAATTGCTGGTCATTTTTAAGTTTTTCCCATATTAGTTCTATAGCAAGTAAAGTTTGTAGTAACCCGCCAAAGCAATATGGCTTCTTCATCTTACCGGTAGATTCCCATAACCATATCCACTGCCTAGCAGTTTTAATGGACTGCAGAGTCTCGCTATGTAGTGAAATAGGGTGTCGATTAGGGTTGCTTGTATTTAAACTGTACCTGTTTAAGTTGTCGAAAAGATCATTCATTTTGCTTAAAAAAGTTGCCGTTGAGGCAGCAATCTTCTTATCGGCTTCAGTTTTAAAACAATTTGCTGACATTGCGTTGAAGACTCCAGTAGCAACATTAGCACTAAAAACTTGGGTAGCCAATTTCACAGAGAATTTTTCAAAGTTGTTTGGGTTTATATGACTCTTGGTTAGCTTTAAGCATACTTGAAAGATGTTTTTGGAATCCTCTTCAACAAGTTTGACAAGGATTCCCAATGAAACAATATCTTCAGATATTATAATTGGATTCTTAAGCAAACAATTTCGCACACTTTTGAATAAGTGAGAATAGTCATATAGAAGAAAAATTCGTTGTTTTTCAATATCGAAAAAAGGCTTGTTTTCGTTTGCCCCAAGTAATTTGTATGCTCTTCTATTATTGCTGCCTTGATCACAATAAACAGCAATAACTTGCAGTCCACACTCTAAAGTTTTTGATATTGTTAATTTCAATATCTCGGCAATTTCATCACCTTTCGGGCATCCTATATAATAAGATGTGGTTTGCTTCCAATTTTTTTTTATTTATTATATTAATTTAATCCCCAAAGGGTAAAATCCATTATCCATGGTTATTCGCAATGAAATAAACACACACACTCCCCCCAGACCCCACATCCACAGACCCCACACCACAGGCACAGGTGAAAAGGAAATATTATGTTTGTGTAAAATAAACAAAAAGAATGTGCTATGTGTGTGTGTATTTTTTTTGAGCACATTCCATTCGCTTCATTTTCATTATCATTCAGATTTACGTGCATTCAGATCTTACTCGACACAGCATGATGTTTGAGTGGGGTGGGTTTGTGCATAGAGAGTGGCATGGGATTGGTAAGATTAGAGCGAAAATGTTTTATGTTGTTGAGGCAAAAGAGCGTAATATTTTTGTGGTACTCAGCGACGGATGTTCACTTTGGCCGCTAGAGGCACCACCATCGATTTCCTCAAGCGATAGTACTATTAGCACAGATAATTACTACGTTTATATGCATACTTGAATCCAGCTTCAACCCGGGTTGAAATTCATATAAACGCAGATCGAGTTGAAATAGGATTGACTCAACTCGACTCAGCTAACAGAGCTGGATCGAGTTAGAAAAATGCATATATACCTGGGTTGAGGGGTTGAACTGACATGTTGTCTCTGTGTGTGTGATTTCAGATAACAAATCTAACACAACAGAGCACTAACACAATCAAAAGCAGAATGTCTACTATACTTATCTGTCAGTTCAACCACGTTTGAATTTTTCAATCTTTCAACTCGGTGTGTAGAAAGACTCAGATCAAAATATCAACTCAATCCCTCGATTCTACATATAAACGTGGTAAATAAACTACTCAGATGTCTCATTCATATGGGAAGAAGTGATATATCAAAACGAAATTCACTAAAAAAAAGCTTTTTAAAAAGCTTGAACTTCTTACAAAAGGGAAAAAATCAGAACACAGAATATTTGTTTTTCCTGCTCACTTTTTAGTCCATCGTGTCACTCACACATACCCTTGTTTGAAAATGAAAAAAACATACCCTTGTTTACCTTCACTGCAAAAAAAGAAACAAAAAGAATATTTTGCGCGACTGCGGTCACGGAGTTCTGATGCCGACACGTTGGTAGGATGGATATGGAGTATCTGTATAGATCGTATATATACATATGTATATTAACTCGTATGCGCAAATGGTTGGGCTTATGTTGTGTGCTTGTTATTTTGTCTGAATGTATGTACCTTATTTTCAGCACTTGATTAAATAAATATGCACTTGATTAAATATATAAAAATGCCTTTATACATTCTTTGATTATATTTTCTTTTAAGTTAGATGCAAAAGGTAGTTTTTGAAAGTATTCGGAAAATATTTGTACATGAAGACGGCATACTTGAAAATATTTTTCCGACGGCCATAAGAGAACCGTATTTTCTTTTGAATTTTCGTATTCTTTTTATTTTATCAATACTTCCGTTAGATCGAAATTCTGTTTGTCCTTTGACATTTCTACAGCACAATTTTCACAGATTTTATTCATTTTTTTATTGTTTTAAAGAAGGAGTGTCCGGCAAAGTATCTTGTAGTAAGGTCGTTGACCTGCGGTACCTTGACTGATATTGCGTCTTCATCTGGTGGATTAACTATATTGTTCGTATTCATGTTATTTTCAAAACATTCCTCATTCTTAAAAATGTCGTGATTTTGTGATAGCTCTTGGGTAAGTATTATTTGTTCTTCTATATCACTCTGCAAAATAGCATTCCAATCCACCTGTAGATATTCCGAATCGTATTCTTCGCAGTTGGAACATTTCGATTTGAATAAAAATTTTATCGATATAACTTTGGCTAGCAGGGAGTTAATTTCGGAAATACTTGGATTACTCTCATTAATATTCCGCGCTCTTATTTTACCAAATAAGTTCTCTAACGGATCTTGATTAAATTTATTTACATAAATGTAATATAAATCATTATGATCCATGAATAATGTGTATCTTATTCTTAAAACGCTTTTTATGGTTAAGGCCAAGCCTTTGAAACAAAATGATATTTTTCTTGCGTTTGTGGGTTCGATGTTTAATATGTAATCCTTCATTTCTTGTATAAAATGCATATTTTGATTATTCCGTAAAAGTGGTGGTTTTCCATTTAATAGGTCGAAAAGTTAATCTATTTTTTTTTATAAATTCAGCTGTAGATTTTGCAAACTGAAAATTTGTTGAGTTTTATTAAAGCTTCAATGCCGCAGGCTTCAGATCTGCTTAGAACTTGTGCAGCCAACTTCATGTTCATTTTCTGAAACTCAGTAGGATCAATGTGTGCCGATGTAAGTTTTGGACATATTTTGGTAGAATTACTTTTTTCTGTGTTATAAAGGTATTCAATTACCTTCCAATTAACAATTCCATCAAAAGTGGTCAAATTGTATTTAAGAAAGTTGTTCCGAATACTCTTTATAAGATAAGGAATATCATACATTCCATATATGGATTTATTTTTGTAAGTGAATTTAAAGTTTTTTTCATTTTCATAGTGCGCATATATCAAGACAATTATATACCTCAATCTCAAGTTGTTTCATAGGTATATTGCTTGGACAAACAACATGATATAAGACTTGCTTAAAATTTCCGCTTACACTTCGAATCATAAAAACGCACACAGACTTAGCGCATATATTAGGTCTTTGATTCCTTCCGTAATCAACAAAACCTTCAATTTCATATTTGAATTTATTGTAGGTTAGATTCGTCTGAAAGCTCATCTCATCAAATATAATCACGACTTATTTTTCTTTTGGTGATAATGTCGAAGTTATTTTCTTTATTTCCTCTAGAACATTTCTATTTATTCCAGGTGACAGACTTTTAATCTTCATCCACCTATGTAATGAAGACGGGTGCAGCAAGTGTAGTCCGAGCTGATCCCGTAAAAAGTTCTATCCGGAAGACGAACGGAAAAAAATGCACTGCGAAATCCACTTCTCCTCTGCGGTGTATTTTTTGTACTCAGATAGAATGAGCTTCGAAAATGTCATAGTATTTTGATTAATAAAAAGCAATCAATCAATTTTCTCTTGGATACTCTGCTTTCCACGCATTCTCTCTGATTTCCTTTTATTGTTATCCTTAAGCTATTGTTCAATTTCTTAAGCCTCAATTCTTTTAATATAAATAGATTGTCTTTTTATATGAGTCTCACAGTTGGCGCAAGTAAATTCAACGTTATCATTGAACCTTTTTTGAAGATAAGTTTAGTTCTTCTACTGTAACATCATTCGAATCTAGTACTAATTTATTGCAGTTTTTATATGTAACCTTAGCTCTCGTTGGATCAAAACAAATGAACTCGTCATCAGATATAGCAACACTTCGTTTTAACAAGAGAGAAGGGTAAGCATTTTTTTTTTAATATTTCTTTCCAATAAAGGCATTTTTAAAATGTTTCCTGCATATATAGGGCCTTTTAAGTCTTTTTATGTGTTCCCGAGTCTCCTCTGCTAAAGCTAGCCATTCATCGTATTTAACTGTTCCTTTTTTAGGAAATTTAAATAATTTTCCATCAGGCAATTCATTCAAAGTGCAACGAAATGATTGACTTTTCCCGCCCTTCAGTTACACCTTTTCATACACAACGCATACGCGTTTGCAAAACTTCCATTCATGAAAATTTATTCTTTTGCTGCGGTGGTACGGAAATCACACCGTCATGCATCTTCATGCCCCTTCCCGCATACCCCTTTACACTTCCACACCTCGTTCGTTTGCATGTAACAACACACGATGAGAAAAACAGCTTTTCCCACACGAGCGTAAGGAGTGAGGAAAAAGAAGAAGCTTTATTTGTTGTACTTATTCTGAAAGCTCTTTGTCCGTTACCATGTTGCCTGCCACGATAAAAATATGCTTCTGGGTAGTTTATTATCTGTGCTATTAGTTTCATATACAATGACAGTATGTAACCCAGCCATAGACATCAACCATATTTTAGGTTTAAGTTACTGATTGCTTAAAACAGCGATTGTAAATGACATATTTAAAAATTATGCAATTATCGAAATTTTAAAACAACCCACATTGAAATCTATCTATAATTAACAACTTTGTAATAAAATCAAATATCGTAAAATAACTCTTAATGCATCAATCAAACTTAGCGAACTCCAAAATTAGGTTTTTCTTATCTTTAGAGCCGTAAGCCTCTGCAGCTAGTGCTCATTAATTTAGATTAGCATTGTAACTTTCCTCTTGTAATGTTAATGAATAATAATAATAATAATATATACCGGGTTAAATCCATTAGTGCTCCTTTTTTTATACCATAATAACGGAACACTAAAATCAACCGAAATTGAAAAGGCTGTAATCCGCACCAATTGACACTACAATATCCTTATAAATGTGAAGCTGCAAAATTGAGAAAATTGTTGAATTTTTCTTACAAAAATCATTTAAAATGGAATTTTTTCTATTTTATCGGTCCTAATTGCTGAAAAACAAGAATAGAACAGCATATCAGTGCAGAACAACACAAGAAGAAATTAATTTAACTTTCAAGAACATTTTCATTCAAGAAATTCGGGTGACACAAATACTTATTTTTACGTTCATTTAGCTCTAAACACCGAGCTCTTGTGTCGGGAGCTCAAAAGCAATACGGACGAAGAAGAACTCACGCGCGAAACGAATTGGATACTTAAACGAAGACCATCTAAAAAACGTAAGGCCGGTTCATCGCCCGAGGTTGTTCCGCAACACGAACCTAATCGCAAAGCGCAGCGAAAATCAGAAAAGCAAATTGAAAGCAAACGCGCCCCTCCTCCAATAAATATTACAGGCGTCGCAGACTATAATTCTCTGCGAACAATTTTAAGAACAACAATTGCTACTTCATTGCAAAACGATTCATGGAAAATCAAGGTTAATGACACTGTGGGCTATCGGGCTGTATCTCTAAAGCTTAACAATGAAAAAATTCAATGGCATACTTATGAACACAAGTCTGAGAGACCTTTGAGGGTCGTAGCTGGAGGACTTCATTCATCATGCGCTAAAGAAGACGTTATAGCTGATTTACGCGATAGAGGTTATAACATTCTTGACGCTGTGAACCTCTTAAAAAAAAAGAGAAAACGACCCAACCGTGGAGAAGAAGCTATAGTGAAACGTAAATTTCCGCTTTTTGTGCTATTGTTCGATAAAACGAAAAGACATAAAAAGATATACAATATTTGTACAATCATGAGTATGGTCGTTAAAATCGAGCCGCTACGTGTCAACACGAAGGCAAACCCTTAATTCAAGCGTTACCAAGAGTTTATTCATACACAGGCGTACTGCCGGAAAGAGCCGCGCTGCGTTAAGTACGCTGAAAAACACTGTTCTGAAAATTGCAGTTTGAGCAAAAATGAAAAAGCAACTTACGTTAACTGCAAAGGAAGGCACCCAGCAAATTATCGCGGTTGCGAGGTCGCAAAGGATCTACAGATGCAACGGAGAAAATCTACAACGCCGACTGTGCGAGGAACGAAAACAGTCGATCGGGCTCCTAAGTCGGTAGAGCGCGTTGCTAAGCAGACTGAGCGGGCTCGTAAGCCAGTTGTACAGACTCCTGAGCCGACTGAAAGGAATCTCGAATCAGCAATGCAGACTCTTGAACCAGTCAATCAGCCTTCTCAGCATATTAAACGTACTTCGAAGTCGTCCACTAAAAAGATTGAACGAAAAATAACCTCGGATAAGCCAACGAATCCCAGTTTTCTGACATATTCGCAGGCTGCAGTCAAAGCAACCAAACGAAACGACGGGCCACCCTCTGATCCACTGAAAGAAATTCTGAACTTCATTTACGCTAAGTTCGAGGAACAATGTGAAACGAACACACGAATTCTCGAACGACTCAGTAACGTCGAAAGCTTTTGTATGGCTAACCTTATATCTAAATCTAAGTAGATATGGACTCTGCTCAAAATTATAACATGGAATGCAAACGGACTCTTACAAAAATCGAACGAATTAGAAATTTTTCTAATGAGAGAAAATATCGACATACATACGCTTGATCTCAAAACCCATCTAAGCAAAGAAATATAAGACGATACGCTGGTTATCACGCCTATCATCCTTCTGATAGAGCACGGGGCTACAATATAGCGTCTGTTTACTGTCCGCCGCGATGTTCGGTCGAAAAAGACGACTACTTTCGTGTCTTCAATGCCCTTGGTTCAAATTTCCTTATTGGTGGAGATTTCAACTCGAAGCACACCTTCTTGTGTTCAAGATGTACATCATGAAAAGGAAAAATTCTCTACGAAGTGGCAAATGAATTCGGTTGTTGTTTTTATTCGACAGGAAAACCCACCATTGGCCAACTGACTCAGAAAAAATTCCCGATCTTATCGATTTTTTCCTTTCAAAAGGCATTTACGAGAAGTTTATTACAGTCGAAGAAAGCTTTGATCTCTCTTCTGATCACTCTTCGGTAATTTTATTACTTGGTGGAGCGCTGATTTATTTTTTTTATAAGTTATGAATACCCTTATACTAATTTTAGGACACGGGCGTTTTGAGGAAAGGGGAAGAGACAGAGAGAAAGACATATTGGTGTAGTTGGTTTGAAACTCAGCTGGTATTAAGTTTCAGTGAACTCCAAGGGTGGCTGTCTAGATAACTGGGGAGCTTGTTTGTTTTTGTTTGCTTTTCTCGTTGCTCATGATTCACAGTAATTTTTCCCGCCCTCCTGATGTCATCATCACGATCAAGTTGCATTTTAGCCATATGACCGCCCTACTACCAGTGTTATGCCTTCGCAGTAGAGTTGACATAAGCGTAAGAAGGACCTCCAAGACGTACTAACAATAGAACAAACTGAGAGGGCTTTAGAAATGATTGCGAAACAAATATCGCCCTAAGTGTATCACTTAAAATACCTTGTTAACTAGAGGACGAAGTTGATCGTTTCGTGTAAGAAATCCAAAGAGCGGCATGGAGAAACACTCCTTCTAGAAGCAATAAGATTAACCGCAACGAAAAGCATCCAAGTGAAACCATTGAACTAGTGAGGGAGAAAAAAAAAGCACGAAAGAAACGGCAAATCACTCGTGCACCGCAGCATAAAAAAGTCCTCAACCGACTATTCAATCGCCTTAGAGATAGTATTCCAGTCACAACATCTGACAACTTTAAAGTAAAAAAAGTTGCATTAATTGAACTGAGGGAAGTGATTAAAAATCTAAAGACGAAAAAAGCACAGGGTTACGACTTACAACGGCGCAGGTAGTCAAGGAATTGCCAAATAAAGCTCTTATTAAACTGCTACATTTGATTAACACTTCGTTCAGATTGCTCTACGTTCCGAGACAATGGAAGGTCGCTGACATTATAACGGTCCCGAATCCAGGCAAAGCTCTGAATGAGAAGAAATCATATCGGCCTATTTCCCTATTGTCAATTATCTCTAAAGTATTCGAAAAACTACTTTCAAAACGACTACAACCCGTAATCAACGAAAGACGTGTCATTCCTGACCATCAGTTTGGATTTAGAGTCAAACATTCTACAATCGACCAAGTCCACAAAATAACTGACGTGATTTAGAAAACTCTCGAAGAAAAAAAGATTTGTTGTGGTGTATTTCTTGAAGTCTCACAAGCTTTCGATAAGGTTTGGCACGAAGGCTTGGAGTATAAATTACAACTACTTCTGCCATGGCAACTCTTTCTAATCGTACGATCGTACCTCACCGAAAGACTTTTTCGTGTTAAGCACGGAAATGATTACTCTGACTTCAATGAGATTGCGGTCGGAGTTCCACAAGGAAGTGTCCTTGGCCCACTTCTATATGTACTCTACACGCGTGATATCCCGGAGGAAAGAAACTACGTCGTCGCCACGTTTGCGGACGATACGGCGATATCGACAACGGGCGATGCAACTGAAAAGCTGCAACATGCTATTAATAAAGTTCACGCACAGATTACCCGTATATTTAAACTCGGCTCAAATACCGTACGCGAACGAAGCACAATATCTAGGAATGACTCTAGATGTTGAGGTTAAATGGAAATCTCACGTAAAAAAGAAACGCGACGAGCTTGAAAACAAGTACCGACAAGTGTACTGGCTACTCGGAAAACATTCGAAGTTGAGCCTACATAACAAACTGCTTATCTATAAGCAAGTGCTAAATCCAGTGTGGACATATGATCCACAACTATGGGGTTGTACCAGAAAAAGCAATAGAAACATCCTACAAACTTTTGAAAATAAAGTTCTTAGAACGATCGTTAGCGCACCGTGGTACGTACGTAACGAAGATATTCATCGGGATCTGGGAATTCCCAGCGTCGTTGAAGAGATAACAAAATTTGTTGGTAAACATAACGATCGTGTTCACGGCCATTGTAACTGTACCGTCATTCAACTACTTGACGCGAACAAAATTGGCCCCTATTGCGATTGTCGATTGGCAATCGACACGACAATTGTCGATTGCGTCGATTAATTTTCATTTTGGTATTGTGTAACATAATCGACAAAAGTTTGTGTTACTGTGAATAAAATCTGGGTTTCTGTGAATTCGAAATGCTTTAACAGTTTCTTGGCAGTAGTTAACGTCAGATTCAAAACAAATAAATTCGTAGAATACAAATTTAAAATTATAAAATGACTTCAGTTGAGTTCTGGTTCGACGACTCAGACGAAGAAAACTTAACAAACGAGTTTTTAGAGATTGCCAGAAATAGGAAGAGGCTAAGGGACAACTCGAATCCCCTGGATTTAAAGGAAGCGATGTAAGTGGTGGTTTCAATTAATACACATTTTCTAATCAATCTTATTTATTACAGTTTCCTTAAATATTTTCGTGTGTCGAAGGCAGCATTTCGATATTTGCTTATCGAAATAGAAAGCCATCTAAAGCCAATAGTAAGAAAGACATCCATTCCCAACATAATCAAAGTTGCCGCTGCATTGAGATTCTGTGCTCATGGGTCTTACCAAACTGCTGCTTTTTGTTGCTTACTACCTTCGACTTATAATTATACGTATTATGAAGAAGAATATGCACTTCAATTTTATTCAACCACCTTACATGTTTGCAAACAAATATTTCAGTTTTCGTTTTCACAACAAGTCGATCAGAAAAATTCAAACGACAACAAGCGATTGTCAAATCGAGAAATGTCTATCACGATTGCCATTCACAATACTAAAACTGTCAATCGACGATTGACTATCGACAATTGTCGTTTTTTGATAGATAATCGACAATCGCAATAGGGGCCAGTGAAAATGTTAATATCCTGATCAGATGTTCAAATTGAGCTTAAACTCTCTTGCAACTGGGGGATCAAGTTTGAAGCCTTACGAAGTGCCTAAATCTTAATCCTCAAGTTAAGAATTGATTTGATGTTATGTATTTTTTCAATTCTTTCCTCCTTACTTAACGTAAGCATAAACAGGGGTTTTCCTTTTTTAACGAATATTGCTTCCCTTGACTATCAACCTTTTTTTTTTATTTTTTTAATATGTTAACCGCATCAGTAATTTTAAAGTTTCTATTACGCAGGTCTTCGATTATGTCTTCTTTGTCATACGTGGGATGTAGTCGCTTAGCCATAATCTGATAGGCCCTTCGTTTTTATTTTCATACTTATACCTTTGCATTTTCTCAGTATTAAGGGTGTTTGCAAGGGTTCTGTATTCTGTTGAGTCTTGGACATTGATTTTCCTGACATTTTTTAGAGCAACAACTTTATAATCTTTAGACAACGCGGTTCTCAAGATCACATGTGTCGCTAGGTAATCAGATATTCCAACTATACGTATGTTTATGGGTGGTGGTTGTATTTCCTTTTTCTGCGGTAGGTATTGAGCTGCTTCATTTTGTGTAGCTTATTTTGGAGGAATTATGGCTTCCGGTTATGAAACAGCTTTTCTTGTTTTACCTTGTCTTCTGGATGGATACTTGCTTCAAACGACCCATTATTTTATGTATTTTATATTTTCTTGTTTTTTAACCTTACATTTTAAAAACTAATGGTTAACTAAAAAATGTATCGTTTGTAACCCTTTCAAATAAATCGTTTGTAGGCGAGATTAAACTTAATGTTAAAGCATTTCCACCTACCGAGGGTAGGTGAAAGTCTTCCATAGACACTATGAGGACCACAGGCCCATACTCATACGAGTGTAGATTCTTACTCACTAAAAGCACCTCCCTTCCAAAAAAAATTGTAAGTTACTGCAACTAAGTTAAAACTTATCAAGCAATTTTTTTCTCACAAAATAAAGACGTATGGCAGGTGTCTTTCCAATAAAATTCCTGCTTGTTCCGCTATTTAGATGCGGTTAATATTTATCGTACTAATTAATTTCTCTCCGTTTAATCGAATTTTGTGCTTTCGCGCGAAGTTTTTGGTTTAGCAGGTAGGAATTTCGAGATTTCTATGGATATCGTCGTTTCTTATGCACCACGATGCATGGACAATTTCTCTTAGCACTTGATTTTGAAAGTTTGTAAAATATTGTCATTAGTTTTCTTGGTACCTGTTACCTGTTGCCTGTTGCTCTTGCGGTTTCTTTTCATTCCATCTACAATAACTTTGTTCGGCAATACTTCTATCCCATTCATTCAGCTGAGGCAATCGGCTGAGTAGTTGAAAGTTGTTTGTTAGAAGTATTGGCATTTTGATTGATTGATTTGTAGATATTTGGTTGGAATCATTAATACTTTTTTATGAACGGGTCATAGAGACAGAATCAATCACGATTGACACAGTTCTAACAATTAGGGCTAAGGTTACTACATTTTGCCATAGTGACCTGAGTAAAAACCAATTTCCTAACTGTAAATGGTTTGGTAAACAAATGGGTACAAATGAGTAGAGTAATTCCTTTTCGTGGCTGAATTGTTACAGGATTTTTATACTAGAGAACTTGAACCATTTTTACGATGTTTTTGTTAAGATATCAATACTTTTTGCAAAGATTAGGCATTAAATGAAAATAATAATAATAATATTTTGGCGCTAACAGTCCAATGCAGGAGGGCAATGTTTTCTTGGATTCGAACCTTGAAGCAGTGATCGCCCACTTAACCACTGAGCCGCGGCGCCCATGAAATGAAAATAGCTTTACTTATTTTATCCTTTTGTCCAAGCACTACCTATTTTTCGAAGCCATGTTCAACTTTCTCATTTTTCGCTCAAGCTAAAAACTTTAATTTTGGTATGGTTGCTAATAATGCTCACGTTAATACTATGTATTCCCAGCATTATTGGGAGACGAGTTAGAGGGGGTGAAAATGTTCAAAGTTGTTTCGTGTAAATTTTGTTTTTATTTTTAGTTTATAAACGCTACACTATCTTTTTTTTTTTTTTTTTGTCACTTAGTAATGTAACATTTATATATTATAGTGTTGTAATAAGTACTGAAGATTCCACTATTTTAAAAGATTTTAATCTTACTGTGTGAGACTATAACGAATAAATGATTGAAACTTAAATAAAGTGGCACATAGTGCACAAGTTGCTGGAGAACTTGGCTACTGTGCACGTTGATTAACTTCAATAATTTGCAAAGAATCTAGGATTTTATATATGAAAATCGTAGTTCAGATAGCAGCAACACTTATGTATGTATTATATTGTAATATGCGAGCTACGGCTCGAGTAGATAAAACAATATTCTGTGAAATTTATTTCTTTATTTTCTAGTCTATAGAACAATTCAGGTTCACACTGTACTATCCTTCGCAATTCTTTTCTTACAATGTCTCTTTCCTCTCAAATCACTTTATCTCCTTTCTATTACTTAATTCACAAATCCAAACGAATTACTCCTTCTTGTTAACTCTCAACTTTCAATTTATCACAAAATTACAACTTCGCCTATTATCACTTTTCTAATCTCTTCGCCACAGTTTAAAAATCACTGTCTTTCCTATTGATCGCCATCTGTCCTTATATAGCAGAAGTTTCAGATAGCCAGAAACTTCTAGCAAATTCTTCAACCACTGGAAATAATTCCAAGATGACAATCATTTCTTCCAGTTATAATTCTCTCTTTATCCGTGACGTTGTCAGCTATTGTGAACCTCGAATGAAAGCACAGTTTGGAATGGGCTGTAGGAGCGTAGTTATTATTCTACATTATTGTTGCATACTTTTAGACGATGTTACACTGCCCCCCTCTTAGACTTGTTCGTCCCGAACAAGTGCGTCCTCACTTCGACCATTGTATCGACTCAGTCGGTCCACATGAACCACTTTCATTTTGGCCCTTGGTCCTCGCTGGATGCGGTAGACAACATCGTTGATGCGGGTTACTATTCTGTATGGACCCTCCCAGTTCCGCTGTAATTTAGGTGATTTCCCCTTTTGGCGATGGGGATTATACAGCCACACCAGATCTCCTTCCTGGAATCCTGACGTTGTTGCCTTGGCAGCATACCTGGTCTTCATGCGGTCGCTCGTCATCTTAATCTGGCTTCTGGTCCTTTGGTGTATGTCCCTAAGCCTTTCCCTAAGGTCCGCCACGTACTCTTCTTCATTTCTGGGCTCATTGGTAGGAGATCCAAATTTCACCTCACTGGGTAAACGAGCTATTCCACCAAATAAGATTTCGAACGGCGTATGTCGAGTAGTGCTATGCACGGCACTTCTATAGGCCATCAAAAACAAGGGAATCTGCCGGTCCCAATCCCGTTGGTAGTCACCTACGACCTTCGAGAGATGTTCGTCCAAAGTCCTATTGAAACGCTCCACCATACCGTCCGACTGTGGATGAAGCGGGGTTGTCCTTGTCTTTTTGATTCCGAGTAGTTGACACATCTCTTGGAAGATTCTTGACTCGAAGTTCCGCCCTTGGTCAGAATGCAATTCCAAGGGCACACCGAATCTGCTAATCCAATTGTAGACGATCTGCTCCGCCACGGTTCTGGCTTCCTGGTTAGGGATTGGAAACGCTTCCGGCCACTTACTGAAGTAGTCCATCACTACGAGTATATACCGATTACCATTGTCGGTTTCCAGAAAGGGCCCTGCGATGTCAACGGCGATTCGTTCAAAAGGTGCTCCCACGTTGTATTGGTGCATCTTACCTCAAGTTTTGATTCTCGGACCCTTGCTAGCTGCACACACGTCGCATTTTCTGCACCAGTCTTCGATATCTTCCTTCGCTTTTAACCAATAAAAACGTTCTCGTATCTTTTCTAGCGTCTTATTCACTCCCAAGTGGCCTCCGGACGCCCCGCCATGCATTTCCTGTAACACCTCCTTGACCCTCGTCCGCGGTACGACAAGCTGCATTACAAACGACTTTCCGTCGGAGGATTCCCATTTCCTTCTCAGAACACCTTCTTGGACATGGAGGGAGTCCCACTGCGCAAAATATGCCTTTAAGGTCGGGCTTCTGTGAGAGATGTCCTGATGATCCGGTTTCTCCATGTTCTCCTTCCAGGCCAGAATCGGCTCGATATCCGGGTCTTCCTTCTGAGCGTTCCGGATCTCATCTACGCTCCAGCCGGCGATAGGTTCGGCTCTCATTCTTTGGATGGAAACCAGCTCCCGTTCTTCCTGACGCGCACAATGTTTACAATCCGTTCTGCATGGTCTCCGGGACAGTGCATCCGCATTAGAGTGGAGTTTTCCTTTACGATGCTGTATTTCGTAGTCGTAGATTTGCAGCCTTTCGATCCATCTTGCGACCTGACCCTCAGGACTCTTGAACTGTAATAGCCATTTTAAGGCTGCATGGTCTGTGCGAAGAACGAACTTCCTCCCGTAGAGGTATTTGTGAAAATGCTTCGTAGCCAAGATCAAAGCTAGAAGTTCTCTCCTTGTCACGCAGTAGTTCCTTTCTGGCTTAGAGAGCACCTTGCTGAAGTACGCAACCACCTTCTCTTGGCCGTCATGCACCTGGGAGAGTACGGCTCCTACCCCGACATTACTAGCATCTGCATCCACAACGAACGTTTCCCCGGGAGTGGGGTAAGCCAGTATCGGGGCATCGCATAGCCGTTGTTTAAGTGCCTTGAAGCTCTTCTCGCACTCAATTGTCCATTTGAATTGTTTTCCCTTTTCCGTCAACTGGTGCAGGTTCTTTGCGATCCCGGCAAAATCCTTCACGAACCGTCTGTAGTAGGTGGCTAGGCCCAGGAAGCTCCTTAGTTGGTGTTTATCCTTGGGGACTGGCCAGTTTTTCACCGCTTCGACCTTCTCTGGATCGGTTCTCACTCCTTTCGCTGAAATTATGTGCCCCAAGTACTTGACTTCCGCTCTAAACAGGGCGCACTTCTTGGAGTTGAGCTTCAGGTGGGCACTTCGAAGCCTTTGAAACACATCCCTTAGATTGTCTCGGTGTTGCGCAAACGATTTTCCTACGACGATGACATCATCCAAGTATACCAAACAGGTTTTCCATGTTAACCCTTGCAGGACACATTCCATCAATCGCTCGAAAGTCGCCGGAGCATTGCACAGCCCGAATGGCATTACCGTGAATTGCCATAGCCCATTTCCTGCGGTGAAGGCGGTTTTCTCCCGGTCTTCTGGATGGATCTGTACCTGCCAGTAGCCACTCTTCAAGTCGAGAGTGGAAAACCATCGGGCTCCTGATAGTGTGTCTAGCGTGTCGTCAATCCGTGGCAGAGGGTAGCTGTCTTTCTTGGTGACGTAATTGAGCTGCCGATAGTCCACGCAGAACCGCGTGCTGCCATCTTTCTTCTTAACCAGTACAACCGGTGATGCCCACGGACTTTTGGAACTTTCAATCAGACCTTCTTTCTCCATTGCCGTCACCTCCCCTCGCCTTAGTTTGACAGTGTGTGGTCTTGCGTTCAAAACTCTCACTGGAACCATGGTGTTCTTTGGTTCGACTAACGTCTTTCCCAAGATGTAGTCTTGAGAATTCTTCTCTGGGTCTGGTTCTACTATGTAGAATCGGTGGCTCCCAAGATCACCTTCCAGCTTCGTCCAAATGATTGTCTCTGAAGACGGCGGCAAAACTTCGTCTTTGCTGATGACTGTCCTGAGAGTTACGGCATTCTCATTTCCGTACACCATCGGAATCTCCACATTTCGATACCTCAGTACTTGCATCCCGATGTCCAAGATTACTTCATTTGCTTTCATGAAGTCTATTCCGATGATGCACTCGTCGCATATATCTGCCACCAGAAACGCATGGGCGAACGTCAGTCCTGCCAGAGTAATCGTAAGACGAACTTCTCCAAATACCTTCGCCATTTCCCCTGTGGCAGTCTTCAGGCAGTAGCTGTTGGTGTTGTGCAGCCAGGAGCCTTTGACGATATCTCTTCTTACAATGGAGGCGGTGGCACCTGTGTCGATGGTGGCTACGCACTTCTTCTTGTTGATTAGTGCCTCCACTGTCAGGCTCTTGTTACCCCGTTTGGTTTGCGAAACTTGAATGGTGGTCCTGGGGGCCTCGATTCCAGTAACCAACTTCTGCCCCGCGAAGTTGGTCCTTACGCATCCCCCGACTGCTGGTTTTGGGAAGTCTGACCGACAGGATGCTTCCTCTCTGCTTCTCCTACCTCCGCAATGTGGACAATTTCCTCGTCTAGGTGCACTTCTGCACTGCCGTTGTAGGTGTCCGGTTTGGTTGCAATTCCAGCAACGGATTTGACTTCCGCGAGCTCTGTCTTCATCCATGACGGCTGTTCTCTGGCATGAGCATTCCACGACGGACATTTCCCTGACACTGTGTATTCCCTGGTATGCTTGGTCCGCAGCCTTCATTGACAAAGCGAATGCCAATGCCTCGGGGAGTGTTCGCTTTTCAGCCATCCTTACAGCCATTTGCAGTTGTCTGTCCTCTATGGCCTGAATAAAAGCTTCCACCGCCATTTCGTTGATAAGCTCCTCACCGGCTTTAGGGTATGAAAGATGGGCTAGTCGCTCTATATCCGCTTGCAACTGTTGGAGCGTTTCCCCCCTTTTCTGGACTCGACTACGCAGCTGAACCCTGTACACCTGCTGCATGTGTTCATCCCCAAACCGCATCTCGATAGCCTGAACCAGAGAGTCGTAGTTCTGCTGTTTATCTTCCGGGATGGTCTGCAAGAGCTCCGCAGCTGGACCCCTCAGTGCAAGCGTGAGTGCAATAGACTTCTCTTCATCGTCCCAGCTATTGGTCATTGCGGCCGCTTCGAATTGCCTCTTATAAATTGGCCATGATGTTTGACCATCGAAGATAGGAGGCTGCATCTCCTTTCTTCTCAGACCGTCAGTGGAATATTCCCGTGCTTTCTGTCTCTTCACGTTGCTGAGCTCCTTAGCAAGACTTTCGACTTGCTTTTCTACTTTTTCAAACTGAGTCTCTATCTTCCCGAACTGAGTTTCATGTTTCTCAAAATTTTCATCGAATCTAGTTTCGACTTTTTCGAGTTGCGTCTCGACCTTCTCGATTTTCTCTTCGATCACTTCGAATTTGGATTCCAAGTTCTTGTTTTGCTCATCAAGTTTACTTTCCAGAGCATCTAGAGAATTCTTTTGTTCGTCCATTGCTTTCTTTTGTTCGTCCATTGCTTTCTTTTGGTCGTCCAGCTTAAGTTCTATAGAATTCCTTTGGTCTTCTATTGCTTTCTTTTGTTCGTCCATGACTAACTTAAGTTGCAGGAGCAGACTTGTTATACCCGGGTCGGCTGCTGTACTTGCTGGTTCCTCTTCCACGTCAAACTCTACGTCGTGCGGATTTTCACCTTCCTGCGTTACTGCTTCTTCCAGACGAATCAGTAGGGCATCTTTTCCCCCAGTTGTGTCGAGGTTCCGCTTACTGAGTTCTGCCTTTAGTTGAGTTATAGTTAGTTTTCCCAATTTGCGACCCATTTTGCGCAACTAATTAACTCAACACAGAAATCGTTTTTTTTTTTTTTTGCATACTTTTAGACGATGTTACAATATAAATAAAAACATTTGCGAATTCCTCACATATTGATATATGTACAAAAAGATTAAACAACAATAATAGGCATAGTAATATATTTTTTTTCCATCACAGAGCATACAGAACACTACGTTATTTCAATGCATACTCTCAGTATCGCTTTACACAACTGTTTTTTGTGGCGCGACTAAGTATCATCTACCGATTTTAAATCTCATAGACTACTTCAAATAAACAATAATGATATTAATCTAAAATCAATGAATAAACGCAATTCTTAAATTCAACTCGAGATAAGCTAAAATCAATTTCGCTGCAAAGATGATTAAACGTGCGTACGCACGTTGGTTCATTGCTACTATAATTAGTTCTATGCAAAATGCAAATTTCTCACCCGCAGAGATCAATGGGGAGCATATATATTTATAAGAAAAAACAATTCCGGTGAATTAACATAATAATTAATTCTTCTTCTTCTTCTTAAGGCGAAGTTATGATCCGGAGTAGAAGGATCACAACCCTCCCACTTTACTGCACCCCTACTGGTCCGCCTGTGAGGTTTGCCGGTTTGACCTCAGGAAGTACTGGCAGGCTTCCCGGTTTCGGATCACTTCGTTTGTGTGATCCAGTTGTTTTTTGATCTACCTTTTTTGCGCGATTGCGCGGGAACGTTGATTGATATTGCTTTTTTGACGGGGTTCGAAGGATCTCTCCTTTGAACATGACAATACCAACTGAGCCGGTCGGGCACTATCTTGCTTGTGATGGGTTCTTTTACATGAAGGATTCCTCGAATCTTTGAACTTCTTATTCTATCAATTTTCGTTACTACTCTTGTCATGCGAAGCATCTTCATCTCAGCTGCCGTTAATTTGCCCTCATACTTTTTGTACATTGTCCAGCATTGTGAACCGTATGTGAGCGCCGGACGTACAACTGCGGTATAGAGCCTTCCTTTAAGCTTGGGGGGGCATTTTTCGATCACAGAAGATAGCGGAGTTTTCCCGCCACTTCATCCACCCTACGCTTACGCAATGATTGATGTCATCATCACAAGTTGCTTCGCTATTGATCATAGATCCCAGATATTTGAACTTTTCACACTTGGCAAGCACTTTTCCATTCAAGTAAATGTCTGGAATAGGCCGGTGTGGATCAGAGAACGGGCAGCACAGATACTCTGTCTTTTTCGAACTAATACGGTACCCATTTCCCTCCAAAACATCCACCCATACATCAAGTGCTCGTTACAGAGCCATTTGATCTTCGCTTATGATAGCTCCATCGTCAGCTAATAATAACTGATGCACTTTGGGGTTCATCACTTTTCCTTCAAGCAGATAATCAAGGACTGCAATAAATAGCAAAGGACTAAGGACGCTTCCCTGGTGTACACCGAGTTTGATTGGGAACTCTTCAGTGACTCCTGAGGGACATCTTACTCTTGTCCTTGCTCCCTCATACATGTCCATGATCATGCGCACGTAGGTTTCTGGAACTCCTTTTTGTCTTAGCGCCATCCATAAGAGATCTCTTGGTTGTCTATCAAAGGCTTTTTCAAAATCAACCAACACCATATGCATGTCCTTTAAGGAATCACGATGTTTTTCCATTATGATGCTTATACTTTGCATCTGTTGTTGATTTACCCGAGACAAACCCGCACTGGTCATCAGATAGCCGTATTATTTTCCGCAGTCGGCCATCTAATACCCGCTCAACGATCTTCATGGTGTGTGACATCAGCTTGACATAACGGTAGTTATCGCAGTTTCGCGTATCGCCCTTCCCTTTGTGCAAAGGAAGAAGATAACTTTCCCTCCACTGATTAGGCATTGGATCACCGCTCATAAGTTTGGAGATAAGAATCATGAGCCATCTGGACCCGATGTCTCCCATCTTTTTCCATAACTCAGAGGGTATCTCGTCTGGCCCAACCGCTTTTCTTTTTTTGGAGTATTTGACGGCATTCCTAACTTCTTCGACAATAATGTCGGATATTTCGTCATGGTTAGGAGCGGCTCTTGGAAAGTATATCCGGGGAAACTGTTCGTTCAGAAGTCTTTCACAATACTGTCGCCATCTGTGGAGAATTTTGTCGTCTTTCACAAGAAGCTGGCCTTGAGCATTGTTAATGAACTTTGGGGAACGAACCTCCTGAGCATTTCTTCTTCTCTTGGCGGCTATTTTGAAGATAGTTGTTCCCTTATTCAAGTTGTTTTGTCGAAGCTCCTGGATAGCCTGGTTCCTATCGGACGCCGAAGACGATATTTCCTCCAACTCCCGATAGAGACCTTCGATGCTTTTTGTTTGAAATTGGGCGCACTTCTACTTCGCGAGACCTTTGCAACATCTATATATCACTTCAAGGCGAGCTTTTTCATCTCTATTAGTAGAAGAGCACTTGACCAAGCCTTGAAAGTCGTTTTCTTTTCCCGTATCACTACTTTATCTTCATCTGTTCACCACCATGTTTCTTTGGCGTGTTGGCAGGGGGCCTTTCGACGTTCCAAGCAGTGATTTGGCTCTCTCCAAGCAAGATCGCTGTAGGGAATCCCACATATCTTGTGCTCTGCACTCCTCATCACCGACCTTATCGATGATGGTAAAGAGGTAATTTGTCATGTTGGTAATAAAAACTTCGCCTTTTCCTTTGTCCAGCTTGTACCAATTGATTTTCTCAGCCAACTTTGTTTGCTTATTTGTTTTCTTCCCCGTCTCCATAAAAATTTCTGTCAGGAGGGGTCGGTGTTGCTGGAGGATCGCCTCTCCCAGGATCAGTTTGCAGTCTTTAACCCGGGGCTTCATGAAACTGGCTACCAAATGGTAGTAAATCTGGGTTTCATTTCCACCACTGCTGTAAGTGATCAGGTGCCGGCTTTGTTTGACGAACATGGTATTTACCACGATAAGACCGTACGACTTACACATGCTTAGGATATCTTCACCTGGAGAATTCCTGGTGCCGTACCCCAGTCCTCCATGGCAGTCTTCATAGTCTTCATTTGTTTTCCCGACATGTTCGTTCAAATCTCCGCCAACAAACAAAAACTCTTCCTTTGGGATCTTTTTCTCTCTGTTCGCATCCGACTTGGGGAGCATATGCGCTTACAATATTCCACACCTCACCCTGTATCACCAATTTGAGAGACATCAAACGGTCACTGGATTTTGAAATGGTCAAGATGTTGCCATGTAGCTCTGCCGCGAGGATGATAGCAATTCCGTTTTTACCTTGTTCCGATCCATAGTAGAACATCTTGTAAGCTTTTGTCTTAACGTCCAAGAAACGCGCCCGATTCCCGGTGTTTCGCCATTTCGTTTCTTGTACACACAAGATGTCCACTCGCCTTCTAATCATCATTTCTTCAAGCTCGTAGCTTCGACCTTTCATACTTCCAAGGTTCCGACTCGCGACTCTTAGGTTACACCTAAGCCGTTGCATTATTTTGCTATCCCCCGGATGGCTTTGACCCGAGCATTTCTGCTCGTCCCAGGATCACAGCCATGCGTAGCATTGGTAGTGCCTGGCGGGGTAGTGCTTTTTTTGTGTAGTAGTGTGTAGTAGTGGGGGTAGTGTGATTTTTCCCTTAGTCGTCTTCTACGACAAGCGCTATGTATTTGTGGGGGGCGCTGCAGTGATATTCTTAACCCGTCCCTGCACGGGGACCATAACATAATAATTAATTAAATCGCGAATAAAGATAACAGCAGTTGCCTTACTCCTGAAACTTAAGGTTCGCATGCCAATAAATTTGCATCTTTCGTCATAATTCTTAAGTTCATCAAACATGTTTAATTTACGGATAGCGTATCTCGTGAAATTCTTTTGAACTCTTTCGAACCTAAATCCAAATGATGGTGGAATATTCTAAATAAGGTCTGACCAACGAGCAGTAGATAGATTTAAGACTATAAACATCTCGGAAGTCTGTGCTATTTCGTTTAAGAAATCCTAACATAGATTTAGACTTAGCAATGATGCAATCATAATGCAATGAGAAATTCAATTTTGTGTCAAATACGACCCCAAGATCTTTGACTTCATCAAGGCGAAGAAGTTTAAGATCATTAATAAAATAATCATGAAAAGCGGCATTATAATGCGGTGCGCTGTAAAAATCGAATGCATTGTATTTACACCATACCGACAACTTGTTGATATCCGATTGAAATCAAATGCAGTCAGCTCTATTATTTATCCATGCAAATAATTTTAAATCGTACGCGAAAGTTAAAACCTCACAGAAATTGAATATTTCGTGAACATCATTTAAAAACAAAATGATTAGCAACCGGCCCAGATGACTACCTTGTGGGACGCCAGAAGTTACTTCTATTACCCGAGATGTAAAACTATCAACTTTTACCAATTGCCTTCTATCACTTAAATAATTGGAAAACCACCTTAGCCACCATAATTGAAGGCCTAAGAGACTCTGAATATAATGTGGGAAACAGTCACTAAAATTAATATTTAATCTTAATCAACACCTAACAAATTACATTGTAGCACAATAAAAGGCGATCAACATATTTTAATAGATACAGGTGCAGATATTACAATGTTAAAATTAGAAAATTTGGAACCAGGTAAAGAAATATTCATCACAAATAAAATTAGAATAACAGGGGTAACATATTCACAAATATATATTTCTTAGGCTGAATAACAACTCATACAAAACTTTAAAGTGGATGTATTATGCAAAATGTTCAGATAGTACAGGGTGACCAGATAAGAACGATAAGAAAATAAATTTAAATAAAACAACAACGGTGTGAGATATCAAATTGATTCTGGCTTTATTTTGAAGCTACATTCATGCCGTTATGTATGGAATAGCACATCATTTGAATGGCCGTTTCGGCTTCGCTGGCAATGCCTCAAGCGGTCGGTCCAATATGTGCGGCGTTATTCCGGCAATAGCATCTCGAATGTTGGCCTCGAGCTCGTTCAAAGTGGTTGGCTTGTTAGCGTAGACTAAGGGACTTAACGTAGCCCCAGAGAAAATAATCGGGGGGTGTCAAGTCGCATGATCGCGGCGGCTAATTGATGAACGTTCGCCGTGAGATGACCCCGTCGCCACATTTCTCCTTCACCACTTCGAGCGTTACGTCGCTTGTATGGCATGTAGCGCCGTCTTGTTGCAACACAGCCCGCCCGGCTTCAATTCTTGCGTCAGCACATTCTTATACGGATGTAGGCCCAAATTCAACCGCAAAATAAGCCTAGTTGACTCTGGCGATGCCCAATTTAGCTGATCGGAGAAGGTCGGTTGTTTTAATTTTATTGTAGATTGGCCACATCCTTCTGGATATGGCACAGTTTGTTAGCCTACTCCGTCTAAGGTTGGCTTTTATAAGTAAAATTGAGGAGATATCTGCCTTGACTGCTCCAAGCGGAACGTGGACTGATTCCGCAAGGGAGTGGTGGAGGGCTGAGCCCTGCCTAGCCAGTTCATCAGCAACTTCGTTTCCACAAACGTTACTATGCCCTGGAATCCAGATCAGGGTTGCCTTGAGTTGTCCATCTAGCGAGGCTAGCTCATTTCGGCATTTTAACACTAGTTTAGAGGATATAGTGACCGAGGCGATGGCTTTGATAGCAACTTGGCTATCAATGAGTATGGTAATCTTTTGCCTTGACGTTATATTTGTGTGTAATTTGATCTGGCGACAGGCTTCGTGGATAGCGAGTAGTTTCGCCTGGAAAACACTGGCATTATCTGGAAATCTATAAGATTTTGAGGTGTTTAAGGATTCGAAAAAAAACACCTGCACCGATTCCGCAGTCCATCTATGAACCGTCTGTGTAGATTGTTACGTCAAGGTCCTTAATCACCTGCCCATCTTGCCATTATAATCTTGTGGGGAATTGTACGTCGAAACGCTTTGTGAAATTCATTCTGTTGAGAGCGATACGAATTCTCTCGGTAGAGATCCAGTATATTACACTTAGTTTTGGATGATATTCTGTTAATAAAATAAAGTCAGTTGCATTTTGTTCTTTCTCGAAGTCGGTCGTTTTTGTTTCTATCAGCAGGTTTTTTTTAACAGGTTATGAGCCCAGAATACACGAGAAAAATAAAAGGGTTAAATTAAGGGCATAACACGAAAGTTTTTTTTTGTTACGCGCTTAAGTCTGGTAACCTGGTTAGATTCAGGATAGCTTACGAGTAGATAGAATAGATAAAAACGACCGTCGGGAATTATGGAGAATAACGCGTTTAAAATTCAGCAACTGCAAACTGCCGAGCAGTATTCCGTATGGAAATTCCAAGCTAAAATCTTGCTAAATGCATCTGTGCTATTTGAGTATGTAGATGGCCAAAACCCGACTCCGGTCAAGTCTGTACATGAGACCCAAAGGGTCTTTGATAATCGGTTCATGACTTCGAAGCAACTTGATAGCAAAGCTCAGCAAATGATTGCAACCAACATTAGGTCTATTCCGCTTTGACATATCGCGGACGATCGACGATGGACTGTAAGTGAAGGTGAAGTACAGAGAAGAGTCAACGCAATGGTGGAGCGTGGTCGTGAACAATGGACTGGAACTAGAAGTGATGTTCAAGGGGAAGTACAATTTGGTTGCAATGCGTTAATGGCAACTGATGAAGCAGTGAGTGAAGATTAGCACTTGGATTCTGGAGTCAGTTACCATATGACTTGAAGGAAAGAATGGTTTGCATGTTATAAGCATTTTACTGATACTATTGGCATTCAGATTGGGAGTGGAGAGAAGATCTTTGCGCTAGGTATTGGTGACATAAACATTTTTGCATCAAATGGGAAGATTTGGACCGACAAACACTTGTCCGAAGTTCTCTATGTCTCAAAGATTTCTATGATTCTATTTTCACAGACTCGCGCTTTAGATAACGGTTTGAGCATTATCTCTGATAGTTTTCAGTGTAAGTTTATGAAGAAGGACGGTTCAATTATAGCAGTTGGAGATCGGCAAGAGCAGCTCTTCAAAATGAGCTTCAAGGTGCAAACATCAACTTTAAGAGTAGCGAATTCTGCTGGTCAGATATTGCAAAATAAAAATTGGCATGAACGGGTGGCTCACCAGATTCGAAAACAGCTGAAAAAGGAAGGAATCGATTTCAAAAACGGTGAAAACTTTTCTTCTGACAGCTGTGTCTACGGTAAGCAACATCGATCACCGTTTCCTCAGAGTAGTTTTCAGGCATCTCAACCGGGTGACTTTATACATGCTTACGTATGTGGACCAATGGAGGAAGACTCAATCGGTGGTTCCAGGTACTTCCTGTTGTTCAAAGACCATTTTTCGCGGTACAAAGTGGTTTACTTTTTGAAGCATAAATCCGAAATTTGTTCATTCATTGAAAAATTCTTAAGTAGAGCGAGTATCGAA
The DNA here is from genome assembly GCA_963082735.1 of Pocota personata. Taxonomy (NCBI): domain Eukaryota; kingdom Metazoa; phylum Arthropoda; class Insecta; order Diptera; family Syrphidae; genus Pocota; species Pocota personata. The sequence continues at coordinate 106,085,212 of OY720430.1, forward strand.
TGTGGGAATATGGTAGAAACACTTCGTGCAGATAATGGGATGGAATTTGTGAATGAAGGTGTTAAATCACTCCTGGACAAGCACTCTGTTCGACATCAAACTTCAGTACCCTGCACTACGGAGCAGGGTACTGAATTGTACCATTGTTGAGGCTGCAAGGACGATGCTCTGTGGAAGTGGCTTATGCAAGAAATTTTGGGCAGAGACAGTGAACACTGCAGTTTTTGTACTTAGGGGTTAGTCCAGTGAAAGACAAAAATCCGTACGAACTTTGGTGGGGCATTCATACGAGTACATGTACCGAAGCAGAAACGAAAAAAAATTTATAGGAAAGCTAAAAAAAGTTTGTTCATGGGCTATGCGCAGAATTCGAAATGGTATCGAATTTGGAGTCCGGAATCGAGAGAGATCCAAATTATTAGGGACGTCTCATTTAAGAACCTTCAAAACCAGCGTGATGAAGTTCAAGAGAAATTACAACCAGCTGTAATTTTTTCATCACTAGAAGCTGACTCTAATAACAAAAGAATGCATGAGGATTTAGATGATGTTTTGCATGATGATTCGCATGATCAAGACGTTCATGAGGCAGTGCAGGATTATTCCAGATATACACCTGAAGCAGATTATTCTAAAATCAACTTAGTAGGTGATGTTTTCGAATCAGCAGATGAGGAAGGTGATGTAGAAGGCGACAGAAATAAAGTTTCATGGAGAGATCGTCTGCGTAGCGGAAGCAAATGCACTGGTTCAGGTATGTTAAACTTTGCAGAAAAACATACTTTCCTTGTCCAAGGTGTTTAATTGGGAAACAGCTATGGTAGACGAGATGAACAGTCTTCTTAAAAACCGCACTTGGGACTTGGTTGAACGGCCAACGAATATTAAGGTCATCGACAACAAATGGGTATTCAAGGTGAAAAATTTTAATGCTCATGGGCAAAGAAAATATAGAGCTAGGTTGGTGATTCGCGGGCTTACACAGGAGTATTGAGTGGATTACGTTGACACATTCAGTCCTGTGGCAAAATTTATTTCAATTCGCACACTACCTATACTTGCTATTGCCGCTTATTACTTGTTGAATTCGACGTCAGAACAAACTTTTTAAATGCCGATTTGAATGAGGTCATTTATACGCGTCAACCTTTTGGAATCAATGATGGCTCTGGAAAATGTGCAAACTGCGAAAAAGCCTATACGGCTTAAAGCAAGCGTCCCGTTGCTGGAACGAATAGTTTACGAAAGTGCTGGAGGAGTTCAACTTAAGGGTTTCCGAAATGGATCCCTGCGTCTTCATTGGAAACGAAGCTGATAGCCGCCTCATACTTACAATCTACATCGATGATGGGCTGATTGCGGCGAAGAAGATAGAAGATGGTATGAGGCTAGTGAAGTTTCTACAGACACAAATTGAACACTGTTTTGGATGCTGAATGGTTCTTGGGTATGCCGTTATCACGGATATCAAACGTGAGATTCATGTCAGTCAAACAAATTATACGGAACGTGTGTTGAAAAGATTCAATATGAATGAGTGTAAGGCAGTTTCAACTCCAGCTGAAAACTTTTCAAGTGCAGATGAATCATCTCAGAAGGATGTAAAGTTTCCATATAGAGAGGCAGTAGGATGCCTTATGTATTTGGCAATTGTTACTCGGCTAGACATCGCATTTGCAGTGGGAGTAGTATATCGTTACTTGGATGCACCCACTCAAAAGCACGTGGATGCAGTCAAGAAAATACTGAAGTACATCAATGGCACCAAGCAAATGTGTACACTCTTTAAAAATTGTAATAATTTATCGTTAACATGTTTCAGCGATGCCGATTATGCTGGTGACATTGTCACAAGAAGATCTACATCTGGATTCATTTTTACATTTTGGAACATTCAGAACACCAAATTGCAGATGTACTTACTAAAGCCTTAAGCAAAGATAAATTTTAGAAATTTAGAACAATTATTGGAGTTGTAAACAATCCATTTTAAAATCAATTTTGTTTCAATTAATCTTATTCAAAAGTGGGAGTGTTTAAATTTATTTCTTTATTTTCGAGTCTATAGAACAATTCAGGTTCACACTATACTATTTTTCGCAATTCTTTTCTTACAAGGTCTCTTTCCTCTCAAATCACTTTATCTCCTTTCTATTACTTAATTCACAAATCCAAACTAATTACTTCTTCTTGTTAACTCTCAACTTTCAATTTATCCCAAAATTACAACTTCGCCCATTATCACTTTTCTAATCTCTTCGCCACGGTTTTAAAAACTACTGCCCCTTCTCAATCGCCATCTGTCCTTATATAGCAGAAGTTTCTGATAGCCAGATAATAAGATTAGAAAAGTGATAATGGGCGAAGTTATTTTTTCAAAAGAAAATTTAAAATTTATAACATTATTCTGGTTGATCCTGCCAGTAGTTATATGCTTGTCTCAAAGATTAAGCCATGCATGCCTAAGTACACACGAATTAAAAGTGAAACCGCAAAAGGCTCATTATATCAGTTATGGTTCATTAGATCGTTAACAGTTACTTGGATAACTGTGGTAATTCTAGAGCTAATACAAACCAAATTGTACTTCCCCTTGAACCTCACTTCTAGTTCCAGTCCATTGATTTAAGAATAATCTCATAATGAAATAATATATAATTAATTTTATTATAAGTAATATTATCGTTTAGCTTTTTATTATGAGTCCTCTTAATAATGAGAGGAAATTGATGTTATTTTTCAAAAGAAAATTTAAAATTTATAACATTATTCTGGTTGATCCTCCCAGTAGTTATATGCTTGTCTCAAAGATTAAGCCATGCATGTCTAAGTACACACGAATTAAAAGTGAAACCGCAAAAGGCTCATTATATCAGTTATGGTTCATTAGATCGTTAACAGTTACTTGGATAACTGTGGTAATTCTAGAGCTAATACATGCAATATAAACACATAGAGAACTTCGGACAAGTGTTTGTCGCCATCTGTCCTTATATAGCAGAAGTTTCTGATAGCCAGAAACTTCTAGCAAATTCTTCGACCACTGGAACAAGAGAAATTCTGATGTAATAATTCTTGCAGTTATAATTCCCTCTTATCCGTGATATTATCCGTCTCTTTCGTTGACATGAACTGTGGAGACTTCATCGCAGATACGAACCTCGAATGAAAGGACACTTGGGACCAAAATTCTGCCAGAATGAAAAGACACTTCGGAATTTGTTGCATCATACTTTTAGGGAGCGTAGTTATTATTATGCTACACTGCCCCCCTCTTAGACGTTTTCGTCCCGAACAAGTGCATCCTCATTTCGGCCATTGTATCGACTCAGTCGGTCCACATGAACCACTTTCATTTTGGCCCTCGGTCCTCGCTGGATGCGGTAGACAACATCGTTGATGCGGGTTACTATTCTGTAGGGACCTTCCCAGTTCCGCTGTAATTTAGGTGATTTCCCCTTTTGGCGATGGGGATTATACAGCCACACCAGATCTCCTTCCTGGAATCCTGACGTTGTTGCCTTGGCAGCATACCTGGTCTTCATGCGGTCGCTCGTCATCTTAATCTGGCTTCTGGTCCTTTGGTGTATGTCCCTAAGCCTTTCCCTAAGGTCCGCCACGTACTCTTCTTCATTTCTGGGCTCATTGGTAGGAGATCCAAATTTCACCTCACTGGGTAAACGAGCTATTCCACCAAATAAGATTTCGAACGGCGTATGTCGAGTAGTGCTATGCACGGCACTTCTATAGGCCATCAAAAACAAGGGAATCTGCCGGTCCCAATCCCGTTGGTAGTCACCTACGACCTTCGAGAGATGTTCGTCCAAAGTCCTATTGAAACGCTCCACCATACCGTCCGACTGTGGATGAAGCGGGGTTGTCCTTGTCTTTTTGATTCCGAGTAGTTGACACATCTCTTGGAAGATTCTTGACTCGAAGTTCCGCCCTTGGTCAGAATGCAATTCCAAGGGCACACCGAATCTGCTAATCCAATTGTAGACGATCTGCTCCGCCACGGTTCTGGCTTCCTGGTTAGGGATTGGAAACGCTTCCGGCCACTTACTGAAGTAGTCCATCACTACGAGTATATACCGATTACCATTGTCGGTTTCCAGAAAGGGCCCTGCGATGTCAACGGCGATTCGTTCAAAAGGTGCTCCCACGTTGTATTGGTGCATCTTACCTCAAGTTTTGATTCTCGGACCCTTGCTAGCTGCACACACGTCGCATTTTCTGCACCAGTCTTCGATATCTTCCTTCGCTTTTAACCAATAAAAACGTTCTCGTATCTTTTCTAGCGTCTTATTCACTCCCAAGTGGCCTCCGGACGCCCCGCCATGCATTTCCTGTAACACCTCCTTGACCCTCGTCCGCGGTACGACAAGCTGCATTACAAACGACTTTCCGTCGGAGGATTCCCATTTCCTTCTCAGAACACCTTCTTGGACATGGAGGGAGTCCCACTGCGCAAAATATGCCTTTAAGGTCGGGCTTCTGTGAGAGATGTCCTGATGATCCGGTTTCTCCATGTTCTCCTTCCAGGCCAGAATCGGCTCGATATCCGGGTCTTCCTTCTGAGCGTTCCGGATCTCATCTACGCTCCAGCCGGCGATAGGTTCGGCTCTCATTCTTTGGATGGAAACCAGCTCCCGTTCTTCCTGACGCGCACAATGTTTACAATCCGTTCTGCATGGTCTCCGGGACAGTGCATCCGCATTAGAGTGGAGTTTTCCTTTACGATGCTGTATTTCGTAGTCGTAGATTTGCAGCCTTTCGATCCATCTTGCGACCTGACCCTCAGGACTCTTGAACTGTAATAGCCATTTTAAGGCTGCATGGTCTGTGCGAAGAACGAACTTCCTCCCGTAGAGGTATTTGTGAAAATGCTTCGTAGCCAAGATCAAAGCTAGAAGTTCTCTCCTTGTCACGCAGTAGTTCCTTTCTGGCTTAGAGAGCACCTTGCTGAAGTACGCAACCACCTTCTCTTGGCCGTCATGCACCTGGGAGAGTACGGCTCCTACCCCGACATTACTAGCATCTGCATCCACAACGAACGTTTCCCCGGGAGTGGGGTAAGCCAGTATCGGGGCATCGCATAGCCGTTGTTTAAGTGCCTTGAAGCTCTTCTCGCACTCAATTGACCATTTGAATTGTTTTCCCTTTTCCGTCAACTGGTGCAGGTTCTTTGCGATCCCGGCGAAATCCTTCACGAACCGTCTGTAGTAGGTGGCTAGGCCCAGGAAGCTCCTTAGTTGGTGTTTGTCTTTGGGGACTGGCCAGTTTTCCACCGCTTCGACCTTCTCCGGATCGGTTCTCACTCCTTTCGCTGAAATTATGTGTCCCAGGTACTTGACTTCCGCTCTAAACAGGGCGCACTTCTTGGGGTTGAGCTTCAGGTGGGCACTTCGAAGCCTTTGAAACACATCCCTTAGATTGTCTCGGTGTTGCGCAAACGTTTTTCCTACGACGATGACATCATCCAAGTATACCAAACAGGTTTTCCATGTTAACCCTTGCAGGACACATTCCATCAATCGCTCGAAAGTCGCCGGAGCATTGCACAGCCCGAATGGCATTACTGTGAATTGCCATAGCCCATTTCCTGCGGTGAAGGCGGTTTTCTCCCGGTCTTCTGGATGGATCTGTACCTGCCAGTAGCCACTCTTCAAGTCGAGAGTGGAAAATCATCGGACTCCTGATAGTGTGTCTAGCGTGTCGTCAATCCGTGGCAGAGGATAGCTGTCTTTCTTGGTGACGTAATTGAGCTGCCGATAGTCCACGCAGAACCGCGTGCTGCCATCTTTCTTCTTAACCAGTACAACCGGTGATGCCCACGGACTTTTGGAACTTTCAATCAGACCTTCTTTCTCCATTGCCGACACCATCTCTGCAACTTCTGTCTGCTTTGCCAATGGAAGGCGCCGAGCAGGCTGACGAATTGGTCTAGTATCACCAGTGTCTGTGCGATGTTGTACCAGGTGTGTTCGGCCGTATTCTCCGTCCTGTGAGACAAATACATCAGCGTACTCATTGATAAGATTCTCTGCCATAGTTCGCTGCTCCTGATTCAGCTCACTGGACTGGAGAATCGTCTCTCTCGTTTCCGCTGTCCAAGGTGATGGGAGAGGTTTTGGAGCATCACGTTCAGATATTGTTGCGACGGCGGTAATCGGTGTGCATTTTCCAGTCACCTCCCCTCGCCTTAGTTTGACAGTGTGTGGTCTTGCGTTCAAAACTCTCACTGGAACCATGGTGTTCTTTGGTTCGACTAACGTCTTTCCCACGATGTAGTCTTGAGAATTCTTCTCTGGGTCTGGTGCTACTATGTAGAATCGGTGGCTCCCAAGATCACCTTCCAGCTTCGTCCAAATGATTGTCTCTGAAGACGGCGGCAAAACTTCGTCTTTGCTGATGACTGTCCTGAGAGTTACGTCATTCTCGTTTCCGTACACCATCGGAATCTCCACATTTCGATACCTCAGTACTTGCATCCCGATGTCCAGGATTACTTCATTTGCTTTCATGAAGTCTATTCCGATGATGCACTCGTCGCATATATCTGCCACCAGAAACGCATGGGAGAACGTCAGTCCTGCCAGAGTAATCGTAAGACGAACTTCTCTAAACGCCTTCGCCATTTCCCCTGTTGCAGTCTTCAGGCAGTAGCTGTTGGTGTTGTGCAGCCATGAGCTTCTGACGATATCTCTTCTTACAATGGAGGCGGTGGCACCTGTGTCGATGGTGGCTACGCACTTCTTTTTGTTGATTAGTGCCTCCACTGTCAGGCTCTTGTTACCCCGTTTGGTTTGCGAAACTTGAATGGTGGTCCTGGGGGCCTCGATTCCAGTAACCAACTTCTGCCCCACGACTGCTGGTTTTGGGAAGTCTGACCGACGGGATGGATGTTATCACCGCCAGATGCTTCTTCTCTGCTTCCCCTACTTCCGCAATGTGGACAATTTCCTCGTCTAGGTGCACTTCTGCACTGCCGTTGTAGGTGTCCGGTTTGGTTGCAATTCCAGCAACGGATTTGACTTCCGCGAGCTTTGTCTTCATCCATGACGGCTGTTCTCTGGCATGAGCATTCCACGACGGACATTTCCCTGACACGGTGTATTCCCTGGTATGCTTGGTCCGCAGCCTTCATTGACAAAGCGAATGCCTATGCCTCGGGGAGTGTTCGCTTTTCAGCCATCCTTACAGCCATTTGCAGTTGTCTGTCCTCTATGGCCTGAATAAAAGCTTCCACCGCCATTTCGTTGATAAGCTCCTCACCGGCTTTAGGGTATGAAAGATGGGCTAGTCGCTCTATATCCGCTTGCAACTGTTGGAGCGTTTCTCCCCTTTTCTGGACTCGACTACGCAGCTGAACCCTGTACACCTGCTGCATGTGTTCATCCCCAAACCGCATCTCGATAGCCTGAACCAGAGAGTCGTAGTTCTGCTGTTTATCTTCCGGGATGGTCTGCAAGAGCTCCGCAGCTGGACCCCTCAGTGCAAGCGTGAGTGCAATAGACTTCTCTTCATCGTCCCAGCTATTGGTCATTGCGGCCGCTTCGAATTGCCTTTTATAAATTGGCCATGATGTTTGACCATCGAAGATAGGAGGCTGCATCTCCTTTCTTCTCAGACCGTCAGTGGAATATTCCCGTGCTTTCTGTCTCTTCACGTTGCTGAGTTCCTTAGTAAGATTTTCGACTTGCTTTTCTACTTTTTCGAACTGAGTCTCTATCTTCCCGAACTGAGTTTCATGCTTCTCAAAGTTTTCATCGAATCTAGTTTCGACTTTTTCGAGTTGCGTCTCGACCTTCTCGATTTTCTCTTCGATCGCTTCGAATTTGGATTCCAAGTTCTTGTTTTGCTCATCAAGTTTGCTTTCCAGAGCATCTAGAGAATTCTTTTTTTCGTCCAGCTTAAGTTCTATAGAATTCCTTTGGTCTTCTATTGCTTTCTTTTGTTCGTCCATGACTAAGTTAAGTTGCAGGAGCAGACTTGTTATACCCGGGTCGGCTACTGTACCTGCTGGTTCCTCTTCCACGTCAAACTCTACGTCGTGCGGATTTTCACCTTCCTGCGTTACTGCTTCTTCCAGACGAATCAGCAGGGCATCTTTTCCCCCAGTTGTGTCGAGGTTCCGCTTACTGAGTTCTGCCTTTAGTTGAATTATGGTTAGTTTTCCCAATTGAGACCCATTTTGCGCAACTGATTAACTCAACAAAGAAATCGTTTTTTTTTTGCTTGTGCAATTTCACACCACGGAAATAGTTATTCACAGAATAAGTTTCTATTCACAGAATAAGTTTCCCACTTCTGACACCAATGTAACATGCGAGCTACGGCTCGAGTAGATAAAACGATATTTTGCGAAATTTATTTCTTTATTTTCGAGTCTATAGAACAATTCAGGTTCACACTATACTATTCTTCGCAATTCTTTTCTTTCAATGTCTCTTTCCTCTCAAATCACTTTATCTCCTTTCTATTACTTAATTCACAAATCCAAACTAATTACTTCTTCTTGCTAACTCTCAACTTTCAATTTATCACAAAATTACAACTTCGCCCATTATCACTTTTCTAATCTCTTCGCCACGGTTTTAAAAACTACTGCCCCTTCTCAATCGCCATCTGTCCTTATATAGCAGAAGTTTCTGATAGCCAGAAACTTCTAGCAAATTCTTCGCCCACTGGAACAAGAGAAATTCTGATGTAATAATTCTTGCAGTTATAATTCCCTCTTATCCGTGATATTATCCGTCTCTTTCGTTGACATGAACTGTGGAGACTTCATCGCAGATACGAACCTCGAATGAAAGGACACTTCGGACCAAAATTCTGCCAGAATGAAAAGACAGTTCGGAATTTGTTGCATCATACTTTTACGGAGCGTAGTTATTATTATGCTACAATATTATATCATCAAACAAAAACTCACCGCGTTCGTTGTTTTTCGAGCTGCCCCATACCATACTGTCTGTATGGCATTGGCATCGCAGCCCATCAGCAAGTTGGTGTTTGATTTTGAGATGGTGGCTATCATTACATGCACCATTAGCTAGAATGCATGTTCTAGGCTTACCATGGTTGGTTATCACGGTTGTAGTGCAGGTTGTATTGGTTGTTATTTAGGCCCTTTATGTTAGGGCCATTAACCCAAGGTTCTTGGATAATGCTGATGTCCTCCTCTTTTAGAAAGACCATCAGATTATCTGTAGCACAGATCGAGTGATGCAGATTGATCTGCACGACTTTCAGCATTGGTTGTGTTTTGAGTTTGGTCGGTGGATTGGATGGTCTCGATCCTCATGTCTTCCAACAATTTGTTAGCGTCGTCGACTTCATGTAAATCGTCGTGAGGGCCTGAGGATCTGAAGATTTTGACCTTTGCATGTTTGATACCAAAGCGGAGTTTACAGCCGACCTTCTCAATAGAGACGGCGCTGTCTTCGGTGATCAGTATGAGGAAAGAAAGGGTATTGTTGAATGCGGATTCTCGGTCTCCTCGGAATCTCTCTGGCAAGGATCATCTCAAGCCGTCCCATGCGTCATCTTGTGAACGCAGCCGCTTAGGAATTCCTTAGAGAATGCGTCCCCGCTTTCTGTAAGCTTCTGACTTCTGTTTTTTTTATGGTCTTCTGCAGCAACAGGTCTCCTTTCTTCCTAACGTGGTTAACGACCTAGTTCCTTAAGGTCTGATTTTACCTTCCTTAGCATTTCCTCGTAGGAAAGGTTCCCGCTTACCTTTATCACAAGTGCGTCGGTGTGTTGTCTTTTCCGCAGATCTGAAAACCTTATTCTGAATGGGCCTACTAAGATAGTAAGCTCCGCTTCTCCTTGAGAATTGTTTTTATTTTATTTTTTGTGGATTTTTTTAAAAAGTTCATGTTTTACATTTATACATCATAGCCCCCTGTAATGTAGCAAGGCTGCATTACTACCAGAGGGTACCAGGAATAGAAAGAGTTCTATTAGCGGTGCTGTATCATCCCCAGCACCATTCAAACCTGACGCGAGTCACTTAACATCTTGTTTTAAGACGGTACCCCTAGCTAGTTTTGGTCCAAAGTTGGTACTTTATATCTCTCCTACCTTGTATTTCTGCAGAGCGGTCCCCTATCCGCCATCTGAGGAGTCGCCCGATAGGAGACTAGCAACTCCACATAGGAGTTGTGCGTTTGTCCTGATACGAATATTTCTCGACTCTAGATTTAACTAGATCTTTTCACCAAATAGAGTTACACGAAACTTCAAGGCCACTTACAGCATTTTCAACCTACCAGAAGAAACATTTTCATTTTAAAAGATTACCTTTTGGATTAAAAAATTTCAAGCAATAGTTTTCAAAGAATGTCTTAATGCAGAAATGCTAAAAAAGAAACTAATTAGCCCTGCAATATTGAAATATCAAGATTTTGAACAGACTTTCATTGTAACAACGAATGAAAGTCCAATCTTACCCTGGGATTGTCATATGTAAGTAGAAATCTAAGTAAACATAAGCTGAACAAACTGATTATCGAAAAGAAACTACTTAGAGCTCATTGGGCTTTAAATCATTGAAAGACTATATCGTTATGGAGAAAAGTTAATTTTGGCGGCAGATCATGGACTTTTAGTAAGCCTTTTCATACACAAGAATCCTTCAATCAAAGTTAAAAGTAACACTAGATCTGTCGGATTATACATTTGAAATATATTACAAACAAGGCTTGTTGAACTCGAATGCGGATGCATTTCTCGTAATAAATTGAATTCAAACATACTTAAGGAAATGATTCCTATATCAAATATAAATGTAATGGCAAGAACAGAAACAAAAGAATTATCCAGAGATAACGAAGATATACCCAAAAGCAATGGGACGATAAACCAAATCTTGACTTATGTATGTCTGATCGTGGAGAAGCTAGTATTAGAAATAAATAATCAAAATATCGAAAAATTGGCTACTGCAAAAAAAAAAAAATATATGAGCACGTTAAAATAAATTAATTAAAATATATATATATAACAAGTTGTAACGAAAATTTAAAAAGTGCACAAAACTGGAAATATTTCAACTTAAAATAAGGTTGAGGGCAATGGAGAAAAAAATAGGATAATAAAGGAATTCCATTATACACCACTTGCAGGTGGACACTCAGGTGTCATAAGGAGAATTTGACAAAGATGGCGAAAACGAGTGTAAAGTATGTGCTCAAAGTCATCAAATCGGGAATACCAAAGAAAAATCAATAATAACTGAAACACTAACAACTAGTTTTGATATACATAGTATCAGCAGATACAGATGAACCACTAAAACAAATTAATATCGATATATACGTACATACATTGCCCTTACAGTGTGAATTGAACAAGTATGTAGAAGCTTAAACCACTGAAAATCAAAGATACGAAAACAGTATATAAAATTTTGAAGAAATTTATGATAAATCACTTCCGCAAGATTTAATTAGTAAGACATCAAAACAGTATATAATGTATGTAGAGGATTATGGCTTAGAATTGAAGTTTAGGTTAGCGCTAGCAAGAGAAACAGCCCAGCTATTATTAGATATAGCTAAGTAAGGAAGAAAAGAATTAGTTGATCAAATTTAAAACTCATTAAAAATTAAAGTAGGAGAGTTAGTACATTCAAAAGTGGGAAATAAAAAAAAATTGATACACTGTTTAAATGGCCTTATGAAGTAATACAGCTGAAAGGTAAAAATTAATAATGAAAATACATCATCAGTTTACTAAATAATAAAAAAAAAATATTCCGGAAGAGTGAGGATGTGTACCAAACTACACAAGGTACAATATAATGTTGTAATATGCACAGTACAACATAACTAAGTAATACAAACAGTATAACATAACATATGTAGTAATACACATATTACAACATAATATAGTAATACACACAGGACAAAAAAGTGAAGTAACAGACATAGCAATGCGACGTAGTGATATACTTGTACATTAAATATCCATAAAATATCATCCCTAAAAACAATAATACAACATATCATACAACATTCATTCACAAATGACACAAAACCACTCGACAATGCCACTATAAAGTACAATGCCACTTTCAAAAAATCCGGGTGCATTGCATTGCTTTGTATTGACAATAACATCGACTGTGTTTCAAATTTTCTTTGGCTCATGCAGAAAATTAAAAAGTCGATGCTTACATTGCACATTTAGCCAACGCTCAGGTGCAATAGTGTTGTATTGATTTAGGTTATCCATAAGGCTGTAGGCTGGAAATGCAAGTTGATCGTGATGATGACATCAGCAGGATGGACAAAAACACTGTGAACCAGAAGGCAACGACAAAGAGTAAAATAAGATGCTGCCCAGTTAACTGTACGCCTCCCTCCGAGTTAATGGCAACAGCGAAGGTGTTTTACTGATTGATTACTTGCCAAAAGGGACAACGATGAATGGTCAATTTACGCAAATTTATTGACTCAGGCACGAGAAGCGGTGGTTCGGAAGCGATGTGGGAAACTCAGGCACGTAGTGTTGTTTTTTGCAAGATAACGCGCCTGTTTCGAGACAGGCCTTAAAAGACACAGGTTTTTCAACCACCCACCCTACAGCCCGGGCTTGGCCCCGAGCAACTTTTTCCTCTTTTCCAACTTGAAAAAGGAGTTACGAAGCCGGAGATTTGCACTCGAGAGAGATTATATTGAGAAATACAATTTTTCTTCTTTCACTTAATGCTTTAGGCCGCGAACCTATCAGCCGCCCCTCGTATGATGAGTACAAAATGCCTCAACTGCTTGCATTTTAATGAGAATCATTTGAACAAATATTACGCATCAATTTTACTCAACGATAAGTTGGAGTGGATACACCTTAAAATACAAGCAAAATGAGACCATAAATGACTTTCAAATGTATTCCTTACAGGAGTTGGAAGTCTGAGCTGTTCTTCGCGTAGCAAGATATAAGAAGAGAAGTACGGTGATTTTTCAGAAGTTGCTATGCCGTAATACCATGTTGCCGAACAAGCCAATGACACAGGTTGTTAGTTTTCAATTTTTGCAAAAAATTTACATTTGTGCTTGCTACCCCGGTTCTAAGAACCATTGATTATTTATTAATATATACTATACCTTGAACTCTTCACCAATTATATTAATTATATTGAAATCGATGCATTTATTTTGAAGTTATACGCATGTAAAGTGAAATGCACTGTGTTTTAAAGCACATAAAAGAGTTTAGAGCGCTTCCAAATTCCATTTTCTTGGACCTCATTCAAATTTGTACTTTTTTGTTTGTCAGATTTTACAAGCGCAGCGACGATATTGGGAATAACTAAAAGTTTATCTAAAGTAACAAACACGTAAATTTCACGTTTAAAGTGTTAATACAACTTGCTTCTATTTATTGTAATGAAATGTTCTACTTTCAGATGATGACCTCGAAGCTGAAGCTAAATCATATCGAAAAACCATTGATAAACTCACCAAAACAGACGATATATTTGATTCCAAAGGATCATACGCCAACGATGAAGATTTAAAGAAAAAATTACAGAAAGACATCATGGAAAAGAAACGTGCGGAGCGACGAACTAAACGTGAACAATTCGAAAGGGAATCAAACAATTATCTTTTTTCGGATGAAAATCTGTGGGATGACATTTCTTCGTCCTCAGACTCTGAGGGTGGAAACGTAACTGAGGAGGAAAATGCCCCTGCCTGCAGTTTCGAGTGCAGACAGAGATAATGAAGTTTCCTGCATGGCCCATGGAAAACAATTTTTTATTTTTTATTAAGCTTGAAGTATAAAAAAATTAATTTTTCTCTTGTGTATGTACTGTTTTATAACGTAGTTTCCTACTACCCTATTAACATTACTACTATTTTTATTATTAAACTTTATTAACAAATAATAATTATCTGCTAATAATAAAAAACAGCACTAGCTACCAGAGCTTACCGCCGTATTATAAAAAATTACTATATTTTATTAATTAATTCTAAAGACGAAAAGAGGGAATAGACTAACTTGATGTTGGATTGGGAAGGAGTGGAAAGCAGTTGCGATAGTTGGGAGTTGGGAGAGAGACTACGTAATTTGGTTTGAACGGTGGTGCAATCAAATATTAGGTGCTGTATGTTGAATGGTTGGTCGTAATTGAGGAGGTGACATTGTGGGCGGTTCTCCTTACCATCCATGGGTTAGAATAATGTGGCCTAACCGCAGTCGGCTAAAGGCATTTATGATGTTTTTTACCCCAATTTGTCATGCATCCTCAAACCATAACATATGGTGAATGGTTATCGGTGGGAAGCAAACATTCGTCTAAATATCACTTAGCTCTCCTTTGCACTGTTTGCTTTTCATCAGGTCCAATCAAATTAAATTTGGACTCGTCAGAAAATATAACCCACATCAATCTTTTTTTCTTCGTTACTGCAGAGAAAAGCACCTTTTTTGCAGGTCTGCGGGCTTGAAGACCCACTTCATTTTGCCGGCGTTGAACACTCCGCGTGCTGATGTTAATAGAACATCTTTCGTTCAAGTATTTTCCCAATTCCTTGACAGTTGCGAACCGATTTTTCAGAGACATGCGCTCCAAAATCCGATCTTACCGTGTTGTCGTTTTGTTGGGTTCTCCGCTTCTCAGGCTTTGTGAACGTAAAATTCCTTAACAGTTCACAAAACACTTTGGCGCGGTCTAGAGTACTACTGCGTTGTCGAATTGAGTGTTTTTTTTCTTTTATACATACAATTTTCACACTGTTCTTTTTTTTACATGGGGTGCATGTATCAACAAGAAGGAATCCAGCTGGTTTTGGTGCATAAGAAGTACATATTGCATTGTAGATTACGGGGTTGGTGAGCAGAGTAATTTACACATTCGCATAATCCTCGCCTAAGAAATTAATTTATCGTTTAATTTTCTAAGTTTCCGCGTTGTTATATTTCTTGTTGGAGGCATCTTTTTCAACACTTACCGTAGTCGATTTTGGAGAGAATTATTGCACGGATGATGTTAATTATGCGTTTTACATGTCAAAAACTATTCTTAGGGTTTAAATATTTGACAATGTTTACCCTGGCAGATAATTTGCGTTTAAGATTTAAACAATGCTCCTTAAAATTAAACCACTTATCAAAAACAATATCTAGAATGCGTAAGTTATATTTTTTTTTTTATAATCTGCGCGCGCCGAAGGGGATATGAATACCCTTAAACTGTTTCAGGGCACGGGCGTCAGGGAAAAGGGGGAAGAGGAACAGAGGAGGAGTCTATGCACGTTGGCTTTGAATGTTTGAAGGTTGTAGTGATGGGGAAATACAGAGCCTGGTAGATTATTCCACATACGTTGTTTACACTAGTATCATCTGCATTAATAATAATATTCTTGGTAGAACTGGGTTTCCTACTGTGGTCGTATGACAGAATAGGTTATATATATAAAGTTTCTTCTGTCAATTTTTTAGTTCAATATCTACATAATAACGGTTGCCGAATAGACACCATAGATCGAATAGTTCATACGATTTCCACATGAATGAAAACTTTGAACAACTCTCCTGAAATTTTTTAAAAATTAACATAAGCTATTCTGTCATACGGTCACAAGTATTTTGCAGTTTTCGCTTAGTTACGTCAGAGTTGTGTCTTTTTGTGTTTTTATGTTGTAGTGATGAGGGTTGATTTTTCCAACATTCGTGGGCTTCGAATGAATTTCTTAGATGTGTACGCCCACGCCCATTCCCATAAACCAGCTGTTTTGGCACTAAGCGAAACACATTTAGTTGAAGAATCTTCCGATTTGAAACTGCCTGGATATAACTTAGTGTCATTATTCTTTCCCCACCGTGGCCTCGCCATTTACGTCCGTAGTGATATTGCTTACCAAGTTCCACCACAGTATGGCCACTGTTCCAACCCGGAAATTAATTTCAAATGGCTAAAATTCACCGTCCGTAAGCAAATAATTCACTACTGCTTTATTTACAGAAGCCCTAGTGCGGACAGCAACTCAACTTTTGATGAATTTGATGCGTTGTCCGATTCCATCACTCGAATTGTCTCATTGTATCTTCATACTGAAATTGTCATTGCGGGCGATTTCAATATACACAATTCGCATTGGCTTCAACATTCTGGCCAGACAACACCCGAAGGAAGGTATGTTGAATTTTTGCTGAGATAAACAATTTGACTCAGCTTGTAAATGAGCCTACAAGTATACCGGACATTGAAAGTCATTCCGCCAACACTTTGTACTTGTTTCTTCCTTCGCACGCTGATAAATACGCTATTGATGTTTTAGCACCTCTAGGTCGGTCTAACCATAATATCGTATCAGCTAAATTCTCGTACTCCGACCACTCAGTTAAAGGAAAAACTCGTAAAAGAAAAGTATGGCAATACGAGAAAGCCAACTGGAGCGGCCTTAATAGTTTCTTTAGGAGTTTTAACTGGTCGCTATGCTTCCTCGATAGCGACGTGGATGCCGCTTCTGATATGATCACTAACACTATACTCTTAGGTATGAATGACTTTATTCCTAACAGAATAAAGAGCATTAAACCTAAGACAAACTCGTGGTTTGACCAGAGCTATAAAGAGACTATCAGGTTGAAAGAAGTAAGTTTTCGGTCTTATAAAGCCAACAAATCTGAGGAAAACCGAAAGAAGTTTAAACAAGCCAGAAAAGACTGCAATGCCCATATTCGACGTGTAAAATTCTTACATGACCAAAATTGAGGCAAGAAATCCTACTATGTCCCAAAGGTAGTAAAAATTTGTGATCATTCGTGAAAAAAAATATTAAAAATTCTGCCTCGTCTGCCATCCCCACGCTCATTTACAATGACATTCCAGCTGTCAGCTCCTTAGACAAAGCTAATCTGCTTTCTGCTCATTTTGCAGCGAACTCCATGCTGCCAGATAATGCTTTGTCTCCACCTGTATTTGAGAGCGTCAAATTTTCCATGGGACAAGTCCACTTTGCACTCGTACAGTTGCAGGAGTACTCAAAGGTCTTAACATACACAAATCCGCTGGTCCAGATGGTATACCCCCCATAGTTCTGAAGAGGTGTTCTTCTACGCTGGCAAAACCTTCGTAAGCTTTTCTGTCTATCCTACTTTTCAGGGCTCTTTCCGAGTAGATGGAAAACATCATTTGTCCAGCCCGTCCCCAAAAAAGGCGAATCTTCCTCCCCGTCCAACTACCGACCCATTGCACTTACGTCCGTTCTTTCCAAGGTCATGGAAACGCTGATAAATCATCAGCTTATGAAATATCTCGATTCACGAAAACTCCTTAATGACCGGCAGTATGGTTTTCGTAGCAACAGGTCCACTGGTGATTTGATGGCATATCTCACCGAGAAGTGGAACCAAGCTCTCCATCACTTCGGCGAAACCAAGATGGTTGCGCTTGATATTTCAAAGGCATTTGAAAGAGTTTGGCATCAGGCTCTTTTGTCGAAAATGAGTGCATTTGGCGTCGATGAGTCTCTTCTTCAATGGATTAGAAATTACCTTTTGGTTGTTTTGGACGGCTTCAAGTCTGCAATTCACCAAATTAACGGTGGTGTTCCCCAAGGCTCTGTTTTGTCTCCGACTCTCTTTCTTATTTTTATAAATGATCTCTTGTCTGCAACTTCTAATCCAATCCATTCCTTCGCTGATGACAGTACCCTCAGTTTTTCATATTCGTTCCCTAACTCACGTCCTTGCTCTTTGGCCGTAGAAGGGGAACGGCAACGTATGTTAAACACATTAAATTCCGACCTGGACAGCATAATTAAATGGGTTCAACCAACAGAGTGGAATTTAATGCTTCCAAAACACAATGCTGTCTTCTGTCTCTCAAGCAAAACCAAAACCCTCAACCATTATCCATTGATGGTACTTGCATCAGTGAAACCGAAAGACTTGCCATTCTCGGTATGTGTATTAATAACCATCTTCGATGGAATGATCACATATTCGAGGTCGCCAAAAATGCTGCAAAATGTCTAGGATTCCTTAAACGGTGCAAGAAATATTTTACCCCGTCTGATCTGGCCTCAATTTATAAGGCATTCATCCGCCCTAGGCTGGAATATAACGCCGATATCTGGTCTGGTGCACCCAATACCGTTTTGCACATTCTTGATAGGGTACAAAATCGCGCGTTAAAACTTATATGTGATAGAGACATTGTGAATTCCATTCATTCACTAGAACATCGGAGAAATGTCTCCTGTCTCTCCCTATTTTATCGTTTTTTCCACAAAAAATGTTCCAGCGAAATAGCCAGTTGCATTCCTCCCCTTCAAAATTTCACCCGCAATACGCGACATGCTTCGAATGCACATCAGTTTACCCTAAAGCCAAACTTCGGTCGTACTGTCAAATATAGGGATTCATTTATAAGCCGAACAACACGAATGTGGAACGATCTACCAGGCTCTGTATTTCCCCATCACTACAACCTACAAACATTCAAAGCCAACGTGCATAGGTACCTCCTCTGTTCCTCTTCCCCCTTTTCCCTGACGCCCGTGCCCTGAAACAATTAAAGGGTATTAATACTCCCTTTGGCGCGCGCAGATTATAAAAAAAAAAAAAAAAAAACATAAATTTTTGCGTATTAATGTCATATGAGTGCAGAGTAAATTCGTCACATTGAATTAATGTCTTTACAATTGGAAAATGTAATAAGATCGTCTGCGTTAAGAGAATGGTTAATGCTTTTTGTTGCAGGACGATTTTGGTTACTTATGTCGTTGTTTGAGGAGAATTTCTATTGATTACCTTATGAACTACTAAAGGGACTTCGTCAAGGCAGTAACATCCTGTCGAATTAATGATGTTGATCAAGCACTTGTTACCACTTCAACATTTGTTGCAAATAATTACAACGACTCTCTCTTGATCTGAATGACAGTGAAAAAGTAGCTTTATTTTGTATACTCACATACACAATTTACAGTAGAGAATTCATCAAATGTTCTCACGATTAATTTTGGCATTATCATTTTCGCCTAGACGCAATATGGCACGACCTGAACTTTAATGGGAAAATGGAAATTTGTATGCTGAGTGTGAGAACATTTGATCTGAATATTTTTAAGGTAAGGAGACGATTTTATTTGAAATGGGAATGCTTATGTTAAGCTAAGTTAGGAATTAGTAAATCAGTTGGGAAGTGTGTTCTGATTCTTAACATTCTCCCCCGCGTCAAATGCTCAACATTCAACCAGGGTGATGATCGATGGTGATCTCAAAATCCGATCCCGTTGGCTGATCCTTGTGTTTGTCATCAAAATGTGTGCCTTTAAGTGTTGAATGACGAGGACCTTGCTCAGTAGAGTCCTTGGATTTGGTGTTGGTAGCACGGCATCTCTTCCAAATTAGGTAACAACTTACGACAATTATAACGAAGAGTAGCGGATATGGAGTTGTTGCAGCACCTGATTTTAGGTTAAGCAGTGAAAGCATCGAGTGCGTAACAAGTTTTACATACCTAGGTAGTATTGCAATAAATACCAGGGGAGCAGAACAAGACGTCATGTCACGTATTTCTAAGGCCAAATTCGTGTATAGCCAACTAAGGAACATATGAAAGTCCACCCATATTTCTTTAAATACTAAGCTACGTATTTTCAAATCCAATGTTAAATCGGTACTGTACTACGGATGTGAAATGTGGAAACACTCAATTAAAATCGAGTCCCGAATTCAAATATTTATTAACAAGTGCCTCCTCAAATACTTAAAATCTGGTGGCCAGATAGGATATCTAATCGAGAACTTTGGAACCGCACAGCCCAAAAGAGAGCCGCCACAGAAATCAAAAAACGCAAATGGTCCTGGATTATACATACACTACGGCAACCAAATAACTACATCGCGAGACAGTCTCTTTGCTGGAATCTGGAAGGTAGCCGACGCCCTGCAGCTCCAGCTAAAACGTGACGAAGGACAGTTGAGGAAGAACTTCTACGTGCGCAGTAGTCAGGTTCAGAAGTATCGTCAAGGCCCTATGTTCCACATAAGTAGGAAAGGATGACAAGAAGAAGAAAATTGATTGATGTGGAAACGAACAATTGTGACAATTGTGCCTGACAGATATCTTGTTGGGTTTGGTTAGCTGCCAATATGACAATATGATTCAAATGTTGGCTGGTGGTGTCTTGACTCTTATTCGGTACGTTAATTGTAGCACCTATCACAGAGGTCTGATTTTTAAATAGTTCGAACATGTGAATATCGTTCTGTTCAACTTTACGTATTGTATTTTTCATCTTCTTTTTGGGCTGTGAGTTACTGTGAGTGCCATTATTATCTGATTTTTCTCCTTGTGTACTCTTTGTTTCATGATCAGCGTTAATAACTTCAGTTGGCAGCTACACGAATAAGTCCATCGTTTCTTTGGTAAGTTTTTCGATACGTCCTAATTTCCATTGTAATGGAGGTATGGTGTCTTCCTTCATTATTATCATTGTTCCCAGTTTTGCGTTTGGAACCCGCTGTTTCCACTTGAACCGATACTGTAATTGGTTTAGATACTCCAGGTGCTACGTCGCCAAAATTAATTTTGTAGGTGGGTACCTAGTTTCCATGGCTTAACAGAATTTAATTTTAAAGGGTCGGCTTGGGAATCCACCGATAAGTTTAGTGGTTCTTCGATGAGCAAGTGTTAAAAACATTAAATCCTGTGGATATGTTGACAATGGTGTTATTGGTCTTGAATTTAATATTGCCTCTACTTCAGTGACAGCTCGTTCGATTTCATCGTACGTTAATGCTACCGCTTCTAACTTTGACTGCAGCAAGTATTTGGCTGACTTAGCAGCAACTTCCCAAAGACCGCCGAAGTGTAGTGCTCTTGGAGGGAGGTATGAGATGGAAATGAGTCCCTTTCGAACTGCATTATGATGTGATCTTGTTTAAGGCGTACTGGGATTCAATAAATTCCTTCACTTCGTGCAGAATCCTCGATGCAGGAAGATTTCCCATTAATTGGTTTGGTGTCTTGGGTCTGGCCCTTGCACAGAAGACACAATGCTGGACCACGGATCTTGCTAAAATTTGCCCTTTATGGGCCAATGTTTTTACCCTTTCGTAATCCCCAATGGCGCCTGAAGGCCAACATTTCTATTCTCCAAATAAATTTGCATGAGTATTACCTTTGTCAATGAGTGATTGTAAGAAACAAAGATGGAGTGCTTTGCGTCATAGGATAGACTTGATGCTTCTAGTCTACCACCAACTCTTATTATACCTCGATGATCAATGAACGGCGTAAGTACAGAGAAGACTGGTTTTTGACACTTCACCGTACCCATTTAGTTGCGCCAAGTTTCCTGATTCTGTTCAGTTTTTAAAATGAAATGCATCCTCCAATTCCCAGCTTGAAGCTCCAGTAAATTACCTCTATTTTTTTCGAATTGCATTGATACACTGCAGCCTTTTAAATCTGTTTCTGTGATTTATGGCGTCAATCACGGAAACTTGCCTTTCTGGTACCGTAGTTGTAGCTAGTGCATATTTTATTCACTCCAAATCACAATTACCAGTTTTTCTGTAAGAAGGAGGCCAAATCTATTCCTCGCCATGTAGGAACGGTGATGCGTAAAACCACAAGTTAAAGGTACTTAATTTTTCTGCGGGTATACTTCTCGATAGTGGGTCTGCTGGATTCTCTTTGTAACTGACATGTCCCTATTGTTTTGGTATAGAGAAACGATGAATTGAAGCTATTCTGTGTGCTACAAAGATTTGAAAATCAGTTGAGGCTGAATTTATCCATGCTAAAACTATTTCCGAGTCAGTCCATGGAAAAGTGGGCTTGTCTTCAATTTTAAGACACCGTCTTACTCTATGAACTAACTTGGCTGCTAATTCTGCTGCACACAACTCTAGCCTTGGAAATGTAATGAACTAGTCTGGATTTAAGTGGCAGCACCATAACACTTCTCCGATGCATCAGAGAACAGTCGGCAGAAACATGTCGGGGGATTTGGAATCCTTCAGACTTTGTCGGGAAAGTGTTCATCGGATGTGTAGTTCCAGTGGATGTGTAGTTCCAGTGCGTCCCAATCTTGTTTAAGTCTTCATAACTCTTGCAGATACTACTATTGGTGCAAAAATTCCAAAATTTTAGATGCCACGGTTCATTTGGTTATTTTGTTACATATCGGAGGACTGATATATAAACAGAAATTATTGGATTTTGGAATCTGTATTAAACAGAAAGCTGTGATGGATGAATCACGTCTATCTGAAAATTCTAATTTCACTGCTTATCTGGTGTAATATTGCATAGTAGTTGAGGCTGATTCGCACACCATTTGTGCAGTTTGAAGCCCGCCATATTGAGTAATGATGATAACTGTGATTGCTTATCACGAGCTGTAATGATGTGCTTATCACGAGCTATATTGATGCCGCAGCTCGAGATTTTTGTCCAATTTTCATTCTAATGCCACGAAACGACGAAAAGCCACCTCCTTAGATTGTCCTAAGTTTTGTGGGTCATCGTCGACAATATACATAAAATAGAATTATGCACGGTTGGCAGGCAGCTCGTCGGATATTTGTATTTGTGTGATTGCAAGAAATTCATGATAAAATTCTGCTCCAAGCAAAAGATCTATGTAATCAGACTGCTGAAATGTCGGATGAGCAAACTTAATATTTTGGGGGATGACCCATCCGGATATCTATCTTCTGACTAGGCTGTGGCGAAATGATTTTTGGAAACGCAAAGGCTTCGATTCTCGCAGAATATCCACTTAGTCTTGAATGTATTAAAACACTAACTCTTCATGGAGCTTTTTGAGCTGCTCTACTAACACCCTCAACGAGCATTGAACTTTGCGTTTATCAATCCGAGTTTCTTGATCATTCTGTCGGTGATTATGTTTATTTGCTCTGCAATCAATTTTATTCCCTGCTTTATTTTGTTGCTGTTAGAGTAACGGATTTTACACTGAAATTATCTGATCTCTCCGTATTGTTAGGAGACGGTTTTGTATCTCTAACAGCCGTTGGTTCTGAAATTTGTTCCTTTGATGCTTCTTCCAGGTGAAGAAGTGTGTTGTGATTCTTTTGACATTTCATACAACACCTGGAACCGCAATCACTTGGGTTGTGACTTGGACGTAAACACTTTCTGCAGCACATTGCCTTCTGCATAACGTTTAAGCGATTCCTTGGGCTTAAGTTCAACAAATTTGGGCAATTAAATTTTCTAATTGCCTTTAAAATTGGGCTGAATTGCCTTTCAAATTGGGCTGATTTTCATTAACACGGATGTTCTCGTAGCGATCTGTAATTACCTTCCACGCCGCACTGTAATTCTCCTCAGATATTGTAAAGTGCCGACCCTTGGCTTCGCCTGTGAGGGTTGTTTTGAGGTACCACATTTTCTGGCATTGAGGAATCGGTTGGTTATGAACTAATTCTGTTTATACACTGCAGGCCAAAATTTTGAGGCCGCCCTCAGTGCTCGAAGGAAAAATAAAATCTAACATCGAACAAAACTCTTTAGTAGATAATAATCATATAAAATGAACGGGTAACATATATGAAACCAAAATAAGAAGACAAATATTTTCATTTTGGTCTGAACTGAAAGAAAAAAATACTTAAACCGATTTTTCGTCGAAATAATTCGGTTCCTTTTTGTACAATTCCTGTGATTCTAGCTACCAATTTTTGAATTATTGCCTTTGGTATATTCCACAACGCATATTCTGGTGATGGGCATTGGTCCCGTACCTGATTGCGCGGCCATATCATTTTTTTTGTCAAATGTCTTCATCTTCCTTCTGTTTTAGGTAGTCTTCACAAAGTCTTGATATGTGTTTAGGATCGTTGCTCTTCGCCAATTAATCTTATTCCAGACGTCACAGTGTTTTCTTCCAATATTGATTTGTATGCCTCCTTATTCATTTTTCCAATCACTCGAGCCAGATCTCCCACTCCACTTGAAGAGAAACATCCCAGACCATAACAGAACCGCCTCCATGCTTGACGGTAGGAACCACGCAGTCTGGTAACATCTTTTGTTCAGCGCTGCGTCGAACGAAAACTCTCCGTTTTGTGCCAAATACCTCGAACTTGGATTCATCGCTCCATAAAACTGTGTTGAAATATTCTTCCGTCCAGTCTTTTTGCTTTTTGGCCCATTCTAACCTTTTCTGATTTTTTTGTGGTCGCAGAAGGGGTTTTCGAACAGTAACTCGCCCAAATAGTCCGGCATGTCAAGGACAGCGGTTTATTCCGTATTTCATTTATTTCGGCGTGTATTTCGGGTGCTGTTTTTCGCCTACTTCATTTGCTCATTGTGTCCTGATCGTGGTCCTGACCGTGATTTGTCCTCAAGACTTCCGGTTTGAGCATGTCGTTCAATGGCACGCTGAACGCAGCACCGTAATACCTTTTACTGTGAAACAAGTTCCAGCTACGATTTGTCTTTTTTAAGATGGGTGATGATTGCATATCGTTTCTCAATTGTGATCTCAAATAAATTCTTATGACTTCAAAGTGTGGCTTTTATGTAAGACCCTTCCAATCCAGGTCGACAAATTTTGGGATTTGAGAACCCTCTTGATGTAATGAGTCATAAATAAGTGCTAGATCAAAACCAGAAGTCATAAAATTTAATAATTATGAAAAACCTAAACACTTCTCAATAAACCACAAAAGCGTTTCTTCCCACATTTGGAAACAAAACGCACACTGTTCAAAAACTGGGGTGTACAATCCGACTTTAATTATCTGAATGTATTGTGCATTGTACAGGTGGAAAGTCTAGGTAAAAAATCCCACTGTAATTCATAATCTCCATGCATGAATGAAGTCAGTTGTCTAGGTAGGCCTCAAACGTTTGACCTGCAGTGTAGATCGCGAAACTCCCTCCATTTTAAATTGTCTCCATCGAATCTGGGGAGCACTATTTTGATTTGTAATCGCGTGGTCATTCTGATGAGCAGTCATTAAGAGTTCTGAGGCTGGCTCTGGTCGTTCATGCAATTTGATGATTGCATTTCCTTCTTTTATAAGAAAATACCTATCCACATCATGGATGGAGGTATTTGGTTCCTCCAACAATAGCTTTGACCTTTATGGTGTAGAACTCTGCTGTATGCTGTTCCTTATCCTCTACCAGTTGTGTTAATGTCTTCTTTATTATATTAATTACTGTTAGTTGCTTTTGTATTAGTCCAGAAATCTCGTTGGCAAAGGACCGAATTTGTTCCCCAATTTCAGCAGAGCTAAATATTGCATTGTTTTCAAGCCGAAGTGATTTGGCTCTCGCACTGAGGGTTGCAGCACCATTATCACCCCAATCCACCGGTTGCTTTTCTTGCACCTGGGATTTGCCTGGTACTTCCCTGTCAGAATGTGATTGATACGCTGGATTCTTTAATGCTTCGATCTTGCTAATAATATCAGACATTGTGTCTTTAACCAGCTTGCTGATGCCGCTCTAGTAATTCTTAGCAAAGTAGTGGTGATCCAATGCTGTGCTATAATTGCCTGGAATCTCCGAGTCGGCCTTCTCGAAGTTCTCCCATAGTGTCTCCAGCTGCAGGATCCTTTTCTGCAGATTGTCGGAGGTCCATGTCCAGGGTCCATCCTTCCGATGATTCGCGATGACTCCCCTCCTGTCAACTTTTGATTCGATGTGAGCTCCTCAAGACTCATCTCGATGCTTTTGGAACCAGTGTTATAGCCCCGGTTACGCGTTTTAAATTAAGTTATTATGATTATTATTATTTATTAATCAAAACATAAATGTACAGATTAATCTCAAAAACTAACAGCACTAGCTCCATGGCTTACAGCTGGGATCTTAAATTTTTTCTTAAAAATTAATGCTATTAATAAAGGTTTAAAGGTTTAATGGTCTAAAGGCATGGGGGATCGAGGATAACAAGAGTGAGTGCTGCCGAGCACGCGCACCTGTTATCCTTGACAAATAGCAAGTTTAAATACATGTAGCGAGTTTGAGATCTTGTAATACTTTAAATACATTTTTTATATTATCCGCTGATGGGACTGAAAGTAGGTTAGTAAATGTTTTTTTGTATAATTTGTCAAAGATTTGTTTAATACATTCCGCAGTTAAATGCTTGATGGAAATAATGCTATTTGTTTGGCAGATGTGACAAGTAACAGGAGGTTCATTCTTCAACAAGTAGCTGTTTGTTATCAAGGTATGTCCAAGCCTCAAGCGTAGAAAGCACCTAATCATTTTGGCCGTTGTATTTGTAGGATAAAATGCTTGCATCCCTTCTGGGTTGATTGAGGCATAGTGGTGGATATATGTGCTCCAATTGTCTGTCTTTTTTTGACGCCATTGTGCATCTATAACTTTTTCTATGTCTTTTTTAGGGGGTCGTTGTTGGCTTGGATTTAGATTGGGACATAGGGAGATGGATCTCGCTTCACGATCCGCTGCTTCATTCCCTTTAATCCCAGCATGTCCTGGGATCCAGATCAGTTGTAATTTTTCTTCTTGGGATATAATATTATCTCGTATTTCGTTCGGTGTTTAACATTTTTTATTGCGTTTAGCGTGGAAAGACTGTTAGTAAAGATGACGGTTTTCTTAAACGTTGAAATTGCTATGTTTGTTGCTTCCAGTATAGCTAAAGCTTCTGCTGAGAAGATGGAAAAGTATGATGGGAGCTTCTCGGCAGACAAAAGTCGACCATGTTTATCAACAATTGCAAATCCAGTTCCTTCACGGCTTTTGGAACCGTCGGTGTATAGTTTTTCCCAGAGGTTATTGGAGTACCTGTTCAGAAGCTCTAGGAATAGTTGAGTATATATTTTCTTAGGTGTCGTATCTTTCGGATATTTGGACAAACTGGTGTTGATAGAGTCTTGAGGAAGAGCCCAAGGAGGGTGTATTTCGATAAGTATCCTTTTTACAGTGAGGTCGATTCCAATGTCTTTCCCGAAGGATATAGCGTTATATACTGTTGAGGGTAGTTTGGGTAATTTCTTACGTCTCAATGTTTTGGGTGCGTCTTTGTCATCATCATATTTATGATTGGAGTAATTCTAAAAGATTTTAGGCTTCTTTTAATTGCTGCGTGGTAGAACGGATTTAGGATTTCTAAGTTTGATTTGGCACTTTTGGCTGAAATAGTTAGTCCGTATTCGACTTTAGGGCAAAAGATCATTTTCGTTATATTAATTAAGGCGTTAGTATGAATATAACTATTTTGTGATGACAAATATTTTATAACATTCAGTCTAGGAGCTAATTTCTTTTTTAATTCCATACAGTGAGTCATAATGTTAAATTTATTATCAAATAATATCCCTAAGATACTTAAATTATTTACATTTGGTATATGAATATTATTAATATTAATGTCAAAATTAGAACAATTTAATTTTCTGCAAATTTTCAGGTGTTTGTTTTTGTTTAGGGATATTATGGCCCCTGATTGGGTGCACCAGTTATTTATACAATTTATAACCTCTTTAAAAAAAATAGCTGTTCGTGTCATATCGTTACATCTAGACATTAAGTACAAATCATTTGCATATAATGAATGATCAATGGTTTTGAACTTTAAAAAATTATTTCGCTAATGTCATTGTATGCAATTGCAAAAAGGACTACCGAAAGGGGAAAACCTTGAGGTATACCATTCTTAAGGGTATGCACTTTAGAGAAAGAGTTGTTAACTTTCGGTCTAATAAATCTGTTCGTAAGAAACGACTTTATAAAATTATACATTTTGGGGCCAATCTTCCTACTTATTAATTTATTTAGGACGACATGGATTCCAATGCGTTCGAACGATTTCTCAAAGTCAATTGAAACAATTAAGATATGGTTTTTACATGAGAGTGCAGATGATATAGACTCGTCTATGTGAAGAAGAGAATCTATAGTACTGCAGCCGTGTTTGAAGGCATCCTGGTTAAGATTTATAAGATTGTGCCTTTCAATAAACCAAAGAAGTATTTTGGATACTACTTTTTCAAAAAGTTTGGTTGTGCAAGATAGCAGTGAAATAGGCCTGTAACCATTTGTGTCAGTTGGCTGTTTATTATGTTTAGGAATCGGAACATTGATTGCAGTTTTCCATGCTTGGGGCACTATGCCTTGATCGAAGATATTGTTAAATAATACCAAAATACGTTTTTTTACTTGAAATGGAGCATTTTCGATCATCGGATATGAGTCGAAACCGGGAGTTTTACCTTTGACTGAGTCTAAATTGCTTACTAGTTCAAGAAAAGGAAATTCTAGGTATTTTGCGGATGGAGATATTTTATAAGTCGTGATGTTCTGATTTAACTCTACATGTTTTGCCTCACAGAATTGGACAGACAAATTTGAGTCACTGGAGTATGTGGACCACCGATTAGCAAAATGTTCGGCAATTTGGTTTGGGTCCGCTAGAGATTTAGAACCAGTTAAAAATTTAGGGGTTGGCTTAGAGCAACTGTTGTGACCTTTGAGATCGATGCTGGATATTATGGGCAAATGGTCGCTACTGTGGAGGTAATCAAGTCTGTGCCAGGCAATGTTAGGTAATATTTGAGGAGATGTAAAAGTGAGATCTACGTGTGTAAGCGTGTTTTGGGTAGAAAAATGTGTAGGACTTCCATCGTTTAAAAGAGATAAATTTGAATTTATAAGGAAGTTTTCAAGAATTTTCCCTTGTAACAGGTGAGCCCCAGAGAGGGTTCCAAGCATTGAAATCTCCAGTGATCAATAAAAGGACTTTTACAGAATTTAAAATAGCTTCTAAATTGGAAGAAGAAAAGGGCTGGGAGGGATGGATATAGAGAGATAGAACTGTTAGCTTGATATCGAGGTCAATTTCAACTGCTATTGTTGACATATTTGATGTTATTATTTGGATTTTATGTGGAACCGATTTATGGATCAAAAGCCCTACCCCTTGTTTTGCTGTTGTATTTGTACTCAAATTGTGAAAGTAAGCTGCGTACTGTTTTGTGGCTTTAATTGTTGTGTTGTCGAGAATATGAGTTTCCTGAAGGAAAATTATAGGAGACCTGTGTTCTTTTATTAAGAGCTCTAGCTCATGATAGTTATTAAGGTATCCATTAAGATTCCACTGGAGTACCTTAAGAATTGATTTTGCAACTAGAGGACTTTTGTGCAGTATAAGAGGAGCTATACTGTGAAAAGTTGTTAGCGTACGTATTGTTCTGGTTAATTGTTTGACTCTGTCGCTCCGAGGTTGAACCATTAAAACTCCTGGTGGTGTTTGAGTGTTTCAACCTCCGACCGACAGAGTCATTGTTTTGGGTACTGGTAGTATGGTTAGATGTCTCCATCATCAAAGTCGTCATCATTTTCTGAAATTTTGTCGTAATGCTGACTGATGTGACCGATTTACGTTGGTGAAGCTGATTCAGTTGTTTGGGATGTTGTGTTAGTTATTGAGTGTTGATTTGAAGTATTATTTGTGAATGTAGTTGAGTTTGGTAAGTTGGGTTTTGAAGATGGGTTTGAATGAGAATTCGAGTTTGAAAAGAGTGGTGAATTTGTTAAAGTTGTGTTTGGTAATATTTCAACAGTTTTAGAAATGCTTTGTGTGACTGATGAAAGATAGGTGCTGTTTGCAAATGTGTTTGATGTTGATGGTGAGTTTGGTATTGTAGTGGTTTGATTTGAATTGGTTGAGAGAGGTGTGGGAGCGATGTTGCTTGGTTTTCCAGTTTTATTGATTGATTTCGTTAGAAGAGAGGAATCATCTTTTTGGGTCGCACTGACCGCTTTGGTGGAAGTTGAAGGGGGGTTGTGGAATGTAACTGACTGGATAAGCTATGCGAGATCGGTTGTGTTCCGTTTTTTGCAACAAAAGAGTAAGGTAAGGGAGGAAGGGGGAGTTCTGTTCGATGTAGATTTGTTTGGTTTCTGCCATGCTGCATTTTTTTAATGGTTTTATTTTCAGGATTTATGTCTCTTGGAGGAACCGTTTGCATTGTTTCGATGATGCTGGGTAGTTATCTGCACAGTTAGCACATAAGGTGCGTGTGCACTTTGCAGGGGGGTGTGGGGGGAGATTGCATGTGGCACAAGTTTCACTACGAGTGCACCTTTTTGCTGTGTGTCCGAGAAGCTGGCATATTTTGCAGCGCATTGGATTTGGGAAGTATTCTTCCACTTTTAGTTTGTACCAACTGTTTAAAATACAGAAAGACCGAACTGAAAAAAAAGAAAAGATTAAACAAATGTGTTTTTATTTGACAATAGAATTAGGTCTAGTCGCTCGGCTGTATGCTGCAAAAGTGAAAGAGAGTATGTGGACTGTAGGTAGAGGAAGTTAAACTTTTCAGTATGGGAGAGAATGGAGATTGGAAACTGGAATTAGAAATAGTGTTGCTAAATTACATAATACCTTTCTAATTTTTTTGTAAAATAATTGGTATAAAGATGAATAAATTAAAGTGAATATTATACATAACGCCAGGCAAGAACGACTGTTCTTAATTATAACAAATATAAATTCAGAAAGATATCTTTTAAAACAAATATAATTAGATTTGTATATGAGCATTTCCTCTCACATACGTAAAGATACAATTTTATGGTGGGGGGACCAGGTTTTGCAGCGCCTAATACTCGCTTTCGTTGTTTTTATCCTTTGTGTCTCGACGGTCTGAGTATCCAATATCGAGAACAGGATCGTTGACAGGAAGTAAACGCAGCTTCGTGATGGGTCGTTTGATTCTTTTTCCATTGGAGAGTACGGAAACAACTCTACAGATGTCGTCAGAGCCGGGATGAACTTCAACCACTCTTGCAAGTGGCCATTTCGCTGGGGGGTTATCTTTCATCGGTGACTATAACGACGTCGTTAACTTTAAAATTTCGGTGTGCTCGTGTCCACTTCGGACGTTGTTGCAGACGGGATAAAAACTCCTTCCGCCATCGCTCTCAGAAATGGTGAAACATTTGTTGAATCTGTTGCCATCTTATTAGCCTGATGGTGTTAAGATCCAAAAGTGATGGCTCCGGAACGATTGCGGTTGGTTCTCCTATCAAAAAATGTGCAGGAGTCAATACTCTTAAGTCCGTGGGGTCATCACTGAGTGGGCACAACGGTCTGGAATTAAGAGAAAATTCAACTTGAACAAGCAACGTATATAGTTCTTCAAAGATAAGAATTCTGTTCATAAGAACTCTCTTAAGATGGTACTTAACTGATTTAACACCTGCTTCCCACAATCCGCCAAAGTGCGGAGAAGCAGGTGGTATGTTCCTTCGTTCTCCAGCTGAGTACGGACATCGGTTGATACCAGTTAAAGAAACTGCTTATTAATCCTAATAAGCTCCTTGTTGGCTCCAACAAAGTTAGACCCGTTATCGCTATAAAGGTGACTGCAGCTTCCTCTTCGCCCAGTGAATCTCCTAAATGCAGCTATGAATCCTTCAGACGTCATATCTGAGACAAGCTCTATATGTATAGCCTTTGTGACTAAACATATAAATAAGCAAATAAAACCCTTATAGGTTTTTGGTGATCTACCCTTAGACATTTTAAGCTCGAATGGACCAGCGTAATCAACGCCACTGTGCTTAAACGCCCTGCTTTCAGTCACTCTGACTTTAGGAAGTGAACACATTAATTGCGTAGTACCCTTTTGATTTAATCGGGTACAAAGAACACAAGAATGAAATTGATGTTTCGCTAAGTTTCTTAGATTGACAATCCAGTATCTGGAGCGAATAAATGACATCATCAACCGAGTTCCACCGTGAAGAGTCTTAATGTGAGCATCGGTAACTAATAGTTTTGAGAAATGACAAGAATTTAATAAGATTAGGGGATGTTTGGAGTTTTCGTCCAAGTCAGCGAAACGTAACCGTCCATCAACCCGTAGTTGGTAATTTTGATCTAGGTATGGATGAAGATTTAGGATTTTACTTTTGGAAGAAATTTCTTTATTATTAGAGAGGCTTTTTATTTCTTCTGAGAATGACAAAGATTGGGAAAGTGAAATCAACTTAAAGAGGGCATGGTGAATTTTGTCGGCTTTTAAAATATTGAAAAAACGAGTTTCAAGTCTAGCTAGAATTTGTCTAAATCTAAGAATGTACGCAGTAACTCGAAGTAGAGGATTAAGGTCGCTGAATCTACTTATGTAGTCGAACTTTGATTGATCTATTATTGAAGTACATGCAATAATTTTAGTTTTTTGTCCAAGTTCTGTTTGAAACTGTTCAGTATTTTGGTTTGGGCATTCAGATTTCGGACGACTAAGCCATGTAGGGCCATTCCACCAAAGATTGTGTTTTCCTAATTCATGAGGCTGAACACCCCTGGAAGCACAATCGGCAGGATTATCCTGTGAAGGCACGTGGAACCACTGATCATTATTCGTTATCTCCTGTATTTCGCTCACCCTATAAGCGACGTAAGTCTTCCAACGAATAGGCAGGGAGCGGATCCAGGACAGAACTACTGTGGAATCAGTTCAAAAGAACGATTTTAAGTTAAAATGCTTAGCTGCGGTTGCGATATCAAATTTGTGGTGCAATTTAGACAGTAATACGGCACCACATAACTCGAGTCGAGGCAGGGTTACTTGTTTAATAGGTGCAACCTTGGTCTTTGCAGTTATGAGATTAACAGAAATTCTTCCATCCATGTAAATATTTCTACAATTTAAAACTGCGGAGTAGTAAACATGGGTTTTCTGAAGCTTCCAATCAGGCTATTGGAAGCATCAGAAAACCCATGTATTTCTCGGAAGCATTTGGTTGTAGTACCAAGCCATCTTGCTATTCGAATGGATTGCAAGGAAGGTAAATTAGATCTGTAATTATCCCAGTCGAGTTTTAGCTTAGGAGGAAGTGGACCATCCCAACCAATGCCTTCTACCCATAGTTGCTGAAAGTATATTTTAGCGAGGATAATAGTTGGTGCTAATCAGCCTAAGGGGTCGAATAGTTTCGATGCATCGGAAAGTAAATTTCTTTTTGTATACGAGCTACACACAGGAAGGGAGATCTTAAAGAAGAAATAATCGAACTGTGGATTCCAATATAACCCTAAAGCCCTTACTGTAGCATCATTTGTGTCTTCACCCTTAAATGAAAATTCACAGTCTTCTGGTTGTAGATCAAACAGTAAATTAGGACAATTTCAGGACCTCTTTCGTAAATTAAAGCCTCCAGAACTTAGGAGGTTTTTCAGCTCATTCTGAATCTGTTTTGCTGTGACTATGTCGTCCGCACCGGATATAATGTCATCTAAGTAGATATCTCTTTCGAGTACTTTAGATCCGAGAGGAAATCTTTGTGATTCATCAGCTGCTAGCTGTTTAAGTACTCTTATAGATAAGTACGGAGCACAGGTCGTACCATAAGTTACTCTTTACAACTCGTACAGCTGCAAGGGATTGAATAGTTCAGACCTCCAAAGAATCGTTTGATACTTCGTTTCGTCTGGATGGATAATAATCTGTCGAAACATCTTTTCAATGTCCGAGGTAAAAACAATACGAAAAATTCGACACTTTAAAATAACTGAAGCTAAATCATTCTGTAACGATGGCCCGGGAAGTAACTCTTGGTTTATGGAACTAGAGTTCAGTGGTTTTGATGATCCATCGAAGACCACTCTAAGTTTCGTAGTGGAGCTACTTTCCTTCCATACACCATGATGGGGTAAAATGAAAACATCTTCAGCTAATGCTGAGTTTTCGAAATTACATTTGAACTTCATATGACTTAGCTCAATATGCTCGTTAATGAATTTGAAATACTCTGCTTTAAGAGTTGGATTCCTTGGAAATGTCCTCTGTTCGATATTAGTTAATCGTTTGAGTGCATTCTGTGCGGAATTTCGAAAGGAAGGATAGTCTTCTCCAAAGACCTTGGATCTAAATGGAAGTCTTACGGTGTATCTCCCACTGGGAGCGCGCGAGTGCGTGCTCTGGAAATACGATTCACAAGCTGCATCTTCTGGGGATGGAGAGCGAGAAACGGAAACTTCTTCAAGTTCCCAGAACTTTCTTAGAAAGTTGTCTATATTCACTTGGGTATGCAATGAAATTGCTTTTGTAACTCAATTTGTATTGGAGG
The DNA here is from genome assembly GCA_963082735.1 of Pocota personata. Lineage (NCBI taxonomy): Eukaryota > Metazoa > Arthropoda > Insecta > Diptera > Syrphidae > Pocota > Pocota personata. Next base: position 106,119,284 of record OY720430.1, read on the forward strand.
AATTGATTGGTCAAGATAAGATCCAACCTAACTGAGTACGTTGTGCTAACGACCCGATATTGGACTTAATTATACCGTCTAGGATAATTTCATGAAAAACATCTGCACCCAATAAAACATCGATTTTACCATAGGCATTCTGGACAATGCATTGGGCAGAATGCCTCTTTAATCGTAACTATTGAACGCAACTTTCAGTTATAAAGGACGTTTGAGATCCTTGATCAATAAGGGCTCTCAAGATGTGATTACCCGTGGAGCTAGTAATTTGAATCTTTGCAGTAGCCAGCAGAATTTGTGGAGATACAACAGCAGTAGGATCCGTACAAATATGAGAATGTACCTGAGTGGAAGTCGAAGGTGGATTAGTAGACGTAAGAGAAATACCTTGGAAATTCGTTTTGCCGATATTCTCAGAAATGCATGAGCGTATGGTGCCGTTTGTTGCATTTGAAGCAATTGGATTTACTTCTGCATTGTAATACAACATGGCCCGGAATAAGTCAGTTGCCTTTTGCCTGCCGTCGAGCGCACACGCCGTCGAGCGCACACGAGATCATACTCGCATCGTCGTGTCAAAAAAAAAAAAAAAAATAATAAATTTAAAGAAAAAAAAAAAAAAAAAAAATTCCATCTACTTAAAAAAAAAAATCGATCGCGCGCGCCTAATCAAATCCCGTGAAGTGCAGTGGAAAAAAAAAAATAAATAAATAATAATAAAAAAATAAAAAAAAAAAAAAAAAAAAAAAAAATATATATATATATAAACACAATTCAGTGCGGTGCATTCCATCTTACCACCCCCACTCACTCGCTGTTGCGCTTCTTCGTTATCGCAATTGGAGCATGTGCTATATATGTACATACTTCCAGTTGCGATGACTGAGAGAGTGTAACATTTGATGCATAGCGGACTGTTAATGTTTATCCGAATAGCGGACCTCAGCTGATTGTCGTTTGGGCATAGCACCTGCGACAGTTTGTTTTGGAAAACTATTCTTTGGATCTACACTTCACAGTTTTGCTTAGTTACGTCAGAGTTGTGTCTTTTTGTGTTTCTATGTTGTAGTGATGAGGGAATTTAGGGTTGATCTTACCAACATTCGTGGGCTTCGAACGAATTTCTTCGATATGTACGCCCACGCCCATTCCCATAAACCAGCTGTTCTGGCACTAAGCGAAACACAGGTAGTGGAAGAATCTTCTGATTTGAAATTGCCTGGATATAACTTAGTGTCATTATTCTTTCCCCACCGTGGCCTCGCCATTTATGTCCGTAGTGATATTGCTTACCAAGTTCCACCACAGTATGGCCACTGTTCCAACCCGGAATTTAATTTCAAATGGCTAAAATTCACCGTCCGTAAGCAAATAATTCACTACTGCTTTATTTACAGAAGCCCTAGTGCGGACAGCAACTCAACTTTTGATGAATTTGATGCGCTGTCCGATTCCATCACTCGAATTGTCTCCTTGTATCCTCATACTGAAATTGTCATTGCGGGCGATTTCAATATACACAATTCGGATTGGCTTCAACATTCTGGCCAGACAACACCCGAAGGAAGGTATGTTGAACTTTTTGCTGAGATTAACAATTTGACTCAGCTTGTAAATGAGCCTACACGTATACCGGACATTGAAAGTCATTCCGCCAACACCGTAGACTTGTTTCTTACTTCTCACCCTGATAAATACACCATTGATGTTCTAGCGCCTCTAGGTCGGTCCGACCACAATATCGTATCAGCTAAATTCTCGTACTCTGACCACACAGTTAAAGAAAAAACTCCTAAAAGAAAAGTATGGCAATACGAGAAAGCCAACTGGAGCGGCCTCAATAGCTTCTTTAGGAGTTTTAACTGGTCGCTATGCTTCCTCGATAGCGACGTGGATGCCGCTGCTGATATGATCACTAACACTATCCTCTTAGGTATGAATGACTTTATTCCTAACAGAATAAAGAGCATTAAACCTAAGGAAATCTCGTGGTTTGACCAGAGCTGTAAAGAGGCCATCAGGTTAAAAGAAGTAAGTTTTCGGTCTTATAAAGCCAACAAATCTGAGGAAAACCGAATGAAGTTTAAACAAGCCAGAAAAGACTGCAATGCCCACATTCGACGTGTAAAATTCTTACATGACCAAAAATTGAGGCAAAAAATCCTACAATGTCCCAAAGGTAGTAAAAATTTTTGGTCATTCGTCAAAAATATTAAAAATTCTGCCTCGTCTGCCATCCCCACGCTCATTTACAATGACATTCCAGCTGTCAGCTCCTTAGACAAAGCTAATCTGCTTGCTGCTCACTTTGCAGCGAACTCAACACTGCCAGATAATGCTTCGTCTCCACCTGTATTTGAGAGCGTCAAATTATCCATGGGACAAGTCCACTTTCGCACTCGTACAGTTGCAGGAGTACTCAAAGGTCTTAACATACACAAATCCGCTGGTCCAGATGGTATCTCCCCCATAGTTCTGAAGAGGTGTTCTTCTACGCTGGCAAAACCTCTGCGTAAGCTTTTCTGTCTATCCTACTTTTCAGGGCTCTTTCCGAGTAGATGGAAAACAGCATTTGTCCAGCCCGTCCCCAAAAAAGGCGAATCTTCCTCCCCGTCCAATTACCGACCCATTGCACTTACGTCCCTTCTTTCCAAGGTCATGGAAACGCTGATAAATCGTCAGCTTATGAAATATCTCGATTCACGAAAACTCCTTAATGACCGGCAGTATGGTTTTCGTAGCAACAGGTCCACTGGTGATTTGATGGCATATCTCACCGAGAAGTGGAACCAATCTCTCCATCACTTCGGCGAAACCAAGATGGTTGCGCTTGATATTTCAAAGGCATTTGACAGAGTTTGGCATCAGGCTCTTTTGTCGAAAATGCGTGCATATGGCATCGATGAGTCTCTTCTTCAATGGATTAGAAATTACCTTTCGGGGCGTTCAATACAAGTTGTTTTGGACGGCTTCAAGTCTGTAATTCACCAAATAAATGCTGGTGTTCCCCAAGGCTCTGTTTTGTCTCCGACTCTCTTTCTCATTTTTATAAATGATCTCTTGTCTGCAACTTCTAATCCAATCCATTCCTTCGCTGATGACAGTACCCTGAGTTTTTCATATTCGTTCCCTAACTCACGTCCTTGCTCTTCGGCCGTAGAAGGGGAACGGCAACGTATGTTAAACACATTAAATTCCGACCTGGACAGCATAATTAAATGGGGTTCAACCAACCGCGTGGAATTTAATGCTTCCAAAACACAATGCTGTCTTCTGTCTCTCAAGCGAAACCAAAACCCTCAACCATTATCCATGGATGGTACTTGCATCATTGAAACCGAAAGACTTGCCATTCTTGGTATGTGTATTAACAACCATCTTCGATGGAATGATCACATATTCGAGGTCGCCAAAAATGCTGCAAAATGTCTAGGATTCCTTAAACGGTGCAAGAAATATTTTACCCCGTCTGATCTGGCCTCAATTTATAAGGCATTCATCCGCCCTAAGCTGGAATATAACGCCCATATCTGGTCTGGTGCACCCAAGACCGTTCTGCACATTCTTGATAGGGTACAAAATCGCGCGTTAAAACTCATAGGTGATAGAGACATTGTGAATTCCATTCATTCATTAGAACATCGGAGAAATGTCTCCTGTCTCTCCCTGTTTTATCGTTTTTTCTACAAAAAATGCTCCAGCGAAATAGCCAGTTGCATTCCTCCCCTTCAAAATTTCACCCGCAATACGCGACATGCTTCGAATGCACATCAGTTTTCCCTAAAGCCTAACTTCGGTCGTACTGTTAAATATAGGGATTCGTTTATAAGCCGAACGACACGAATGTGGAATGATCTACCAAGCTCTGTATTTCCCCATCACTACAACCTTCAAACATTTAAAGCCAACGTGCATAGGCTTCTCCTCTGTTCCTCTTCCCCTTGTCCTTAAAAGCCCGTGCCCTGCAACAGTATAAAGGTATTCATAATCCTTTTGGCGCGCGCGAATTATAAAAAAAAAAAAAAAAAAAAAAAAAAAAAAAAAGACAGTTGAGACAAAGATTCTTTTGCTTTCCAAGCTCAATTTTCCTGTCAAGTGTTAGCGCTTTAAACTGTGTGTCTGTTTGCAGCAGGGACATGAAGGTGGTTTACTATTTTGCCTTGCTGTATGAAAGGAACGAGTACGCAATGGCGGTTTGTGTTGTACTATACTCTTTTCTTTTGTAAATAAGTTAACTTTATTTTCTAAAGCTTCTAATGAACGAAAAGAATCTTCTAAGAAGGTGTAGAAATCATTCAATTTTGGCAAACCGCCTTTTTTTGGATGTAGAATTTGTAGATGAGGATGTATTTTTTGAGGATAGATATGCTTCCCAGTTTTTCTTTGAACAATTATCCAATTTCTGTGATGCGAGAAAAATAACGAAAATATCCCAAGAGTCTGTGCTAATTTCAAGATTCTTTAACGAATTTAAACACTTCTTTGTCGTGTCTAATAATTTTCTGATGGAATTAGCAGATTCTTTCACCATTTCTGGTTGCTCCCAAAGTGTCTTTAGATACGACTCTGCAATAAAACGTTTATTGTCATACCGGTCGCAAAGACTTTGCCAAGCAGATGAATAGAACGAATAAATTTTTCAGCTTCACCAGTTAAATACTTCTTTAGGTAGTAAAGTTTTTGAGCGCTGGATAGCCCACTCTTGATATGTATCATACCATCGTATAGGTCATGAAAGGTTAACCAGTTTTTGTAATTTCCATTGAACTCAGGTAATTTGATCTTAGGGAGGAGTATGTCGTGATCTTCACGAAAGGAATGTTCGAAAAGTGTTTGGTTTGCTGTAAGATTAGCAGCTTGAGTACTGGCAACGCGGTTACAGTCACTTGAAGCAAGAAGACTAATTTTATCTAAGATATCCCCTTTGACATCAAGAAAAATATCTACAAATTTGTCATGCTCTTCTTCCGAAAAGTAGGGAATATCCTTTTCATTCCCTTTGGCTACTTTAAGAAGGTTGTGAATTTTAAAATGATTATGCTTAAAGGTGACCATATACTGTTCACAAAGCTCCAAGCGACTTTGCAGATGTCCTAATTTCTTAAGGCGTTCTTGACTGCTTTTACCAAAATTAATTTTAAATTTAATTAAATCTGATTTAGAAACACGCTGTTGTTCAATTAATTCCTTAAGTTGTTCCATAGTTTCGTCATTTGAAATGCGAACTACAAAAGGAATTAATACCAAGTCAACGAAAATAATCTGAATCCAGAAGCTACGAAAATATTGTAAAGGTACTAGGAAAAACTCCAACGGCAACACTGATTGATTGGGGTATAATCTACTACCGAACACTCGCTTATTCGAATACACTGAGAAAAAATTATTTGATAAATTGTTGTATTTATGTAATAATGCACATCAATATGTAGGTGATTTAATAAAGAATTAGGAAATTGAACTCACTGTGAGAATTAACTTGCGCATAGAGAATGAATATGTATGTCGAAACTATAAATCAGACGATTCTATTCTGAATTATGTTTCAATGTGCTTATATATGTATATACAAATAACTGGAAATTTTAGAAACCGGTACGTGTGCATTTATGCACGGGAATAAAGAAAATTCAAATACATCTTATAAGAAAAATAAATACATCACCGTCTACGTAGCCACTGATTTCTTTAAGTGTACCAAAGCGTAACAATAACAAATTAATACACTTGATTTAAGAGATAAGCACATGGTTAGAGGGACTCTTCTACAAGCTAAGCAGGCTGGGCATAAGCAAACCACTGCTGTACATACTTCATAACATGCTCACCAGTAGACAGTTCATTGTCAAAAATGGCAATGTGACTTCTGCTGGAACATTTCTAATTAAAAACGGTCTGCAACAAGGTGCGGTTAATTCGCCGATCCTTTTCAATATTTACACGAGTGATCTCATAGGATCACTTCACCATGCCATAGCGTACGCAGACGACTTGATCGCGTACAGATCAGGGCCAAAAATCGAGGTCATTGCAATTCTCTTTCAACATGACTTCGATAAGATTCAGCGATATTGCGATGACTGGAAGTTGAAGATCAACTTCCAGAAATCGGAAACCATTCCTTTTAGGACGCCGTTGTCTGGTTGCAAGGTGCTTTTGCTCTCACAAAGAGACTTTTTTATAGCAAGCAACTCGATGCAAGGGTAAAGGTAATCTGCTACATGGCCCTCATCCGGCCCATGCTCGTATATGGATGTCCCGTGTGGTTCAACGTGGGAGCAAGATTGTTGGAAAAGATTCGGGTGTTTGAGAGGGCTTGTCTTCGGGCTTGCCTTCATTTATACAGAACGCCGGAGTCCCAGTACATAAAATTCTATCCCAATGAGGTCCTATACAACAGGGCTAACCTAATAAGAGTGGATAATTTCGTTATCAAGCTGATTCGAAGGCACATTGCAAGAGCAATGAGCTCGACGAACAACCTGATCTCTGGGGCTTATTACCCCAATTATGAGTATCACGAGAGAGTGCGCCTTAGCGGCTTTGTTCCCCCAGAGGCGTTCCTCTATTTTGATGAGAAAGGTCTGATCCAGGACAGATTGGCAGTGCCGTTAATCTTCCACGTTGCTCGGACAGCTGTGGATAGGCGACTCAACTACGACAGAGACGTTGCACACGGCAGTGTGGAGCGTCTCCGGTTTAGTAGGGCGGTATCGGGTCGCGATATGAAGGACGTTGAACGTCAGTTCTTACAATTTTGGTGGCTAACTGAAAGAGAGGGAACTCCTTCGTCGTTCCCTCACAATCCGGGGTAGCCTGTTTAAAGTTGGCTGTTTGGTCTTGGCCGACTTACATAGTTTAAGGTATTTGTAGATATTTTTAGGTAGAAAAAAAAAAAAAAAAAAATATAAAAACAGCACTTTGATTAAAAAAAAAAAAAAAAAATTAAAAACAGCACTTTGAAAAAAAAAAAAAAAAAGTATGTATTTAATTACATAATAGAGTAAGATAGGATAAGATAGTTTAAGATTTATTTTAAGGTAGTTTTTAAGTTTTATTATTATTATAAGAACAAAATAAAAAAAAGTACATACACTAAGTTTTTTGTAATTTTATCAAAAATTTTTCTTAGTATTTATCAATAATTAAACAATAAGACAAATGACACAATTAAGTACGGTACGTCGAAAGACATAGTTTTAAGTATTAGGATTAGCTTAGAGCGCCCGCATAGGGCCAGTAAGTTAGAATAAGAATAGTTAAGTTAGTTAAGCTAGTTTTAAGCGTTTTGTCTAGCAAATAAGTTACAATGAATTTAAAAAATAAATAAAAATGCATTAAAAATGAAAAAAAAAAAAATAAGCACATGAACATGAATCCACTGCCAGATGCAATAAGGGAACCGTAGGAACGTAGATGAAAAAAATCAATTTATCAATCAATTAAATTAATCACTTCAATTAAAGTGTAGGAAATCATTGTATGAGATATATTTACACTTTGGATAAGTTGATGTGAAGATATGTTATGTAGAATATGTAATAAGCACTATACGTATGTAACATGCACTGTATATATGTACTACTTGTATATATGTACATTTGAGAAGTTGGCTGAAAGGTTAATTATGTACATATTTGTAAATAAAAAATACTTAAATATTCCCAAAAATAGATGAGTAACCCGAAACCGAGCGACAATTATAATAAAAATTGTGTACCGCGTAAGTATAAGAGGTTAAGTAAAATATGGTATGAAAAAGAAAGGTATAATTAATGTACAATTTGATTAGGTAAATATTTTTTTTAAATTTTTTTTTTTTTAAGAGAATAGTTATGTTTATATAAATTATTAAAGAAAATTAAATCGGCGTAGAAGGACCAAAATGTTTGAAATACAGAAAGACCGAATTGAAAAAAAAAGATTAAACAAATGTGTTTTTATTTGACAATAGAATTAGGTCTAGTCGCTCGGCGGTATGCTGCAAAAGTGAAAAAGAGTATGTGGACTGTAGGTAGAGGAAGTTAAACTCTTCAGAAACTGGAATTAGAAATGGTATTGCCAAATTACATAATACCTTTCTCATTTTTTTTTTAACTTAATTGGTATAAAGATGAATAAATTAAAGTGAATATTAAACACAAACCTACATTTACAGTTGTAGGAGGACGGAAGAAATCAAAGGTGAAGAGTACTAGACCAGATGGTACGTCTTTTACTACGCCTGCAACATCTCTTTTTTTAAATTTTTTTGAATTTGTATACGTCCGTTACCCCTTGGTCCTTCATTTCTTCAATGATTTCTTTTTCAGGAGGATATTTAGGCATGGTGCGTGCCAGTGCCTTTGGAAGAGTTAAGTTGACTATGAAGTGAGATTGAAACCGGGCAAAGATTAGATAATGTTTTTTTTCAAAAGGAAGAGATTAGCAACGTGTTGGGATTTTACGAGTATAAGCAGGTTGCCATCACGAAGTTGAGTGATGTAGTCGTATGACGTGCTTATGGCGTCGATAGCTTTTTATAGTACAAAAACACTAATGGATGTTAGGAGTTGTTTGGGGTTTGTTGGGTATATAATAATGAATTTGAAATTTTTTGAATTAGAATGAGATGGAATGTCAAAATTAAGGGCTACAGGAGAATTTGTATTTTTTTTAGGTCTTTTTTTAGGCGGGACGATAGGCTGATCTAACTCAGCGAACCGATTGCCCGGGAGCACGTTTGGCCCTGAGGCCATATTGTATAGATTTATCACTTTATGGGCTAATTTGTCACTCACTTGCTTGATGGAAAAACGAAACAACGCGGATGGAAAAGATAGGGAATAAGCGTGGGAAGGATTACACTTCTAACTTCGGGAGAGCAAAGAAAACGCAATCGAAAACGATGTTGCCGGCTATAGTCGGTGACTGTTTAAATTAAGTATTTTTTCAACGCTGTGCGAGTTACATTCCCACACTTCACAAGAAGTTACAGAGGCATCCAGAGATAAGGCCGGAAATTATAGAGTTCATTGAAAATATGAGCCCTTCACGTGCCAACATAAATAACATCCTAAAATGAAAATCAATGCATAAAAGAAAATTACGAAAAAATGCTAACAGAGCAAAGTTCAAATTAAAAATATTTTTTGTTTTTTTGTTAAACGTTGCGTTCTCTGAAGAGAATTATTAAACGTAACTGGCGCAGTCAGTGATCAAATCGTAAATAACGAAATCGGGAAAAAGTGAAGTGAATTTAATGAACAAAAGAAGATCAGATATTTGAGAAAAATCTAAAGTTAGATGAAATAAGTGAAGAACTAGAAATGGAAGAGCTACAAAAAGAAATTCAACGAATACAACAAGTAGTTTTGGCGCAAGAGCAACATTTGGCAGAGCATCAACTACAAGTCCTACAATAACTTCTTCAACAAGCTCACAACAAATAAACCCATTCAATGGGACCAACGAATACTCTCTGACATCATTCACTAAGTCAATGGAAACTACATCAAAAAGCCAAAAAGCATGATATTTACAAACCAGAAAATGGGGATAGAGATTTAACAGAGATTTAAATAGAAAAGATTGATGGCAATATAAGAGCCCATATAAAGGGTGGTTAAGTTTTAAGGGCCGATGTGGATTTTGAATAAAACACAAATTATTTAGGAAATTACTGTCATTTCTTTTTATTATGATAATATTGGTATGGTTCAATTATGTATGGAACAAAATATCGGCCAAATGGCCGCCGCGACCTCGGCGGCACACCTCCATCCGATGGTCCAAATTTTCGATGACGCTGAGGCATAATTGAGGTTCTATGCCGTTAATGTGCCGAATTATCTCATCCTTTAGCTCTTGAATTGTTGCTGGCTTATCGACGTACACCTTTTCTTTCAAATAACCCCAAAGAAAGAAGTTCAACGGTGTCAAATCACATGATCTTGGCGGCCAATTGACATCGCCACCACGTGAGATAACACGGCCATTGAATTTGTCGCGCAAACTGTTGCCAATTCTTGCCACCATTGTGACCATTGACGACGCTTGAAATGGTCAAGAGGCTTTAGTTCTTGAGTCAATTGCACCTTATAAGCGCGTAAATGCAAGTCTTTATGCATAATGTTCATCAACGACGAGCGTGAGAGGTGCAATTGTTGGGCACGACGACGAGTTGAGGTGGACGGCTCTTCAGCCACACTATCGCGAACAGCAACAATATTTTCTGCAGTACGAGCTGTACGAGCATGCACTGGTGTTTTCACATCTCCTACAGACCCGGTTTGCATAAATTTTTGCACGATTTTTCCGATTGTACGCACATTTGGACGATTAAATTGACCGAAAGAATCACGAAATGCACGATATGCATTTTGATTTGAACGCCCATTTTCATAATAAGCCTGAATAACTTTAACGCGTTGCTCGATTGTGTATCTTTCCATGGTTCAAATTGAGTTAGTCTGAAATTGAGAAATGTCAAATGAAATGCAGAAAAAAATTTGACGTTTAGGTGTGGTTCACATTCAACATCGGCCCTTAAAATTTAACCACCCTTTAGAATAGAATGCTAGCATGGCAGATATTTATAATAAATATGCAAGGCTTAAATTATTAGACGACGTTAGGACTGCAGATTTTAGCCATAGGCAAACAAAATACAAAAGTTTGCTGACGAAATAGAAACCCTAATAATATAAAAACAATAAATAGCACAGGTAGAAGAAATAATTATAATCAGGGTTATAGTTATAGTTATAATTTAGATCAAACACAGGCGAATTTGAATTCTAATAATTTTAGCTATAATAATCAGTCAGTTTAATGGACAAAGCACTACAAATAATTTGAATATTTCTAGACAGTTTCGAAGTCAACAAAACTTCAATAATTATGATAATCCAATTCAAAACAGAACAAACACAAATTTCTCTAACAATTCGAGACAATCACGACAAACTATCAACAATACTCGTAAAGCCGAAGAAGCGATGGAGATAGGTAACGTTCAAGGAACTGAGTCAAATTTTCACAACGAGCTTTGGGAAACAAATTACCAATGATTCTTTTAACTATAGAAAATCAAAAAATAAAGTGCTTAGTGGACACAGGTTCAACTACATGCATTATACTACCCAATGTATTGAACAATTTTACTGAGGTTGCTTTAGATAAACCAGACATTTTTACGCCTATAAATGGACTTAGCAAGGTAGCGAATAAAATAGTTACCAACATTCTAAAAGAACTTAACACAGTCGGAACCTGGAAGGTTAGGTTAGGTAACTGGGTGCCCATATTGACAGGGTTGTCAACAGCTCACTTAGACTACTTAGAATCCATTGTGCCAATATTTGGAACCCTGGGAACCTAAAAATTTCTGTCCACGACCGCTAGGCTAAACTACCCAGATAAATGTATGCATCTCAGGAGCTTTCTCAGCTCAATGCTACCTAGCTCATTCAGCTCTGAACAACTATCTGAAAAAGCACGGATTCTTTTGGTGGCCAGAGCTGAACAATCACACAGGAGATGACGAATGGATTCTATTTTCTCTTAGTCCCTGCGGCTTCTGCAATAGTCGTTATGAGGCAACCCTAGCCGTGTTGCGCGATTACTTACCACACAGTATCCTGTAACGACACCAACAGCTATACGGATATCCCTTCGACTTAGTTCTATAAGTCGCCTTAGTTCAAAGTCGCCGTATTGGCCGCTGTGATAACATCCAGTCGTTTTTTTTGAAAAAAATTTTTACGAATTTGAATCTTAATGATGTTGACTAAAACGCCTTAATGGCCGCTTGGCTATCAACATACATACTGATTATTTGCCCTGAAATATGTTCCTCAAAAACCATATTCACAGCTTGTTTTATTGCAGCAACTTCGGCTTGGAAAACAGTGCAACCATCCTTAAATCTAAATGAGCGTTGTATATTTCGAGACTCAGAATAGACGCCGGCACCAGTACCGCCATTCATTTTGGATCCGTCTGTAAAGATGGACAGTTCATTCTCGAAACAGACTCTTCCGTCATCCCATTCCACCCTGTTAGGAATTCTAATAGAGAACTTTCAGTTGCAGTTTGGCATGGGGATGATGTAGTCCGTTTCCGTCTGGAATCTCAATATATTCCATCGGTTTGGAATTAAGGCCGTAGGGTTTAGCTTTCCGTAGACTGGCTTGAATTAGTCTTAGTGCAGTTTTAGCTGCCGTGTTCCCGCAGTATATGTCAAGTGGAAGATTCAGTATTGTTTCCAGAGCTGCTGTCGGTGTTGATCTCATCGATGCCATTACACCTAGACAGCCTGCCCGTTAAATCTTTGTAACGCTTTCAAGTTGGTATGGAATGAAGATAGCCTTATTAGTCTGTAGTCTTTGGCATTAGCGTAGTTTATTTTACCCGCCTTTGTTATGAAAACCACTCTAATCTCTCGCCAAGCTTTTGTAACATAACCCAATCTGAGACACCAACCATAAATGCAATTGACCCATGGCATAATATATTCACCCGATCCTTGTAACATTATAGGATGTATCACGTCAATACCGGGTGCTTCATATGGTGCAAACAATTTGAATGCCCACAACATTTTCTGATCGTCAATCAAATTGTCGATAGTTTCAGTCTCAATGTTAGCTGGCATAGATGTGATTGCCGGATAGCTATGTCTTGAGGTGCGCAGAAACTCTGCTATTTCCGAGTTCCACCAGGGTGGGTGATTTCTTCCGCTGGCGCGTCTGACAGGACAGGCCCGTTCAAAAGAGCGGTTGAGCTGACTGGTAAGATCATCTACCACCTTATCGATGTCTTCCGTGGACCTGGGGATCTCCCCAGGGTAAGATCCGAGAGATCTCCCCAACCCGTCATTGAGTCTTTTCCAGTTAGCTCTGCGCGGGTTTTCGAAAAGCCTTTCTATCCGACGTGCCAGAATTCAAATCGAAGAGTATCCAACAGTGGTCAGACAGTGATGCCATGTCGGATACCCTCCAGTTCAAGATTGTTGCGGTGCTATTTGCAGATAAGAGTGTTATATCAAGAACCTCCATTCTATTGGTTGTAATAAAAGTTGGTGAATTACCACGATGAACCTGCACAGTTCTGGTCACAAGCAAACGCACAACCCACTACACCGTGGCCACCTCTAACCTAAGATTAAGTTCGTCTTACCTTGTTGAGACATTGCTGCCAATGTCCTGACTTTTCCGAAGGGGATGTCAGTGCCTTTTTTGTACGGTAGGTATACCGACGCCATACAAGTTCTGACCTTACTTATGCTACCATTTCCTTTCACCCGATTTTGAAAAATCCATGGTTCCTGGATTAGGGCCACGCCAAGCTGCTCCTTACGGAGGTTGACCGAGGCGGCCTCACTGTAATGAAGATTTACTTGTACTACCTTCATTGGGTGTCAAGGTATTCTTCACAGTGATTGCCGTCTCACTAGGCTGCGGCTTCCTCGTGAGTCTCAGTGAGAACTCACCAGCTCCAAAGAAGAGTCGCATCTGCTTTTCCTTTTTCATTTCAACTTGAGAATCCTCCATAACGAAGATTAAACCCTTGGTATCATCTTCGTTGTCTTTTACCGCAACAATTTCCCAGTCATCCATAGGGACCGCTGGGTTTTTTTGCTTTCAAGAAGCAGAGAATCTCCTCTTTCTCAACGCCCAAATCAGGTACCTTCAGTCTGGCCTTAGGCCTCTCTGGTACCTCGTCTAGGGGGACTGCCTGGAAGACAGCTCCCTCCCCGGGTTTGAGAGTGGCTATATTCTACTTCGCGAAGTCATAGAAGAGCTGGTCTTTGCAGTCCAGTCTACTTATTCCGCGCTTCCAGTTAGTTAGGTCGAACGTGGAAGCAGTGGTACTAGTATTCCTACGAATGTGGTCGAAGATCGCATTGGCCACAGCCTTTTCGATCAACTCCTCCCGTTTGAAGGATGGGTAGTATCCGATATACTATATACAGCATGTTACGAGGGCCTGTACCCCGTCCAATAACAAAAAAAAAAAAAAAAAAAAAAAAACAAAAAAAAAAAAAAGAAGGAAAAGAAAAATTAAAAGAGGTACCTGATCCCAGATGATTACTCCAGCGATCCCACGATGGTATTTGTCGTCGTCGTCCTCTCGTTCTGTCCTACCTGTCCTTGTGCATCCTCGCACACGCACATCACATTGCAGGGGTGGGGTTTTGATGGACCAATTAATAATAAAAGAAAAAAGGAAAACAAATTCCAACATACCTGTTGTCCGTTGTACCTACAGACATCATCCCTCCCATAGCCAGGTTCCCTTTTGGTTTTAGGGTTATTTTGCTTCCTTGTGCACCTTTGTGCACAGGAAGCGATGCGCACACACCCACCCCAGTCCAAGGGTGGGTTTTCTTTTATTTTTTTTGAATAAAATCACAAAAAAAAAGTAATTACAAAAAAAAAACAGCGATTCGCCTCGCAAAATTAGAAAATAAAATAAATGTCAATAATAAGCTGACATGAGGGAGGGAGATACACCCGTCTCTCTCTCGCAAGAAAATTAATGGCGATCGGGAAATTATCTGTGGTTCAGGGATAAGATAAAAAAAAAACGTAGAATTCATTTGTCCATTATTTTTATATTCTATGTTTATATTGTATATTTTTTTTTGTTGGGCAGAAATTTTGTTTTGGGTTACGAGAGAAGGGTCGTAGGTTATATTAAGTATGTTAGGTAAGTCAGTTAACAATAGTATATGTCAGGTTAGTGTATTTATGGATGTTATCGCTCAGGATTTTTTTATTCAAAACGAACATTTTGTAACTGACAATGACGAAACGTAGGACATTGGAAAGGGAAATTTCTCATTTCAATGTCCCGAAAAAAAAAAGGAAAACACTACCCATAGCCGACAAAGACAAAACATGACAAAGGAAAGGGGAAAAGACTGACGAAGAGAGGACAAAGTCGAAACAAGAAAAGAAGGGGAAAAGTAGGACAATGGGAAACAGATAACCCAGATAAATGAAACGGGTTAGTACATCGACCCCAAGAAAATCATTTCCTCAAGTCAAGTGCGAACAGCTGGTCGCCACAGCTGAGAAAAGAATTTGTCGGTAGCACTAAAATACAGTGAGGCGAAGACCTACTGTAGAAAATTAATTTCTGTCGATTTTCGATTTTCTTGGTAAGTTGGCACAACAGAATTTTTAAAAGTTTAGTGGCCTAAAATAAATTTTTAAGGAAAGAATAGAGCAAACCTGAGGACAACAAATAAAACTGGGGGAGCACATAGTACAGAAGACAAACGCAGGAGACATCAGACATAAAGGTATGTTCAATAAAATTAGGAGCGCTTCTGGGTAATTTTTTTTAAACAATTTTTAAAACAAAGGCAGTGAGTGTAGCGGAGTGGCGTAGGCCCCAGAAATTCTGTCGCTTGCAGTTTTCTGTCAGGGCCGGTTCAGGCACACACCGTTGCAACTGGACAAGGTCCGGTGCAGGCAGTGGGTAGCGGTAGCGGTGGTCCGCAATAAGAACAGGAAGCAAACGGTGCTCCCCCAACGAGAAAAGAAAAATTCAACGCTTCCAGGAGGTGCTCCGTGGGACACTAGTGAAAGTGAAAGAATTTAAAGTAGAATTAAAATTTTTCTAAAGTGTTAGATACCACTCCTTCTGAGTTGAGCCTACAGTGAACTCTTCGAGGCTGCATATTTTTTTGATTTTAATTTCGTTTAGATTTTGCTTTGTTTGAATTAAAATTTTTGAGTTAAAATTCTTGAATACTAAGGTAAATTGAGATTAGAATTAGTTTTTTGTGAATTCTGCTGAGAATCTATAGTGTCTAACGTCGCGTTGAACTCCATAATAGAACAAAGTCAACATCCTTCATCGTGCTGCCGGCAGGACACCGGGGGACCAGAAAACCGTATAAAAAAAAAACCGTGAGTACCTTTTGAGTCAATTGTGTCAAAAAAAAAAAAAAATATATATATTCTTAGCAGAAAGGATAGGTTCGAATAGTAGATTTAAGACAAAAAATTTATAATAAATGGAATAGGGCGATGAGCCAACCAAAGAATTGTTAAAAGTATATGGGGTATTTCTACTCAAATATGAGTGAATAATTTTTTTATTTGGTGTGTGGATGGCCGGTCGGGCCGTCCTTGTATAGATGAACGGTGACAGGACAGGACGACTACGAACGATGACGACACAACGTAACGACTGACTAACCTCCACTACAACAGACTTAGGTCGTGACTGGGAAGCGCGTTCAGGGGCCATCTCTCGCAATCATTGGCCAGAGAGATGGCAATTGGTTGTGTCACTAGACACACAGGGTGGGCAGGCCAGCTTCTGCCACTTCCACCGGGCATTCCTCGGGTGCCGGACGAACCCGTTTGGCAGGGAGAGAAAATGGGAAGGACAATTGACGCAGTAGGGAGTAGAGTTAGGTTAGGTTAAGATAGTTAGGGTTAGTTTTAGGATTTAGCTTAAGTCGCTAGGTTAGTCTAGGTTTAGTTTAGGATAGTTAGGGTAAGTTCGCGGAGTCCTTCCCAATCTTTCTTCTGGCCATGGGCACAAGCCCTTGGATTTTCCTTTTACTTTCTTTTCTAATTTTTTTTTATTCCGTCCGATGTCTAAAGTAGAGTAGCTTTCTTCTTTCTTTTGTTTTTTTTTCAAAATGGCACGAGATTTTGTGTGCTGAGCAGGTGGTGTGAAGTAAGGTGGACAAGAACCACCCCGTCCGACGAGCTGAGCCGAGCAACCGCGAGCGTGCCGCCGTCCTCCTTACTCGCACCGAAGACGCCTCCGTGGCCAAGCCTAGCTCACAACAAGCATTTATACTCTTGAACCAAAAGTGAATTGTTGATCATTTGAATTTGGAAGAAAGAAGGAAAATATTGCAACTCTTAGGAGATTACAAAATTTATAGGTATCCTAAAATTCATGTGAGAATTAGCGAACAATTTCCAATTCCTAGTATTGAAACAATATTAGACAAATTGGGAAACAGCCCATCACTTTCGAGACTGAGGAAGAAAGGCGACCATTGAAGTCACACTGCGTGATGAACGAGGACAACAATTCCATCAGGAAAGCGGTCCAGAAGTACTCAAGCCTAACCAGGTTAACGAGGGTAATCTCGCACTGCAAGAGATTTGTCTTCAACCTCAGAATAGAACCTGAAAAGAGAGAGAAGGGCTTCCACCGTTAGAGCTACACTCGGGAACACTAGCGATAGTCCGAACCGCACAGCTGGAAATGTTTCCCGCTGAGGTGAGGACCAACATCGGGAAAGTGAAGGGTTTGAAAGCTCTAAACCCAATCATCGACGAGCTCAGGTATTATAAACTAATTGAACTAATGTAACGTAAGTCTTAATTGCAAATGAACTAGTTTCGCTAACTTTAATTTAATCGAATGAATTTTACTTTGTTGTTGTAATAAGTGTCTCTTTTGTTAATAATTTTTGACCACCAATTTTCCTTTGTTCAATCAAAATCTTGAAATTGTTATAAAGTAGAAGACATAATTTTTGTATGAGAGTATTTTAATTCTAAATTTACAGACAGTGTAAGAAGAAGAAATCAAGATGAAGCAGACATCAATATTGAAATGAACTCTACAGTTATGAACATGCAAATTAAATAAACAATCGTTTATTTATCTTAAAAAAATAACTTTATTTTCAATGCTCTGTCGGACAGAGCTTCCCCTTACAAAATCAAAAATCGACTATGAATTTTCTTACTCTAGCTTAAATACTAATCTGTCTGCTCCACATTCTCATCTCTCGACGAAGTGTTCCCACTGGTGTCATCGGGTTACCACTGCCGTACGTGATGGAATGCAGGAATATGCACACGCGTCGTATGACCCAGACGATCGTGTCAGCAGTTGGAACCTTAGGTACTGTGCAGTTATTTGAGGAGATTGAGAAGATGATTTATGTTGAATAAAGAATTTTATGTGAGTTAACTCCTCCCCGCTAAATTTTCGAACGTCCTCGTTTGAACCCTTTCTAGAAGAACGGAATTTGGCTCAATCTGGATACTCCTGGACCCTTATGTTGGATATTGGTGGTGTCCTCACTTGCCCCTGGTGCAAGGTTTGGTGGGTGAGCATCTGACGGATTCACATATTTTCGTGTTCTTGGCTTTGCGTTTAAAGCACAGGTAAACCACAATAATGACAGTTGTTATAATGCCAATTGATGATAGGCCAAAGTTTACGAACTGCTTCTTGACGTTATCGCTCCTTATGAGTCCTATGAACTTCCTGTTAGTAAGGTGATGCTCTTTTACCATTTCTAGGGATAGCTTTTCTTCAACGTTCGTTATTGGTGATGATGGCTTCAGCAGTGCGGGAATCGGTTGAACAATAGAAAATTCTGTTGAATGAAATGTAGCTTTGCCAGTTTTTATGGTTGCGTTCTGTAACTGGAGAATGAATGAAGGACCCTGTTAGATTCATCTTATCGTCGTTAATCTGAATAGTGCGTTGATGATACGTGTTGATTATTTATGATGGTGCATGATGATGGTAAATTGCTGAGGACCTTTAGCAGGCATGAAGTGTTACTTAAATCTATGATAATATTCTTATTACACATTGTTAGGTCTTCAAAGGAATTACAATTATTTTGTATGCCGAATAATGATTTCTTACATTTTAATATAGCATTGAAGTTAATTTTGTTTATGGTATTTCCCCTTTTTATGGGTCTCACAATTAGTTTTTTACAAATTTCTTTTTCAGTAGTTGGAATATTTATTATATTGTAATATGCAAGCTACGGCTCGAGTAGATAAAACGATATTCTGTGAAATTTATTTCTTTATTTTCTAGTCTATAGAACAATTCAAGTTCACACTATACTATTCTTCGCAAATTCTTTTCTTACAAGGTCTCTTTCCTCTCAAATCACTTTATCTCCTTTCAATTACTTAATTCACAAATCCAAACTAATTACTTTTTCTTGTTTACTCTCAACTTTCAATTTATCACCAAATTACAACTTCGCCCATTATCACTTTTCCAATCTCTTCGCCACGGTTCAAAACCAACTGTGTCTTTTTTTGATCGCCATCTGTCCTTATATAGCAGAAGTTTCTGATAGCCAGAAACTTCTAGCAAATTCTTCGACCACTGGAACAAGAGAAATAATTCTTGCAGTTATAATTCCCTTTTATCTCTGATATTATTCGTCTCTTTCGTTGACATGAGCTGTGGAGACTTCGTCCCAGACACGAACCTTGAATGAAAGGACAGTTCGAACCAAAATTCTGCCAGAATGAACAGTCACTTCGGAATTTGCTGCATAGTCATAGGAGCGTAGTTATTATTATGCTACAATATATAGAATTTTGAAGTTACTTATTGCTATTCTTACGTTACTAAATCCTAACATTTGTTCAATACTTATATAGGGTAACTTATTTTTTATAACCATATTTTCCATTATCTTTTCTTCTAAATTGATTAGTATATAGGAATTTATAATGTTGGCTTTAGCCCATTTGATTGCATAGTCAATGTTTGCTACTTCTTCTTTTTTTTCATCACAAGTGCATATTCTTTTTACAAGTTATTTGATGCCTTAAGGTCATTTAAAATTTCGTTTTCAATTCTAGTTAAGTCGTTAAATTTCTTTTCTATAATGTTATTAATAGAAATTTGCCTATTGTTGTTTTCTGCAAGTTCATTAATTTTTTATGTTAAAATCTTCAAGTCATCGTGATCAGGAGACCCTGCCACCCACTTCCATGTGGAACCCAAAAAGTCTAATGAGCGTTTTCTCTTACTTATAGGTTTGAGTCTGTCAATGTGTCGTTGGGTTTGTTCAATGTCTTGAAGCATGAAAGCGTACATCGGGTCTTTGTCACTAAATTTTGTAGTCATCGTCTTGTTGATTGTGTTCAGTAAGTTTTGGTACAAGTCTATGTCTATAATGTGAATCATTTTGAAATGTCCGTTTTCCAGCATTGCAGTCCCATTGTCTAATGTCAGTAGTTGTGTGTTAGAGTAGTCGAATATCTGGTAGTCAGTTAGTACGTTACCTAGCAGTGTCGTCAACCTATTAGTATACGAGTAAAACGGTTTAATTTTTAATATGTGCTTTATGCACGATTTTACCTGACTTCGTTAATATAGTAGTAACCCTGTCTTCTGCAACGATTTCCTTTTTGTATCTTGCTGTAAGCTTGGACCTTAAGCGCCTATTTATTTTTCCGTAAACAATATCTCCTGTCTTATATGTTTTTATTGGTCGCCTATTCTTATTGTGATAAGACAGGTCTTTGTCCTTCTTTTCTGTAATTTTCTTTATATTTTCTATCCTAGCTTTCTCAAGCTGCATCAGATCGATGCTGACTCTTCTTCCAAAGAATACCTCGATTGGTTTTTTCCCCGTGACCGAGTGTATTGACAAATTATAGGCATAGACTGCTTTTTCGAGAAGCTCCGTGAAGGAATTTTGTATGTTCTCGGCTTTGAGGCATCTCATGATTTCGCCGAATGTGGAATGAAAACGTTCAATTTGACCGTTTACGGAACTCGTGTGCGGCGGTGTTTGAAACATTTGGATTCCTAACTCGTCCTCGATCATAAAACTGATTGAAGCTGAACTGAAGGATTTTTCGTTATCAACCACCACAGTCTTAGGTAGGCCAAAAGCGAAAAGAATTTCTCTCAGTGGCTGTTTCAAATCCTCTGCGGCGTTTGAATTAAAAATTTTTACTTGAACGTATTTTGAAAATTTATCTATTGCAGAAAGATCGAGCTTCCCTTCAGTTGAGAAGATATCTATATGGACTATTTGTCCAGGATATGTCGCAATTCAGGCTTGTTAGGATGCCTATCGTACTTATTTCTTTCTTTCGGGACATAGCTGGAAAGTAATATTTTTCGAGAATTTGGGCTTTATCTTCTTTTTCATTCCAGTGTGCCCGTTTATGAATTTGGATGATAATGTCTTCTTGCTCCTGCTCATTTTTTACATCCGTAACGTGGACCTATGTAAACCTCACTTTATAATTGTTTAAGTCAGAAGGACATATTTCCTGAATCATCCCCATGATACGTTCTTCGGTCTTTATTGCGTTAATAACTGAGGGATTGAGAAGATTCTTTAGGATTGTCTTGAGTTTTGCTGGGGTATATTCTGGTTCAACGACAGTGTGTCGATGGTAGGTTCGAAAGATTATTTCAAATTTGTGATCCGACGGCGTACCAATTTGAAGGAAAAGTTGGTTTTAGAAAACATTGACCGGTACATCGACGCTAGGGATAAGATTTTGTGATGAACTTTCATCACTGTGCTCCGTGGGTGTTAGGGAATTTATTTGCGAAACCCGAGAAGGTCGGGAGAGTGCGTCAGCTACGACATTACTCTTGCCCGGCCTGTAGTGCAATTCGTAGTTATGCTCCTCTAGAATTGCTTTCCAGCGCTTCACCTTACTATTATTGTTTCTGCTACTCAATGCATATGTAAGAGGCTGGTGATCTGTACAAATCTTGACGTATGCCGAGCCATATAGTTAATTACGTAGTGAGCCTAAAGCCCATATGATTGCCAACATTTCTTTTTCGTTGGCTGCGTAGTTCTCCTCAGTAGAACTAAGCGTTCGCGAAATGAATGCGATCGGCTTTCCCTCTTGCGACAGAACTGTGCCAATAGCGTAGTTAGAGGCATCAGTGGTAAGTTCGAATGGTTTATTGAACTACGCTCCAAAAGTATGCAACAATAATGTAGCATAATAACTACACTCCAAAAGTATGCAACACATTCCGAAGTGTCCTTTCATTCGAGGTTCGTGTACGGATTATGTCTAAGACGACGTCGCGAAATTAAGAGAGAATTATAACCGCAAGAGATTATTGGCTGCAGCTGTCATCTTGGAATTATTACATCAGAATTTGCGCGTTCCAGTGGTCGAAGAATTTGCTAGAAGTTTCTGGCTATCAGAAATACGACTATATAATTACAGATGGCGATCGAGGCAAGGCATTTGGTTTTCAAACCGCACGAAGAGATTGGAAATGTGATAATAAGCGAAGTTGTAATTTTGTAATAAATTGAAAGTTAAGAGTTGACAAGAAGAAGTAATTAGTTTGGATTTGTGAATTAAGTAATTGAAATGAGATAAAGTGATTTGAGAAGAAAGAGACCTTGTAACGAAAGAATTTGCGAAGAATAGTACAGTGTGAACTTGAATTGTTCTATGGACTAGAAAATAAAGAAATAATCTCATATAGTAACATTTTATCTACTCAGCAGTAGCTCGCATATTACACTGGTGTCAGAAGTGGGACAAAACTTATTCTGTAAATAACTATTTCCGTGGTGTGAAATTGCACAATAAAAAAAAAAAAAAACCATTTCTGTGTTGAGTTAATTAGTTGCGCAAAATGGGTCGCAAATTGGGAAAACTAACTGTAGGCAGAACTCAGTAAGCGGAATCTCAACAAAACTGGGGGAAAAGATGCCCCCCTACTGATTCGTCTAGAAGAAGCAGTAAAGCAGGAAGGTGAAAATCCGCATGACGTAGAGTTTGACGTGGAAGAGGAACCAGCAAGTACAGTAGCCGACCCGGGTATAACAAGTCTGCTCCTGCAACTTAAGTTAGTCATGGACGAACAAAGGAAAGCAATAGAAGACCAAAAGGAGTCCCTGGAACTTAAGCTCGATGACCAAAAGAAAGCAATAGACGACCAAAAGAATTCTCTAGAACTTAAACTGGACGAACAAAAGAAAGCAATGGATGAACAAAAGAAAGCAATGGACGAACAAAAGAATTCTCTAGATGCTCTGGAAAGCAAACTTGATGAGCAAAACAAGAACTTGGAATCCAAATTCGAAGCGATCGAAGAGAAAATCGAGAAGGTCGAGACGCAACTCGAAAAAGTCGAAACTAGATTCGATGAAAATTTTGAGAAACATGAAACTCAGTTCGGGAAGATAGAGACTCAGTGTGAAAAAGTGGATACGCAATTCGAAATAGTAGGAAAACAAGTCGAAAATCTTGCTAAGGAGCTCAGCAACGTGAAGAGACAGAAAGCACGGGAATATTCCACTGACGGTCTGAGAAGAAAGGAGATGCAACCTCCTATCTTCGATGGTCAAACATCATGGCCAATTTATAAGAGGCAATTCGAAGCGGCCGCAATGACCAATAGCTGGGACGATGAAGAGAAGTCTATTGCACTCACACTTGCACTGAGGGGTCCAGCTGCGGAGCTCTTGCAGACCATGCAGCAGGTGTACAGGGTTCAGCTGCGTAGTCGAGTCCAGAAAAGGGGGGAAACGCTCCAACAGTTGCAAGCGGATATAGAGCGACTAGCCCATCTTTCATACCCTAAAGCCGGTGAGGAGCTTATCAACGAAATGGCGGTGGAAGCTTTTATTCAGGCCATAGAGGACAGACAACTGCAAATGGCTGTAAGGATGGCTGAAAAGCGAACACTCCCCAAGGCATTGGCATTCGCTTTGTCAATGAAGGCTGCGGACCAAGCATACCAGGGAATACACCGTGTCAGGGAAATGTCCGTCGTGGAATGCTCATGCCAGAGAACAGCCGTCATGGATGAAGACAGAGCTCGCGGAAGTCAAATCCGTTGCTGGAATTGCAACCAAACCGCACACCTACAACGGCAGTGCAGAAGTGCACCTAGACGAGGAAATTGTCCACATTGCGGAAGTAGGAGAAGCAGAGAGGAAGCATCCGGAGAAGAATTCTCAAGACTACATCGTGGGAAAGACGTTAGTCGAACCAAAGAACACCATGGTTCCAGTGAGAGTTTTGAACGCAAGACCACACGCTGTTAAACTAAGGCGAGGGGAGGTGACTGGAAAATGCACGCCGATTACCGCCGTCGCAACAATATCTGAATGTGATGCTCCAAAACCTCTCCCATCACATTGGACAGCGGAAACGAGAGAAACGATTCTCCAGTCCAGTGAGCTGAATCAGGAGCAGCGAACTATTGCAGAGAATCTTATCAATGAGTACGCTGATGTATTTGCCTCACAGGACGGAGAATACGGCCGAACACACCTGGTACAACATCGAATAGACACTGGTAATACTAGACCAATTCGTCAGCCTGCTAGGCGCCTTCCATTGGCAAAGCAGACAGAAGTTGCAGAGATGGTGTCGGCAATGGAGAAAGAAGGTCTGATTGAAAGTTCCAAAAGTCCGTGGGCATCACCGGTTGTACTGGTTAAGAAGAAAGATGGCAACACTCGGTTCTGCGTGGACTATCGGCAGCTCAATTACGTCACCAAGAAAGACAGCTATCCTCTGCCACGGATTGACGACACGCTGGACACACTATCAGGAGCCTAATGGTTTTCCACCCTCGACTTGAAGAGTGGCTACTGGCAGGTACAGATCCATCCAGAAGACCGGGAGAAAACCCCCTTCACCGCAGGAAATGGGCTATGGCAATACACGGTAATGCCTTTCTGGCTGTGCAATGCTCCGGCGACTTTCGAGCGCTTGATGGAATATGTCCTGCAAGGGTTAACATGGAAAACCTGTTTGGTGTACTTAGATGATGTCATCGTCGTAGGAAAAACGTTTGTGCAAAACCGAGACAATCTAAGGGATGTATTTCAAAGGCTGCGAAGTGCCCACCTGAAGCTCAACACCAAGAAGTGCGCCCTGTTTAGAGCAGAAGTCAAGTACTTGGGGCACATAATTTCAGCAAAAGGAGTGAGAACCGATCCAGAGAAGGTCGAAGCGGTGAAAAACTGGCCAGTCCCCAAAGATAAACACCAACTAAGGAGCTTCCTGGGCCTAGCCACCTACTACAGACGGTTCGTGAAGGATTTTGCCGGGATCGCAAAGAGCCTGCACCAGTTGACGGAAAAGGGGAAACAATTCAAATGGTCAACTGAGTCCGAGAAGAGCTTCAAGGCACTTAAACAACGGCTATGCGATGCCCCGATACTAGCTTACCCCACTCCCGGGGAAACGTTCATTGTGGATGCAGATGCTAGTAATGTCGGGGTAGGAGCCGTACTCTCCCAGGTGCATGATGGCCAAGAGAAGGTGGTTGCGTACTTCAGCAAGGTGCTCTCTAAGCCAGAAAGGAACTACTGCGTGACAAGGCGGGAACTTCTAGCTTTGATCTTGGCTACGAAGCATTTTCACAAATACCTCTATGGGAGGAAGTTCATTCTTCGCACAGACCATGCAGCCTTAAAATCGCTATTACAGTTCAAGAGTCCTGAGGGTCAGGTCGCAAGATGGATCGAAAGGCTGCAAATCTATGACTACGAAATACAGCATCGTAAAGGAAAACTCCACTCTAATGCGAATGCAATGTCCTGGAGACCATGCAGAACGGATTGTAAACATTGTGCGCGTCAGGAAGAACGGGAGCTGGTTTCCATCCAAAGAATGAGAGCCGAACCTATCGCCGGCTGGAGCGTAGATGAGATCCGGAACGCTCAGAAGGAAGACCCGGATATCGAGCCGATTCTGGCCTGAAAGGAGAACATGGAGAAACCGGATCATCAGAACATCTCTCACAGAAGCCCGACCTTAAAGGCATATTTTGCGCAGTGGGACTCCCTCCATGTCCAAGAAGGTGTTCTGAGAAGAAAATGGGAATCCTCCGACGGAAAGTCGTTTGTAATGCAGCTTGTAGTGCCGCGGACGAGGGTCAAGGAGGTGTTACAGGAAATGCATGGCGGGGCGTCCGGAGGCCACTTGGGAGTGAATAAGACGCTAGAAAAGGTACGGGAACGTTTTTATTGGTTAAAAGCGAAGGAAGATGTCGAAGACTGGTGCAGAAAATGCGACGTGTGCGCAGCTAGCAAGGGTCCGAGAATAAAAACTCGAGGTAAGATGCACCAATACAACGTGGGAGCACCTTTCGAACGAATCGCCATTGACATCGCAGGGCCCTTTCCGGAAACCGACAATGGTAATCGGTATATACTCATATTAATGGCCTACTTCAGTAAGTGGCCGGAAACGTTTCCAATCCCTAACCAGGAAACTAGAACCGTGGCGGAGCAGATCGTCTACAATTGAGCAGATTCGGTGTGCCCTTGGAATTGCATTCTGACCAAGAATTTCGAGTCAAGAATCTTCCAAGAGATGTGTCAACTTCTCGGAATCAAAAAGACACGGACAACTCCGCTTCATCCACAGCCGGACGGTATGGTGGAGCGTTTCAATAGGACTTTGGACGAACATCTCTCGAAGGTCGTAGTTGACTACCAACGGGATTGGGACCGGCAGATTCCCTTGTTTTTGATGGCCTATAGAAGTGCCGTGCATAGCACTACTCGACATACGCCGTTCGAAATCTTGTTTGGTGGAATAGCTCAGTTACCCAGTGAGGTGAAATTTGGATCTCCTACCGATGAGCCCAGAATTGAAGAAGAGTACGTGGCGGACCTTAGGGAAAAGCTTAGGGACATACACCAAAGGACCGGAAGCCAGATTAAGATAACGAGCGACCGCATGAAGACCAGGTATGATGCCAAGGCAACAACGTCAGGATTCCAGGAAGGAGATCGAGTGTGGCTGTATAATCCCCATCGCCAAAAGGGGAAATCACCTAAATTGTAGCAGAACTGGGAGGGTCCCTACAGAATAGTAACCCACATTAACGATGTTGTCTACCGAACCCAGCGAGGACCAAGGGCTAAAATGAAAGTGGTTCATGTGGACCGACTGAGTCGATACAATGGCCGAAGTGAGGACGCACTTGTTCGGGACGAACAAGTCTAAGAGGGGGGCAGTGTAACATAATGTAGCATAATAACTACGCTCCAAAAGTATGCAACAATAATGTAGCATAATAACTACACTCCAAAAGTATGCAACACATTCCGAAGTGTCCTTTCATTCGAGGTTCGTGGACGGATTATGTCTAAGACGACGTCGCGAAATTAAGAAAGAATTATAACCGCAAGAGATTATTGGCTGCAGCTGTCATCTTGGAATTATTACATCAGAATTTTCGCGTTCCAGTGGTCGAAGAATTTGCTAGAAGTTTCTGGCTATCAGAAATACGACTATATAAGGACAGATGGCGATCGAGGCAATACAGTTGGTTTTCAAACCGTACGAAAAGCTTGGAAAGGTGGTAATAAGCGAAGTTGTAATTTTGTGATAAATTGAAAGTTAAGAGTTGACAAGAAGAAGTAATTCGTTTGGATTTGTGAATTAAGTAATTGAAATGAGATAAAGTGATTTGAGAAGAAGAAAGAGACCTTGTAAGGAAAGAATTTGCGAAGAATAGTATAGTGTGAACTTGAATTGTTCTATAGACTAGAAAATAAAGAAATAATCTCACAGAGTAACGTTTTATCTACTCGAGCCGTAGCTCGCATATTACAGTATGATAAAATTAAGTCTGGGGAAATGAGAGAATTTTTTATTTTGTTAAAGGAGTCTATTTCTGTAGGGTCGAGAAAAATTTGTTTCTTTGAGGACTGTGTTTTAGACATGCGTCCCTCCTCCCCTCTCAAAAGGGCTGTAAGGGGCTTCGCAAGCTTTGCGTAGTCTTGGACAAAGCAGCGATAGTAACCTGGCAGGCCAAGAAAGGAGCGTAAGTCTTTCAAAGTTTTAGGCATAGGAAAATTCAGGATAGCCTCGACTTTCGTAGGGTTAGTTTTTATTCCATCTGATGATATGATGAGACTCAAAAATTCGATTTCCTTCTTGAAAAAAAGACATTTGTCAAGCTGGACCTTCATGTTGGCATCGTAGAGTGTTTTGAAGATTTCCTCTATATGCTGCGCATTTTCACTTTCGGATTTGCTAAAAATTACTATATCATCGATATAGACGTAGTAAATTTTTTGAAAGATCGATGGCGCGTTCTTGAGGCCAAAAGGAAGTCTGGTAAATTCATATTTACCATTGTTTATGGAGAACATGGTTTTCTCAACGTCAGATTATTTTAAGGGAATCTGGTGGAAACCGCTTTTTGGGTCGAGAACTGTGAAAAAAGTGTTTCTACCGAGATCCGCGAGAACCTCACTAATCTCGTTAATTGGGTAGCGATCAGCTATGGTTACACTATTCAATTTCCTATAGTCAATTACCATCCGGTATTGCTTTAGTCCTGTAGAGTCCGGATTTTTAGGTACAATCCACACAGGTGAATTGTACGGGGATTTGGAAGGTCGAATAATCCCATCTTTTAATAGGTTCTGTATTTGGCTCTCAACCTCGGACTTAAGGGCCATTGGAAAAGGGTAATATCTGCTATAGATAGTGTACGTCAGCTTCGTTTGGCTCCGAAAATAAATTATGAAAACGATTTACAGATAAGTTCAAAAGGTTACGTTGTGTCGATGTCATACCGTCGGTTTTGATATGAAGTGAGTTTACGGATGGTGAATTTAGTTGCTTAATTTTGATTTTGAGACGGTTAAGAATTGTCATGAAGCCACCCTTGGTATCTATTGTAGCCGATAGTTCTCTAAGGCTATCGTTTCCAAGGATGCCATGGAAAGTTCTCAAGGTCGGCAGGAGAAAGAACTTGAGATTTATGTTTTCTAAATTGAAAAGGTTAATTAGAATGTGTTGTGTTATTTTAATATCTCCTGAGATTTCGCAAGGAAATATTGTTTGTTTTGAACGACTTTTCGACGAGGAATGTTTATATGTAGTTTTTGGAAGAACCGGTGTCAATTAAGAATTTAAGCATATTACTGCTCTTCGTCTTTCATTCTATATACGGCAAGGAAGAGCTATTTAGCCTAAAAAATTAATGCCACAGTGTTCTAATTCTGGCACAGCTGATTTTTCTGCATCGGGAAACACAGTTGGATCCTCAAAATATTCGTTCGCATTGTCTGCAGTTTGATCGTTGTTATTCAGCAAGTTCATTAGGTGGAACATCAACATAGTAATTGGGCTGATACTTGGGCGCCTGGTGACCCTGATTTATGGATGCCCTAGAAGCGTTGAATTTCTGTCGATTCTGGTAATTGATGTCGCGTACTTGCGCGCTGGCCCCCTGTGTTGGAGGTTCTCGTTTTATTACTGGACCCGATTGATGAACGTTTGCATTGAAATACTGACGTTGTGGATAGTTTTGAGGATTAGAGTTTGCATTGAAATATTGGCGTTGCGGGTGATTTCGGGGATAAGAATTTGAACTGAAATACTGACGTTGAGGGTAATTTTGAGGAGTACTATTTTGGCGAAAATTTTGGCGTTGGGGATGGTTCGACTGGCGTGGAATTACGACATCTTGCCTACGAAATAAGTTACTAGGATTTGTAACATGCGTCTTCCTCGTGGCACTGTGCGCTGCTTGAATATAATTTGTTCTGAAGTTTTGGTTCTCGAGCTTCAAGCACATATGCAGTGCTTGAGGTAGATCGACGGGCTCTCTTATACCTAATAGCTTCGGTAGGTCGCCCTTAAGACCTCTGATAAAGGTGTCCAGCGCTTTATCTCGATAGGTCTGGGTCAACAACCTCATTGCCTGTTATATCCATACAGGATATTTTGTTAAGTATGGGGGAGAGGTGCGAGTATACCGTTTGTTAGAAAGTCTGTATTGAGTTGTGCCCTTGCACGAGAGAGGACATTTGGAACTCCAATGTACTAACATCAAGCTTATCAGCGTAATGCATAGTAAGGCATTGGCAAATATTCTCCCAGTTAAGCGGGGTGTTGTACGATTCCAACGCCGCGTCCGCTTGTCCGATAACTTAATTTCTTATTACATTAAGTATTCCGTTATATTTTGGTGTACCTTTAATGTGTTCGTAAATCTGGAGGACACGCTCGACACTCTTCTTCCTGAGGCATCGGACCACGTCTGGAATTCTGTCGAGGTCTCCCAGCTTGTTGCGATGCTCTGGAGAAATTGTTTGATCCACACCATAGAACCATTGTGGATCAGGATTAAGAACATTCTGCATTATACTACGACCCTGTTGATGCAGAACGCGACAACTAGATTAAGACAAAAGAGATTAAGGAATCTAGCTCGGCGGTGGTTTGCACTTCTGAAGTCTCGTTTGCCGCAGCGAAGCGGAATGAAGCATTTGCGTCCGTGTTGCCTGGTACGTCAGCAACCGAACCTATGCTTGATCGGTTAGGAGGAATTGGGTTAGCGGTAAAGGCGGATGCTAAATCCAAAGAAGGATTAGTGCACTGAGATCTAGTGGTTGCCATGACTGAAGACTTTATTTTGACCAAAACTTTTTGTACTTTATTTACTAATGCTGTTTAAAGATAAACGAAAGGAATTTCCGTAAGGGAAAAAGAGAGAGAGAAAAAAAAAGAAATAAAAAATAACTGCTTTGATTCTTTTTTACTTCAAACGAATTTAACCATTTCAACTTTATTTATTCCTAAACTCTATTTTTTTTTTTTTTGCTTTGATATTTTTTCGCTTTTGCTTTTATTTTTTTCTTTTTGATTCAATTTTCAATTGCATAATTTATTTATAATTTATTTTTACTTTTGTTAAAATCCTTTTTCACATCTATTTCTTAATTCTTTATACCAATCTACTTAATATTCTTAATACTACTTACACTAGGATCGGCAGAATTTCCGCACTGCTGAATGGGATTTGTTCCTTTTTACTCGTCGCGTTGTCTGGTTACTGGGGATCCCTTGGTTCACTCTATTTCTACTCTATTTCCTTTTTCTAGTGTCACTATTAGACCAGTGAGCAATCGCGAGCACACTTTAGCGTTGGCGTAATTACAAAACGTAACGGTCGCGAAATGTTTATGGCACGGGAACTACTTGAGGTCTCTGGCACTTAGAAAACGCTGAATAACCGGTGACGGCGCGGGAGCTACTTTAGGCCTCTGGCACTAACACTTACGCACTTACGCACTCACTTTAACACTACTCACTGGTCCCTGTTATTTATCTTAAAAAAAAACAACTTTATTTTCAATGCTCTGTTGGGCAGAGCTTCCCCTTACAAAATCAAAAATCGACTAACTATGAATTTTCTTACTCTAGCTTAAATACTAATCTCTCTGCTCCACATGCCCATCTCTCGACGAAGTGTTCCCACAGATGTCATCGGGTTACCGCTGCCGTACATGATGGAATGCAGGAATTTGCACACGCATCGTATGACCCAGACGATCGTGTCAGCAGTTGGAACCTTAGGTACTGTGCAGTTATTTGAGGAGAATGAGAAGATGATTTATGTTGAATAAAGAATTTTATGTGGGTTAACTTGCATAACCCACATGCACAGTTATGAACATGCACAACCTACATGTACAGTTATAAACATGCGTAACTCACATGTACAGATATGAACAAGCGCTACCTTCATGTATTCACTCATGAAAATAGCTATAAATCCAAAGAGAAACTTTTTCTTTTGAGATGTTTGACACGCCAATAGCTCTTTCATGTTACGAATCATGAATGCTTCTACACGGTCGTTGCATGTTTGATCATGAAATTTTATTTGTACAGCTGCACAGTTAAATGTATGTATGTAGTCATTTTGTGTCTGCGAAGGGTTGAAAATAAAAATAAATCCACTGCGCTTTCCCGATAATTGTATTTACTGATTTTTTATTGCTTACAGCAGAAAGTAAGTGGTATTTGAACTATTTTTGTTGATACTGGCATTATATATTAAACTAATAGTACTATCATCAAGATATTTTTTCTTTTTTACTTGGACCGCCTAGGTGGCGTGCTCTCATTTCTCACAAGCAAAGAAAGATGTTATTACTCTCTGAGAATGGAGTTATAATGACAGGATGAGTCAGTGATGAGTGCAAACAAAGTAAGCAAAATCTCATTCATTTTTTTTTTCATTTTAAATGCATTTTTATTACCTCAATTCGATTATAACTTAAATGCTAGACAAAAAACGCTTAAAACTAGCTTAATCAACTTAACTATTGTTACAAAAGTGGGGAACGACCAAGTCGAACCACCACCACTACTAGTACTACTACTAGAAACTACAAGAAAAGAAGAAAAAAAACTCACATCGATAAACCGCTGTCGTCAACCGCTGCCATCATCCGCTGCCATCAACCGCTGCCCTCGCCGCCCACAGTTGTCCAATACACCCGTCCGGTTGTCTGCAGCCATTCGCAGCGAAATTCTCCTCTCGCCTACACTTCACTTCCTAAAGAGACACGAGATTAAAATAAAATTAACACACAGGTAATGAATCTCACCTCCAACTTTAGGCACCTTCCAATACTCCACCAACACACCACCTCTCCAGAGTCATCTTGCTTGCCCTAGCAAGCATCATCATCAACCTTCAGCGCCGAACCAGCGGGTTACCTCCAGCGCCTCCGTCATGTCCATCAGCCGTCACCTATTGAAAGAAAAATGAATTAAAAAGGTAATTTCACAAGTACCTCACTACTCACCTGTTCTCTTCCAGTATCCATCACACCATCGAAGCGCAGTCGCCTGAAAAGAAACCCACCCGCAATATCTACCTGGGAAAAGTTTCACCGCACAAAAGTAAACAACCCCGATTTCAACTTCCGCAATTGTACACGGCTGCACCTGCGCTGGCACAACCGCGGACCCCTCGACTCTCAGCAACGATGTCGGCTTTCCCAATGGCATAGGCCACCGAGGAATCCAGTTTCGTTTACTGGAACAAAAGGATCGAATACACCCGCGAAAAACACAACCGAGAAAGGCAATAATGGCAAAAGAAAAAAAGGTAAACAAAGATCTTAATCACTCACCTGTTGCAGAGGGTATCCAAATATAGCCGACAGAAAGCTGTGGCGTGTGGACAATGATCTTCATTGGAGTGCGGGTGGACTTCGCACTCCTCCCAGTCGGAAAAACACCCGGATTTGTCGACCCGAAGATCGCACACTCCAAGTCGGAACGTTTTCCTGCATCGATGGTCGGACGAATGCACACACTCCCGAATCAAAATAAATCACTTGTGCGAAAAGAAAACGCCCGAAAAACACAAGAAAACACGGAAAATACACGGCGCGGTGGGAAAAAGAAAATAAATTGCCGAAAAAAAAAGAATGGGAATTCTGACGTCTGTCAGCAATGTCATCCGGGGCACGTTCAGTACACTTTTTGATGCGGCGCTCCCATTCAGATATTCTGCGGGTTGAGTTACATTGGGGAAATAATTGGGAATGGTTGGGAAAATACAGGAGCGCGTTTTAATCGCAAGATAGCGACGAAAAGTGGCAAAAAGAGGAAAAATGCAATTACAAGAGTAACTCCAGGTTCTCCGAGACGATAGACCCCTCGTTGGAGAGGGAAAATTACGGGCAATCAGGAAAAATGGGTGACGATGGCAAGGAAAAGGTGGACAAGTGGAAAATTGGGATAGAAAATTTTCCAAAATGGCGGAGGAAAAATCCGAAAGGCTGGAAGGTAATTGGAAATTTTCATAATTTTTTGGAATCTTTCCAGGCGCGAGTGAGATGACAAGAGAGGACAGATAGATTCAACGAGGGAAATTTTGGTGGAGAGTTGGAAGCGTTTAAAAGGAGCGCGTTCGGCAAGAGAGATTGGCTTTTTGCTGGTGATAGTCATCGTGTCGTATTCGGAAGTCCGTCGGGGTTTTAATCGAAGAAATCGGAGAAAGACCGAAGTAACGCGGAAGTACCGGACTAATAGAGCAACGCGGAGAAACGAAGACAGCCGGAGAAAAGACGCAGCACGGACAACAAATTAGAACAACAACAACATTTCTAAAATTAACAACAACAAAATAAAACCTCTCGGGAACCAGAAATAAATCTGCTGAAATTAAACTAAGAAGTGTTTTTCTCTTTTCTTCGCCAGCGCGTTTTCTTGGTTTTTGTGATTCAGTCTTGCTTTTTCCTCCCTCTTCCAGCTACAGCCCGGGGTCGCCACCGATAACCCCCCCAGAAGTGTAACACTATGTTATTATAACTTACTGGCCCTATGCGGGCGCTCTAAGCTAAACCTAAGACTTAAAACTATGCCTTTCGACGTACCGTACTTAACTGTTTTATTTGTCTTATTGCTTAATTATTAATAAATACTAAGAAAAATGTTTGGATAAAATTACAAAAAAATTAGTATATGTACTTTTTTTTTTTTTGTTCTTATAATAAAACTTAAAAACTACCTTAAAATAAATTTTAAACTACCTAATTCTACCTTATTCTATCTTACTCTAATTATGTAATTAAATACATACATTTTTTTTTCAAAGTGCTGTTTTTTTTTCAAAGTGCTGTTTATTTTTATTTTTTTATATTTTTTTATTTTTTTTTTTTATTTTTATTTTTTTATATTTTTTTATTTTTTTTTTCCTACCTAAAAATACCTACAGATTCCTTAAACTATGTAAATCGGCCAAGACCAAACAGCCAACTTTGTACAGGCTACCCCGGATTGTGAGGGAACGACGAAGGAGTTCCCTCTCTTTCAGTTAGCCACCAAAATTGTGAGAACTGACGTTCAACGTCCTTCATATCGCGACCCGATACCGCCCTACTAAACCGGAGACGCTCCACACTGCTGTGTGCAACGTCTCTGTCGTAGTTGAATCGCCTATCCACAGCTGTCCGAGCAACGTGGAAGAGTAGCGGTACTGCCAATCTGTCCTGGATCAGACCCTTCTTATCAAGATAGAGGAACAAAGCCTCTGGGGGAACAAAGCCGTTAAGGCGCACTCTTTCGTGATACTCATAATTAGGGTAATAAAAACCGGAGATCAGGTTGTTCATCGAGCTGATTGCTCTTACAACGTGAATTCGAATCAGCTTAATAACGAAATTATCCACTCTTATTAGGTTAGCTCTGTTGTACAGGACCTCATTGGGATAGAATTTTATGTACTGGGATTCTGGTGTTCTGTATAAATGAAGGCAAGCCCGAAGGCAAGCCCTCTCAAACACCCGAATCTTTCCCAACAAGCTTGCTCCCACGTTGAACCACACCGGGCACCCATATACGAGCATGGGCCGGATAAGGGCCATGTAGCAGATTACCTTTAACCTTGCTTCGAGTTGCTTGCTATAAAAAAGTCTCTTTGTAAGGGCAAAAGCACCTCTGGCTCTGGCCAGAGCAGCATCTATATGTTTGTTAAAATATAGATATTGGTCTAACCAAAGCCCTAGGTATCTGACTACACTTCGACTCGCAAGTGGCTGTCCGTGCGGTCCAACGATTGAGAACTTTCGCCAATTCTTTCTAGTATCCCTAGACAACGGCGTCCTAAAAAGAATGGTTTCCGATTTCTCGAAGTTGATCTTCAACTTCCAGTCATCGCAATATCTTATCGAAGTCACGTTGCAAGAGCAGTGCTATGACCTCGATTTTTGGTTCTGATCTGTACGCGATCAAGTCATCTACATACGCTATGGCATGGTGAAGTGATCCTATCAGATCGCTCGTGTAAATGTTGAAAAGGATCGGTGAATTCACCGCACCTTGTTGCAGACCGTTTTTGATTTGAAATGTTCCAGCAGAGGTCACAGTGCCATTTTTGACAATGAACTGTCTACTGGTGAGCATGTTATAAAGTATGTACAGCAGTGGTTTGCTTATGCCCAGCCTGTTCAGCTTGTAGAAGAGCCCCTCTAACCATACGGTGTCAAAGGCCTTCTCCAAGTCAATCAGGCAGGCACCCGTGCACTGTTTTTTGCTTTTGTTCCATTGGATATCCGATACCAGTTTAGACGCGGCATGTATTGTATCATGCCCCGCCTTAAAACCGAATTGGTTATCCGGAATTATTTTATTGTTCTTAGTCCACTTAATCAGGGCTCTATTGATCAATTTTTCGAATACCTTGCTTATGTTCGGCAGGAGACTTATCGACCGGAGATTTGCCGGATTGGAGTTGTCTTTACCCCTTTTGGGGATGGGTTGTATCACTGCTGTTTTCCAATGCGCTGGATAATGTGCATTATTCAGCGCATTGTTAAACAGAGTGGTGTAAATGTCCACCGCTTCTGGAGGGAGATGTCGAAGCACAATGTTCGACACTCCGTCGATTCCCAAAGATTTCTTCCTTCTCAATGATTCGAAGATCGCTTGCAGCTCCACCTTCGATATGTACGGGGGATGTACCCTTTCATCGGCGATGACATTATTTGCCATAATATCGTCATTGAACTCGGTAAAACCTATGTTCTCGGATCGCCAGTGCTCTATATCATTTCGAAGGTAGAAGTTGTGCACAAGGACGCGATTTTTCAGGTCGTGGTTCGGGCAGATGGTATCATTCACCTTGTACACTTCCTGGAAAGTCGCTCCAATAGCCTCTACTTTCTCCTGCGGATCTTCGATCACAAAGAAGTTGTCATCCTCTACTGCATTATCTGGATCTATACCTGCTGTTATAAGTATTCATCCATTGTTCGTCGTTCGGGGGATCTTAAGACGCGGAAGGTCATTTTGATTATTTCTCCGAAATATTCTATTTATTTGCCTAAACATACTCGGGTTGTTGGCTCTTACAGACCGAATTTTGTTGTTCCAATGCAAATTTACAGAAAGTCTGTAGTTATCCCTGATTAATTTCTGGAGGTTTTTAATCAACGACTTCAGCATCCTAACCTCCGAGTTTTGTCTGTCAGTAAACTGTCTGTACAAGGTTTTTAGTCTCGACAGCAGTCTACTTTTGTGTTGGTGTAGTGCGTCAATTGTTGCATTATGGAATATGTCTGCGTTGTCAGTATGTTGATACCGAGGTATCGTATTGTCCATAGTTCGTTTAATTGTCTCGTCCATTTGTTTTAGGTACCAGTCAATCTCCTCGTTTGACAGATTCCTATTGGACGGTGGTTAGAGCGAATTCGAGGAGAGTGCTCTTGTCAAAGTTCTTG
The DNA here is from genome assembly GCA_963082735.1 of Pocota personata. Taxonomy (NCBI): domain Eukaryota; kingdom Metazoa; phylum Arthropoda; class Insecta; order Diptera; family Syrphidae; genus Pocota; species Pocota personata. The sequence goes on from OY720430.1 coordinate 106,156,041, forward strand.
AGAAGCGAGTCCAACGCGTTCTACTATAATTGTAGGAGTACGTTTGGACAAACTCCTCCAACTCCGCAATTTCGTTGGGAATCGTTATTACGGCACTGAGTCCGCAATGGTCACTGTCATACACAAATGTGTGCAGGCAGTTTAAAGTTAGTCGGTCCATAATAGGATCCAGATAGGATCCGCTTCTAGGAAACGACGGACTATCTGTAGCTTTCAAATCGAGTTTGTACTCGACACTGTGCCGACCCCACCAATTGAATAGTAGGTTCCCTCTAGGATTAGGTGCGTTATTTCCCCAATCTCTATGTTTGGCGTTTAGATCTCCGGCCATGATGAAATAATTCTCCTCCGACTCCAACCTTAGGCATCGAAAAAGTGTCTCGAGCTCTGAAATAAATAACGTAGATTGAGTAGCTTCAGGTGCATAGAGTGCTATCATATACATCTTCTTTCCACTATGGAGAGGAATGCACACGATACACGCTTCCAGCACCTGGAACCTTCGCACTTCACCGCTGTACACTACCTTAAATTGCAGTTGTTTTTTAATGAAGATCGCAACACCTCCTCCTTGTATCGAGTTGGGTCGGTCTCTTCTGACAATATTGTATTTATTGTGCCCCAATTTGTGTTTCTGGGATAGCTTTGTTTCGCTAACCATAAGCACATCAGGGGTTTGGTCTTCTAGCAACTTAAACAATACGGCTCTTCGCTCGATTCTAATCAGTGAATTCACATTCACCGCAAGGATCTTCAAGGATTGCTCCTCCATGTTCGTACCCATTACGACTGGAGGTGCGTTAGGCTCGGCAGAAGTGCGTAGATCTGGTCCACCAGCTTCGCCTGCTCCTGTACCTGACGCTGAAGCTGACTCATCTGCCCTTGGATAGCGAGCAAGATGGCTGGCAAGTCAGTTTGAGCCTCCGGTGCTCTAGGCGCTGAGGCCTGAGAAGCAACCTTCGGTCTTTCCTGTTCCGTATTTCCCCGACCTGCCGCCATTTGTGCGTAGGTCACTTGGGGAGTCACGGATTGTGTTTCAATTGGAGCAGGTGTGCGCGTTTCACTACGACCTTCTGCTGACGAACCAGATTTACTTTCTTAATATACTGGAACTTAGGACAACCCCGATAGTTTGCGGTGTGCCCCGAGTTCCTGCATAAAGCACACGAGAGCTGGCTCTTATCTGCAACTCCATCCTTACCCAGAGTGCATTCTTCTGCTTTGTGGTTCTTTCCACACTTAACACATCGAGGCTGCATTTCGCAGTTCGACGCGGCGTGACCAAACCTTTGGCAACGAACACATTGTAAAATGTTTTCGCTCCTTTTCAATTTTTCCCATGCGACAACCTGGTAGTCTAGGACTTTTATACTCCTTAGACCATCCAGTTTGCTGTTGGGTGAGAGCTGAACAAGGAAGAACGGCAGTTTTCGCTTCTCCCTTTTGGCCCTAGCTGTGATAAATGGCTTAACCCCTACGAAATGGAGGTCGTCGCACTCCTTCTCTTTAAGCAGCGCAAGGAGCGCCTCCGGATCAGTAGACGGATCAATTCCCCTCAGCAGCATTGTTTGCAGCTTTTCCCCCTTCGGGGTGAAGGAAAAGAACTCCGTCGTAGTATCCCTCAATAAATCTTTAATTTTTTTATATTGTTCCACAGTGTAGCAGTGGATCGTATGTCTATCTATATTCAAACGCTTTAAGTAAGCAAAATCTGTTTTGGGTTTCCATTCCCACTCTGAATTTCAGTCCACATGTTACGCAACTAAGTGAATGACTTTGCCAAGGAAATTAGTAAAGAAACTGATTAAACGACAAGCATTGAGCAGGTTATTACTGTGTACTTCTTTTTCCTTGTTGAATAAAAAGATGTAGGTTTTTCTGATCAGGTAGTGGTGTGGTAGATGCATAAACAAATTTTACGTCAGGTTTTTAGTTCAAGTGGTGGTCTGTTTGAGGGATGGAAAAATATATTTACAGCGGGGTGGTGGTGTGATTATGTGGTGTATGGGGGGAGTGCCAAGAGGGTGTATCGTGGCTATGGTTAGATTTGTTTTTGTTTGAATTTTATTACTCCAGATATTGGGAATCTTCCTTTCGGAGATTCCTTTTTTGAGGTGTCCCCTGTAGACATAGTCCTCGCTCTTTAGTAAGTATTAAAGAAAGAAAATTATTCATAAATTAAATAGTAACTATCCATTAATAAAAAAAAGAATGAATAACTACAAAAACTTAACAAACAAGAGTGAAAAACAGAAAATAAATAAAAATTCAGAAAAAAAAAATTAACAAAACAAAGAAAGGATTAATGAATATGAATAATAAAGTGAAGTTCTCAATTGCTCACACTTTTAACTCCACAGAGATCCTTATTGGTTTTCTTAACCGAAAATTTGACTAGACCAATTAAAATGAATTTATAAATGGAGTGTCTGTGCTCATCATCGTCACATTTCATGCTCTCGGAAGCTGTCACTTTCGGTGCGGATTTGAGCAAAGCCTCAATCAAGTGTTCTTCGTGTCGTATTTTTGCAAATTGGCTTTCAAAAAGTGTTTGCATACTTTTGACATAAGCTTCAAATGCTAGAGAAGGAACAGTTAACTTTTCAAATTCGGATGATGTGTCATAAGTTTTATAAGGTCGTAATTTTATTAACAGAGGTTGTTCTCGAAATTTGTCTGTTTTGTCTATCATGTCTATCAGCTTCGTGCAATAACAACTCAGCCCCCGAATCTTCGTATCTTGCCGGTAGATTCCCATAACGATATTCACTGCCTAGCAGTTTTAATGGACTGCAGAGTCTCGCTATGTAGTGAAGTAGGGTGTCGATTAGGGTTGCTTGTATTTAAACTGTAACTGTTTAAGTTGTCGAAAAGATCATTCATTTTGCTTAAAAAAGTTGCCGTTGAGGCAGCAATCTTCTTATCGGCTTCAGTTTTAAGACAATTTGCTGACATTGCGTTGAAGACTCTAGCAGCACCATTAGCACTAAAAACTTGGGTAGCCAATTTCACTGACAATTTTTCAAAGTTGTTCGGGTTTATATGATTCTTGGTTAGCTTAAAGCATAAGCAAATATTATAATTGGATTCTTAAACAAACAATTTCGCACACTTTTGAATAAGTGAGAATAGTTATATAGAAGAAAAATTAGTTGATTTTCAATATCGATAAAAGGCTTGTTTTCGTTTGCCCCAAGTAATTTGTATGCTCTTCTATTATTGCTGCCTTAATCACAATAAACAGCAATAACTGGCAGTCCACACTCTAAAGTTTTTGATGTTGTTAATTTCAATATCTCGGCAATTTCATCACCTTTCGGGCATCCTATATAATAAGATGTGGTTTGCTTCCAATTTTTATTTAATCCCCTAAGGGTAAAAACCATTACTTTGGAGGCTACAGTGGCGCGTTTTCCCAGCTCCCCGAAGTCAGAAAAGCCGTATACCATGTCATTTTTAATGTTGTAATCAAGTTCAGGTTGTTTGCCATTTCATCAAAAATTAATACCCACCTTTTCTCTTTGCTTGACATTGTTTCTACCTTGCTCTTTACGTTTTTAAACCGTCCGGTAAACTTAAGGAAGAATGCCATCGATAGACTGTGCTTATAGATGGTAAACTAAATCCCGAGCTCACCATATGGGAATATAATGAGGGAGACTTATAAAAAAACTTCAGACACAAATCTTTTTCGTCATTCGTCCAATGTGCGATTGCCTTATGAAAAAGTTGCCAATGAGTTATTCCATACAATGTTTATTCGCAATGAAATAAACACACACTCCCCCCAGACCCCACATCCACAGACCCCACACTACAGGCATAGGTGAAAAGGAAATATTATGTTTGAGTAAAATAAGCAAAAAGAATGTGCTATGTGTGTACCTTTTTTGAGAACTTTCCTTTCGCTTCATTTTCATTATCATTCAGATTTAAGTGCAGAAGGATCGTGCACGTGAACAGTTATTCACATTGCAAATTATCTATCTTACTCAACACAACATGATGTTTGAGTCGGGTGGGTTTGTGCATAGAGAGTTACTAGCATAGGATTGGTTAGATTAGAGCGAAAATGTGTTATGCCTTATGAGTGCATATGGAAATTGTTGAGGCAAAAGAGCCTAATATTTTTTTGGTACTCAGCGACGGATTTTTACTTTGGCCGCTAGAGGCACCACCATCGATTTCCTCAAGTGATGGTACTATTAGTTTCATATACAATGATACTGGTTACATTTTTGGTGGTATTTTATTTTAAAATTGCGACATTGCTAAAAATATTAAAAGATCGCACGGTGTTGTTGAGAGTTTTTTTTAAATTTGGGTGAAAGATATGGCTCCAAGAAGCGGATGGGCCCTATTCCAAAAATTTCTTACTGGGACAAAAGGATTATTATTAGATATGCTTCATACAAAAAAAAATAAAAAATTAGTTCGGCGAATACGAGTATTGTACATGATTTGAACTTAGCAATAACCCCTCGACGACTCCGACAAAAGAATGCCGAAGTCTGCTCTTAAAGAACATTACAAGACAAGAATTCGCTACAAAAATTTAACCTAAATGATCGCGACGGAAATCAGTTTTATTGGCACGACCTGCGTAAAGAACCGGAAACATGTTGGAGTCGGAATTTCGCAGGAGGATCGGTAATGGTTTGGGCAGCATTTTGCTTTGCGGAAAAGACACCCATTTGCTGGATTTCAACGAAGATAAATTCTTCTAATTACATTGATCTGCTGGAAGAAGTGTTACTGGAATTTGGAGAGAACACCTTAGGCGAAGAGTGGATTTTCCAGCATGATAATGCTGCCATGCATTTTTCCCGTCAAACCATAGAGTGGTTAAAGTCCACAAATGTCCATGCTTTGGACTGGCCTACCCGTAGTCCAGATCTTAACCCTATAGAAAATATATGGGGATTTCTGTCTCGTCTTGTTTACGAAAACGGTAAGCAATACAATACCATTAGTGAACTGAAAGAAGGCATTCGCCATGCGTGAAGAAAAAATAATCCAGAACGCTTACAAAATCGAATCAGATTGATAAAGAACAGGGTATACAAGGTCATTTTGCATCATGGAAGCAACACCCATTACTAAAATCTTTTATTTTTTGCATACAGATATGAGTTTATTAAGTGGATTTATAACCATTTCCATTTATTTTCTTTGATATTCATATAAACGAAATAAATTTTCTTATTTTTACTTTTCCAAATTAATTATGCCTTTTCTAACTTCAATATAATAAAATTATGTATATTATTACTTGCTTAAAAAGATCAAAAATAAATAAATGTTCATTTAAAATTAAAAAGCTTACATATAAGAAATGAGAAATACACACTTAAAAATAAAATACCAAGAATTCGAGTTAAAAATTAGAATAAAATAAAAGAGTGCAAGACAGATAAAACACCGTGCTTGAAAAAAAAGTGATTTTCAATACTTGTTCGACTAAGAAAACAACAACAGGAAAAAAAAATTTAAGTACAAGAAGGGAAGATTCATTATTGCTACATTTGAAAACGCAAAATAGAAGTGAAACAATACATCGAGAACACTAAACAAGGTAAAATCGTAAATGTGAACTGAAGAAGGGGAATATGACCTATCAATACTACTGGTGCAACTATCTATCACAAACATGGCACCAATACCAGCACCAGCAACAGGAACAGCAGTCTAACAGTCAGCGGTAACTACTTAAAGCTTAAGTTTAGACCCCCGTGCTATGACGGAAATAGGGAAAACCTTTATAATTTGATCGATCTAGTGGATAGGATATATCCTAGATTAGGACAATATGATGAAACAAGTCAACTGATATTCTTCGATATTATTAAGAGTAAACTAACAGGCAGAGCCCGCGAGGCAATTGAAATTAACAATTCCGTGATAAAATGGAGTGAGGTAAAAAAATTATTCTTCCAATATTTCGGCGACAGGAAAACAATAGAGCAATTGCACGATGAGCTTAAAAGTTATGCTTAGGTGCCTAAATAATAAAGTTAAGATAACTAATGTAAGTGATCTTTAGAGATAAAACAAAATTGTTAGTTTGCAATTTCATCAGTAACATACCAGAACCAACAAAGGGTTTATAATATTGCAGAAACCCTGCAAACCTAGGAGAGGCTATAAAAATCCTCCATGAGACAGGGTATGCATATACTAGGGATAGCAATAGGAAAAGACCAAACCTTGATAGGAACCTGCAAAGACAAAATAATAGGCAAGAACATAGTAGCAACAACAATATCAACAATATCACCGGAATAGTAGACAGTATAGATACTCATATAATTCAGGAATATTTAGAAGCAACCAAAATAGACCGGGCAACCAGATATTTAACAACAATGAACAAAACAATTCATTCAATCAAAGCGTAAATCAAAGATTTAACAATGATAACCGAAATAACCAAAGTAGTCACAGTGCCAACCATGGATTCAGGAATAACAATCAACCAAACAGATAAAAGCCTTTCTTGAAATAACAGGGTATTATCGTTAGTTTATAAAAGACTACGGTAAAGTCGCGAAACCAATGACAGCGTTTCTGAAGAAAATTTCAAAAATAAATATCAATGATTCAGATTACATTGAAAGTTTTGAAAATGTGAAAGCTTTGATTGTATTCGAACCAATTCTAAGATATCCAAACTTAAAATTCATTCTGACAACGGACGCATTTAATTTCGCTGTAGATGGCGTCCTATCGCAGGAAAATCATCCAGTGTGTTACGCTAGTCGCACCCTCAATAACCACGAAACTCGGTACTCGACCACCGAGAAAGAGCTACTGGGTATTGTATAGACCTTACCTTTATGTAAGAAAGTTCACAATAAGAACTGACCATTGACCCTATTCTGGCTAAGCTCATTGAAAGAACCAAACGCTAAACTGCAAAGATGGAAGGTTAAATTAGAAGAGTATAACTTCGATATGGAGTATGTAAGGGTCAAGTATAATCAAGTAGCGGACGGTCTGTGTAGAATAGAGATTTTTTACAATGAAAATTGCAGAGGATTCTACTTATAGAACCAATGAAAATATCTTAGATGAACAATCCATTATAGCTACCATACACAACGCAAATGAAGATAGTAGCGATCAAATCCCTATAGTTGAGACACCCGTGAACATTTATAAAACGCAAATTATTTTGAACACTACTAACAATATTAGCAATCACAATTTATTGTGAATTCGGAAAGAGGAGAATAGTAGTAGAATTAAAAGAATTTAAATCCGAATTAGTGTTAGATACAAATAAGCTTTTAAAGGTGATTAAACGTAGTCAATTTTTAGGTGATTTAGCAGATGAAGAAAAACTAGCAGAAGTTTTAGTTAAAACACACAAGTTGCTAAATCATAGAGGTATAAATGAAACATATGCCGGAATTAAAGACGCACATTAAGCTCCGAAACTTAAAGGTAGAATTCAGAAATTCATTAACAACTGTGAAATCTGCAATAAATCAAAGTATAAAAGATTACCACATAAAATTCCGTTAAAACTTACAGAAACTACAACAAAACCCAATCAGATAATTCATATGGACATCTGATATGCTAATATAAGTTTGATGTACGTAACAATGATAGACAAATTCTCAAAATACGTCACCATGCAAGAAATCAAGCACAGAACGTGAATAGCGTTACTGAAAACTCTTCAATGAAGATCTGCATCATTTGGTACCCCAGGAAGAATAAAAAAGGAATTTCTCAAGGAAAATAACGTTCACCTTCATATTACCACGCCTTACCACCATACAGGAAATTCAGACATCGAATGATTCAACTCCACTCTTAACGAGCATATCCGTACATTCAGAGCTGACGAAGCTAATAGGGACACTCTTCGTGATAAAATCTTTAAGGCATTAGTCATATATAATAAAACAATCCATTCGACAACTTAATGAAGACCAATAGAAACATGACCAGTGAAGAATACCCTATGATTGTAGAACTAGTCAGCAAGAATAAAGAAAAGTAAACAAGAAAACTAAACAAAGACAAGAATGATATAGACTTAAAAAACGAAAAACCCACATATCTAAAAAAATAAGGACAACAATAAACTTAAGCCAACCCATAGGAAAACAAGCGCAAAAATTATTGTCAGAGATCATGTTAGGGATGAAAAAGGTAGCAAATTTTATAAAACCCAGATCAAAAGAAAATATAAATAAACGGAAACGGATTCATTATGATAAGAGACAGTACAATCGACGTTATAACAAACTATAAAAAAATTTTACATATTGTAATATGCGAGCTACGGCTCGAGTAGATAAAACGATATTCTGTGAGATTATTTATTTATTTTTCTAGACTATAGAACAATTCAAGTTCACACTATACTATTCTTCGCAAATTCTTTTCTTACAAGGTCTCTTTCTTCTTAAATCGCTTTATCTCCTTTAAATTACTTAATTCACAAATCAAAACTAATTACTTCTTCTTGTTTACTCTAAACTTTCAATTTATCACAAAATTACAACTTCACTTATTATCAATTTTCCGTGCGGTTCGAAAACCAACTGCCTTGCCTCGATCGCCATCTATCTTTATATAGTCGCATTTCTGATAGCCAGAAACTTCTAGCAAATTCTTCGACCACTGGAACAAGAAAATTCTGATGTAATAATTCCAAGATGACAATAATTTCTTGCGGCTATAATTCTCTCTTAATTCCGTGACGTCGTCTTAGATATTATCCGTCTCTTACCGTGGACACGAACTGTGGACATGAACCTCGAATGAAAAGACATTTCGGAATGAAATTATGCTCGAATGAAAAGACACTTCGGAATGTGTTGCCTACATCTGTGCGCGTAGTTATTATGCTGCATTATGTTACAATATTGTAATATGCGAGCTACGGCTCGAGTAGATAAAACAATATTCTGTGAAATTTATTTCTTTATTTTCTAGTCTATAGAACAATTCAAGTTCACACTATACTATTCTTCGCAAATTCTTTCCTTACAAGGTCTCTTTCTTCTCAAATCACTTTATCTCATTTCAATTACTTAATTCACAAATCCAAACGAATTACTTCTTCTTGTCAACTCTTAACTTTCAATTTATCACAAAATTACAACTTCGCTTATTACCACCTTTCCAAGCTTTTCGTACGGTTTGAAAACCAACTGTATTGCCTCGATCGCCATCTGTCCTTATATAGTCGTATTTCTGATAGCCAGAAACTTCTAGCAAATTCTTCGACCACTGGAACGCGAAAATTCTGATGTAATAATTCCAAGATGACAGCTGCAGCCAATAATCTCTTGCGGTTATAATTCTTTCTTAATTTCGCGACGTCGTCTTAGACATAATCCGTCCACGAACCTCGAATGAAAGGACACTTCGGAATGTGTTGCATACTTTTGGAGTGTAGTTATTATGCTACATTATTGTTGCATACTTTTGGAGCGTAGTTATTATGCTACATTATGTTACACTGCCCCCCTCTTAGACTTGTTCGTCCCGAACAAGTGCGTCCTCACTTCGGCCATTGTATCGACTCAGTCGGTCCACATGAACCACTTTCATTTTGGCCCTTGCTCCTCGCTGGATGCGGTAGACAACATCGTTGATGCGGGTTACTATTCTGTAGGGACCTTCCCAGTTCCGCTGCAATTTAGGTGATTTCCCGAACAAAATGTTACTCATCTGATCGAAAGCGTACCAGACAGGCTAAGACAGTGCAAACGGAGCAGAGGAGGCCCCACTCGCTACTAAGCAAAACATTTGTCAACAAATCATAACAAAAAAATACTAATATGTAAATTTTTATTTCTTCATTTTGCTTAAATTTTCCCTTAAAATGTTTTTTTGCGTGTAATTTGAAAAAAAAAATGTTTCCGTATTGATTATGTGTAATCAATTTCTTAATCCTAAGCTCAAATATATTGTAAAATGCAAGCTACGGCTCGAGTAGATAAAACGATATTCTGTAAAATTTATTTCTTTATTTTCTAGTCTATAGAACAATTCAAGTTCACACTATACTATTCTTCGTAAATTCTTTTCTTACAAGGTCTCTTTCCTCTCAAATCACTTTATCTCCTTTCAATTACTTAATTCACAAATCCAAACTAATTACTTTTTCTTGTTCACTCTCAACTTTCAATTTATCACCAAATTACAACTTCGCCCAATATCACTTTTCCAATCTCTTCGCCACGGTTCTAAACCAACTGTGTCTTTTTTTGATCGCCATCTGTCCTTATATAGCAGAAGTTTCTGGTAGCCAGAAACTTCTAGCAAATTCTTCGACCACTGGAACAAGAGAAATAATTCTTGCAGTTATAATTCCCTTTTATCCCTGATATTATTCGTCTCTTTCGTTGACATGAGCTGTGGAGACTTCGTCCCAGACACGAACCTCGAATGAAAGGACACTTCAAACCAAAATTCTGCCAGAATGAAAAGACACTTCGGAATTTGTTGCATCATACTTTTAGGGAGCGTAGTTATTATTATGCTACACTGCCCCCCTCTTAGACGTGTTCGTCCCGAACAAGTGCATCCTCATTTCGGCCATTGTATCGACTCAGTCGGTCCACATGAACCACTTTCATTTTGGCCCTCGGTCCTCGCTGGATGCGGTAGACAACATCGTTGATGCGGGTTACTATTCTGTAGGGACCTTCCCAGTTCCGCTGCAATTTAGGTGATTTCCCCTTTTGGCGATGGGGATTATACAGCCACACCAGATCTCCTTCCTGGAATCCTGACGTTGTTGCCTTGGCATCATACCTGGTCTTCATGCGGTCGCTCGTCATCTTAATCTGGCTTCTGGTCCTTTGGTGTATGTCCCTAAGCCTTTCCCTAAGGTCCGCCACGTACTCTTCTTCATTTCTGGGCTCATTGGTAGGAGATCCAAATTTCACCTCACTGGGTAAACGAGCTATTCCACCAAATAAGATTTCGAACGGCGTATGTCGAGTAGTGCTATGCACGGCACTTCTATAGGCCATCAAAAACAAGGGAATCTGCCGGTCCCAATCCCGTTGGTAGTCACCTACGACTTTTGAGAGATGTTCGTCCAAAGTCCTATTGAAACGCTCCACCATACCGTCCGACTGTGGATGAAGTGGGGTTGTCCTTGTCTTTTTGATTCCGAGTAGTTGACACATCTCTTGGAAGATTCTTGACTCGAAGTTCCGCCCTTGGTCAGAATGCAATTCCAAGGGCACACCGAATCTGCTAACCCAATTGTAGACGATCTGCTCCGCCAAGGTTCTTGCTTCCTGGTTAGGGATCGGAAACGCTTCCGGCCACTTACTGAAGTAGTCCATTACTACGAGAATATACCGATTACCATTGTCGGTTTCCGGAAAGGGCCCTGCGATGTCAATGGTGATTCGTTCGAAAGGTGCTCCCACGTTGTATTGGTGCATCTTACCTCGAGTTTTGATTCTCGGACCCTTGCTAGCTGCATACACGTCGCATTTTCTGCACCAGTCTTCGATATCTTCCTTCGCTTTTAACCAATAAAAACGTTCTCGTACCTTTTCTAGCGTCTTATTCACTCCCAAGTGGCCTCCGGACGCCCCGCCATGCATTTCCTGTAACACCTCCTTGACCCTCGTCCGCGGTACGACAAGCTGCATTACAAACGACTTTCCGTCGGAGGATTCCCATTTTCTTCTCAGAACACCTTCTTGGACATAGAGGGAGTCCCACTGCGCAAAATATGCCTTTAAGGTCGGGCTTATGTGAGAGATGTCCTGATGATCCGGTTTCTCCATGTTTTCCTTCCAGGCCAGAATCGGCTCCATATCCGGGTCTTCCTTCTGAGCGTTCCGGATCTCATCTACGCTCCAGCCGGCGATAGGTTCGTCTCTCATTCTTTGGATGGAAACCAGCTCCCGTTCTTCCTGACGCGCACAATGTTTACAATCCGTTCTGCATGGTCTCCGGGACAGTGCATCCGCATTAGAGTGGAGTTTTCCTTTATGATGCTGTATTTCGTAGTGGTAGATTTGCAGCCTTTCGATCCATATTGCGACCTGACCCTCAGGACTCTTGAACTGTAATAGCCATTTTAAGGCTGCATGGTCTGTGCGAAGAACGAACTTCCTCCCATAGAGGTATTTGTGAAAATGCTTCGTAGCCAAGATCAAAGCTAGAAGTTCCCGCCTTGTCACGCAGTAGTTCCTTTCTGGCTTAGAGAGCACCTTGCTGAGGTACGCAACCACCTTCTCTTGGCCATCATGCACCTGGGAAAGTACGGCTCCTACCCCGATATTACTAGCATCTGCATCCACAATGAACGTTTCCCCGGGAGTGGGGTAAGCTAGTATCGGGGCATCGCATAGCCGTTGTTTAAGTGCCTTGAAGCTCTTCTCGCACTCAACTGACCATTTGAATTGTTCCCCCTTTTCCGTCAACTGGTGCAGGCTCTTTGCGATCCCGGCAAAATCCTTCACGAACCGTCTGTAGTAGGTGGCTAGGCCCAGGAAGCTCCTTAGTTGGTGTTTATCCTTGGGGACTGGCCAGTTTTTCACCGCTTCGACCTTCTCTGGATCGGTTCTCACTCCTTTCGCTGAAATTATGTGTCCCAGGTACTTGACTTCCGCTCTAAATAGGGCGCACTTCTTGGGGTTGAGCTTCAGGTGGGCACTTCGAAGCCTTTGAAACACATCCCTTAGATTGTCTCGGTGTTGCGCAAACGTTTTTCCTACGGCGATGACATCATCCAAGTATACCAAACAGGTTTTCCATGTTAACCCTTGCAGGACACATTCCATCAATCGCTCGAAAGTCGCCGGAGCATTGCACAGCCCGAATGGCATTACCGTGAATTGCCATAGCCCATTTCCTGCGGTGAAGGCGGTTTTCTCCCGGTCTTCTGGATGGATCTGTACCTGCCAGTAGCCACTCTACAAGTCGAGAGTGGAAAACCATCGGGCTCCTGATAGTGTGTCTAGCGTGTCGTCAATCCGTGGCAGAGGGTAGCTATCTTTCTTGGTGACGTAATTGAGCTGCCGATAGTCCACGCAGAACCGCGTGCTGCCATCTTTCTTCTTAACAAGTACAACCGGTGATGTACACGGACTTTTGGAACTTTCAATCAGACCTTCTTTCTCCATTGCCGACACAATCTCTTGAACTTCTGTCTGCTTTGCCAATGGAAGGCGCCTAGCAGGCTGACGAATTGGTCTAGTATCACCAGTGTCTATTCGATGTTGTACCAGGTGTGTTCGGCCGTATTCTCCGTCCTGTGAGGCAAAAACATCAGCGTACTCATTGATAAGATTCTCTGCCATAGTTCGCTGCTCCTGATTCAGCTCACTGGACTGGAGAATCGTCTCTCTCGTTTCCGCTGTCCAAGGTGATGGGAGAGGTTTTGGAGCATCACGTTCAGATATTGTTGCGACAGCGGTAATCGGCGTGCATTTTCCAGTCACCTCCCCTCGCCTTAGTTTGACAGTGTGCGGTCTTGCGTTCAAAACTCTCACTGGAACCATGGTGTTCTTTGGTTCGACTAACGTCTTTCTCACGATGTAGTCTTGAGAATTCTTCTCTGGGTCTGGTTCTACTATGCAGAATCGGTGGCTCCCAAGATCACCTTCCAGCTTCGTCCAAATGATTGTCTCTGAAGACGGCGGCAAAACTTCGTCTTTGCTGATGACTGTCCTGAGAGTTACGGCATTCTCGTTTCCGTACACCATCGGAATCTCCACATTTCGATACCTCAGTACTTGCATCCCGATGTCCAGGATTACTTCATTTGCTTTCATGAAGTCTATTCCGATGATGCACTCGTCGCATATATCTGCCACCAGAAACGCATGGGAGAACGTCAGTCCCGCCAGAGTAATCGTAAGACGAACTTCTCAAAACACTTTCGCCATTTCCCCTGTTGCAGTCTTCAGGCAGTAGCTGTTGGTGTTGTGCAGCCAGGCGCTTCTGACGATATCTCTTCTTACAATGGAGGCAGTGGCGCCTGTGTCGATGGTGGCTACGCACTTCTTCTTGTTGATTAGTGCCTCCACTGTTATTCTCTTGTTACCCCGTTTGGTTTGCGAAACTTGAATGGTGGTCCTGGGGGCCTCGATTCCAGTAACCAATTTCTGCCCCGCGAAGTTGGTCCTTACGCATTTCCCGACTGCTGGTTTTGGGAAGTCTGACCGACAGGATGCTTCCTCTCTGCTTCTCCTACTTCCGCAATGTGGACAATTTCCTCGTCTAGGTGCACTTCTGCATTGCCGTTGTAGGTGTGTGGTTTGGTTGCAATTCCAGCAACGGATTTGACTTCCGCGAGCTCTGTCTTCATCCATGACGGCTGTTCTCTGGCATGAGCATTCCACGACGGGCATTTCCCTAACACGGTGTATTCCCTGGTATGCTTGGTCCGCAGCCTTCATTGACAAAGCGAATGCCAATGCCTCGGGGAGTGTTCGCTTTTCAGCCATCCTTACAGCCATTTGCAGTTGTCTGTCCTCTATGGCCTGAATAAAAGCTTCCGCCGCCATTTCGTTGATAAGCTCCTCACCGGCTTTAGGGTATGAAAGATGGGCTAGTCGCTCTATATCCGCTTGCAACTGTTGGAGCGTTTCCCCCCTTTTCTGGACTCGACTACGCAGCTGAACCCTGTACACCTGCTGCATGTGTTCATCCCCAAACCGCATCTCGATAGCCTGAACCAGAGAGTCGTAGTTCTGCTGTTTGTCTTCCGGGATGGTCTGCAAGAGCTCCGCAGCTGGACCCCTCAGTGCAAGTGTGAGTGCAATGGACTTCTCTTCATCGTCCCAGCTATTAGTCATTGCGGCCGCTTCGAATTGCCTTTTATAAATTGGCCATGATGTTTAACCATCGAAGATAGGAGGCTGCATCTCCTTTCTTCTCAGACCGTCAGTGGAATATTCCCGTGCTTTCTGTCTCTTCACGTTGCTGAGCTCCTTAACAAGATTTTCGACTTGCTTTCCTACTATCTCGAATTGCGTATCCACTTTTCCAAACTGAGTCTCTATCTTCCCGAACTGAGTTTCGTGTTTCTCAAAACTTTCATCGAATCCAGTTTCGACTTTTTCGAGTTGCGTCTCGACCTTCTCGATTTTCTCTTCGATCACTTCGAATTTGGATTCCAAGTTCTTGTTTTGCTAATCAAGTTTACTTTCCAGAGCATCTAATGAATTCTTTTGTTCGTCCATTGCTTTCTTTTGTTCGTCCATTGCTTTCTTTTGTTCGTCCATTGCTTTCTTTTGTTCGTCCATTGCTCTCTTTTGTTCATCCAGCTTAAGTTCTAGAGAATTCTTTTGTTCGTCCAGCTTAAGTTCTATAGAATTCCTTTGGTCTTATATTGCTTTCTTTTGTTCGTCCATGACTAACTTAAGTTGCAGGAGCAGACTCGTTATACCCGGGTCGGCTGCTGTACTTGCTGGTTCCTCTTCCACTTCAAACTCTACGTCGTTCGGATTTTCACCTTCCTGCGTTACTGCTTCTTCCAGACGAATCAGCAGGGCATCTTTTCCCCCAGTTGTGTCGAGGTTCCGCTTACTGAGTTCTGCCTTTAGTTGAATTATATTTAGTTTTCCCAATTTGCGACCCATTTTGCCCAACTAATTAACTCAACACGGAAATCGTTTTTTTTTTTTTTTTTTTTTTCTTTTTTTTTTTTTTTTGCTTGTGCAATTTCACACCACGGAAATAGTTATTCACAGAATAAGTTTTATCCCACTTCTGACACCAATGTAATATGCGAGCTACGGCTCGAGTAGATAAAACAATATTCTGTGAAATTATTTCTTTATTTTCTAGTCTATAGAACAACTCAGGTTCACACTATACCATTCTTTGCAATTCTTTTCTTACAAGGTCTCTGTCCTCTCAAATCACTTTATCTCCTTTCCATTACTTAATTCACAAATCCAAACTAATTACTTCTTCTTGTTAAATCTCAACTTTCAATTTATCACAAAATTACAACTTCGCGCATTATCACTTTTCTAATCTCTTCGCCACAGTTTAAAAACTACTGCCCCCTTTTGATCGCCATTTGTGCTTATATAGCAGAAATTTCTGATAGCCAGAAACTTCTAGCAAATTCTTCGGCCAGTGGAACAAGAGAAATTCCAAGATGACAATCATTCTTGCAGTTATAATTCGCTCTCATCCGTGATATTATCCGTCTCTTTCGTAGACATGAACTGTGGAAACCGCAGACACGAACCTCGAATGAAAGGACACTTCGAACCAAAATTCTGCCAGAATGAAAAGACACTTCGGAATTTGTTGCATCATGCTTTTAGGGAGCGTAGTTATTATTATGCTACAATATTATTAATCTAGCACAATATGAGGAAAACTTAATGCTAATATCAGACAATATTGAAAGACTAACATACAAAACACAATACACAACTCTTTTACGAAGCTTTTTGACACTCAAAGGCGAAATTAACTATCTTGTACCCCACAGAAATAGACGCGGACTAGTTAATTTAGTTGGGAAGGAATTAAAATACTTAGTAGGAACAATGGATTCCGAAGATGGGGAGGAAATCAGAGCTAAACTATTTACAAACGAACAGAATAGCCATAATTTAATTAACAGTATGAATGACCAAATTAGAATAAACACTAATTTGAACGAACAAGTGACTGAAGTAACAAGACATATTAATAAACAACAGACACGTATCAAGGACCAGTAAGATAGTTTCGCAAACACACTAAAACAAAAAATAAGGGAAATAGAGTATATACAGCACATTTTTCAAATACAGTACGACATTCAGATACTCTGAATTTTAGGAAAATTAAAATAAACTTATTGCTTAGTAGATTAGGAGTCCTAGGATACACCAAAAGAAGTTAAGGAAAATAGTACAACTTTTAAAGATTTTGTAAATATAAAAAGCTCAGTTTTTTTACACGAAAATTCAATAATATTTGTACTCATGCTTCCAAATTACTCGAAATCGCAATATTATAGGATGATTTTAGAACCGATCCCAATAAAGAAAGTCTTGAGAATTACCGAATTTTGATTGTTAACAAACGATAGTTAATGCACCATGGTATGTACCAAACGCGAACATACATAAAGACCTCAACATGCCAACAGTACTTGATGAATTTCGAAACACCAGTCAAAAACACATCTCAATTTCTTAACTACTTAAACAATGAAATTAACACTCTTCCCGCTCAAGAAACTACACGTACCAGAAGGCTGCAACGAATAAGGCCATCCGATCTACTAACCAAAAGATGAGAGGAAAATAATAATGAATGTTTAAATGTTAAATGTAAACTCTACCTAACTCTGGCTTTCTCAAGATATGCAATTCCTTAACTTTCAGACTATTTTGATTAATAATATTCTATGCAACTATTGTATAAACAATTGGGTTCTTAAGTCAATGGCCTTAAAATTTTCATAATCCACTATTGTAAAAACAGTTACTTAATGTCTTGTAGACAGATGTAAAATTGTTAACAATAAAAATATTTACGGAAATCAAGAAAATGTAGTTTTCAAGAAAAAATTTAAAAGTTATAAAAGATCATTGTATTTCACAACTATTAGAAGAACATTCAGAAAATGCAACTTTGTTGTGAAAAAATGGTTACAAGTGAATCATTCAAAGTATAGCCCATCGCTAGCTACAACTTTTTCCCATCTTTCTGGAGCTCGAATACCGTTACGATAAAAGTGTTCATCTTTTGAGGCTATCCACGAATTAAGCCATTTTTTGATGTCTTCATATGAGCGGAACTGCTGATCAGCCAGACCATGTGCCATCGAACGGAACAAGTAATAATCGGATGGAGCAATATCTGGAGAATATGGCAGGTGGGGTAGGATTTCCCATTTGAGCGTTTCCAGATAGGTTTTAACGGGTTTGGCACCATAAGGCCGAGCGTTGTCATGCTGTAGAATCACTTTTTCGTGCCTCTACTCGTATTGTGGCCGTTTTTCACGCAGTGCTCGGTACAATCGCATCAGTTAAAGTCGATACTGTTCCCCAATGATGGTTCCGTTGGGTTTCAACAGTTCATAATAAATAACACCGACCTGGTCCCACCAAATACACAGCATAATTTTCGCAGCGTGAAACTTCGGCCGAGCCTACGACGTAGAAGCATGACCGGGCAGTCCCCATGACTTTCTTTTCTTTGGGTTGCTGTAATGAATCCATTTCTCATCACCCGTTCCTTTCTTGCAGCTGGAACAGTTGTTCACAGGCGAAAAAACGACGCTCAACGTCCCTTGGCTTCAAATCATAAGAAACCCAAGTACCTTGTTTTTGAATCATTCCAAACGCATGCAATCGCTTGGAAATGGCTTGACGGGTAACTCCTAATGCTGAAGTAAGCTGTTCTTGCGTTTGGCATGGATCCTCATCGAGCAATGCTTCCAATTCAGCGTCTTCGAAGGATTTTGGTCTTCCTTCACGCGGACGGTCGTCAACATCGAAATCACCATCTTTAAAGCGACGAAACCAATCACGGCACGTTGTTTTACTTAGAGTAGCATCTCCGTAAACTTTTTGGAGCTGTCGATGCGCTTCAGCCGCCGTTTTCTTCGAATGAAAGAAGAAAATCAACAGTTCCCGCAAATGATGATTATTTGGCACAAAATCAGACATTTTCACAAAACCAAAAGTAGATGACGCCAAAACAAACCAATCACTAATGTGTCAAAACAGTTTGTTTGCCATATGTCTAAGCTCGGTTCATGACGTTTTGGATATGTCAAAATCGACCAGCACTTGCTTGCGCCATCTATTGACAAACAGCGAGAACTTAGTTGCGTACCTAATAAGAATGAAGAAATTAAACAAACATAACTAAGAATATGTATACTGGAATTAATCATTATTGTAACCAGACCTGTAACGTAATTAAACGATAAAAAAAATGCTAAAAAAAAGTTTAGAATGCAATTCTGATCCTTATATTGCACTCTTGAATTATAGGACGACTCCAAATCTAAGCGCATACTCTTCAGCAGAGCTTTTAATCAACCGAAAATTTAGAACTAAAATACCGACTTCTTTTGAAAACTTGAAACCTATAATGGTAGATGAGCGTAAAGTTAAGTGTGCTTTTTATAGTAGCCGTGAAAAAATGGAAAAATACTGTAATCGATATACTAAGCCATTGAATTATTGATTCAGGGTGGAAATCAACAAGTATACCGACAACATGTTATGAAATTACCTACGATGCAAAAATACACCGGCTTTGACTCCTTGCCAGAACAAGCAAATAGTCCTCTAAGCGATGGTTCACCTCGGGGTCCTGAATGTGAAAATGAAAACGATTGTAACAATTTAGTTTCTTCAAAAGATAGGATAATGACTAGAGTTGGGAGAGAAATTACATAAATCTACTATGTATTTGTAAAAAAAAAAATATATATGAATTACCCCTTACTTAATTGAATAATTATGAGATTGATTTTATAATAGAATAATTTGAATAAGAAATGGTGTAATAATGAATTTGAATAATAAGTAAAAAAAAAAAAATAAAAATTATATAAATAAATATATGCATATTAGAAAGGAAGATGTTATACAGTGTTATACTTGTATAGAGTCACATACAATTACATGCTTATGTCAGTTCTTAAGTTAAACTAAAATATACGTCATTCATCCACTGTCGTTCGAGAGTTTCACTTTATACTAGTACACATACTACTGTAATATCGAGCTACAGCTCGAGTAGATAAAACAATATTCTGTGAAAATATTTCTTTATTTTCTAGTCTATAGAACAATTCAAGTTCACACGATACTATTCTTCGCAAACTCCTTCCTTACAAGGTCTCTTTCTTCTCATATCACTTTATCTCCTTTCAATTACTTAATTCACAAATCCAAACTAATTACTTCTTCTTGTTAACTCTCAACTTTCAATTTATCACAAAATTACAACTTCGCCCATTATCACTTTTCCAATCTCCTCGTGCGGTTCAAAACCCACTGCTTGGTCTCGATCGCCATCTGTCCTTATATAGTAGAAGTTTCTGATAGCCAGAAACTTCTAGCAAATTCTTGGACCACCGGAACAAGAAAATTCTGATGTAATAATTCCAAGATGACAATCATTTCTTGCAGTTATAATTCTCTCTTATCCGTAATATTATCGGTCTCTTATCGTAGACACGAACTGTGGAGACTAATTGCAGACACGAACCTCAAATGAAAAGACACTTCGGAACAAAATTATGCCAGAATGAAAAGACACTTCGGAATTTGTTGCATTATGCTACATTATGTTACACTACCATTGGGAAATCTATCCTGTTAATCATTATATTGATTACATTATTGATCGGTTACCTTTTGAGGCAAAATAAGACAAACAGAACCGATATTAAAGTCGAAGTTAAGAATACAGATTCTTCGGAGCAGAATCTTAAGGGGGGAGGAGTTACGTCTGAGGCTTCTATTCCTTTCGCCACAACCAGTTCCCCCACCTATACAGAATTTTTTATATAATTGTATTATGTGAAGTGTTATTTTTTTATATAATAGAGATTTTTTTTAATAAAGATTTTTTTTATTAATGATTTTTTTTTTATTCCCACCGCTCCGAAACCACATTTTATTTTATTTTTTTGTACAGGACCTCATTGGGATAGAATTTTATGTACCGGGACTCTGGTGTTTTGTGTTTTTCCCACAAGCTTGCTAACACGTTGAACCACACGGGGCATCCATATACGAGCATGGGCCGAATGAGGGCCATGTAGCAGATTACCTTTACACTTGCATCGAGTTGCTTGCTATAAAAGAGTCTCTTTATAAGGGCAAAAGCACCTCTGGCTCTGGCCAGAGCATCATCTATATGTTTGTTAAAATATAGATATTGGTCTAGCCAAAGCCCTCGGTATCTGACTACACTTCGACACGTAAGTGGCTGTCCGTGCGGTCCAACTATTGAGAACTTTCGCCAATTCTTTCTGGTATCCCTAGAGGCACCAGACAACGGCGTCCTGCCAATCAGGCAGGAACCCGTGCATTAGTTCTTGCTTTTGTTCCATTGGATATCCGATACTAGTTTAGACGCGGCATGTATTGTATCATGTCCCGCCTCAAAACCGAATTGGTTATCTGGAATTATTTTATTGTCCTCAGTCCACTTAATTAGGGCTCTATTGACCACTTTTTCGAATACTTTGCTGATGTTCGGAAGAAGACTTATCGACCGGAGATTTGCCGGATTGGAGGTGTCCTTACCGCTTTTGGGGATGGGTTGTATCACTGTTGTTTTCCAATGCGCTGGATAATGTGCATTATTCAGTGCATTGTTAAACAGAGTGGTGACAATATCCACCGCTTCTAGAGGGAGATGTCGAAGCACATTTTTCGATACTTCGTCGATTAGTACAGATTTCTTCCTTCTCAATGATTCGAAGATCGTTTGCAGTTCCACCTTCAATATGTATGGGGGATGTACCCCTTCATCGGCGATGACATTATTTGCCATAATATCGTCTTTGAACTCAGTAAAACCTATGTTCTCGGATCGCCAGTGCTCTATATCATTTCGAAGGTAGAAGTTGTGCACAAGGACGCGATTTTCCAGGTCGTGGTTCGAGCAGATGGTATCATTCACCTTGTACACTTCCTGGAAAGTCGCTCCAATAGCGTCTACCTTCTCCTGCGGATCTTCGATCACAAAGAAATTCGCATCCTCTACCATTGTTCGTCGTTCGGTGTATCTTAAGACACGGAAGGTCATTTTGATTGTTCCTCCGAAATATTTTATTTATTTGCGGAATCATACTCGGGTTGTTGGCTTTTACAGCCCGAATTTTGTTGTTCCAATGCAAATTTACAGAAAGTCTGTAGTTATCCCTAATTAATTTCTGGAGGTTTTTAATCAACGACTTCAGCGTCCTAACCTCCGAGTTTTGTCTGTCAGTAAACTGTCTGTACAAGGTTTTTAGTCGCCACAGCAGTCTACTTTTGTGTTAGTGTAGTGCCTCAATTGTTGCATTGCGGAATATATCTGCGTTATCAGTATGTTGATACCGAGGTATCGTACTGTCCATAGTTCGTTTAAATGTCTCGTCCATTTCTATTAGGTACCAGTCAATCTCCTCGTTTGACAGATTCCTATTGGACGGTGGGTAGATCGAGTTCGAGGAAAGTGCTCTTGTCAAAGATCTAGAGAAGCGAGTCCAACGTGTCCTACTATAATTGCAGGAGTGCGTTTGGAAAAATTCCTCTAACTCCGCAATTTCGTTGGAAATAGGCACTGAGTCTGCAATGGTCACTGTCATACACAAATATGTGCAGGCAGTTTATAGTTTGTCGGTCCGTGTCAGTCAGTTGTAACCGTAAGTCGAACAGCATAAAATCGAGATAGGAGCCGCTTCTGGGAAACGACGGACTATCTGTAGCTTTCAAATCGAGTTTATACTCGACACTGTGCCGACCCCACCAATTGAATAGTAGGTTCCCTCTAGGATTAGGTTCCCCAATCTCTATGTTTGGCGTTTAGATCTCCGGCCATGAGGAAATAATTCCCCTCCGACTCCAACCATAGGCATCGAATAAGTGTCTCGAATTCTGAAATAAATAACGTAGATTGAGTAGCTTCGGGTGCATAGAGTGCTATCATATACATCCTCATCCGTGTATCGTGTGCATCCCTCTCCGTAGTGGAAACACTACGGAGAGGGATGCACACGATACACGCTTACAGCACCTGGAACCTTCGCACTTCACCACTGTACACTACCTGAAATTGCAGTTGTTTGCGTATGAAGATCGCAACACCTCCTCCTTGTGTGGAGTTGTCTTCTGAAAATATTATATTTATTGTGCCCCAATTTGTGCTTCTGGGATAGCTTTGTTTCGCTAACCATAAGCACATCAGGGGTTTGGTCTTCTAGCAACTTACACAATACGGCTTTTCGCTCGATCTTAATCAGTGAATTCATATTCACCGCAAGGATCTCCAAGGGTTGCTCCTCCATGTTCGTACCCATTACGACTGGAGGTGCGTTAGGCTCGGCAGAAGTGCGTAGATCTGGTCCACCCGCTTCGTCTGCTCATGTACCTGACGCTGAAGCTGACCCATCTACCCTTGGATAGAGAGCAAGATGGCCAGAATGTCAGTTTGAGCCTCCGGTGCTCTAGGCGCTGGGGCCTGAGAAGCAACTTTCGGTCTTTTCTGTTCCGCGTTTCCCCGACCTGCCGCCATTTGGGCGTAGGTCACTTGAGGAGTCACGGATTGTATTTGAATTGGAGCAGGTGGACGTTTCACTTCCACCTGATGCTTGTAGTCAGACTCTCGACCTCTTCATCCTCGCCATCTGATTCGGAGGCCGCAAAAACGGCGAAGCTTTTATTGCTATCTCCAACGTAGTGGCCTTCCGCACCATCGGAGATGTACGGGAACTTTACAGAGTCATCCGACCTCTGCCGCTTCTTCTCTGCTGCTACTGGTGTTACGTGCTCGGCGACCCTTCCCTCACAACACCTGGCAGCGGTTCAGCTGAAGCTGATGTGTCTGATGTGCCCAGATTGAAAAGTCAAAGGAACTAGAGCGAAGGCTTGCGTCCCTCGAAATCATACCAACGACAAGCAACCCGGTTACTGCAAGTTTACAATCGCCCATAGGTGAGTCAGACATTCGACGGTAATCCTGTACAATGTTGAAAGTATTTTGAGGGACTACGAAGTTGTAAAGGAAAATCCAACTAATAGGGATATATTGCAGAGCATCAGTCAGAAAATAATAGACGGAGCTGACGCCGCTCTTATTTCGTGCAACATTTTCGATGATGACTGGTCGACCATGAAGACTTGCTTATCTTTATACTATGCTGATAAAAGGGATGTGAGAACTCTCGAACATCAACTCTGCACCCTTTCACAAAGAAACTTAAGCATCGATGAATACTATGCTAGCGTGAACCAACAGTTCTCGCTTATCATAAATAAGCTCAAAATGGAAGACTATAGCGCTGAGATTGTAAAAGCACTAATCGCGAATTACAGACACAGGAGTGAACGGAGAAATGTCCAAAATATTGATAATTCAAAATGTCCGTTGACCAGTCTGTCCAATCAAGACAGGTTAATTTCATAAATAGACAAGCCCCAATCGGCCCGGGAAATCTGGCCCCTACTAGTCTTATAATCAAAACAACCCATTCAGGAACCATTCGGACAATTATCCTCAAAAACAGCAGAGGCTGTACAACACAGAAACTCAGTAAGAGGAACAGTACCTAGAAGAATATGAACAAGAAGTCTATGAGGAGACCGCGACTCTCAGCTACGAAATAGAAGACCCAGAGAAAGAAGTAACTGAAACCGAGGTAAATTTTACGACAAGTGCCTCTCTAGCATTCTTTTTTTTTTGTAAACAGGAGTGTGGCAACGCCCAAATAAGGTATAGGCACTGCGCCCAGAGAGGTCTATTGTGCCAGAGACCACTATTTAAGGCAGTAGTAACTTTCCTTATGAAAGCTATAATTACGGCGGAGGTCTAATGGAGATATTATATCCTTAAGAAAGAAGCTTCTCCTACTTCTACACAGAGCTACACACTCCCATAATATGTGTTCTGCAGTTTCGTCCTCTTCTAGGCAGAGGCGGCAGGTAATATCCTCTGAAATTCTTATTTTATTTAGGTAGTAGAGTAATTGGCAGTGACCAGTAAGGAAGCTCACAAGCCTTCTTATGTCATTTCTGCTATATTTAAGGAAATCAGCTGCTTTTTTTGGAGGGGTTGGACAGCTCTTTTAGCTTGTCTGAGGCCTTGTGAGTTATTCCAGTGGGAAATGAACATGTTGCGTTCCCAATTGTTTAGGGTTAGTTTGAATGCAGAATCAGATATTTCGCAAAAGGGTTCAGATCCAATGAACAACTCAGAGGAACCTTTTCTGGCTAGCAGACCCACCAAAATTTCACTTTTTTGTTTCGGGGCAAATTTTGTAAACTGTCGAAGCAGTTTAGAACTGATTTTGATTTGAGCGCCGCTTGGCTGTCGGTGAGTATGTGTAAAGTGGCACCTTTGATTCCTGATTGCAAGTTTATATTTGCACAGGTCTCAATACCATAAAGCTCGGCCTGGAAACACTAGGATTCTTTCCAAGTGATTTCGTAGCCTGGTGATTGGGTCCATACACACCGGCGCCAACTCCTGAATCCATTTGTGATCCATCGCTATACCAAACGATTCCTTTTGGATCAAGCAACAGTCCGCCATTATTCCATATATCACGGTTTGGGATCTCAAACTCAAACCTTCTACCAAAGTAGAGTGATTTTTGCGTAAAGTCAGAAACCATGCTGAACATATCTAGCTCGGGGAAGTCGGTTAATAGATCCATGAGACCCACATGATCCCATGTACTATTAACATCCGACTTTCGAAGATTAACTGCACTGCAAATTGCCACTTTTTTATGAAAATGTGTAACGGATTAAGTCCGATTATGGCTTCTATGGCTGTTGTGGGACAGGTGTGCATAGTACCTGTAATTCCGAGGCGAGCTAATCTTTAAAGTGACGCGTATGTAAGGATGCGTCTTACCATCGTGGTATATAACCAGAATATAAACTTTTAGGACAGACCCTCGGTTTTGCTTTGGCAATTTTTTTTTTTTTTTTTTTTTTTTTTTTTTTCATGAAGATACTATGAGGATCGATAGCGCGTGCTCATAGTAGTGTGAGATTTTTACTCACTAAAAAAAACTTCCCTTCGTGATAAATTTCTTTGATTACTACAAGTAAGTTTTTACTTATCCAGCAGTTTTTCTTTCCATTGAAAGGTCCTGCTTGTTCCGCAAATTAGACGCGGTTTCTTGCTATCGCGTTAAGTCGAAAGGTTTAGTCCTTTGTAGACGACGCAGTAGATTCCTCTCATCTAGAATTCGAAGGACTTCATTTTTAACGTGTCCTTGTAATCTGTCTTTATGATTACGCGCGAAGTTTTTGATTTCATCTTCGACTGATGCAATTCCTAAATCTCTATGGATATCGCTATTTCTAATAAACCACGGTGCATTAACTATTGATCTTAGCACTTTATTTTCAAAAGTTTGTAAAATATTGACATTACTTATTTTGGTACAACCCCAGAGTTGTATTCCATATGTCCATATCGGCTTTAGCACTTACTTGCTTATATAGAAGCAGTTTGTTCTCTATATTAAGCTTGGAATATTTTCCAAGTAACCAGTACATTTCTCAATATTTGGTTTCTAGTTCTTTACGTTTTTTCTTCACGTGCGATTTCCACTTCATCTTAGCATCAAGTGTCATTCCAAGATACTTAACCTCGTTTGCAAACGGAATTTGAACCGAGTTTGAAAAGATCGGCAAATTATTTATTTTCTTATAAGTAAAATTGACATGAACAGATTTGTGATTTTCGTTTAAAGCTAGTCGCCAAATCTTTGTCCATTCATTTACTTTATTCAATGCTTCTTGCAATTTTTCTGTCGTTCTTCGATCGTTTTACCCGTTGCCAGGATGGCAGTGTCGTCGGCAAATGTAGCTAATATAATAGATACAGAGTATATAATAGATACAAAAGTGGTCGTAGGACGCTTCCTTGCGGTACCCCAGCCCTTATTTCTTTAAATTCTGAATATTCATTTCCGTGTTTGACTCGGAAAAGTCGATTCGTCAAGTATTTTTCCAGAATATTATATAAGTGTTCCGGCAGAACTTGTCGTAATTTATATTTCAATTCTTCATGCCAGACCTTGTCAAAAGCTTGAGAAACATCAAGGAATACGTTCGAGCAAATCATTTTTTCTTCGTAAGCTTTCTCAATTAAATCAGTTATTCTATGCACTTGGTCTATTGTTGAGTGCTTGGTTCTAAACCCAAACTGGTGATTGGGAATAAGAGATCTTTCTTCTATAACCGGCTGTAATCGCTTAAGTACTATTCTTTCGAAAACTTCAGACATAATCGGCAGCAGCGAAATAGGTCTATACGATTTTTTATCATTCGGCGGTTTTCCTGGCTTCAGAATCATTATTACTTCCGCGACTTTCCATTGACTCGGAACATATTCTAGTCTTATCGCTGCGTTTCTAATCTAGAGGAACTTAACTAACGCTTTTCTAGGTAACGATTTCAGAAGCTCTCCTGTGATTAGGTCGTATCCAGGAGCTTTATTCGGTTTCAGTTTCTTTATTTCTTGTTGAAGTTCGGTCAGACTTGCATTTCTTACTGTGTAATTGTGAAGTGCTGTATCCGACGCATTATCATTTTCAACAAGCGCTTGTCCACCAAATGGTTTAAATGTTTCTTCTAAATGGGCGGCAAAGACTTCTGCTTTGTCTTTATCATTCTTGGCCCATTCGTTGTCATTTTTCTTGATTGGGGCCGCTTGTATTTTCGGTTTTTTAATGCCTTTTATAGCTTTCCAGAGCGAATAATTGGAATCTTTTTCCGCTGTTAAGCTTTCAATGCTGGTTTGTATTGTCCGATTCTTAAAATCAATAATGGCCTTTTTTAGCACGTTACACAGACGATTTAAATGCGTTTTATGTTGCGGAGCACGAGTTTGTTGCCATTTTTTACGCGCTTTTCTCTTCTCCCTTACCATTTCTTTTATTTCCGGTGGATATTTTTGGGGCATGATTGATCGGCGTTTTCCTTTGATAGGGAGTATTTTTCCACGCGGCGCGTTGCAGAACTTCAACAAAACGATCACCTTCGATTTCGAGTTCAGAAGACGTCCTAAGTGATACTCTCAGTTCGATATGTTCTTCAACGTCTTTTTTAAAGCCTTCCCAATCAGTTTTTCTGCTAGTTAGTCTAGCAGGTACATCTTGTTTAATTAGGCGTTCGCTCATCGTTAGAATGATAGGGGAATGATCGAAAGACAGATCAAACTTTCAGTAACTTTAATACAGTTGTCTGGTATCCTTTTACAACAAAGAAATCGATCAGATCGGGTATTTTGTTGCTATCAGTCGGCCAATATGTTGGTTTACCAGTCGAGTGAAAGTCGCAAATGTGTTGCATGCAGGCATTGTAAAGTGCTCTGCCTTTTTGTGAGACACATCTTGAACCCCAGAAGGTGTGTTTTGCATTAAAATCACCGCCAATAATAAAATTAGGACTAAGAGAGTTGAAAATATTTGTAAAATCATTTTTTTCAAGCCTGCAACGCAGTGGACAATAAATAGACGAGACATTGAAAGAGTAATGTCCATTTTTCACGCGTACAGTGCTCACTTGTATTGTTTCAAGCTCTATCATAATCTCCTCAGAGTGTTCGATGCAATCTTTTATGATTAAAGACGATCCGCCTCTGGCCCTTTCCGACGGGTGATAAGCGTGATAGGGACTGTATCTGTAATGTTTACACGCTATAGTTTCGTGAGGTGAGTTTCACAGATCAAACATATGTCAATGTCATTTTCTTGTAGAAATATTTCTAGCTCTTCTAGTCTTTGTATGTCCTTGTATGATTTTAAGAAGTTTCGCCATGTTCGTTTTCAAATGCTCCTGTTGTTAAGCTTATATTCAAGCTTCTCCAACCTTTCGCCAATTAGCATGTTTGTTTTTGTTTGCTCCTCAAGCTTCGCAAGGATAATGGAAAAGACGTGAGATACAGGGTTTTCCGAATTAACAGTGTTCGTCTTTGTTGATGTTGATGCTTGAGCACGCGTCTGCATGTCAGAATCTGATGGCTTTTCTTTAGGCGCTTTTACCTTTACCCGGTGTGGAATTTTATCGGTGTTTGATGTCGCAGCTTGGGCGTACGTAAGCGCGCCAGGGTCGGCTCGGTTGTCTCTAGTCACCTTTCTTGCAGCAGTTTTCGACTTTTCCTTATTTCTGGGTTTTGAAGATGGGTTTTGCGGCTTCATAAGTCGATCTCTTCTTTTTGCAATTCCTTGGCTACTTCACAGCCTCTGTAATTAGCCGGGTGCTTACCATTGCAGTTAATACACGCTGCAGGGGTTTTTTTGTTTACGCCACACTCTTGACTAAGATATTTACCAGCGCATTTGACACATCGCGGTTCTTTTCGGCAATACGTTTGCGTATGGTTGAATCCTTGTCATCGTTTGCACTGAGGTATCAACCTTGTATTCTTGCGCATGGATTCGATTTTGACTACGACATTCAGAATTGTTCTTATTTCGTAAATCTTATCTAAACTCTCAGCCTTATCAAAGGTTAGCATAAAAAGAGGAAGCTCGCGCTTAACCATCGTTTCCTCGCCTTCCAATTTTTGCTTTTCCCGTTTCATTAAGTTTACCGTATCGACGATTTTAAAGTTTTTGTTCCTCAAATCATGAACAACATCTTCCTTTCGACATGAGGCATGAAGTCCTCTAGCTACGACTCGTATCGGTCTTTCATATTTATTTTCATACATATACCACTGGATTTTTTCAGTATTCAGTTTATTAGATAATGAGCGGTAACTGTCTGAGTCCTTTACGTTTATTTTCCATTTGTTGTTGTTGAGCGATGTTACTTCAAAATCGGATAGCAACAAAGGTTTGAGAAAAGAATGCAGTTTATTATAGTCTGCAATTCCGATCACGTATATTGGTGGCGGTGGTCGTACCTTATTTCGTGGATTTTCTTCGGCACGTGTGTTTATTTTGTCAGGCTGTTCTTTACCTTCTCGTTTATTTTGCGTGTTTTCTTGCCTCGTTAACATTTCGGGCGAAGAGCCAGCTTTTAATTTCTTGACTTTTCGTTTTTTTAGTGTTAGAGCAGAACATCATCATCATCATCATCGTCATCGTTATCCACATCGTAATCATCCCAATTCCCAATTTATGAATTATTGTATAAATGAATTTATATATTTGAATCTGGCGCGTAAATTATACCATTCGCCATATTTTTGTATTTTGCTAATTCGCCAAATTATTCGAATTTTTAAATATAACGTAATGTCTCTCAGGCGAACACAAAACCTGTTAGTTTCATGTTGTATATAAACCCTCCGTGAAATAAAGCTTGATGATTCGTGCATCCGTTTGACAAATTGGTCAAACGCACAGCAACCAGGACCTACCTAGCCCTTAATAGAAGGTATTCTAGAGATCCCGAGGTTGACGGTCGAAAAAACCTTCGAACGTTCATTTTGGCGCCCAATGTGTTAAAAAACTCAATAGTGACAATTAATTATATATATACTCTAAAACAAACAAAAAGTGTAAAAAGTGTTAAACGAAAAATCAAATTAGAGTTTGCTAATAAACCTAGGAACAAAAAGCCTATCAAAGGCACAAGAAAAATTGTCATATATACTGTAACATCACCTAAAAGGATGCTACAATAATGTAAAATAATAACTACGCTCCTCCAGCCCATTCCAAAGTGTCTTTTCATTCGAGGTTCGTGTCTGCGGTTAAGTCTCCACAGTTCATGTCTACGAAAGAGACGGATAATAAGAAGAATAGTATAGTGTGAACTTGAATTGTTTTATAGACTAGAAAATAAAGAAATAAATTTCACAGAATATCGCTGTATCTACTCGAGCCGTAGCTCGCATATTACATTGGTGTCAGAAATGGGATAAAACTTATTCTGTGAATAACTATTTCCGTGGTGTGAAATTGCACAAGAAAAAAAAAAAGAAAAAAAAAAAAAAAAAACCATTTCTGTGTTGAGTTAATTAGTTGCGCAAAATGGGTCGCAAATTGGGAAAACTAACTATAATTCAACTAAAGGCAGAACTCAGTAAGCGGAACCTCGACACAACTGGGGGAAAAGATGCCCTACTGATTCGTCTGGAAGAAGCAGTAACGCAGGAAGGTGAAAATCCGCACGACGTAGAGTTTGACGTGGAAGAGGAACCAGCAGGTACAGCAGCCGACCCGGGTATAACAAGTCTGCTCCTGCAACTTAAGTTAGTCATGGACGAACAAAAGAAAGCAATAGAAGACCAAAAGAAGTCTCTGGAACTTAAGCTCGATGACCAAAAGAATTCTATAGAATTTAAGCTGGACGACCAAAAGAAAGCAATGGACGAACAAAAGAAAGCAATGGACGAACAAAAGAATTCTCTAGAACTTAAGCTGGACGAACAAAAGAATTCTCTAGATGCTCTGGAAAGCAAACTTGATGAGCAAAACAAGAACTTGGAATCCAAATTCGAAGCGATCGAAGAGAAAATCGAGAAGGTCGAGTCGCAACTCGAAAAAGTCGAAACTGGATTCGATGAAAACTTTGAGAAGTATGAAACTCAGTTCGGGAAGATAGAGACTCAGTTCGAAAAAGTAGAAAAGCAAGTCGAAAATCTTGTTAAGAAACTCAGCAACGTGAAGAGACAGAAAGCACGGGAATATTCCACTGACGGTCTGAGAAGAAAGGAGATGCAGCCTCCTATCTTCGATGGTCAAACAGCTGCGTAGTCGAGTCCAGAAAAGGGGAGAAACGCTCCAACAGTTGCAAGAGAATATAGAGCGACTAGCCCATCTTTCATACCCTAAAGCCGGTGAGGAGCTTATAAACGAAATGGCAGTGGAAGCTTTTATTCAGACCATAGAGGACAGACAACTGCAAATGGCTGTAAGGATGGCTGAAAAGCGAACACTGCCGGAGGCATTAGCATTCGCTTTGTCAATGAAGGCTGCGGACCAAGCATACCAGGGAATACACCGTGTCAGGGAAATGTCCGTCGTGGAATGCTCATGCCAGAAAACAGCCGTCATGGATAAAGACAAAGCTCGCGGAAGTCAAATCCGTTGCTGGAATTGCAACCAAACCGGACACCTACAACGGCAGTGTAGACGAGGAAA
This sequence comes from Pocota personata, assembly GCA_963082735.1. NCBI lineage: Eukaryota > Metazoa > Arthropoda > Insecta > Diptera > Syrphidae > Pocota > Pocota personata. Next base: position 106,187,794 of record OY720430.1, read on the forward strand.
TTGTCCACATTGCGGAAGTAGGAGAAGCAGAGAGGAAGCATCCTGTCGGTCAGACTTCCCAAAACCAGCATTCGGGAAATGCGTAAGGACCAACTTCGCGGGGCAGAACTTGGTTACTGGAATCGAGGCCCCCAGGACCACCATTCAAGTTTCGCAAACCAAACGGGGTAACAAGAGCCTGACAGTGGAGGCACTAATCAACAAGAAGAAGTGCGTAGCCACCATCGACACAGGTGCCGCCGCCTCCATTGTAAGAAGAGATATCGTCAGAAGCTCATGGCTGCACAACACCAACAGCTACTGCCTGAAGACTGCAACAGGGGAAATGGCGAAAGTGTTTTGAGAAGTTCGTCTTACGATTACTCTGGCGGGACTGACGTTCTCCCATGCGTTTCTGGTGGCAGATATATGCGACGAGTGCATCATCGAAATAGACTTCATGAAAGCAAATGAAGTAATCTTGGACATCGGGATGCAAGTACTGAGGTATCGAAATGTGGAGATTCCGATGGTGTACGGAAACGAGAATGCCGTAACTCTCAGGACAGTCATCAGCAAAGACGAAGTTTTGCCGCCGTCTTCAGAGACAATCATTTGGACGAAGCTGGAAGGTGATCTTGGGAGCCATCGATTCTACATAGTAGAACCAGATCCAGAGAAGAATTCTCAAGACTACATCGTGGGAAAGACGTTAGTCGAACCAAAGAACACCATGGTTCCAGTGAGAGTTTTGAACGCGAGACCGCACACTGTCAATCTAAGGCGAGGGGAGGTGACTGGAAAATGCACGCCGATTACCGCCGTCACAACAATATCTGAACGTGATGCTCCGAAACCTCTCCCATCACCTTGGACAGCGGAAATGAGAGAGACGATTCTCCAGTCCAGTGAGCTGAATAAGGAGCAGCGAACTATGGCAGAGAATCTTATCAATGAGTACGCTGATGTATTTGCCTCACAGGACGGAGAATACGGCCGAACACACCTGGTACAACATCGAATAGACACTGGTGATACTAGACCAATTCGTCAGCCTGCTAGGCGCCTTCCATTGGCAAAGTAGACAGAAGTTGCAGAGATTGTGTCGGCAATGGAGAAAGAAGGTCTAATTGAAAGTTCCAAAAGCCCGTGGGCATCACCGGTTGTACTGGTTAAGAAGAAAGATGGCAGAACGCAGTTCTGCGTGGACTATCGGCAGCTCAATTACGTCACCAAGAAATATAGCTACCCTCTGCCACGGATTGACGACACGCTAGACACACTATCAGGAGCCCGATGGTTTTCCACTCTCGACTTGAAGAGTGGCTACTGGCAGGTACAGATCCATCCAGAAGACCGGGAGAAAACCGCATTCACCGCAGGAAATGGGCTATGGCAATTCACGGTAATGCCATTCGGGCTGTACAATGCTCCGGCGACTTTCGAGCGATTGATGTAATGTGTCCTGCAAGGGTTAACAAACCTGTTTGGTATACTTGGATGATGTCATCGTCGTAGGAAAAACGTTTGCGCAACACCGAGACAATCTAAGGGATGTGTTTCAAAGGCTTCGAAGTGCCCACCTGAAGCTCAACCCCAAGAAGTGCGCCCTGTTTAGAGCGGAAGTCAAGTACTTGGGGCACATAATTTCAGCGAAAGGAGTGAGAACCGATCCAGAGAAGGTCGAAGCGGTGAAAAACTGGCCAGTCCCCAAAGATAAACACCAACTAAGGAGCTTCCTGGGCCTAGCCACCTACTACAGACGGTTCGTGAAGGGTTTTGCCGGGATCGCAAAGAGCCTGCACCAGTTGACTGAAAAGGGAAAACAATTCAAATGGTCAATTGAGTGCGAGAAGAGCTTCAAGGCACTTAAAAAACGGCTATGCGATGCCCCGATACTAGCTTACCCCACTCCCGGGGAAACGTTCATTGTGGATACAGATGCTAGTAATATCGGGGTAAGAGCCGTACTCTCCCAGGTGCATGAGGGCCAAGAGAAGGTGGTTGCGTACTTCAGCAAGGTGCTCTCTAAGCCAGAAAGAACTATTGCGTGACAAGGCGGGAACTTCTAGCTTTGATCTTGGCTACGAAGCATTTTCACAAATACCTCTACGGGAAGAAGTTCGTTCTTCGCACAGACCATGCAGCCTTAAAATGGCTATTACAGTTCAAGAGTCCTGAGGGTCAGGTCGCAAGATGGATCGAAAGGCTGCAAATCTACGACTACGAAATACAGCATCGTAAAGGAAAACTCCACTCTAATGCGAATGCAATGTCCTGGAGACCATGCAGAACGGATTGTAAACATTGTGCGCGTCAGGAAGAACGGGAGCTGGTTTCCATCCAAAGAATGAGAGCCGAACCTATTGCCGGCTGGAGCGTAGATGAGATCCGGAACACTCAGAAGGAAGACCCGGATATCGAGCCGATTCTGGCCTGGAAGGAGAACATGGAGAAACCGGATCATCAGAACATCTCTCACAGAAGCCCGACCTTAAAGGCATATTTTGCGCAATGGGACTCCCTCCATGTCCAAGAAGGTGTTCTGAGAAGAAAATGGGAATCCTCCGACGGAAAGTCGTTTGTAATGCAGCTTGTCGTGCCGCGGACGAGGGTCAACGAGGTGTTACAGGAAATGCATGGCGGGGCGTCCGGAGGCCACTTGGGAGCGAATAAGACGCTAGAAAAGGTACGAGAACGTTTTTATTGGTTAAAAGCGAAGGAAGATATCGAAGACTGGTGCAGAAAATGCTACGTGTGTGCAGCTAGGAAGGGTCCGAGAATCAAAACTCGATTTAAGATGCACCAATACAACGTGGGAGCACCTTTCGAACGAATCGCCATTGACATCGCAGGGCCCTTTCCGGAAACCGACAATGGTAATCGGTATATACTCATAGTAATGGACTACTTCAGTAAGTGGCCGGAAACGTTTCCAATCCCTAACCAGGAAACTAGGACCGTGGCGGAGCAGATCGCCTACAATTGAGCAGATTCGGTGTGCCCTTGGAATTGCATTCTGACCAAGAATTTCGAGTCAAGAATCTTCCAAGAGATGTGTCAACTTCTCGGAATCAAAAAGACAAGGACAACCCCGCTTCATCCACAGTCGGACGGTATGGTGGAGAGTTTCAATAGGACTTTGGACGAACATCTCTCGAAGGTCTTAGGTGACTACCAACGGGATTGGGACCGGCAGATTCCTTTGTTTTTGATGGCCTATAGAAGTGCCGTGCATAGCACTACTCGACATACGCTGTTCGAAATCTTATTTGGTGGAATAGCTCGTTTACCCAGTGAGGTGAAATTTGGATCTCCTACCAATGAGCCCAGAAATGAAGAAGAGTGCGTGGCGGACCTTAGGGAAAGGCTTAGGGACATACACCAAAGCACCAGAAGCCAGATTAAGATAACGAGCGACCGCATGAAGACCAGGTATGATGCCAAGGCAACAACGTCAGGATTCCAGGAAGGAGATCTAGTGTGGCTGTATAATCCCCATCGCCAAAAGGGGAAATCACCTAAGTTGCAGCAGAACTGGGAGGGTCCCTACAGAATAATAACCCGCATCAACGATGTTGTCTACCGCATCCAGCGAGGACCAAGGGCCAAAATGAAAGTGGTTCATGTGGACCGACTGAGTCGATACAATGGCTGAAGTGAGGACGCACTTGTTCGGGACGAACAAGTCTAAGAGGGGGGCAGTGTAACATCACCTAAAGGATGCTACAATAATGTAGAATAATAACTACGCTCCTCCAGCCCTTTCCAAAGTGTCTTTTCATTTGAGGTTCGTGTCTGCGGTTATGTCTCCACAGTTCATGTTTACGAAAGAGATGGATAATGTCACGGAGAAGAAAGAATTATAACTGCAAGAAATGATTGTCATCTTGGAATTATTACATCAGAATTTTTCTTGTTCCAGTTGTCGAAGAATTTGCTAGAAGTTTCTGGCTATCAGAAACTTCTGCTATATAAGGACAGATGGCGATCGAAAGGGTGCAGTTGGTTTAGAACCGTGGCGAAGAGATTGGAAAAGTGATAATGGGCGAAGTTGTAATTTTGTGATAAATTGAAAGTTGAGAGTTAACAAGAAGAAGTAATTAGTTTGGATTTGTGAATTAAGTAATTGAAAGGAGATAAAGTGATTTGAGAGGAAAGAGATCTTGTAAGAAAAGAATTTGCGAAGAATAGTATAGTGTGAACTTGAATTGTTTTATAGACAATATAATATAAAATTCACACAGAACAATTGACATTAAAAAGAATTGTGAATTTCGGTTTCGGTCTCGGTGATCGCGATCGCGAGTGCAAAGTAGCAGCCGCAGCTAAATCTACACAGAAAAACTTCGCTGGAGAAACTCAACACCAAAATTGGCTGAGAAGGGAAACAAAGTTATTAGTGGGAGATAAGTATAAATCCCCACTTCCAGGTACTGATTTATATAGTTCAATTAGTCGAATGTGCGTCTACAAACATCAAATGCAGTTTCTCTGTTCCTACACAATAGCATAGGAACAAATTAATAAATATCGATACATGAGGGCGCACCTTCGACATAACTTGAACAAGCATGAAAGATTACTAATTACTCAATAAAAGTCATCAAATATTAATCCAACAATACTATATTAAAAGAACTTATACATATTATTTTCAAATACTTGAATATAGTTCGAAAATAATTTGAGAAAAACATATATGCTGCAATTAAATTTTCGCCATACATTAATGTGTTCCGTCGTCGATCTTAGCACAGTCCATGCAAAATTATAATCCACAAAACGCTCAAGTGATAAACACGTTCTACTCTACTCTGTGCCGCACCACCACTACGCCGACATTAATGCACTTGTTCTCCACCAGCATTCGATTGATAATTTGTCTCTCTCTAACCCACTGCTTGCTACCAAGTACTATTGCACTTTTTTTTCGCTCGTTAGCTCGTTCGCTCTTCGCTCGTTCGTATTTCTAATGTTGTAAAGCTTTTAAGCTTTATTCCTAAATAATTTGTGTTTTATTCAAAATCAACATCGGCCCTTAAAACTTAACCACCCTTTACAACGAGTACACTGACCCAAAAGCAAATCAAAAAAGATCAAAGTACGTGCGAGATTACCTGCAAGAGTGATTATCCAGCGGCGCCTTGAGTTTGATAATTTTATTCCAAATGTGTAGGTTTCTAAAATGCAATCCAATTGTACATGTTAATTAAGCTACTACGAGTATTAAATGTTGACCAACTTTCTGGTCGAATATTCAAGCTCGCTCTACTTCTCATCAGAATCGTATGCAGATCTACCACGATAAACTTCACTCTCCACCACGCATTTTTCCTTTCGTTGCATTGATCTTAATTTCGCTTCAAGTTCAATTCGTCGCGTCGGCTCGGGAGAAAGTGCTTCATCCATCGTATGCACCGAAAGGAAGCTTTTGTTTGGAACATTTGTTGTACTTAGGACAGTACATGTGAATGCATCGTTGGCTTTTCTTTTGCAACATTTAATACTCGTAGTAGCTTAATTAACATGTACAATTGGATTGCATTTTAGAAACCTACACATTTGGAATAAAATTATCAAACTCAAGGCGCCGCTGGATAATCACTCTTGCAGGTAATCTCGCACGTACTTTGATCTTTTTTGATTTGCTTTTGGGTCAGTGTACTCGTTGTATTTATATTTCATAATGGTTAATGAAGAAGCCAGTGCAAGTGTGAATGCTTCGCTCGAGGAGTTGAGGCAGCAGCGTTCGTTGACGAAGGGAAGCATAACAAGATTGAAAAATTATGTTGAAACTAAATTGGATATTCTAACAACAACTGAACTTGAATGTCGCTTGGGCATTTTAGAGTCCTATTTTAAGCAAATTCTCGTGTACCAAACCCAAATCGAGCGGTTAGCACCAAGCGATACTAGTCGAAGTGATCTAGAGGATTTATATATTTCTTCAAAAACTAGAATTCCCTCGCTCATGGGAACAGGGAGACGAGGAATGGTGAGTACTGCAGAAACAACATTTGCGGTGCCACATTCGGTCAATCATTTACCGAAGCTTAGATTTGCCACGATTCTATGGGAAATACTCCCAGTATAAAAATTTTATTCATTCATTTACGACAATGGTTGACAATGATCCCAGTTTAACAAAAACTGAAAAATTTAACCATTTGTTGACGTGTCTGAGTGATCAAGCACTCGGAACGCTTTCCAAGTTACGGAAGAAAACTATCCGAAAGCGATAGCCAGACTCGAGGAACGTTACGACAACGACACAATGATATTCTTAGAATACATATCAGAATTGTTCGAACTACCTAAAGTTCCCAAAGCATCTGCTGGCTCACTGAGGAGTTTAGTTGATGATATTTCGGCTCTTTTTAATTCATTACAGTCACTTGGATCCTTTGAAAAAATATGGTGGATTCGGAAACGCAGTCGAAGTGGGATGAACACTTAGACTACAAGGATCTTCCCGATTGGAAGGATTGTGCGGAGGTTCTTAGCAAACGTTGCCAATACCTTGAAGTGAGGGATAGTAAGATTCTAAGATCAGAATCAAATCAAACAAAGTGTGTTAAGGCGAAAACTTCTTACTCAACTCAACGTTTTCTCACTTCCCTCGCGGTTGCTCAACGCTCTTGCGTCTTTTGTCGAGACAAAAACCATTCCATCACGGGCTGTATGAGCTTCACTGGTCTTACAGTCATGGATCGTTTTACAAATGCTAAGAAATTAGGACTTCGCTTAAATTGTTTAGGAAAGGGTCATGGAGTATCGAAATGCTCATCAACTTATAGGTGCAAACAGTGTAGACAACCACACCACAGTTTGCTGCATAGACCTCAACAGTCGGAGAGCGCCTCAGGAAGCAAGGAAGCGTCAACATTAGCAGCTGTTAATGCAGCAGTGGAAAAGGATCGTCCGCCGGAAGCTCAAGTTATTTTGGCCACTGCACTGGTTTTAGTAAAGGATTCCTCCGGTAGCTTTCAATTAGGAAGAGTTCTTTTGGATTCGGGGTCGCAAGTTAATTTTGTAAGTGAGAAATTTGCAAAGGCTCTACAACTACAAAAACAAAGAAAGAAGGTTGATATTGTCGGAATTGGGGTTACAGAAACCAAGATTAATTTTCAGACTCAAACCACCATTCGCTCCAGGTACAACATCTTTGAGGTAACACTGGAATTCCTTATAGCCCCATCCATTACTGGTTATCAGCCGGAATCAGCGCTGAGCATCAAGGACTGGAATATTCTCAAAAACCTCGAACTCGCCGATGAATATTTTTATCAACCTTCAAGAATAGATTTGTTGCTAGGTGCTGAAGCTTTCTTCGATCTTCTCCAAGTAGGACAATTTAAACTGGGACAGGAACTTCCTTCATTACAGAAAACTTCGTTAGGTTGGATCGTTTCTGGAAGGTATAGAAGTCAACCAAACATATCAAGGAAATCCTGCTGTCTCAGTTCGAAAGAAAATTTACTCGAGAGATATGTGGAAAAATTCTGGGAAATTGAGAACGTTCTAGGTCATAGGTCAAAATGGACAGAGGAGCAGGAGGAATGCGAAAAACATTTCGTATACAACATTGAGGTTCTCCCTAGCGGTCGTCTATCAGTTCAACTCCCTTTTAAGAATGATCCGAGTTGTTTAGGAACATCTTATGATATTGCGTTTAGGCGATTCCTATCCCTCGAGCGCCGATTGTCCAAAAACCCTTCGGTGAAAAGCCAGTATGCAGACTTCCTTAGTGAGTATCAGCGGTTGGGTCACATGACTCCAGTAAAAGATCCCAAGTTACAAGAACCACATTACTATCTTCCACATCAATGTGTGATTAGGCCGGATAGTAGTTCCACTAAATTAAGGGTGATTTTTGATGCGTCATGCTGCACGTCTTCCCACGTTTCATTAAATGGAATCCTCATGGTCGGACCGACAATACGAGATGATCTATTCACAATACTACTTCGTTTTCGATTGCATAAATATGCTTTGACAGCGGACATCGTCAAAATGTATCGGCAGGTCTTAGTGCACCCATTACATCGTCAGTTCCAGTACATTCTCTGGGGGGAGCATGACCATATACCGGTACAAACATACCAGCTAAACACCGTGACATACGGTACATCGTCTGCACCATTTCTGGCGATTCGATGCCTTAAATACAACAACAAGGAACGGTTCGAACTAGGTTCTCGCGTGCTCCAATCAGATTTCTATGTCGATGACATGCTGACTGGAGCAGACGACTTGGATGCTCTGGTACAAATACAAGGTCAGGTCTTGGCACTTCTGAAGTCGGCAGGGTTTGAACTATCAAAATGGAATAGCAATGCCGAAATGATCGACATAATTAACCCCGAGACTAAAGAAATTAAGCTAAATGAATCTAATCTCAGCAGCACTCTAGGAATCGCCTGGAATCCACGCATAGACACATTTCCTTTCTCATACAAACCCAACCGAACCTTTTCAAAGGTTACAAAGAGGACCATACTCTCGCTTTCGTCATCGCTTTTTGACCCAATGGGCCTAGTAAGTCCTATTATTATCAAGGCAAAAATCATCCTCCAAAAGCTGTGGAGTGAGAAAGTGGATTGGGATGCATCAATCTCCCAAACCATTGAAACCGAATGGCGGCACTTCATGCTAAATTTAAAGACTTTGCAAAACATCACGGTTCCGAGATATGTCTTGGTACCACAAAGGAAATCCTTTCAAGTCCACGGCTTCGCGGACGCATCCATGGCTGCAAATGGCTGCTGCATTTACCTAAGATGCATAGATGCAGTCGGAGTGGTTAAGGTTAAACTCTTTGTTGCCAAGTCTAGAGTAGCGCCTGCAAACAAAAAACAGCTTCCTCGCTTGGAACTGTGCGCAGCTCATTTGTTGTCCATCCTTTGGGTAAAGATTCGTACGATCTTCGTAACTGCACCATCTGCAGTTTACTTTTGGACAGATTCACAAATTCCTCTTCATTGGATTTCAACGCATTCGTCAAAGTTGAGCACCTTCGTGGGAAATACAGTCGCTGAAATACAAGAAAACACAGCGGACGTTCATTGAAACCATGTGCCTACACTACAGAATCCAGCAGTGAAGGAGCTCGAAACTTCAATTTGGTATGAAGGACCAAGTTTTTATTGGAATCTGAGGATAATTGGCCATCCGTTGTGGACATCCAGCTTTCTGCAAAGGAATTCGCTTCGGAGAAGAAGAAAACAGTCCTTTTGTCTCAGAAATTGGACACCACTTTTTTACTCGAAGTCATTCAAAAGTATAGTTCGTACAACAAGCTTCTTCGTGTATTTGCCTATGTGTTAAGGGTCCGAAATTGGAGGTTGAGTTGAGTACTACAAAAAAATCTCTTAGCCGTATCAGAACTTGAAGACTCTCTTCTTCATATCGTCCATTTGGTCCAACAAGATGCGTTTTCGGATGCAATAAAGTCACTTCAAAACCATCAAAACTTAAAAGGGTCAATTAAGGGGTTAAATCCCTTCGTTCAGGAGATAAACGGTCTTCCATTGTTGAGAGTAGGAGGACGCTTGAAGCATGCCAATATCCCAGAGGAATGCAATTACCCGTTTCTGCTCCCCAAAGATTCTCATTTCACTCACTTATTGGTCAGGCATTTACATCTGACAAACTTTCACGCGGGGCCAAAAGCACTGGTAGCCTTAGTGAGAAATCGATTTTTCGTCAACGGCCGGGAAATTGCTCGGCAAACTGTCCGGAATTGCATCCATTGCGTCAAATATCAGCCGAAGCTGTTAGAACAGGTCATGGGAGATTTGCCTTTGGAGCGGTTAATGCCGTCACGTCCTTTTCTATGTTGTGGGGTAGACTTCTGCGGTCCTGTCTATACTCACTACAAGATTAGGGTAAAAATTCCATATAAAACCTACGTCGCAGTTTTTGTTTGCTTCTCGTCAAAGGCAGTTCATTTGGAAGCCGTATCTGATTTGACAGCCGACGCTTTTATTGCATCACTGAAGCGGATGATAGGTCGAAGAGGTCTTCCTCGAGATATCCATTGCGACAACGCAACGAATTTTGTAGGCGCACAATCTAAGCTAAAGGAATTGCGCAGTATGTTTTTCAAAAGTTCTTTTCAACAAAATATAAACGACTTTTGTACTAATAGTGGCATAACCTTTCATTTTATACCCCCCAGGGCACCTCAGTTTGGTGGAATTTGGGAGGCGGCCGTTAAGGTTGCAAAAGACCATCTCTATCGGGGCCTTAGCAGTGCCAAGCTGACATACAAGGAGTTGTCCACAGCCCTGGTGGAAATAGAGGCGACAATGAACTCGCGACCAATATCTCCGATGTCATCCGACCCCAGCGATCTCGGAGCTATCACGCCAGCACATCTACTCATAGGGTCATCTCTCAAGGCGGTTCCTGAGCCAGCAGTAGACGCGCCAAATATTAACTACATTCAGCGGTGGCGGCGAATAAATGCCGTCAAAAGCCACTTCTGGAAGAGATGGTCAGCAGAATATATCCATGAACTGCAAGGTCGAGCAAAGTGGACGTCTCCGAGCCCAAACGTCAAAATTGGTAGCATAGTTATCGTGCACGAAGACAATGTGCCACCCCAGAAATGGCTCATGGGAAGAATCACCCACGTAGTCCACGGTGCAGATGGTCGAGTAAGAGTTGCTGAAGTAAAAACGACAAAAGGAGAGTTCAGACGTCCCATCCGTAAACTAGCAGCTCTTCCAGCTTGAAAGGAGTTCTTTCAAAGGGGGCGGAATGTTGGAGCAGAACATCATCATCATCATCATCGTCATCGTTATCGACATCGTAATCATCCCAATTCCCAATTTATGAATTATTGCGTAAATTATACCATTCGCCATATTTTTGTATTTTGCTAATTCGCCAAATTATTCGAATTTATAAATATAACGTAATGTCTCTCAGGCGAACACAAAACCTGTTAGTTTCATGTTGTATATAAACCCTCCGTGAAATAAAGCTTGATGATTCGTTGTCAAAACACCCTTCGGGGAAACTATTGCGTTTACATTCGCTCGTGTTGGCTTTTCGTCGTCGCGACTTCAAATTCGTACGAATTCGCTAGCTCGCATCCGTTTGACAAGTTGGTAAAACGCACAGCAACCAGGACCTACCTAGCCCTTAATAGAAGGTATTCTAGAGATCCCGAGGTTGACGGTCGAAAAAACCTTCGAACGTTCAAGAATCTAATTGGTTTCCCGACTTAGTTCTTCATCAATTGGCAATTTTATGCTTAACCCTTTGTCGTCCGATGGTACTTAAAAGTACCACCATGTTAAAGTTCAAATAAAACCTATATTCGAAAATATTTTGTTACTTGCGACCAATGCTACTTTTAAGTACCATATTATCTTCATGTTTTCTGTTGCATGTTTACTTGGATTGGTTTTTTAACAGTTTTAACGGTATTTTTCTGACAGCACGTTAGGCTTTGAAGCTATTTTAGTTGAATTTGGTTTTTGTCGTAATAAATACCTAAATAATTATTAATTAAACATAATTAACAAATAAAACTATTTTTTTTAATTTATAACAACTTCGTCACCAAAAGAATATAAATATATTTTCTCAAAAAAATGTGTTCCTACAGCCCAACGGTACTTTTGAGTACCACCATCAGTATTCGACCTTGAGAGTCCTTGATAAACCCCTGCTTTGCTGGGGTTTATCGATAAGCCCTCGCCAGCACACCAGTCCGAGACTACACGGAGTGCATTTTGCATGTCTTCATGTTTGCCTTTGATGATGATCACAAGATCATCTGCATAGCCTATAGTTGTAAAGCCTAAACTATTAAGTCTATTCAATAAATCATCCACCACAAGCGACCATAAGAGAGACGAGAGGACGCCGCCCTGGGGGCAGCCCTTAGTCGCGGAGATTGTCACAGAGGGCTCTCCTGATGAAGATGTTATTATGCTAATCCTAACCCAACCGGTAATAGGTTCGTCGATCCTGCGTCTCATGGAACTAGTGATGGATTCATAACCAGTGTTACCAAAATCACCTTCTATGTCAAGGAATGCGCAAACGGCGATTTCTTTGCCATGGTAGGCTGATTTGATCTCTGTAACGAGATGATGAAGGGCGCCTTCCGTGGATCGACTTTTCCTGTATGCATATTGACTAGAGTGCAGAGGAGTAGCCTTTTACCTCTAATATGGATGTCTAGCAGTCTTTCCATCGTTTTCAAGAAAACGATGTCAAGCTGATTGGACGGTAGGATTTGGGTAGCTCACTGGGTTTGTTACCTAGCTTAAGGATAAACACCACATTTACCTCCCGCCAAGTTAGTGGAATGTATCCCAATTTAAAACTTGTTCTAAATAGATCTAACAAGGTGGGCCCTAGAAATTTTTGAATAAGGGCTAGACATTTTTGAATAAGTGCTGGAAAAACACCATCAGTGCCTGGTGCCTTAAAGGGTTTAAATGAACCGATTGCCCATTTAATTTTATCTTGACTGAACAGATTTTCAGACAAGCTGGTTATTCTTCTGGAGGTGCCACATGTGGTGCCTTCAGGAGCAACAGGTACACCAGGGAAGTGTACCTCGAGCAAAGTTTCCAGGGTTTCCCTTCGACCAGATGTATAGGTGCCATCAGATTTGATGAGCAATCCCAATCCGTTGGAATGACTCCTAGAGAGAGCCTTATGGAGACGAGCTGCTGCTGGAAGAGATTCAATGTTTTCGCAGTTATTTCTCCATGCTGTTCTATTAGATGTCCTCAACTCTCTATTCAATTTAGTCAATGCGGACCTATATTCGTCCCAATTTTTACTGCGTTTTGCGGTGTTAAAAAGTTTTCTCATACTTTTGCGGAGTATCACTACCTGGTCATTCCACCACGTTAAGCTCCGTTTGTCTGTATTGTAATTTTTTGGGACACAGATCCTCCTGAAGGAAGAGATTAGATAGTCATTTGGTTGGGAATAGAATATATAAATGTTGGTTTGTCACCTTCATTACATACAGCTAGATTTCTACTTGTAATATAATCAAAAAGTAACTCAACCTTTTGTTGATGCATTGGCATCGCATCCAATGATCAGATGGCAGTTGCGATGGTGTCATAGGTCCACCAAATCTTGCACGGCCACGGGCGGAACTGACTCAGAGTCTTCAGGGAAGAAGGCGGAGGCACACACCATCTCCCGAACTATTCCTGTTATCGGAATCTCAACAATGCACGCCACTAAGTCTCTGCTGATGAATTCTGGGATGGGAAGAAAATTAATTTTAGAACTGATTGAACAAGCAGCCCTAGGCATTAACTCCCCATGGGCATATAACAACTTACATGTCCTATTATGAAGGCCCTTTATTTTGCCTCCAATCACCCAAGGCTCCTAGATGAGACCAAGGGCGATTTTATCCCGGATAAACCGTTGGCTAAAGATGTCCGAACCACCTTCAACGAGAGTGGTCAACAAGCCTATCCCTCACAGCAGAAGCTGTCTTTGTTACAGGAATGGGCACTGGTGCCTCACCCGCCATATTGGAAGTCAATGTTGTCACCGTCGAGTACCAGCATTGCAGGTCTTCGGATTCTGCAAAGTGGCTACACTAGACACAATTGTACTACGTGTATCCACTTTGGAGACTTCTGAGGTGGAAGATGTACGACACTGATGTACTACATTCCACCGTGTCTTGCGGTGTTGCGTCCTTAGCACGGGTGGCAACATCTGTCACAACTCCTACGGCAATTCGACTAGGTCCTTTTTCACCTGAGACCTTGTCTGTGCTCTTTAGGATCAGCCTTACTCTGCCAAAACGGTAGGCAACATTGCCTTTTAGCATCTTTAGGTAATCCATCGAGCAGTCTGTGACACCTTGTACCAGATGAACAAGATCCCTCTCGATGGTCTTTTGTGTCACTCTCCAGTTTCTGGTAAAGAGATCAGTATTCTGATCATCCAGAAGCGTCCGAATTTTACTGGTCGCATAGCCGTTACTTTATGGAAAGAACTCACGGATGATATGCGGCTTCGGCAATTTTATGGTAAAATATGCAACGTCTACATTGATGCAACGTCTACATTGAGAGGAAGCAAATCTCAAGGTGAACTTAGATAAAACCCAATTTTTGAAGACAGAAACCAAATTTTTAAGGTACCTTATAACAAATAAGGGTAGACCCGATAGGAAAAAGGTAGATGCAATTTATAAGCTAAAAGCACCGGGAAACCTCAAGGAGTTAAAGGGATTTTTGGGAATCACCTCTTACTACAGGCGGTCTATTAAAGACTTTGCCAAACCTTTAACAAATCTCACCAAAGGGTCAGAATTGTGTCTTTTTGTGTTTCTATGTTGTAGTGATGAGGGAAATTAGGGTTGATTTTACTAACATTCGTGGGCTTCGAACGAATTTCTTAGATTTGTACGCCCGAGCCCATTCCCATAAACCAGCTGTTTTGGCACTAAGCGAAACACAAGTAGGGAAGAATCTTCCGATTTGAAACTGCCTGGGTATAACTTAGTGTCATTATTCTTTCCCCACCGTGGCTTCACCATTTACGTCCGTAGTGATATTGCTTACCAAGTTCCACCACAGTAAGGCCACTGTTCCAACCCGGAATTTAATTTCAAATAGCTAAAATTCACCGTCCGTAAGCAAATAATTCACTACTGCTTTATTTACAGAAGCCCCAGTGCAGACAGCAACTCAACTTTTGATGCGCTGTCCGATTTCATTACTCGAATTGTCTCCTTGTACTGAAATCGTCATTGCGGGTGATTTCAATATACACCATTCGCATTGGCTTCAACATTGTAGCCAGACAGCTCTCGAAGGAAAGTATGTTGAACTTTCCGCTGAGGTAAACAATTTGAATCAGTTTGTACCTGCAAGTTACCGGACATTGAAAGTCATTCCGTCAACACTTTGGACTTGTTTCTTCCTTCGCACGCTGATAAATACACTATTGATGTTTTAGCGCCTCTAGGTCGGTCTAACCATAATATCGTATCAGCTAAATTCTCGTACTCCGACCACTCAGTTAAAGAAAAAACTCAGAAAAAGTCAACTGGAGCGGCTTTAATAGCTTCTGTAGGAGTTTTAACTGGCCGCTATGCTTCCTGGATAGTGACGTGGATGCCGCTGCTGATATGATCACTGACACTATCCTCTTAGGTATGAATGAGGCAAATTCGTGGTTTGGCCAGAGCTGTAAAGAGGCTATCAGGTTGGAAGAAGTAAGCTTTCGATCTTAAAAAGCCAACAAATCTGAGGAAAACCGAAAGAATTTTAAACAAGCCAGAAAAGACTGCGAGGCCCATATTCAACGTGTAAAATTCTTCCATGACCAAAAATTGATGCAAAAAATCCTACAATGTCCCAAAGGTAGTACAAATTTCTGGTCATTCGTCAAAAATATTAAAAATTCTGCCTCGTCTGCCATCCCTACGCTCATTTACAATGACAATCTGCTTGCTGCTCAATTTGCAGCGAACTCCACACTGCCAAATAATGCTTTGTCTCCACCTGTATTTGAGAGCGTCAAATTTTCCATGGTGAGCATGTTATGAAGTATGTACAGCAGTGGTTTGATTATGCCCAGCCTGCTCAGCTTGTAGAAGAGTCCCTCTAGCCATACGGTGTCGAAGGCCTTCTCCAAGTCAATCAGGCAGGCACCTAAAAGCTTCTAGTGAGAGATGTTGAAGCACAATGTTCGATACTCCGTCGATTCCCGCAGATTTCTTAATCCTCAATGAGTCGAAGATCGCTTGGATCCCCACCTTCGATATGAACGGAGGATGTACCCTTTCATCGGCGATGACATTATTTGCCATGTTATCGTCATTGAACTCGGTAAAACCTATGTTCTCGGATCGCCAGTGCTCTATATCATTTCGAAGGTAGAAGTTGTGCACAAGGACGCGATTTTCCAGATCGTGGTTCGGGCAAATGGTATCATTCACCTTGTACACTTCCTGGAAAGTCGCTCCAATAGCGTCTACATTCTCCTGCGGATCTTCGATCACAAAGAAGTTGTCATCCTCTACTGCGTTATCTGGATCTATACCTGCTGTTATTAGTATTTGTCCATTGTTCGTCGTTCGGAGGATCTTAAGACGCGGAAGGTCGTTTTGATTATTCCTCCGAAATATTTTATTTATTTTTGGGAACATACTCGGGTTGTTGGATTTTACAGCCCGAATTTTGTTGTTCCAATGCAAATTTACAGAATGTCTGTAATATTCTCTAATTATTTTCTGGAGGTTTTTAATCAACGACTTCAGCGTTCTAACCTCCGAGTTTTGTCTCCTCGTTTGACAGATTCCTATTGGGCGAATTCGAGGAGAGTGTTCTTGTCAAAGTTCTTGAGAAGCGAGTCCAACGCGTCCTACTATAATTGTAGGAGTATGTTTGGACGAACTCCTCCAACTCCGCAATTTCGTTGGGAATCGTTATTACGGCATTGAGTCCACAATGGTCACTGTCATACACAAATGTGTGAAGGCAGTTTATAGTTTGTCGGTCTTTGTTGGTCAGTTGTAACCGTACGTCGAACAGCATAATAGGATCCGCTTCTAGGAAATGACGGACTATCTGTAGCTTTCAAATCGAGTTTATACTCGACACTGTGCCGACCCCACCAATTGAATAGTAGGTTCCCTCTAGGATTAGGTTTGTTATTTCCCCAATCTCTGTGTTTGGCGTTAAGATCTCCGGCCATGATGAAATAATTCTCCTCCGACTCCAGCCTTAGGAATCGAAAAAGTGTCTCGAGCTCTGAAATAAATAAAGTAGATTGAGTAGCTTCAGGTGCATAGAGTGCGACCAAGTACATCCTCTTTCCACTACGGAGAGGGATGCACACGATACACACTTCCAGCTCCTGAAACCTTCACACTTCACCGCTGTACATTACTTTAAATTGCAGTTGTTTGCGTATGAAGATCGCAACACCTACTCCTTGTGTTGAGTTGGGTCGGTCTCTTCTGACAATATTGCATTTATTGTGTCCCAATTTGTGCTTCTGGGATAGCTTTGTTTCGCTAACCATAAGCACATCAGGGGTTTGGTCTTCTAGCAACTTAAACTAATCAGTGAATTCATATTCGCCGCAAGGATCTTCAAGGATTGCTCCTCCATGTTCGTACCCATTACGACTGAAGGTGCGTTAAGCCCGGCAGAAGTGCGTATATCTTTTCCACCCGCTTCGCCTGCTCCTGTACCTGACGTTGAAGCTGCTCCATCTGCCCTTGGATAGAGAGCAAGATTTCCAGAAAGTCAGTTTGAGCCTCCGGTGCTCTAGGCGCTAGGGCCTGAGAAGCAACCTTCGGTCTATTCTGTTTCGCGTTTCCCCGACTTGCCGCCATTTGGGCGTAGGTCACTTGAGGAGTCACGGATTGTGTTTCAATTGGAGCAGGTGGACGTTTCACTACGACCTTCTCCTGGCGAACTAGATTTACTTTCTTAATGTACTGGAACTTAGGACAACCCCGATAGTTTGCGGTGTGTCCCGAGTTCCTGCATAAAGCACACGAGAGCTGGCTCTTATCTGCCACTCCATCCTTACCCAGAGTGCATTCCTCTGCTTTGTGGTTCTTTCCACACTTAACACATCGAGGCTGCATTTCGCAGTTCGACGCGGCGTGCCCGAACCTTTGGCAGCGAACACATTGTAAAATGTTTTCGCTCCTTCTTCATTTTTCACATGCGACAACCTGGTAGTAGGACTTTAATACTCCTTAGACCATCCAGCTTGCTATTGGGTGAAAGCTGAACTAGGAAGAACGGCAGTTTCCGCTTCTCCCTTTTTGCCTTAGCTGTGGTGAATGGCTTGACCCCTTCAAATTCGAGCTCGTTGCACTATTTCTCTTTAAGCAGCGCAAGGAGCGTCTCCGGATCAGTAGACGGGTCTATCCCCCTCAGCAGCATTGTTTGTCGCTTTTTCCCCTTCGGGGTGAAGGAGAAGAACTCCGTCGTCGTGTCCCTAAGTAATTCTTTAATTTTTTCATATTCTTCCACTGTATTACAGTAGACAGCATGTCTATTTTCGTTTAATCTTTTAATAGAAAAATTACTGCCTATGGCCGACTTACATAGTTCGATGGTATCCTTCAGCTCAATTTTATACGTGTTAATTGGCGGCACCCTCGTTTTTGTAATCGTCATCTTTGCTGTTGCTTCTGCTGTGGTTGTTTTTGTTGTTGCTTCTGCTGCTGTTTCTGCTCTTTCTGCTGTATTTACTGCGTTTTTTTCTGCTGCTGCTGCGGTTTTTGTTCATTTGGTTGCGTTTTCTGCTGCTGTTGTTGCTGCTGCTTGTTCTGTTGCTGCTGCTTGTTCTGTTGTTGTTGTTGTTGTTGTTGTTGTTGTTGTTGTTGTTGTTGTTGTTGTTGTTGTTGTTGTTGTTGTTGTTGTTGTTGTTGTTGTTGTTGTTGTTGTTGTTGTTGTTGTTGTTGTTGTTGTTGTTGTTGTTGTTGTTGTTGTTGTTGTTGTTGTTGTTGTTGTTGTTGTTGTTGTTGTTGTTGTTGTTGTTGTTGTTGTTGTTGTTGTTGTTGTTGTTGTTGTTGTTGTTGTTGTTGTTGTTGTTGTTGTTGTTGTTGTTGTTGTTGTTGTTGTTGTTGTTGTTGTTGTTGTTGTTGTTGTTGTTGTTGTTGTTGTTGTTGTTGTTGTTGTTGTTGTTGTTGTTGTTGTTGTTGTTGTTGTTGTTGTTGTTGTTGTTGTTGTTGTTGTTGTTGTTGTTGTTGTTGTTGTTGTTGTTGTTGTTGTTGTTGTTGTTGTTGTTGTTGTTGTTGTTGTTGTTGTTGTTGTTGTTGTTGTTGTTGTTGTTGTTGTTGTTGTTGTTGTTGTTGTTGTTGTTGTTGTTGTTGTTGTTGTTGTTGTTGTTGTTGTTGTTGTTGTTGTTGTTGTTGTTGTTGTTGTTGTTGTTGTTGTTGTTGTTGTTGTTGTTGTTGTTGTTGTTGTTGTTGTTGTTGTTGTTGTTGTTGTTGTTGTTGTTGTTGTTGTTGTTGTTGTTGTTGTTGTTGTTGTTGTTGTTGTTGTTGTTGTTGTTGTTGTTGTTGTTGTTGTTGTTGTTGTTGTTGTTGTTGTTGTTGTTGTTGTTGTTGTTGTTGTTGTTGTTGTTGTTGTTGTTGTTGTTGTTGTTGTTGTTGTTGTTGTTGTTGTTGTTGTTGTTGTTGTTGTTGTTGTTGTTGTTGTTGTTGTTGTTGTTGTTGTTGTTGTTGTTGTTGTTGTTGTTGTTGTTGTTGTTGTTGTTGTTGTTGTTGTTGTTGTTGTTGTTGTTGTTGTTGTTGTTGTTGTTGTTGTTGTTGTTGTTGTTGTTGTTGTTGTTGTTGTTGTTGTTGTTGTTGTTGTTGTTGTTGTTGTTGTTGTTGTTGTTGTTGTTGTTGTTGTTGTTGTTGTTGTTGTTGTTGTTGTTGTTGTTGTTGTTGTTGTTGTTGTTGTTGTTGTTGTTGTTGTTGTTGTTGTTGTTGTTGTTGTTGTTGTTGTTGTTGTTGTTGTTGTTGTTGTTGTTGTTGTTGTTGTTGTTGTTGTTGTTGTTGTTGTTGTTGTTGTTGTTGTTGTTGTTGTTGTTGTTGTTGTTGTTGTTGTTGTTGTTGTTGTTGTTGTTGTTGTTGTTGTTGTTGTTGTTGTTGTTGTTGTTGTTGTTGTTGTTGTTGTTGTTGTTGTTGTTGTTGTTGTTGTTGTTGTTGTTGTTGTTGTTGTTGTTGTTGTTGTTGTTGTTGTTGTTGTTGTTGTTGTTGTTGTTGTTGTTGTTGTTGTTGTTGTTGTTGTTGTTGTTGTTGTTGTTGTTGTTGTTGTTGTTGTTGTTGTTGTTGTTGTTGTTGTTGTTGTTGTTGTTGTTGTTGTTGTTGTTGTTGTTGTTGTTGTTGTTGTTGTTGTTGTTGTTGTTGTTGTTGTTGTTGTTGTTGTTGTTGTTGTTGTTGTTGTTGTTGTTGTTGTTGTTGTTGTTGTTGTTGTTGTTGTTGTTGTTGTTGTTGTTGTTGTTGTTGTTGTTGTTGTTGTTGTTGTTGTTGTTGTTGTTGTTGTTGTTGTTGTTGTTGTTGTTGTTGTTGTTGTTGTTGTTGTTGTTGTTGTTGTTGTTGTTGTTGTTGTTGTTGTTGTTGTTGTTGTTGTTGTTGTTGTTGTTGTTGTTGTTGTTGTTGTTGTTGTTGTTGTTGTTGTTGTTGTTGTTGTTGTTGTTGTTGTTGTTGTTGTTGTTGTTGTTGTTGTTGTTGTTGTTGTTGTTGTTGTTGTTGTTGTTGTTGTTGTTGTTGTTGTTGTTGTTGTTGTTGTTGTTGTTGTTGTTGTTGTTGTTGTTGTTGTTGTTGTTGTTGTTGTTGTTGTTGTTGTTGTTGTTGTTGTTGTTGTTGTTGTTGTTGTTGTTGTTGTTGTTGTTGTTGTTGTTGTTGTTGTTGTTGTTGTTGTTGTTGTTGTTGTTGTTGTTGTTGTTGTTGTTCTTGTTGTTGTTGTTGTTGTTGTTCTTGTTGTTGTTCTTGTTGTTGTTGTTGTTGTTGTTCTTGTTGTTGTTGTTGTTGTTGTTGTTGTTGTTGTTGTTGTTGTTGTTGTTCTTGTTGTTGTTGTTGTTGTTGTTCTTGTTGTTGTTGTTGTTGTTGTTGTTGTTGTTGTTGTTGTTGTTGTTGTTGTTGTTGTTGTTGTTGTTGTTGTTGTTGTTGTTGTTGTTGTTGTTGTTGTTGTTGTTGTTGTTGTTGTTGTTGTTGTTGTTGTTGTTGTTGTTGTTGTTGTTGTTGTTGTTGTTGTTGTTGTTGTTGTTGTTGTTGTTGTTGTTGTTGTTGTTGTTGTTGTTGTTGTTGTTGTTGTTGTTGTTGTTGTTGTTGTTGTTGTTGTTGTTGTTGTTGTTGTTGTTGTTGTTGTTGTTGTTGTTGTTGTTGTTGTTGTTGTTGTTGTTGTTGTTGTTGTTGTTGTTGTTGTTGTTGTTGTTGTTGTTGTTGTTGTTGTTGTTGTTGTTGTTGTTGTTGTTGTTGTTGTTGTTGTTGTTGTTGTTGTTGTTGTTGTTGTTGTTGTTGTTGTTGTTGTTGTTGTTGTTGTTGTTGTTGTTGTTGTTGTTGTTGTTGTTGTTGTTGTTGTTGTTGTTGTTGTTGTTGTTGTTGTTGTTGTTGTTGTTGTTGTTGTTGTTGTTGTTGTTGTTGTTGTTGTTGTTGTTGTTGTTGTTGTTGTTGTTGTTGTTGTTGTTGTTGTTGTTGTTGTTGTTGTTGTTGTTGTTGTTGTTGTTGTTGTTGTTGTTGTTGTTGTTGTTGTTGTTGTTGTTGTTGTTGTTGTTGTTGTTGTTGTTGTTGTTGTTGTTGTTGTTGTTGTTGTTGTTGTTGTTGTTGTTGTTGTTGTTGTTGTTGTTGTTGTTGTTGTTGTTGTTGTTGTTGTTGTTGTTGTTGTTGTTGTTGTTGTTGTTGTTGTTGTTGTTGTTGTTGTTGTTGTTGTTGTTGTTGTTGTTGTTGTTGTTGTTGTTGTTGTTGTTGTTGTTGTTGTTGTTGTTGTTGTTGTTGTTGTTGTTGTTGTTGTTGTTGTTGTTGTTGTTGTTGTTGTTGTTGTTGTTGTTGTTGTTGTTGTTGTTGTTGTTGTTGTTGTTGTTGTTGTTGTTGTTGTTGTTGTTGTTGTTGTTGTTGTTGTTGTTGTTGTTGTTGTTGTTGTTGTTGTTGTTGTTGTTGTTGTTGTTGTTGTTGTTGTTGTTGTTGTTGTTGTTGTTGTTGTTGTTGTTGTTGTTGTTGTTGTTGTTGTTGTTGTTGTTGTTGTTGTTGTTGTTGTTGTTGTTGTTGTTGTTGTCTCGTTCTTAAGTACTATTTTAACTTTGATTCCTCTGTTACAAATTATTATAAGCTACCTTGAGGACCGCTCACAGCGATTTATTCTAATGGCAATCTATCTTCATTCTTAAAAACCGAAACTGGCGCTCCCCAGGGATTCATTTTTGGGCCGGTGTTTTTTTTTCTCTGCCATGGAGATGGTGGAAAACGATAATGCTCACGAGAAACAGTACCGCTCTGTTTCAAGTAGCGTGGGACTTACTCTTACGCCACTAAAAAAACACCTTTAACCCCTTTTTCAACTTGACACTATCCACTCCGGGATCGCATTACTTCAGAGTGGTGTCGTTTTCTTTCCCCTCCGGGGACCGGCTTTTTCATTTATCTCCTGTTGCGGGTTTATTCATTCTTGCCGGCGTGGCTTTCATCATTTTTTATATACATTAATGTTATGTTATGTCTCTCTTCTTTGTTTTGAGTACCTTTTCTATGAATGAGTGTACTCGATTCCAGTTTTGGTCACTGGTTGACATTTTTGCCGCTATGTTGTCCGGGCTGATAACTCCTATTTGCGATTCCACCGCCCTCCTTTCGGCTTCCCATCTGGTGCATTCAAAGAACGTATGGTTTGCGCCGTCCACCTGTGAGTCATCGTAGTGGCAAGCTGAGCTCCTTGTTTTTCCTATCTTGTGGAGGTAGCCGTTGAAATACCCATGTCCGGTAAGAAACTGGGTGACGTAGTAATTTACTTCGCCGTGTTTCCGATTCTTCCATTCGGCAACGTTCTTGATGATCCTCGCGGTCCATCTTCTTCTGCTTTTTATGCTCCATCTCTCCTGCCACTGCTGTTTGGTGAGCTCCTTCGCTTCCTCGGTTGCCGCTTCCACTCCAATTTCCGCCTTTTTGTGGTAGACGTACTTCCTCTCTACCGCCAGCAGATCAATTGGGGTCACTCCCGCGACTACGAGGACGGCTGGTTCCGACACCGTTCGATACGAACTTACAACCCGTAGTGCTGCGCGCCTCTGTACTGCGGCCATCTACATTCTGTATTTCTCCTGTTTGAGTGCGTCGGCCCAGATCTCACATTCATACAGGAGGGTGGCGTGTGTAATCGACATAAGCAGTCTCCGTTTGTTTGCCGTTGGGCCGCCTATGGCAGCTCTATCGGCCGCCGACTTGATATGCTGCCAAAACATCAGTTTCGTGTCGAGTGTTATTCCGAGGTACTTCAAAGCTTTCCTTGTTGTTACCATCTGCGACCCCATTTGAAAATCAATTATCGTGGGGATCTGTCTTCTGGTTAGCAGAACTATTTCTAGGCTAAGTCCATGGTCTTCCATCCAGGAGTACACGCGTCTCATAACTTGATTCAGTCGTCTCTGGGCGTCCTCGGTGTCCCGTGCGGTAATTACTGCTGCAATGTGGTCTGCATAGCCGACCAATAAAGTATTTTCTGTCATCTCCATACGGAGGATGCCATCATAGGATAATATAAGGGCCGGTGCTGTTTACCATGTTTAATAATGATATACCCACTGTACTCAAACATTGTAAGATTCAAATGTATGCTGATGACGTACAACTTTGTACTTGTGTTTCCCTCTGTGACTCGTTGAAGATGCTACAGTACTTACTAATGAAGACATTCTGGTGGTGGTTAAATGGTCACTGTCGACCCGCGGCTTAACGGTAGAAGTTTCAGAACTTATTCTTCCAAAACAAATATCCTTGATTGGTGATTGTTGCTTGTTTGATTTTATTTACTAAAGTATTTAAACAATTAAACTCAAGAAAAAAGGTAATTCAGTAATAACTACTTACATTGGTATAGAAATCTTTGAATCTTCTTAGCTGCAGTCAACGTCGTGAGAAATTAGTTTCACCATGTGGATTAACTTCTGGCTGCCAAAAGAAAGCGAATGATCTCGAATTTTGGGTACGTGATTTGCTCAAATAGCAGAACTAAAATTACAAACTTTGAAAATGAAACGGTTTAAAGGTTCGATTACATGTGCCATATAAAACGGCTCGATGACATCCCCGGGCCCGTCTGAGCTCTAGGGCGAAGACTCCAAATCCAAAACAGCGAGCCTACCAACCGCTCTCTTCGCCATGATAGCTCGACTTGACAAACAAACGTCGGCCGTCCGCACGACTCCATCCGGCCCCGGGTAAACGCCTGTCACTCTCCCAAGCTTCCACGCATACGAAATTCACCTGGCTGCACAACAAGAACACTGCTGCCGACCACCACCGGTTTCGTGTCTTGGTACCACTTTGTTCGCCTCGTGATCTCCCGAAGATATTCAGAGTACCAACGCCTTGTGAACTCTCTCATTAAGTGCTGCGCTCGTCGACTATTCAATCTACTCCATTCATCATGTCCAGAGAAAACACCGGGAGCTGTAACATCTCGGTCTCCGACACCGAAAAGGATTGAATTTGGCGTAAGTGGCCTTGGGTCCTCTGGGTCCACAGGAATTTGAGTCAATGGCCGCCTGTTGATCTGCCCTTGAGCCTCCAATAACGCATTCAGAAGAACATCTTCTCGCGGAATCACTCCTCTTAGAATAAACTCCAAGCTGGACTTGATGGACTTCATAAGACGCTCCCAGGCTCCGCCCATCCATGGCGAATACGCCGGTATAAAACGCCACGTTATGCCCTCATATTTTGCGCAGTACTTACTCAGAGCTCGCTCCATCGCATTTATGTCTCTCTCTAACCGATTACTTGTTCCAACGAAGTTAAGCTCCATCGCATTTATGTCTCTCTCTAACCGATTACTTGTTCCAACGAAGTTAAGAACATTGTCACTATAAATGAATTTGGTGACGACACGGTTGATGAGAAAACGGCGCACCGCCATGGTGCACTGGTCCAAACTAAGATCATTGAGCACCTCAATATGCACGGCCCGGAAACTCAAACAGGTAAATATCATCCCATATCGCTTAGCCGTGCCTCTTTCATATTTAACGGTCATTGGTCCAAAGCAGTCCACTCCCACGTGACTAAAAGGTCTCAAGTCGAAGGCCAACCGGCCCTCAGGTAGCTGACCCATGAGTGGCATGACTGGCTTCGCCTTAAGCCTCTTGCACATGAAACACCTTGATTTGACTCGCGTCACTGCTACGCGTATGCATATAATCCAAGCCCTTTCTCTTATGTCGGAAATCGTTGTTGCTATTCCCGAATGAAGATTCGCTTCATGATGATGCTGCACCAGTTAATCTACCAGAGGATGGGATTTGGGTAAGATTGCTGGATTGCGCGCTGCGTAGGAGATATTTGCTCCTTGCAATCTCGAATTTAGCCGTATTGTACCCTCGCCATCCATACTTGGCGTCAAACTCTATAACGAACAACGCGTCCTACTATAATTGTAGGAGTATGTTTGGACGAACTCCTCCAACTCCGCAATTTCGTTGGGAATCGTTATTACGGCATTGAGTCCACAATGGTCACTGTCATACACAAATGTGTGAAGGCAGTTTATAGTTTGTCGGTCTATACAACTGACCAAGTTGTAACCGTACGTCGAACAGCATAATAGGATCCGCTTCTAGGAAACGACGGACTATCTGTAGCTTTCAAATCGAGTTTATACTCGACACTGTGCCGACCCCACCAATTGAATAGTAGGTTCCCTCTAGGATTAGGTGTGTTATTTCCCCAATCTCTGTGTTTGGCGTTAAGATCTCCGGCCATGATGAAATAATTCTCCTCCGACTCCAGCCTTAGGAATCGAAAAAGTGTCTCGAGCTCTGAAATAAATAAAGTAGATTGAGTAGCTTCAGGTGCATAGAGTGCGACCAAGTACATCCTCTTTCCACTACGGAGAGGGATGCACACGATACACGCTTCCAGCTCCTGAAACCTTCACACTTCACCGCTGTACATTACTTTAAATTGCAGTTGTTTGCGTATGAAGATCGCAACACCTACTCCTTGTGTTGAGTTGGGTCGGTCTTTTCTGACAATATTGCATTTATTGTGCCCCAATTTGTGCTTCTGGGATAGTTTTGTTCGCTAACCATAAGCACATCAGGGGTTTGGTCTTCTAGCAACTTAAACTAATCAGTGAATTCATATTCGCCGCAAGGATCTTCAAGGATTGCTCCTCCATGTTCGTACCCATTACGACTGAAGGTGCGTTAAGCCCGGCAGAAGTGCGTATATCTTTTCCACCCGCTTCGCCTGCTCCTGTACCTGACGTTGAAGCTGCTCCATCTGCCCTTAGATAGAGAGCAAGATTTCCAGAAAGTCAGTTTGAGCCTCCGGTGCTCTAGGCGCTAGGGCCTGAGAAGCAACCTTCGGTCTATTCTGTTTCGCGTTTCCCCGACTTGCCGCCATTTGGGCGTAGGTCACTTGAGGAGTCACGGATTGTGTTTCAATTGGAGCAGGTGGACGTTTCACTACGACCTTCTCCTGGCGAACTAGATTTACTTTCTTAATGTACTGGAACTTAGGACAACCCCGATAGTTTGCGGTGTGTCCCGAGTTCCTGCATAAAGCACACGAGAGCTGGCTCTTATCTGCCACTCCATCCTTACCCAGAGTGCATTCCTCTGCTTTGTGGTTCTTTCCACACTTAACACATCGAGGCTGCATTTCGCAGTTCGACGCGGCGTGCCCGAACCTTTGGCAGCGAACACATTGTAAAATGTTTTCGCTCCTTCTTCATTTTTCACATGCGACAACCTGGTAGTAGGACTTTAATACTCCTTAGACCATCCAGCTTGCTATTGGGTGAAAGCTGAACTAGGAAGAACGGCAGTTTCCGCTTCTCCCTTTTTGCCTTAGCTGTGGTGAATGGCTTGACCCCTTCAAATTCGAGCTCGTTGCACTATTTCTCTTTAAGCAGCGCAAGGAGCGTCTCCGGATCAGTAGACGGGTCTATCCCCCTCAGCAGCATTGTTTGTCGCTTTTCCCCCTTCGGGGTGAAGGAGAAGAACTCCGTCGTCGTGTCCCTAAGTAATTCTTTAATTTTTTCATATTCTTCCACTGTATTACAGTGGATAGCATGTCTATTTTCGTTTAATCTTTTAATAGAAAAATTACTGCCTATGGCCGACTTACATAGTTCGATGGTATCCTTCAGCTCAATTTTATACGTGTTAATTGGCGGCACCCTCGTTTTTGTAATCGTCATCTTTTGCTGTTGCTTCTGCTGTGGTTGTTTTTGTTGTTGCTTCTGCCGCTGTTGATGCTCTTTCTGCTGTATTTACTGCGTTTTTTTCTGCTGCTGCTGCGTTGTTGTTGTTGTTGTTGTTGTTGTTGTTGTTGTTGTTGTTGTTGTTGTTGTTGTTGTTGTTGTTGTTGTTGTTGTTGTTGTTGTTGTTGTTGTTGTTGTTGTTGTTGTTGTTGTTGTTGTTGTTGTTGTTGTTGTTGTTGTTGTTGTTGTTGTTGTTGTTGTTGTTGTTGTTGTTGTTGTTGTTGTTGTTGTTGTTGTTGTTGTTGTTGTTGTTGTTGTTGTTGTTGTTGTTGTTGTTGTTGTTGTTGTTGTTGTTGTTGTTGTTGTTGTTGTTGTTGTTGTTGTTGTTGTTGTTGTTGTTGTTGTTGTTGTTGTTGTTGTTGTTGTTGTTGTTGTTGTTGTTGTTGTTGTTGTTGTTGTTGTTGTTGTTGTTGTTGTTGTTGTTGTTGTTGTTGTTGTTGTTGTTGTTGTTGTTGTTGTTGTTGTTGTTGTTGTTGTTGTTGTTGTTGTTGTTGTTGTTGTTGTTGTTGTTGTTGTTGTTGTTGTTGTTGTTGTTGTTGTTGTTGTTGTTGTTGTTGTTGTTGTTGTTGTTGTTGTTGTTGTTGTTGTTGTTGTTGTTGTTGTTGTTGTTGTTGTTGTTGTTGTTGTTGTTGTTGTTGTTGTTGTTGTTGTTGTTGTTGTTGTTGTTGTTGTTGTTGTTGTTGTTGTTGTTGTTGTTGTTGTTGTTGTTGTTGTTGTTGTTGTTGTTGTTGTTGTTGTTGTTGTTGTTGTTGTTGTTGTTGTTGTTGTTGTTGTTGTTGTTGTTGTTGTTGTTGTTGTTGTTGTTGTTGTTGTTGTTGTCTCGTTCTTAAGTACTATTTTATTGTTGTTGTTGTTGTTGTTGTTGTTGTTGTTGTTGTTGTTGTTGTTGTTGTTGTTGTTGTTGTTGTTGTTGTTGTTGTTGTTGTTGTTGTTGTTGTTGCTGTTGTTGTTGTTGTTGTTGTTGTTGTTGTTGTTGTTGTTGTTGCTGTTGTTGTTGTTGTTGTTGTTGTTGTTGTTGTTGTTGTTGTTGTTGCTGTTGTTGTTGTTGCTGTTGTTGTTGTTGTTGCTGTTGTTGTTGTTGTTGTTGTTGTTGTTGTTGTTGTTGTTGTTGTTGTTGCTGTTGTTGTTGTTGTTGTTGTTGTTGTTGTTGTTGTTGTTGTTGTTGTTGTTGTTGTTGTTGTTGTTGTTGTTGTTGTTGTTGTTGTTGTTGTTGTTGTTGTTGTTGTTGTTGTTGTTGTTGTTGTTGTTGTTGTTGTTGTTGTTGTTGTTGTTGTTGTTGTTGTTGTTGTTGTTGTTGTTGTTGTTGTTGTTGTTGTTGTTGTTGTTGTTGTTGTTGTTGTTGTTGTTGTTGTTGTTGTTGTTGTTGTTGTTGTTGTTGTTGTTGTTGTTGTTGTTGTTGTTGTTGTTGTTGTTGTTGTTGTTGTTGTTGTTGTTGTTGTTGTTGTTGTTGTTGTTGTTGTTGTTGTTGTTGTTGTTGTTGTTGTTGTTGTTGTTGTTGTTGTTGTTGTTGTTGTTGTTGTTGTTGTTGTTGTTGTTGTTGTTGTTGTTGTTGTTGTTGTTGTTGTTGTTGTTGTTGTTGTTGTTGTTGTTGTTGTTGTTGTTGTTGTTGTTGTTGTTGTTGTTGTTGTTGTTGTTGTTGTTGTTGTTGTTGTTGTTGTTGTTGTTGTTGTTGTTGTTGTTGTTGTTGTTGTTGTTGTTGTTGTTGTTGTTGTTGTTGTTGTTGTTGTTGTTGTTGTTGTTGTTGTTGTTGTTGTTGTTGTTGTTGTTGTTGTTGTTGTTGTTGTTGTTGTTGTTGTTGTTGTTGTTGTTGTTGTTGTTGTTGTTGTTGTTGTTGTTGTTGTTGTTGTTGTTGTTGTTGTTGTTGTTGTTGTTGTTGTTGTTGTTGTTGTTGTTGTTGTTGTTGTTGTTGTTGTTGTTGTTGTTGTTGTTGTTGTTGTTGTTGTTGTTGTTGTTGTTGTTGTTGTTGTTGTTGTTGTTGTTGTTGTTGTTGTTGTTGTTGTTGTTGTTGTTGTTGTTGTTGTTGTTGTTGTTGTTGTTGTTGTTGTTGTTGTTGTTGTTGTTGTTGTTGTTGTTGTTGTTGTTGTTGTTGTTGTTGTTGTTGTTGTTGTTGTTGTTGTTGTTGTTGTTGTTGTTGTTGTTGTTGTTGTTGTTGTTGTTGTTGTTGTTGTTGTTGTTGTTGTTGTTGTTGTTGTTGTTGTTGTTGTTGTTGTTGTTGTTGTTGTTGTTGTTGTTGTTGTTGTTGTTGTTGTTGTTGTTGTTGTTGTTGTTGTTGTTGTTGTTGTTGTTGTTGTTGTTGTTGTTGTTGTTGTTGTTGTTGTTGTTGTTGTTGTTGTTGTTGTTGTTGTTGTTGTTGTTGTTGTTGTTGTTGTTGTTGTTGTTGTTGTTGTTGTTGTTGTTGTTGTTGTTGTTGTTGTTGTTGTTGTTGTTGTTGTTGTTGTTGTTGTTGTTGTTGTTGTTGTTGTTGTTGTTGTTGTTGTTGTTGTTGTTGTTGTTGTTGTTGTTGTTGTTGTTGTTGTTGTTGTTGTTGTTGTTGTTGTTGTTGTTGTTGTTGTTGTTGTTGTTGTTGTTGTTGTTGTTGTTGTTGTTGTTGTTGTTGTTGTTGTTGTTGTTGTTGTTGTTGTTGTTGTTGTTGTTGTTGTTGTTGTTGTTGTTGTTGTTGTTGTTGTTGTTGTTGTTGTTGTTGTTGTTGTTGTTGTTGTTGTTGTTGTTGTTGTTGTTGTTGTTGTTGTTGTTGTTGTTGTTGTTGTTGTTGTTCTTGTTGTTGTTGTTGTTGTTGTTGTTGTTGTTGTTGTTCTTGTTGTTGTTCTTGTTGTTGTTGTTGTTGTTGTTGTTGTTGTTGTTGTTCTTGTTGTTGTTGTTGTTGTTGTTGTTGTTGTTGTTGTTGTTGTTGTTGTTGTTGTTGTTGTTGTTGTTGTTGTTGTTGTTGTTGTTGTTGTTGTTGTTGTTGTTGTTGTTGTTGTTGTTGTTGTTGTTGTTGTTGTTGTTGTTGTTGTTGTTGTTGTTGTTGTTGTTGTTGTTGTTGTTGTTGTTGTTGTTGTTGTTGTTGTTGTTGTTGTTGTTGTTGTTGTTGTTGTTGTTGTTGTTGTTGTTGTTGTTGTTGTTGTTGTTGTTGTTGTTGTTGTTGTTGTTGTTGTTGTTGTTGTTGTTGTTGTTGTTGTTGTTGTTGTTGTTGTTGTTGTTGTTGTTGTTGTTGTTGTTGTTGTTGTTGTTGTTGTTGTTGTTGTTGTTGTTGTTGTTGTTGTTGTTGTTGTTGTTGTTGTTGTTGTTGTTGTTGTTGTTGTTGTTGTTGTTGTTGTTGTTGTTGTTGTTGTTGTTGTTGTTGTTGTTGTTGTTGTTGTTGTTGTTGTTGTTGTTGTTGTTGTTGTTGTTGTTGTTGTTGTTGTTGTTGTTGTTGTTGTTGTTGTTGTTGTTGTTGTTGTTGTTGTTGTTGTTGTTGTTGTTGTTGTTGTTGTTGTTGTTGTTGTTGTTGTTGTTGTTGTTGTTGTTGTTGTTGTTGTTGTTGTTGTTGTTGTTGTTGTTGTTGTTGTTGTTGTTGTTGTTGTTGTTGTTGTTGTTGTTGTTGTTGTTGTTGTTGTTGTTGTTGTTGTTGTTGTTGTTGTTGTTGTTGTTGTTGTTGTTGTTGTTGTTGTTGTTGTTGTTGTTGTTGTTGTTGTTGTTGTTGTTGTTGTTGTTGTTGTTGTTGTTGTTGTTGTTGTTGTTGTTGTTGTTGTTGTTGTTGTTGTTGTTGTTGTTGTTGTTGTTGTTGTTGTTGTTGTTGTTGTTGTTGTTGTTGTTGTTGTTGTTGTTGTTGTTGTTGTTGTTGTTGTTGTTGTTGTTGTTGTTGTTGTTGTTGTTGTTGTTGTTGTTGTTGTTGTTGTTGTTGTTGTTGTTGTTGTTGTTGTTGTTGTTGTTGTTGTTGTTGTTGTTGTTGTTGTTGTTGTTGTTGTTGTTGTTGTTGTTGTTGTTGTTGTTGTTGTTGTTGTTGTTGTTGTTGTTGTTGTTGTTGTTGTTGTTGTTGTTGTTGTTGTTGTTGTTGTTGTTGTTGTTGTTGTTGTTGTTGTTGTTGTTGTTGTTGTTGTTGTTGTTGTTGTTGTTGTTGTTGTTGTTGTTGTTGTTGTTGTTGTTGTTGTTGTTGTTGTTGTTGTTGTTGTTGTTGTTGTTGTTGTTGTTGTTGTTGTTGTTGTTGTTGTTGTTGTTGTTGTTGTTGTTGTTGTTGTTGTTGTTGTTGTTGTTGTTGTTGTTGTTGTTGTTGTTGTTGTTGTTGTTGTTGTTGTTGTTGTTGTTGTTGTTGTTGTTGTTGTTGTTGTTGTTGTTGTTGTTGTTGTTGTTGTTGTTGTTGTTGTTGTTGTTGTTGTTGTTGTTGTTGTTGTTGTTGTTGTTGTTGTTTTTGTTAAAAAGAACTTTTCCCACACGAGCGAACGGAGTGAGGAAAAAGAAAAAGCTTTATTTGTGCTACTTATTCTGAAAGCTCTCTGTCTGCCAGGACAAAAAT
The DNA here is from genome assembly GCA_963082735.1 of Pocota personata. Lineage (NCBI taxonomy): Eukaryota > Metazoa > Arthropoda > Insecta > Diptera > Syrphidae > Pocota > Pocota personata. Next base: position 106,219,192 of record OY720430.1, read on the forward strand.
ATGCTTCATTTTTTTATATGGGCGTGAGACATCTGGGTAGTTTATTATCTGTGATATAAGCATAAATGTAAGAAAATAAAACGGCAACCTGTACAAGTTCAACCACCTTCAGTAGTACCACAAACAAGCGACTTCTACCCCCACCATTTCTAAGTATCTGACCTGCGGCTCGCAGTTTTTAGGAGGGAGGAGTTAGCACACTGGATTCTGCACGCGCACCGAATTAGGTGCAGGTGTTTGACAGGCTTTCTACATACTTACGATAATATTTGTCAAAACGCCCGACCTCAAAATTTGCAACACTGAATGTGGCTTCAAGACGGCCGGGCTTTGAGAGGTTAGGAATATGACAGAATTATGATCTGTTCCCTTAAATTTCTCGCATACGATTTCGCGGCAGAAAGAAGGGTAGAAATGTACTCTTTTTATTTTTATGGTTTGATTAGGAAACACAAATTTAAGAAAAAACTTCGCAAACAAATGTGTATGAATAAGAAAATAAAAAAAATAAACATCACTGCATACTCTAACAAAAATAATTTGAGTTCAGAACACATTAATTAGCAATTAAAATTGTTTACATATTAAATGCTAACAATTCGGACCTTGTTGCTAAAATCGAACAAGTCAAAGAATAATGTCAATGCAAAACAGCTGTGAGCTCTCAAAAAGCGCGACAATAGTAGAGAGTAGCTCTACTCCGACGTCGAGGTGGCGCTTACGATATTTACGATCAAAAACCGACCAAACGCCTGAGGTCACATTTGGTGTTACCCCCTAAGATCCCATTGATTCTACTCATTCTGTCAAAGATCAACCTCGCGAGCGCCACAATGTTTTTGTAGTTTTATGCTGAGGTCGCAGGTTGAACATTATAAGTAATAATGTAAGGAAAAATGTAATGTAATTAAAAATGTGTCTAGTTTTTAAGGGGTGTTTGATCAATAAAGAGGTATAACCTCCTAAAAGATATGTTTTTCATTTTTTCCGCGAGTAAATCGTTAACTTTAACCATGAAACTCCTAAGAGTTCGAATATATTTTCGTTAATAAAATATTGTAATATGCGAGCTACGGCTCGAGTAGATAAAACAATATTCTGTGAAATTATTTCTTTATTTTCTGGTCTATAGAACAATTCAGGTTCACACTATACCATTCTTCGCAATTCTTTTCTTACAAGGTCTCTGTCCTCTCAAATCACTTTATCTCCTTTCCATTACTTAATTCACAAATCCAAACTAATTACTTCTTCTTGTTAAATCTCAACTTTCAATTTATCACAAAATTACAACTTCGCCCATTATCACTTTTCTTTCTTTTCGCCACAGTTTAAAAACTACTGCTGCTTTCTCAATCGCCATCTGTCCTTATATAGCAGAAGTTTCTGATAACCAGAAACTTCTAGCACATTCTTCGACCACTGGAACAAGAGAAATAATTCTTGCAGTTATAATTCCCTTTTATCCCTGATATTATTTGTCTCTTTCGTTGACATGAGCTGTGGAGACTTCGTCCCAGACACGAACCTCGAATGAAAGGACAGTTCGAACCAAAATTCTGCCAGAATGAAAAGTCACTTCGGAATTTGCTGCATAGCCGTAGGAGCGTAGTTATTATTATGCTACACTGCCCCCCTCTTAGACGTGTTCGTCCCGAACAAGTGCATCCTCATTCCGGCCATTGTATCGACTCAGTCGGTCCACATGAACCACTTTCATTTTGGCCCTCGGTCCTCGCTGGATGCGGTAGACAACATCGTTGATGCGGGTTACTATTCTGTAGGGACCTTCCCAGTTCCGCTGTAATTTAGGTGATTTCCCCTTTTGGCGATGGGGATTATACAGCCACACCAGATCTCCTTCCTGGAATTCTGACGTTGTTGCCTTGGCAGCATACCTGGTTTTCATGCGGTCGCTCGTCATCTTAATCTGGCTTCTGGTCCTTTGGTGTATGTCCCTAAGCCTTTCCCTAAGGTCCGCCACGTACTCTTCTTCATTTCTGGGCTCATTGGTAGGAGATCCAAATTTCACCTCACTGGGTAAACGAGCTATTCCACCAAATAAGATTTCGAACGGCGTATGTCGAGTAGTGCTATGCACGGCACTTCTATAGGCCATCAAAAACAAGGGAATCTGCCGGTCCCAATCCCGTTGGTAGTCACCTACGACCTTCGAGAGATGTTCGTCCAAAGTCCTATTGAAACGCTCCACCATACCGTCCGACTGTGGATGAAGCGGGGTTGTCCTTGTCTTTTTGATTCCGAGTAGTTGACACATCTCTTGGAAGATTCTTGACTCGAAGTTCCGCCCTTGGTCAGAATGCAATTCCAAGGGCACAACGAATCTGCTAACCCAATTGTAGACGATCTGCTCCGCCACGGTTCTGGCTTCCTGGTTAGGGATCGGAAACGCTTCCGGCCACTTACTGAAGTAGTCCATCACTACGAGTATATACCGATTACCATTGTCGGTTTCCAGAAAGGGCCCTGCGATATCAATGGCGATTCGTTCAAAAGGTGCTCCCACGTTGTATTGGTGCATCTTACCTCGAGTTTTGATTCTCGGACCCTTGCTAGCTGCACACACGTAGCATTTTCTGCACCAGTCTTCGATATCTTCCTTCGCTTTTAACCAATAAAAACGTTCTCGTATCTTTTCTAGCGTCTTATTCACTCCCAAGTGGCCTCCGGTCGCCCCGCCATGCATTTCCTGTAACACCTCCTTGACCCTCGTCCGCGGTACGACAAGCTGCATTACAAACGACTTTCCGTCGGAGGATTCCCATTTTCTTCTCAGAACACCTTCTTGGACATGGAGGGAGTCCCACTGCGCAAAATATGCCTTTAAGGTCGGGTTTCTGTGAGAGATGTCCTGATGATCCGGTTTCTCCATGTTCTCCTTCCAGGCCAGAATCGGCTCGATATCCGGGTCTTCCTTCTGAGCGTTCCGGATCTCATCTACGCTCCAACCGGCGATAGGTTCGGCTCTCATTCTTTTGATGGAAACCAGCTCCCGTTCTTCCTGACGCGCACAATGTTTACAATCCGTTCTGCATGGTCTCCGGGACAGTGCATCCGCATTAGAGTGGAGCCTTCCTTTACGAAAGCTGTATTTCGTAGTCGTAGATTTGCAGCCTTTCGATCCATCTTGCGACCTGACCCTCAGGACTCTTGAACTGTAATAGCCATTTTAAGGCTGCATGGTCTGTGCGAAGAACGAACTTCCTCCCATAGAGGTATTTGTAAAAATGCTTCGTAGCCAAGATCAAAGCTAGAAGTTCTCTCCTTGTCACGCAGTAGTTCCTTTCTGGCTTAGAGAGCACCTTGCTGAGGTACGCAACCACCTTCTCTTGGCCATCATGCACCTGGGAAAGTACGGCTCCTACCCCGATATTACTAGCATCTGCATCCACAATGAACGTTTCCCCGGGAGTGGGGTAAGCTAGTATCGGGGCATCGCATAGCCGTTGTTTAAGTGCCTTGAAGCTCTTCTCGCACTCAACTGACCATTTGAATTGTTCCCCCTTTTCCGTCAACTGGTGCAGGCAAAAATCCTTCACGAACCGTCTGTAGTAGGTGGCTAGGCCCAGGAAGCTCCTTAGTTGGTGTTTATCCTTGGGGACTGGCCAGTTTTTCACCGCTTCGACCTTCTCTGGATCGGTTCTCACTCCTTTCGCTGAAATTATGTGTCCCAGGTACTTGACTTCCGCTCTAAATAGGGCGCACTTCTTGGGGTTGAGCTTCAGGTGGGCACTTCGAAGCCTTTGAAACACATCCCTTAGATTGTCTCGGTGTTGCGCAAACGTTTTTCCTACGACGATGACATCATCCAAGTATACCAAACAGGTTTTCCATGTTAACCCTTGCAGGACACATTCCATCAATCGTTCGAAAGTCGCCGGAGCATTGCACAGCCCGAATGGCATTACCGTGAATTGCCATAGCCCATTTCCTGCGGTGAAGGCGGTTTTCTCCCGGTCTTCTGGATGGATCTGTACCTACCAGTAGCCACTCTTCAGGTCAAGGGTGGAAAACCATTGGGCTCCTGGTAGTGCGTCCAGCGTGTCGTCAATCCGTGGCAGAGGATAGCTGTCTTTCTTGGTGACGTGATTGAGCTGCCGATAGTCCACGCAGAACCGCGTGCTGCCATCTTTCTTCTTAACAAGTACAACCGGTGATGTACACGGACTTTTGGAACTTTCAATCAGACCTTCTTTCTCCATTGCCGACACAATCTCTTGAACTTCTGTCTGCTTTGCCAATGGAAGGGGCCTAGCAGGCTGACGAATTGGTCTAGTATCACCAGTGTCTATTCGATGTTGTACCAGGTGTGTTCGGCCGTATTCTCCGTCCTGTGAGGCAAAAACATCAGCGTACTCATTGATAAGATTCTCTGCCATAGTTCGCTGCTCCTGATTCAGCTCACTGGACTGGAGAATCGTTTCTCTCATTTCCGCTGTCCAAGGTGATGGGAGAGGTTTTGGAGCATCACGTTCAGATATTGTTGTGACGGCGGTAATCGGCGTGCATTTTCCAGTCACCTCCCCTCGCCTTAGTTTGACAGTGTGTGGTCTTGCGTTCAAAACTCTCACTGGAACCATGGTGTTCTTTGGTTCGACTAACGTCTTTCCCACGTTGTGGTTTTGAGAATGCTTCTCTGGGTCTGGTTCTACTATTTAGAATCGGTGGCTCCCAAGATCACCTTCCAGCTTCGTCCAAATGATTGTCTCTGAAGACGGCGGCAAAACTTCGTCTTTGCTGATGACTGTCCTGAGAGTTACGGCATTCTCGTTTCCGTACACCATCGGAATCTCCACATTTCGATACCTCAGTACTTGCATCCCGATGCCCAAGATTACTTCATTTGCTTTCATGAAGTCTATTCCGATGATGCACTCGTCGCATATATCTGCCACCAGAAACGCATGGGAGAACGTCAGTCCCGCCAGAGTAATCGTAAGACGAACTTCTCCAAACACCTTCGCCATTTCCCCTGTTGCAGTCTTCAGGCAGTAGCTGTTGATGTTGTGCAGCCAGGAGCTTCTGACGATATCTCTTCTTACAATGGAGGCAGTGGCACCTGTGTCGATGGTTTCCTTGTTGATTAGTGCCTCCACTGTCAGGCTCTTGTTACCCCGTTTGGTTTGCGAGACTTGAATGGTGGTCCTGGGGGCCTCGATTCCAGTAACCAAGTTCTGCCCCTGGAAGTTGGTCCTTACGCATTTCCCGACTGCTGGTTTTGGTAAGTCTGACTGACAGCCAGATGCTTCCTCTCTGCTTCTCCTACTTCCGCAGTGTGGACAATTTCCTCGTCTAGGTGCACTTCTGCACTGCCGTTGTAGGTGTCCGGTTTGGTTGCAATTCCAGCAACGGATTTGACTTCCGCGAGCTTTGTCTTCATCCATGACGGCTGTTCTCTGGCATGAGCATTCCACGACGGACATTTCCCTGACACGGTGTATTCCCTGGTATGCTTGGTCCGCAGCCTTCATTGACAAAGCGAATGCCAATGCCTCGGGGAGTGTTCGCTTTCCAGCCAACTTTACAGCCATTTGCAGTTGTCTGTCCTCCATGGCCTGAATAAAAGCTTCCACCGCCATTTCGTTGATAAGCTCCTCACCGGCTTTAGGGTATGAAAGATGGGCTAGTCGCTCTATATCCGCTTGCAACTGTTGGAGCGTTTCCCCCCTTTTCTGGACTCGACTACGCAGCTGAACCCTGTACACCTGCTGCATGTGTTCATCCCCAAACCGCATCTCGATAGCCTGAACCAGATAGTCGTAGTTCTGCTGTTTATCTTCCAGGATGGTCTGCAAGAGCTCCGCAGCTGGACCCCTCAGTGCAAGCGTGAGTGCAATAGACTTCTCTTCATCGTCCCAGCTATTGGTCATTGCGGCCGCTTCGAATTGCCTTTTATAAATTGGCCATGATGTTTGACCATCGAAGATAGGAGGCTGCATCTCCTTTCTTCTCAGACCGTCAGTGGAATATTCCCGTGCTTTCTGTCTCTTCACGTTGCTGAGCTCCTTAGCAAGATTTTCGACTTGCTTCCCTACTATCTCGAATTGCGTATCCACTTTTTCAAACTGAGTCTCTATTTTCCCGAACTGAGTTTCATGTTTCTCAAAATTTTCATCGAATCTAGTTTCGACTTTTCCGAGTTGCGTCTCGACCTTCTCGATTTTCTCTTCGATCACTTCGAATTTGGATTCCAAGTTCTTGTTTTGCTCATCAAGTTTACTCTCCAGAGCATCTAGAGAATTCTTTTGTTCGTCCAGCTTAAGTTCTATAGAATTCCTTTGGTCTTCTATTGCTTTCTTTTGTTCGTCCATGACTAACTTAAGTTGCAGGAACAGACTCGTTATACCCGGGTCGGCTGCTGTACTTGCTGGTTCCTCTTCCACGTCAAACTCTACGTCGTGCGGATTTTCACCTTCCTGCGTTACTGCTTCTTCCAGACGAATCAGCAGGGCATCTTTTCCCCCAGTTGTGTCGAGGTTCCGCTTACTGAGTTCTGCCTTTAGTTGAATTATAGTTAGTTTTCCCAATTTGCGACCCATTTTGCGCAACTAATTAACTCAACACGGAAATCGTTTTTTTTTTTTTTTTTGTTTTCAATTTCACACCACGGAAATAGTTATTCACAGAATAAGTAATATGACACCAATGTAATATGCGAGCTACGGCTCGAGTAGATAAAACAATATTCTGTGAAATTATTTCTTTATTTTCTGGTCTATAGAACAATTCAGGTTCACACTATACCATTCTTCGCAATTCTTTTCTTACAAGGTCTCTGTCCTCTCAAATCACTTTATCTCCTTTCCATTACTTAATTCACAAATCCAAACTAATTACTTCTTCTTGTTAAATCTCAACTTTCAATTTATCACAATATTACAACTTCGCCCATTATCACTTTTCTAATCTCTTCGCCACAGTTTAAGAACTACTGCTGCTTTCTCAATCGCCATCTGTCCTTATATAGCAGAAGTTTCTGATAACCAGAAACTTCTAGCAAATTCTTCGACCACTGGAACAAGAGAAATAATTCTTGCAGTTATAATTCCCTTTTATCCCTGATATTATTCGTCTCTTTCGTTGACATGAGCTGTGGAGACTTCGTCCCAGACACGAACCTCGAATGAAAGGACAGTTCGAACCAAAATTCTGCCAGAATGACAAGTCACTTCGGAATTTGCTGCATAGTCGTAGGAGCGTAGTTATTATTATGCTACAATATATAATAAATGAATTAAAAGTATTTTTTGTTATTTCTTGTGTTAAACGTTGCGTTCTCTGAAGAGTTTTTTATTAAACGGAACTTGCTCGATTTAAGTCGATGTAACTACCAGTGTTCTCGTCTTAGGAAGGAAAGGCATTCGCTGTTAACGTTGTATCTATACGTTTATTCCTAAATAAAATGATGCTACAGATATAAAAGGATTAAGTTCCAAATACAAAAACTTACCGCGGTTTGCACCTCTTCCATTTGGCTTCGAGAACAAAATGACAGAATATAAAATGCCGGAAGCAAAAGATGGCCGATCATTGGAAGAAGTGCCAACTGCGGCAAGAAAAGTAGTGCCAAGTAGGTCTATCCATTTCGTCGAATAGATGGCGCTCTCCGGCTAATGGGTTTTCCACATCCCCGCCCTCGTGAATCGGTCCGATTCACCATCGGCTTCCACATCCAATACGGCCAATCTTGAAGTTGGACGGGATAGGACTCCTGTGTTTGTCTGCACCTCGGCTCGCCTGACGACTCCATCTGCTCCCTGGTGCACACGTTGAACTCTGGCTCGCTTCCATTCTCTCCTAGGTATATTGGGGTCGCAGATAAAAACCAAATCTCCGACCTCGACTGGCTTCGTCACTCGGCACCACTTGACTCGACGTGTCAAAGTTGGAAGGTACTCAAGCACCCATCGCTTCCAGAACCTGTCCCTCAATTGGCGTGCGACTCTCCACTGCTTGCGTAGGCGGCATAGCTTCTCGTCTGCCTCCAGGATCTTAGGCGTCTGAGCTGTGTTGGGTGACCCTAGCAGAAAGTGGTTGGGCGTAAGCGGCTCCTCCTGATCGACCGTCACAGGTAGATGGGTTAGTGGCGACCACGAGCGTTGTAAGTCGGTGAACAGAGGGCAGAATGATAGGTCTTCTGGCGGCATACGTCAACCATGTGGTAGCATCAATGCGTCCATAGACGCGGAGGACGTCTTCTTCGTCGAGATACGGCATAAGTTTGAAGAGCTCGTTTCCCTCTTTAACTGGCAGGCCACGCTGAATGAGACTTATTTCAGCGCTAAAGGTTTGTTTTATGAGTGGAAAAAGGGAATGATTGTCAAGCTCCCTAAAAAAGGCAACCTAATGCAGTGCGAAAACTGGAGAGGTATCTGCGTGCTGCCTGCTGTGGCCAAGATAATAGCTAGAATCATCCTGGAGCGAATCAAAGAACACCTTGAAGACACACTTGACGCCGAACAAGCAGGTTTCCGCTCTGGATCCTCCTGTGTCGACCACATCAACACCCTGCGGATCATCATCGAGCAATGTGTTGAATATCGATCACCACTTCACCTGTTGTTCATCGATTTTGAAAAGGCGTTTGATAGTGTCAATTGGGAATTTATTTGGCGTGCATTGCGCAGGAGAGGCCTTCCGGATAAATTAATAGCAATTATCAAAGCTACATAGGATGGGTCCACATGTCACGTTTTGCACAGAGGAAGGCTGTCTGAGGAATTCGAAATCCAAAGTGGGGTTCGGCAAGGCTGCATACTTTCACCAATATTGTTTTTATTGGTGATTAGCGATGTGCTGAATGCGGCCTTATCAACAGGAAATGGAGGAATTCGATGGACTCTTACATCTGAACTCAAACACCTCGACTACGCCGACGATGTATGCCTACTGTCTCACAGAATAATGGACCTTCACCAAATGACAGCAAATGTGGAGAGGGAAGCAGACGTCGTTGGGCTGAAAATTAACTCGGCAAAAACAAAAATGATCAGCCTAGGACCAAACTCATCAACTCATATATGTATTGCTGGACAAACGGTTGAGAGAGTAGAGAGTTTCCAATACCTTGGGAGTTTTGTCTCAACCGATGGCGGAACCGAACTGGATATAGCCAGCCGAATAGGTAAAGCAATATCTGCGTTTGGGATGCTATCCATAGTTTGGCGAAGTAATGCAATTACCTTAAACACCAAGCTACGACTGTTCCGTTCCAACGTTGAATCCGTGTTGCTATATGGATGTGGTACCTGGAGAGTGACCGTCACTATCACGAGGAAGCTGCAAACGTTTGTCAATAGGTGTCTACGTTACATCTTAAGGATATTCTTGCCAAACCGTATCTCTAACGAACAGCTTTATCAGAGAACGGGCCATAAACCTATAGGCACAACCATACGACGACGAAAGTGGCAGTGGATCGGTCACACTCTCCGAAAGGGTGACAGGTCCATAGCTAACCAAGCGATGCAATGGAACCCGCTTACCCAGGATGGCAGGATACGCGGCGGTCCTAGGAGTACGTGGCGCAGAACAGTTGAGAAGGAAGCACGGCAACTGGGAAGAGTTGGGGAGAGCTGAGGCACATTTCCAGAAATCGCACACGATGGCGCGTAGGCGTTGTAGAGGCCCTAGGACCCACAAGGGGATACAGGACATAAGTAAGTAAGTAAAGGTTTGGCGTTGCGCTTGGCGGCAGAGTTGTCTTTCGGCGGCATCCAACTCATCAGCTGTTAAGGCGTTATCCTTATTGCGATTGAAAGCACGCAATACCCAGGCCATAGTTCTAATGTTCCGTTTAAAGGAGGAAAAAGGGTTCCAATCTATCAAGCTGTTACTTACCACAACAAGGGTGTATTTATGGCGTAGCTCTTCCTCGACATCGTTGGAACCTTGGACGTTAGCGTTGGCTGGCCAGTTCTCCTCCGAGTGGCGTAAAAAGGCTGGACCATTTAACCACGTGGATGATGAACTACAGTCAACCTGACTCTTAGCCCTCGTAGCGTCGTCTGCTGGATTCTCAGTTGTCGGCACCCATCTCCAGCTAGTCTGCTCTGTGGTCTCCAAAATTTCGGCGATTCTATGAGCCACGAACGGCTTGTACCGACGGCTCTCACTGTGAATCCATTTGATCACAGTCGAAGAATCGCTCCAAAGGACCTTTTAGGAAACGGCGACAGAATGTCCTTCAAGCACGGTGGTCATGAGCCTTGAACCCAAAACTGCGGCCTGAAGCTCGATACGAGGCACAGTCAACGCTTTCAGTGGAGTGCATTTCGTTTTCGCGCATATGAACGCGATCTCGACTACGTTGTCCTGATTCATCGCCCTCCAATATGCGACGGCTGCAAAGGAGTCCTAACTTCCGTCGACAAAGACGTGAAGCTGAAGATCTTTAGGGGCACCAGCTTGGAAGTAATAGCGAGGAACTGTCATCTCGATTACATTGGGTAACTGTAGGCGCCATTTGTTCCAGAAGTTACCGATATTTTCCGGCAACTCTTCATCCCACGGCAAGTCCCGTCGCCAAACTTCACGCATCACCAGCTTCGCAGCTATCACGAAGGGGCTTAGGAATCCTAACGGATCGAACACCGAAATAACGATGCTGAGCAGCTCCCGTTTTGTGGGAAGTCGGCTTCCATCAATGACGTCCCTGCTCACTCGGTGGAACTGCAACTTATATTGGAATTTGTCCTTACCTGGCTGCCAGAACATTCCTAGGACCTTTTCATCTCGCAAAAGAATCTCTCCGTTGGCTGCTGTAGGACATTTCAGGGCTCTGAGGACGGCTTCCGAGTTCGAACTGAAGTTTCGCAACTCAAAACCAGCGGCCTTGTGTATTTCTCGAACTTGAGTTGCGATCCGGATTGCATGTTCGACGGATGGGAAGCTGTCGACGAAGTCGTCAACGTAATGAAAGTCAGTGATGGCTTTGACGGCACGAGGATCATATGTGCTGCTATGCTCCAAGGCGTTTTGGAGCTTGACGTGCTGAGCAGCGCAAGGTGAGCAGGCGGCTCCAAACGTCATCACTAGCATCTCATAGACATCAGGCGGCTTGCTGTCATCTCCATCACGCCACAAAAACCTTTGGGCGCTTCTGTCCTCCTGGCGGATTCCAATCTGGTGGAACATCTCCTTGATGTCTCCACAGACTGCGACTGATCTCTCGCGGAAATTGAAGAAAACAGATGGCAATGGCTGGTACTCCTGAGGACCCTTCAGTAGGCAGGAGTTGAGTGATACTCCATTCATCTCGGCGGCAGCGTCAAAAACTAGGCGAAGCTTCTGAGGCTTGTTGGGGTTAACTACCCCGAAGTGAGGTAAATACCACGTCCTTGGTCCTGTGGCGGCGGCTTCTGGCGGCTGAAGCTTGCGGGCATAACCTTTGTCCACATAATCCCGCATAATTGATTTGTAGGCGGCGGCGAAATCTTCGTTCTTCTTCATTTTGCGTTCTACACCGGCTAATCGCTTCTGTGCCATAGAAATATTGGCAGGCAAAATTACATCATCAGCTTTCCACAACAAGCCAACTTCGAATCGACCGTTGATCTTCTTTGTCGTTGAGTCGAGGATGGTTCTGGCACGAATATCATCTCTGGATTCGACTGCGGGACATGCTCTAATGCCAAAACTCTCCGTGCGGAAATAGTCGCTAACCAGATCGTGTAAGACGGCGTCAGCAGAATTGGCATAGGTCAGGAGGCACGCAGGTGTGCTCGTGTGCGTGGTCATCGGCGTTGGACCAAACACAGCCCAGCCCAGCTTCGTCCGCGTAGCCTACGGTCCATTTTTACCGAAACTCCGTAGTTCCATTGTCTTACCCAAATGGCAATGATCAAGCCCGATCAAAAGTCTCGGAACGGCGTTGGAGTACAACTGCATAGGGAACTCCTTCAGGCGGTTTGAAATTGCATTCCAATCCGACTCCTTGAGGCTTTGAGTTGGTAGCTTGAGGTCTGAAACACCATACACGTTCCGAAGTGCATACCTTTTCTTCATACCTGCTCCTCTTATCCCCAGGTTAACGACCAACGAAGGTTCCTGTGCTTGTTTTCCAGCAACCCATTGCATATTGAGCTGGCGCGGGTTGCCTTTAAGACCCATCTCGTTAATCAGGACCACATCCAAGATCGAGATCGACGATCCCTCATCAAAGAGTGCATACGTGCTGATGGCTTTATTTGGGCCATACAACGTCACGGGCAGAACACGAAACAAGAGCTTCTGGTCATTGTTGGCAATCTCTTTCGTAGCTAGCACACTACCAGCGGTGGAACATTGAGGAGTTTGTTCACTCACATTCGTCGATGAAGTAGAGTTGGGCAGGACTTCATGCAGTAGCTTGTGGTGTCTTCTCTGGCATCCGTTTGTGGCACAAATATTTCTCCCACGGCAGCTACGAGTAGTATGCCCTTTCTTCAGGCACGTGAAGCATAGACCATGTTGCTTCACACTCGACCATCGTTCCTGCACCGTTGCTTTGACGAACTTTCTGCATTCGTTGACTTTGTGTGCCTCTTGACACAGAGGGCATCTTGGGGATCTAACTTCTAGGGGTTCTATCGTGTGCAACACCGGCAGGTGTCGCTTCGGCTCTGTGTCTTCATTATCCTGGACGGAACAAACTAATCTGGCTACGTCAGAGAGCCAGTCGCTGAAGTTGACGATCGTTGGGTATGGCTGAATCATTGTTGCGTATCTCGCCCACTCCATTCGCTTGGTCATAGGTAGTTTGCAAACCAGCTCTTTAAGCAGTGACGGATTTGCAATGTGGTGTTGGCCGTTGACAGATTGTAAGAACACAGCCAAATCTCTCACCTTTGTTGCGAATGGGACGAGACGAGCCATATTGGATTTATTGATTGGCTGTATCTCACGAGCTTGACTCAGCTGGCAGTTGATAAGTTGTTCCGGGCGACCAAAACGAAAGCGTAATTCCTCGATGATACTTCCTACATTGTCCGGATGGATCAAGAGGGATTTGACGGCTTCTTTCGCTTCACCTTGAAGAGATTTTTGAAGTCGTTGGTTGTTCTCCAAATTCGAATAGTTGAAGGCGGCATTTGTCTGCAAGAACGTATTATAGAACATCGACCAATCGTCTGGATTCCCGGAAAACGTAGGAAGATCCTGGACCTTACGTGGCGTCAAGGTATACACATCGGTTCCCGATGGCTGGCTTCGAACACTTCCTAAACTGGGCGGCTGTGGCACTTGAGAAACCGGCGGTCGTATGTACACATGTGGCGGCGATGCGTACATATGTGGCGGCTGCGTATGCAAATATGGTTGCGGTACGTGCGGGCTTGATGTCGAGTGCGTATTCGAGGGTGTTGCATATGTAGGTGCAGGTAGAGACTCATACACGACTGGCTGCGGTGCATACCTGGCTGGTTGCAGCGCATGTGAGACTAACGGCAGTGTATATGTCCCTAGCGGCGGTGCACAAATGGCTGACGGTTTCGCATAAACTTGAACGAATGACGTCGTTGCGTGGGCGGCTGGCGGTTGATCATGTGTGACGGGCAGTGGTGCTTGTGTGATAGGCTGATGCAAAGGCAACGACTGCATCGCCATTTTAAGCGTGTTGCACTGCGAGTCACTACTCCTTAACTGGACTTGCGTGGCTTTGAGCTGTCCTTCCAACGCAGCAATCTGTTCCTGCAACGAACGAATGTACATTTTGTCCAACCGTGTAGCGGCGGCTCCTCCAGAATCATCTGCAACTGTATAAACTGGAGTGGCTCTAGCGGCGGACGTACTGTATCCAGGAATCTCACTCATGCCTGGAGAGATTGTTCCTGCGTTCTCACTATTGTCTATTTGCAGGGGCACAGTGCTCTCGGAATTTTCAGTGGCGGCTGACAAAATCGATGATGCGTGGTTTGGAATCTCAGTGGCGGCTGAAGGAATCGGCGCAGGAGATGCTGTAGATGCGGTGGCTTGTGCATCGCTTTCAGTAGTCCCTCCGGTGCTGACGCTACTTACGGCGGCTGTTGAAGTAGTTGGCACCATGGATTCCATGCTGTGGTTACGTGGGCTGCGTCGTGGCGACGTGCGACTTATCATCTGGTGCACGAGAAAACAGCAATCACACTGAGATGGGTAACCACGCGAAATAAAGTTGGATAACCACGCGGAATAAAGATGTTCTCGTCTTAGGAAGGAAAGGCATTCGCTGTTAACGTTGTATCTATACGTTTATTCCTAAATAAAATGATGCTACAGATATAAAAGGATTAAGTTCCAAATACAAAAACTTACCGCGGTTTGCACCTCTTCCATTTGGCTTCGAGAACAAAATGACAGAATATAAAATGCCGGAAGCAAAAGATGGCCGATCATTGGAAGAAGTGCCAACTGCGGCAAGAAAAGTAGTGCCAAGTAGGTCTATCCATTTCGTCGGATAGATGGCGCTCTCCGGCTAATGGGTTTTCCACAACCAGTGTTTTAGCCCTGGTAACGCTTCTAAGGATGAACGACTGTTCAATACTTACTCCTTACGGCTGGTGGGGGGCAGCAAATATTGTAGTTGAGACTCAAGTAATGTACTTGATCACGTCGGGGTCACCAATGTTTGAGAAGAAGTCTTCATAGAGGAATCAAAAGAGATTCTCAGGGAGATAGGCCGGTATCCACTTACATCTACATAGGATTCTTGCTGGGCTTGGGTATTGGGAGGACCGATGAAGTTTTTCAGTTTTGTGGGATTATGTTTTGAGTGAAGATTTCGTTATATCATGCCAGCAGACCCGCTTTACAACTATTTTGGGATATTTTTTAGCATCGTTTTTTAGAATTCTATCATATCCTGGAGTTTTGCCTTTGGAAGCCAAAAGTTGGTCTGGTGATATGGCGATCAATGCGAATAGCTGATGGAAGAGCATTTTGTGGAGAAATGTACCAATAATTTAGTCCCTTGTTTGACAGAGACGATCGCGTTAATGTTATGAAAATATGCTTGAAACCTCTTGGAGGGAGAGAGATGACTGAGGGGGATTTTCCATATAATAAGGTTTAAAGTTTGTGTAAGATTATCCGAACCAACCCGGAGCTGGACCCTCAATCCAACTCCGAGCCGGTTACGGGACGTTCAAAAAGAAACAGATACATGGACAATACGCCGTCTCCTTAAACAAGAAGGGCAGTGAAGAGAGCTAAGACATCCTTAGTCGTTGTAAACGGCCGACAGGTTGCGATAGTAGACTTCGGTAACCCAGAGCGCAAGCTGACTAATGATCTGAATTATCGATGGTGTGAATATGCTATCCTGAAATGCGCGGGTTCAATCCCACATTTCGGGTATTCAAAGTGATGACCCGTGAAGATGAGTTCACTCTCACATGGCTCAAAGAATTCATTGGCAAAACGGAAGCCCCATGGTCGAACGCCGAACTTCGATTAATCGAACGGCAGGAGTTAGTTAACCTAATCAGACCCAAAGGGCGTCTACCGGGTCCATATATCCCAAAAGACAGACTGGAGAGAAACCTTCAGCATCTCAATGCGGAAATGGGTAGCCTAAACTGGGAGGTTTTGGAGATGGGAGAACATACGGAAGAAGGAACGGAGGTTGTATTACTGCTCCACCACCGTTCGATACCATTACTGCGAGCCATTAATTATAAGGTCCGTAACGGTATAACCCGATGCAAAATTAGGCCGATCGCAGGGATAGCTGGTACAAAAGGAAAGAAAGAGTTAGGTGGTGTTAAAAATTTAAATGATTAAGATTGTGCAAATAAATCAGCGCCAACCTCGTCTATCTCATGTGAGTTGGACATATAGACATCGCCCTTATACAAGAACCCTGGGTATCAGGAGGCAAAATTATGGGTCTACGTGCCAAAGATCTGGTACTGTATATAACGACAGAGGTAGACTCGGATAAAAAATATAGAACATGTATCGTAGCTAGAAAACAAAACAAACTTTTCTTTCTATCTGCATACAGCGATTGTGACAAGACAGTAGTTAAATATGAAAGGAAAGGCTTTCCTCCACCGATTGTCTCATCTGTTTACATGCCGTATAATGCGACAGAGGGACCACCCCCTGAACTTACTGCATCACTAGTCAGAAAAATAGAGTAGGAAAAGTGGGATATACTGATGGGTCAGTAAAGATATCAACAAACGAGGTGAGTTGTTTTTCGAATTTTTAATTGGACATAACCTGTTAGTAGGTAACAAAGGCTATGAACCAACATTTGTAGTTAGAAATAGACAAGAAGTTATTGACGTTACAGTCATTAATAATTCCAAAACTGTAGAAATAGAGGAATGGAAGGTTCTGAAGGAAGAAACCTTCTCCGACCATAGGATGATAGAATTCACTCTAAAAATTAGGAAAGAATTGCTTATGCCATATAAAAACTCTAGGAAGACTAACTGGGATCTTTTTAGTAGTGAGGTTAATAGAATGAAAGGGAATCTGCAAGACCACGCTTTTAATGGACCTACAAAAATTGATGAGGTAACGTCAATACTACCAAATATGTATGATGTATGATGTATTTATTTCTTATATGTAAATTCATTAAACAAGCAAATAATTTAATCAATGTAAAACAGTTCAAGTAGCAACAAAATATAAGAAGGTTGGTGACATTCAGTATTTATATACAAGTAAAAAATAGAGTTGAATGCCACTTCAATTAGTTAAAGTAATACAAACAACATTTGTGGGTGGGGTGACCCTTTAAAAATTCAAAGTAAAAGAAAATAAAAAATAAACTTTAAACATTTCAAGAAACATAATAAATAAATAAAGTAATTTAATTCGAACAAAATAAAAAAAAAAATAAAAATTATAGTAATTGTAAAAAATGCAAAATGAGAATGGAAATAATGAAGACGAAGATTAGACCAAAACATCAGAAATACGAGATTCTAACGCAACATAATCAAAGCTGAAGAGCCACAATTTTACGCTTTTTAAAAACATTCCAGGTATTGTTATTGTCCTGATTGACTCAGGCAGTTCATTAAATAACCGATAAGACAAAATTGAAAAAAAATTTCGATATGCAGTGGTTCGGAAATAGGGTACAGATAAAAAGTTTGAAAGGTTTCCACGAAGATTATAACAAGAAAATAAACGAAAATTAAGATTGCCAGACTTCATAAAGAAAATTTTTTAAACCTTAAAACAATACAAATGACGAACAGGAAGAATTTTCAGGGCACAGAACAAAGGAAAGCTAGAATGTCTACCAGATTTTCGACAAATTTTTCTTAGGACATATTTCTGCAAAATTAACAGTGGTTGTATTTTATTTCGATACACACCCCCCCAACAAGCAATTCCATATTGCAACTTGGAATGGAAAATTCCATAGTAAATTATCCTTAAAAGCTTGGTTGAGCATAAGTTACGGAGATAATAAAAATGTCGAAGGGTGCATCGGAAATACTTTTTCAAAGTATCAGCGTGATTCGCAAAACTCATCCTAGGATCGAGGGTAAGCCCCAAATATTTAAATTCGTCAACACTCTCTACTTGGAAACACTTATCACTACAGGTTAGATTATGACAAAAAGAGGGAGAGGAAAAACCAGACGAACAATAGCAATTAAACAGTTTATATTTAAGACATTCAGGTGCGTGGAGGAAGTACACATTTGCTTCCAAGTTGTATGCAGAAGATAAGCCGAAGAACATTATCTTAGTTTTTGAGCTTATTACTAAATTATGTTCAGCAAACCAGTGTCTCAATAAACTTAGATCCCAATTAACATCAGAAACTAGGTCTAAAGGACTGTTTAAGCCATAAGTGAAACCAATGTCATCAGCAAAAGCTGTTGGTGAACCCTTAAAACTAAGAGCAAAGAGTGAATTGATATAGACCAAAAACAGAATTGGACCTAAAACGGAACCTTGAGGAACACCGAGGTTAAAGAACATTATATCGCTCCTTATATTATCTATCTTCTCTCTTTGCGACCTGTTTTCAAGATACGACCTAAACCAGTGGAGCATGAAACCACGAAATCCAGCTTTTTCCAGTTTCCTCAATAAGAAATTATGGTTGACCATGTCGAATGCTTTGGTAATGTCAATAAATAAACCAGCCGTAAATTTTTTTCCATCAAGGTGTGACATTATTTGGGAGCAAAACTGTAAGAGCGCATCTTCCGTTGATTTGCCTCTTTGAAAACCAAATTGAACTGGATTGAAAAACATAGTTTTCTCTAAAAAACTCCCTATTCTATTCTTCATTAGTTTTTCAAAAATTTTACTAAAAACAGAAAGAAGTGAGATAGGCCTGTAGTTACTGATTACTGAAGTGGAACCTTTTTTGAGTAAGGGAATGACATCTGCACATTTAAGACCTTCAGGAAAGACACCTTCAAACACGCAACGATTAAAAACAACTGCCAAGACATCCACTATGCAATTTTTTTTAAGTACACAATTTGAAATACCATCAGTTCCGCATGAAGTCGAATTAGGTAAAGTACCAATAACTTTCAAGATTTCAAGAGAAGTTATAGGCTGAAAAACAAAACTACTACTATTTAACGGTTCAGCACGTCCACAAATGGAAGGACAAGTACAACAAATCGATTGGACAGGACTCGGTTGTAGACTGCAGCCAACATTAGCAAAATAACAATTAAAAATATCAGCAATAGCGAGTTTGTCATATACTACAGAGTTATCAACACGTAAAACAGTAGGTTTTTTAGAAGCCGTGGATTTATTCAGTAAGCTATTTACTACTCGCCATTCATTTTTCAAATTTCCCTGTGCAGAGATGAATTGAGCACGGTAATAGTTATCGCGGCAAATAGGAATCTCTTTTTTTAATTCTAAACACAATTTCTTATACCTTCTTTTTAGACCCTGGTTATCAGGATACTTATTGCACTTTATTCTGAGTTTGTTTTTAAATATAGCTTTGTTTAATAGTAATCTAGATATCCAAGGTTTAAGTCTTTTAACTAATTTTTTGGAAGGGAGAAATGAGGAACTACTAAAGTCAACTTTCACTCTGCTTTGAGTGGAATTAGAAGATCCACAACCTCTGGTTTCTAAGTTAGGTACTAAGAGTCCCGTCATACAGTGATCAGTAATTTTCAAATCAAAGACACATTTTACGCACTCATTGAGTGCAACATTACTAAGACGCCCAAAAATATGATCTAGACAGCTCCCCGAAGCAGGCCTAGTGGGCTCATTAATAAAGCACGCTAGACCGTGCGAAGCAAGTAAATCTAAGTAACTAGAGACGGTTTCATTACCATCCAAAATGTTTATGTTGAAATCACCTACAATAATTAAATTTTTCGAAATTTCCCTAGTTAAGAGAACAGACAACTCATTTAAAAAAGTCAAAACATTAAACATATGCAGTCTATAGACACATAAAAACACATACATTACATGGTTAATTTCAACGGAAACCTTTAAAACATCAGCACTCAATAAGTTAACGCACAAGACATCAAGAATCAAGTGGTCCCCTTTCACAAAGCAACCAACTCCACCTGCAGCGTAATTTTCATTTGTTTTAGCAATAAACTTGAACCCGGGAATAAAATAATCGTTAATCTCTAATTCATAGATCCAAATTTCAGACACAAAAACAATATCTGGAACGCAAGCAAGAGAATCAAGGTGAGTGACAAGAGATGAAAAATTTTCTCTTATACTTCTAAGATTTTGGTGAACAATAAAAAATTTATCATTACAGAAGGAACTATTCTTAAAGACATTATCACAGTTGTAATCACTTAAATTAGGGGTAGAAAAATCATCGATTAAATCTGTATCAAAATTCATTAAATAAAACAGAAATCTAAGCACTAAATGAGTGCAAGGTCATTAAAAGACTTAATGGCAATAACTTTTCCCCCCTCAACCTTTCTCGTAAGAATTTGATTATTGTTAAACCATACATATTTCCCGCCTTTCTGTTTCATTGCTTCTTTCGTCTTCATTAAGAGAGCCTTCGTAAACTTAGTAAGAGCACTGTTGATGAAAATTGCGGTACCACTCCCTTTTCTGCTGCTGCTGCTGCCGCTGCTGACGAGAGGATCAACGATGCCAGTGGCATATGTGTTGAGATTGTTTTTATTATTCCTCTTAGCGCACATTATTCTCTGCTTTGTTGTTAGACTAGCGAATCTTAAACAGATGATCGATTTCAAAGCCGACGAAGGGGATTTTGTTTGTGTTTTCTTCACATAGCATTTCTCAATTTCATTGTCGGGAACATCGATGGACAAGGCTTTGGAAAAAATTTGTTGCGCCGTCCGGATAGCATTGGTTTCGTTGACATTTGACACACGACTTAAGCTCCGCATTTTCAGTTCTCAACTCATTTAGTTGTAGTAAGAAGCGATGGTTAATTTCCTCCAACTTCGAAAGTTTTGCGTAAATCATCTGAAGAGTGTATTGACCCTCGCTGTCATTGATGTGCATGGACTCTTCAACTGATAAGAGAGTGTTGCTTTTTATTGCTTGCAGAATATC
Source organism: Pocota personata (assembly GCA_963082735.1). Taxonomy (NCBI): domain Eukaryota; kingdom Metazoa; phylum Arthropoda; class Insecta; order Diptera; family Syrphidae; genus Pocota; species Pocota personata. Next base: position 106,239,700 of record OY720430.1, read on the forward strand.
AGCATCAGTTGAAGCCTTCTCCGGCGCACTGTTATTCTGTGGCTTAGCTGCCACCGGCACTGGCAAATGAAGAGAACGGCGTCTTAACACTGCACATTTGTCACAACGAAAAGATTTAGCACTGGATTTAAAATAATCGGCATCTTCTTCAGTAATATTAACACAAGCATAGTGGAAAAAATGTTTGCAATCATTGCAGTTTATTTTTGTAGAACAACTACAATCAATTTTTTGTAAACAAACTGAACAATTCATCTTGAAAAATGAGAAAAGTTTTAAGGTAGGTTCTTAGTGATGCGCACCCCACGACAATCAAGAGAACAATGAATATTGGGTAGGGCCTGTCAAAACGCCTGTCCGCTGCAGACAAAGAAACAAAAGAACACACCTCCATGGTGGTCTAAAGAACTGTCTAACAGTAGGAAAGAAACTATGAAACTTTTCAATATGGCTAAAGAACAAGGTTAGACAAAGACTGGGAAATATATAAATCCAGTCAAATATAATTCAAAACAGAGACACAGCGCTCTAAGGGCAACTCTTGGCGAGCTTTCTGTAACGAAATAAAAAGCACCGCTGATTCAGCAAGACTCAGACGGGTTCTTCCCAAAGAGCCGGTAGCGTTAAGCTCCATAAAAGACACGTCTGGCAATTGGACTGACTCCATTGAAAAGACATTAGAAACTCTATTGGATGCTCATTTTCCGGGATGTATAGTAGATAGAGATGACATCTCTGGTAACAGCAGTGGTACAAAGTAGCACCGTCTGAATTGGTTACGGAAGACAGAATTGAGTGTGCAATATGCTCCTTCTTACGGGCGGAATTTTCCCGATAATGCTACAAACAGCCAAACAGCACATAACGCCTATTCTAAAGAGACTGTTCCTTGGTAGCATTGGAGAGGTACCAAAGGAGAGGCGGGAAGTTAAGGTTGTTTTCATCCCCAAAGCAGGTAAAGCTAATCATACCTGCGCTGGTGACTTTAAACCAATAAGCTTGACATCCTTTATTCTAAAATCCTTTGGAAATCTTATTGACATACACATTCGCAGCAGGCTGTACCCCAGTATCATATCTCCGGCACAACATGCATATACGAAAGGTAAAAGTGTTGAAACTGCACTTCATATCGTTGTCATTACGATTGGAAAGTCATTGAATGATAAAGAGTACACCCTGGCCGCATTCTTAGACATTGAAGGGGCCTTTAATAATGTAACGGTGGATTCAGTCGAACGTGCCTTAAGAAACATGAATATTGAGGACATTCTGATCAGATGGATAGTTTCCATGCTAAGAAATAGGTACATAAACTCAGAACTAGGTAATGCGAGACAAATAGAAGGTGCCCTTAAGATAGTCAGCAACTGGACTAAAAGAAGTGGACTAGCAATGAATCCACTAAAAACGAAGCTGACACTATTTACTAACAAGAGGAAAATACCGGAATTCAAAATTCCATCCATTGAGGACACTCCTCTTAAAAATTCTGATAGGGCTAAATATCTAGGGTTAATACTAGACAAAAAACTGAACTGGGGACTAAACACAAGGGAAAGAGCAAGGAAAGCTATGATAGCTCTCTATACATGTAGCAGAATATTTGGAAAAACCTGAGGGCCCACACCAAAAGCCATTTTATGGCTCTACATAGCAGTTGTGAGACCTGTATTGACATTCAGCAGCCTAGTGTGGTGGCCAGCAGCAAGAAAGGGCACAAACCTCAAGGTACTAACCAGAGTACAAAGAATGGTATGCATTGGTATCACAGGAGCTATGAGAACCACACCAACTGCAGGATTAGAGACCATACTCAATCTATTACCTTTAGATGCAGCGAAAAGTGCTCTAAGATTAAGCCAATCTTAATTTTGGAGGTCAAGCCTGACGGGGCATGCGCAGATTTTACGCAAATGCATGGGCGGAGATGTTAGTACAGACTACATAGTGCCCTATTAAGACTTTCATAAGCCGTTTTCCAGTTCATTTCCGAGTAGGGAGGAATGGAAAACTAATGTCCCGCTAAATGACAACTCCATCTCCATCTACTCTGATGGATCCAATATGGACATGGGAGTAGGCGCAGGGATTTTTTCTGGAAAACTCAATTTGAACAAGTCAATTCGACTTCCGGACTATAGCAGTGTTTTTCAAGCGGAGGTCTTGGCGGTGGCAACAGCTACCCGGGACGCTACAATGAAAGCTATACCACCAGATCATTGACAGCCAGGCAGCGATAAGAACGATTTCCGTCACATAAATAAAATCGAAGCTTGTGCTTTGCTGTCGCCAAGAGCTACGGGTTCTTGGTACGCAACAAAATGTAAAACTCTGCTGGGTTCCCAGACTTAATGGCGTTTCAGGAAATGAGAAGGCTGACGAGCTGGCAAGGGAGGGCTCAGCTCTACATCCTGAACGAGCTGACCCGTCAATTAAAACACCACCCTGCAACCTGAATTTAGAAATAAAATAATCGCCATAGCAAATTGCAGATGGAGATCACTAGAATCCTGTATAATTACAAGAAAACTCTGGCCGCTCTATGATAAAAATCGTACCGAGCAAATCGTACATTTCAACAGATATATCTTATCTGGTTTAGTGGGGATGATAAATGGACATACCTTGTTACGTTATCGCACAAAGAAATTGGGAATAAGCGAAGAAAATATATGTAGAGGCTGCGGCAATGAGGATGTGCACGAAGACACACCTCACTCCCAGTGCCATTGTCCAGGTCTCTACCACCTTAGATTCAAAATAATAGAGAAATATTTCTTCCAAGACTTAGAAGAACTATCAAATGTATCGGTAAATAAGATAACCAAGCTTATAAATGCATCGGGTTGGTTTAAAAACCCATAGAGTTAACAAGCTTCCCCACTCACTCCTTTGACATCACAATGGATCTACATTGATCTAATTGTGGCGTAGTTTGTCTTCCACCCTCTACGTCAACCCATCAAACCTAACCTAACCTGACTTTAAAGTTGAGGAACTTGTTATGGATGTTAAATAAATTATTGGTGTTTGAAGGGACAGAGTCCTTGGAAGTAGTGAGCTTGGTAGATTTGTTGAGGAAAAGTTGGGTTTCGTGGAAGATTTTTAGGAGGGTTGTGAGTTTATTGATGTTTTTTATATTATTTTTTTGGCGGAAGAAGAGGGAGTTGGATTGTAATTATTCTGTTCTTTAGGAGTATGAGTAATTGTTTGATTGCTTGTTGTAGAGGGTTGTGGATTATTACTGGAACATTCAGAATTTTATTTGACCGAAGGGTCACTGTATGGGTTGGATAACATTTTTCTGAGAAGAAAGATTTTGACAAGTTTATGAGATTTCACCAAAATGAGCAAACTTCCATTGCGGAGAGGGGATATGGAAATCATTTCTGCGGTTTTCGGATTTGGTTTCTGGGAAAACTATGTATATTTCAGATTTTTTATGTTTTTATTATTGGACTCCGCAGGAGGGTTTTCACTACGCTCACTAAAGCGGTTGCCCGAAAGCCGAGTGGCCCGGAGGCCATGACACATGGGATGATTGGCAGTTTTTGTTTGTTGCTCGCTTGTCGAACAAAAGAGAAAGAAGAAATGAAAAAGTGACGGCTAGTGAAGTAGCGGGAAATGCACCAACGGGAAAACACGAGCGGGAAGAATGAAAAGGGGAATAATGACCCAATCAACTCTTAAACGTTTCGTTTTAGAACTTTAATGTTTATATATTTTTTTAAATAATTTATGCACAGTGTGTTTGTATCTAAATTGTTTCTTTCTTTTGTACTCTCCTTCTTATACAACAGTATCCAAAAATATAAAATAAATACTACAAGCACTATCCCAGCAGCTTCAAATACCAGTACATGGATATACGACTTAAAAAAGTTGATTTTTTTCATTTCTGTGACATTCAGGAGAAGTTTTGAGTTTTAGTGTCGAGTTCTGAAATCAGAGTTGTCTTGAATGTTATTTTATGCTAAAAGAAGCAGAAAAGTAACGGATTACCGATAAGATTGTTCCCCTTTGCAACACGTCATCGATATTTTGAACCTGAAACAAATATTATCTCAAAAGACATCTGTTTGAATATAACATATTCATACAAGTATTTACTACAATAACAAATTTAGTACAAGATTTAATAAAGATTCCAAATTTAGACGAATTTTTAGTATCGAACTTTCCGAAATGTCAAGAGGCAATTAGAATTATTCTAAGAAATAACTATTGTATGTTGTTCATGCAAAAAATACAATATATAAAGTACATTTCCTCCATGTAATATAGTTTAAATGGCATTACATTATAACTTTTTAATTGAAGAAATAGTATTTGTATTTCGCATTGCATCCACATTTTCTTAGGAGAATGCTGTACAAATGGTTGACAGGTTATCTACGAAAGTACCGATATCGCATGTAAATTGTAAATCAAGATTATGTTAAAAAAATTGGAGTGCCGGGCACTCGCGCTGTGATGTGCAAACATGTGTTCAGCTTCTGTTAACGCAGCAGTAATGTAATTCTGATTTACATTACTAGCTCACCAGTTTTGCCCAAATGTATAATTTAGTACATAATGATATATTGTACTACGAATATAAACAAATCGAAGAGAAACAAACAATTCAATTTTCAATTTAAATTTTATTGAGACATAATATAAATCATTACATTTTTATAAGAAAATGTTTCCAACATTTGAACCAATAAATTCATCATAACGTAGTTAAAGCCATTTTGTTATTATAATATGTACACCTGCTCTTTAAGGCATTCTTAGCTTATGACTAGAACTTAAAACTAAACTAAAACTACTCTATCTAATTAGATATCAAACTATTTACAAACTAGGAAAAGAACTACGAGTACATCATACATACATATGTACATTGGGTTGTGCTGTAAATATTCTTAGAGATAAGTATAAATCTCTTATACTATCCAAAGAAGATATTCAACTCTATGCATTTTAAACAAAGGCTTATAGAAATATTTTTTATTTTCAAATCAATATTATCTCCTTAAGTTGAGGGAAGATGCTTTTTCGTAAAAGGTACGGTGAGTGTTCTACCTACATCAGTCTTAACAGAAATATGGAATGTTCATTTAAAAGATTTAATGGAGATAAATAATAGTTATCATTTAAACTTTGGTTAATATTAGAATCAATTAAAGATTTCACAGTGGATTGGGGTGCAAACTGATTCGCCCCATCTTCTTTAAAAGAAGTTCGATTTGGTAGATAATTAAAGGTGTTATTTTTGTTGCTTCATATATGACTTTATTTCAAAAGTATTTTTTGTCCGGTTTTCTAAATTTTCCATAGCAAAATCTCAAGAATTTTCTTTCGAAAGTTATCATTTTCTTGGCTACCGAGAGTGAAATTGTAAACAAATGGGAAAGGCGTAAGTGAGAATGGGTCTTATGAGAGTCTTATACATAAGTGTTTTAGTTTTCCCTAACATTAGCTTAGAGTTAAGTAGTGGTTTCAATGTCATTGATACAGTTTTCGCTCTGTTGAGAATTGTTCTGGCATGCTTATTAAAAAGAAATCTATTGTGAAAATTTAAACCCAGATACTTATTTTCAAAGATAAAGATTTACGTACTATGACCGCGAGGTAATGTCCTTTGCCGCTGGAATTTCTATAGCCCATAAGATCGCAATTATCAGTGTTTATTTTGAGTTTTTAAAATAGTTTTCCACATGTGGAAGTGTTTCCTTAATTTAATTCAAGGCAAGACTTGGCTGTAGATCACTAGCTAATATAGTGGTATCATCAAAATGGTGAATAGATCCAGGCTCTTCTGCGGTGGGATCTGAAAGAGGGAAGGCCTGAAGGTATATGTTAAATAAGGCTGGCCCTAAGATTAATCCTTGTGGAACACCAGAAGACACACCGAGCATGTCAGATTTTAAGGATCCAATTAAAATTGACGTAGTTCGGTTAGTCAAAAAGCTAAATAATGATGCATGCTCAGTTGAACTTCCTTTTTTAAAACCAAACTGGTTGTTTGAAACAATGCCTGCTTCTTCACAAAAGTAGTTCAGATGCTCTGCCAAAACTCTTTTAAAAAGTTTTCCAATATTGGAGAGCAGTGAAATGGGACAGAAATTTGTTACATCCTTTGCACCTTTCGTTTTTTCTATCAGTATGATTTTTGCTTCTTTCCGAATTCTAGGAAAATAGCCGTTATTAATGCAGTTGTTAAATAGTAAAGACAGAACTATAACAAGAGAATGGGGGCAATTGGAAATCTGATCAATATCAGCCTATTTTTTGTTGTTTAAAGCAGCTCTGAAAATACTTACTTTTTCGGGTAAAGTAAATATAGATAAACTTGGGCTTCTTGCTACATTAGAAGAAGAAAAGCTTGTTAACTTTGGTCAAGCTGTGCCATTCATTTATGACCAAGGAAACTTCGGTTTCAAAATGTTCATCAACGGTTCACAGACTGAAGAACAAAAGTTTTTGAATGCATTTAATTTGGTTTGGAGATAGAGTGGAATTTTTTGTTTTTAGGACTAAGAATGACTGAATGAGATTCAACATTAGATGTGATAATCTTATTCAACTGATCTATAAAAATATCTATTTCGGTATTTGATAGATTCCTATCAGCGGGTATAATTAAAGACGATGGACTGATATGAAGCCTTAGTCTAAGAGTTTCCCAATTGGTGTTTTTGAAGCTCCTGTATGTCACTGGGGGCATCAAAATTGGAAGAAAGTTCTTAAGTTTTATTTCTAAAATGATTCCAAAATGATAAGAGGCAACTGGAAAAGTTTTACACGTTGAAGTGTTTGGAGAATTGATCACGTTGTTCGCCAGGCTAAGTTTGAGGAAGAAATCTAAGAATGAAGATGATCTTGGGTAGGTTGGGCTATCAGAAGGAACTATGTCGAAATGGCCCCTATATGCCATTATAAAACCAATTATTGAAAAGATTTTCATTATTATTATAGACGCTGTCTCCCTATGTGTTATGACGGGCGTTGAAGTCGCTCCCAATTAAAGTCGCGTCAAAACCACTTATAAGAGAATGAAGTCTCTCAAGTTCGCCAGATGTGCAGCATTTGAAGGTATATAGATATTACCAATTATTAGGCGGAAATTTGAACTGCTTGAATTAGGTGACGAAATAGATGCAGCGCAAACTTAAAATTTATTGCTTTGGAAAGGGACTATGTTAAACTTGTACCTTTTGTTCAGTAGTACGAGTACTGCTGTTCCTCTACCTGAATCATTTCTTATAATGTTAAAGCCTTCAAAAGTGGGCTTGTGTCTTGCAGCTACTCGAGTTTGGGATAAGAAACATATCTGTGGTTTTTTATGTTTAAGTGTATCTAAAAGCGCGAGTCTTTTGGCATTTGAAATTATAGAGTTAAAATTTATCGGTATTATTTTTAAATTGAAATATTCCATGGTTATATAACAATTGAGGCTAGACTTTTAAGGTAGGAAATAATGCTCCTGAACGAAGAAAGGCGAACGAAGAAAGGCGGCGCCAAATTACTTGAATGAGAATAGTCAATAGATTAGAGTGGAAAACAAACACATTCGAAGAAGAGGCTTTTGCCTTTATGATCGCAGATGCTACGTTGACTGGTTCGGCCAACGAGAAGTGTGTGCAGCTGATTACCCACATTACATCGGCGTGCGGTGCATCTATGGTAAGAAGAAGGACGAAAACACGCTACTCACCAGTTTATTGGTGGAATGAAGATATCGCACTGCTACGCGCTAAATGTCACCGCGCAAGAAGACAGTGCCAGCGCATCAGAGGAAGAAACGATTTCACCGAACTCCACCAGCAAACGTCAGAGCTTTGCCGAGTTATGCAATGGAGCAAATGAAGACCTCTGGGGGAGAGCATACCAAGTGGTAATGAAAAAATTGAAAGTTTTTCGAGCCCCATTCCCCCACATGCCCAGATGTATTGGAGCATATAGTCGAAGGTCTATTTCCAAGACAACCGGAGATTCCACTGGAGGACGAGTGGCCTACACCAGCTCGACAAATTCCTAGGATAACTACAGAAGAAATTCTAGAGGCGTGCAGCAGGTTTGGGAGTAAAAAGTCCCCTGAACCAGTTGGGATCCCAAATGTAGCCTTGAAAGCGGCGATTAAAAACAAGAATGGACTTGTTTGTGGACGTTTACAACGCCTATCTGAGTGAGGAAGTCTTTCCTGATCAAAGAAAGAAGCAAAGGCTCGTGCTACTGCCCAAGGGAGGTAAACCCGCAGGAGATCCATCAGCCTACCGCCTGCTTTGTATGTTGGACACGGCAGGGAAAGTGTTGGAGAGAATCCTCGGTTGGAAGCTGCGATTGAAGAAGGAGGTGGACTATCAGCATATCAGTACGGATTTCGAAAGGCACGCTCGACTGTTGATGGTATTAAGGTAGTGGTTGACACAGCGAAAAGGGCCATAGAAGGAAGACGATGAAGAAGAGGCACAAAACAGTACTGTTGCGTCATAACACTGGACGTTAAGAACGCGTTCAGCACAGCTAGCTGGAAACAAATCTTTCAAGCACTTCGAAGTATGCGCATACCAACTAGCATCAGGGATATTTTAAAGAATTATTTCCAGCAAAGAGTGCTGCTCTATGAAACAGAGGATGGTGTGAAAGAATACGCAGTCACTGGAGGAGTCCCTCAGGGCTCGGTCCTTATGGAACCTCATGTACGATGGAGTCCTCCGCCTTGAAATACCAGCCGAAGCAAAAATCGTGGGATTTGCGGACGACATCGCTATAGTTGTAGAACTGGAAGAAGTTGTTCAAATCAGCAACGAAACCATATCAATTGTCCGATGGTGGTTAGTATCAGTCGGCCTCATGCTAGCAGAACACAAAACAGAGGCAGTACTTATTACCAGTAGAAAGCAACTGGAAACTATCACGCTCACAGTAGGTGGGTATGAGATAGTTTCGAAACCAGCTATCAATTATCTTGGCGTTATGATTGACTCAAGAATTACTTTTAAAAACCATCTGGAGTGCGTAAGCAACAAATCCTCGCGTGTGGGTGCCGCCATTGCGCGGATTATGCTGAATATAGGAGGGCCAAGATACAGCCGAAGGCTACTCTTAGCTAAAGTAGTTACATCCGTAGTCCTATACGGATCACCAGTTTGGGCCGGAGCTATGAAAGTGACTTCATACAAAAAAAGAATCATAGCAGTAAACCGATTATGTGCACTAAGAGTGAGTGGCACTTTTCACACAACTTCGGAACACACAGCCTGCTTTATGGAAGGAATGTTCCCAATTGATATATTGGCGGAAGAACTGCAGAAAAAGTTTTTAGAGTGTAGACATGAGGGGCGACTAAGTCAGGGGGAACCGGACACTATAGGTAGAAGTACATATTTGATAGAGTGGCAGCAACGCTGGAGTCTTTCTTCCAAGGGCCGATGGACTTACCGCCTTATCTTAGAGACTTGGAAAAACCGCAGACATGGTGAAGTTAACTTCTATTTAACACAACTGCTTACGGGACATGCTTGTTTCCGGTCATATCTATATCAGTATAGGAACGATGACTCCCCCGCTTGTGCATCGTGCAGTGATACTCCCGAAAACGTGGATTCTTTCACTGCCCACGTTTCCTTCTACAAAGAGAAGCACTACAAACAGCACTGGGAGAAACACCAACTCCGGAGAATTTAGTTAATCACATGCTAGAATCTGAAAACAAGTGGAACGCAGTGAGCTCTTATGCCAAGGATTTATGCCAAGAGCTAAGGAGACTAGAGCGAGAAAGAAAAGAGAGCGAAGAAAACGCAAGAAGCAATAGAGTGGAAGCCAGAGGGCTTCTTACGCAGACGCAAAGACAGACGGACATACGCGCATACATGCGGCCACAATGGCACGCGAACGCGTAATCATCATTTTGAGCCAATTAGAATGCTGGAACGTGAGAGAAAAGAGTCAAAGGGACTAACACGAATCCAGATGACAACTATGTCAGATACCTCTCCCTAATAAGGGAGAAGGGGTTAGAGGGTAAGAATCCCACACTGTTACTGAGTATGCTCAGTTTCGTCTTTTGAAGATTACCACCTCCGAACGAAAAAAAAAGCTACCTGATCCGAGCAAAGGCAGGACAATCACATAGGAAGTGTTCCATAGTGTCATCGCCCTCTCCACAGGAGTCGCAGACAGGGGTAGCGCTCAAACCTAGCACAACATGGAGGTGCTTGGCAAAGGCGAAGTGGCCCGTAAGAACACCAGTAAGTTTTATGCAGTCTTTTCTGCGGATTTCTACGATGCCACCTTCGATTGTGTTCACTGAAAACCCAGTCGTCAATCGAAGCCCTAACCGAGGACGCTGGCAAACCCAACGTGGGTTCAGGTCCAGTGAAATTCTCTTCTGAGCATTGTCTAGCAAGCTCGTCAGAGATCTCATTTCCTGTTATCCCTTTGTGTCTCAATTTACTTTACCAAAACCTCTTTGAAAATCTAAAAATATTGCAAGTATTTAATTTTTTAACATGTCTGTTTTTATTTCAATGTCATGATCAGCTAATTTAATGCTCTTTCGCTGGAGGGTTTTGGTCGAAATCTCGACTAATTTTTAATAACTAGCAATTATTTATATAAACTATCGTAAGCGGCTTCTTCGATCATTTTTTTCCAGAAGTAGAAGCATATTATAGGACTGAATTAATATTGTAATATGCGAGCTACGGCTCGAGTAGATAAAACGTTATTCTGTGAGATTATTTCTTTATTTTCTAGTCTATAGAACAATTCAAGTTCACACTATACTATTCTTCGCAAATTTGTTCCTTACAAGGTCTCTTTCTTCTCAAATCACTTTATCTCATTTCAATTACTTAATTCACAAATCCAAACTAATTACTTCTTTTTGTTAACTCTTAACTTTCAATCTATAACAAAACTACAACTTCGCCCATTATCACTTTTCCAATCTCTTCGTACGGTTCGAAAATCAACTGCCTTGCCTCGATCGCCGTCTGTCCTTATATAGTCGCATATCTGATAGCCAGAAATTTCTAGCAAATTCTTCGACCACTGGAACAAGAAAATTCTGATGTAATAATTCCAAGATGACAGCTGCAGCCAATAATCTCTTGCGGTTATAATTTTCTTGCGGTTATAATTCTCTCTTAATTCCGCGACGTCGTCTTAGACATAATCCGTACACGAACCTCGAATGAAAAGAGACTTCGGAATGTGTTGCATCATACTTTTAGGGAGCGTAGTTATTATGCTACATTATGTTACACTGCCCCCCTCTTAGACTTGTTCGTCCCGAACAAGTGCGTCCTCACTTCAGCCATTGTACCGAGTCAGTCGGTCCACATGAACCACTTTCATTATGGCCCTTGGTCCTCGCTGGATGCGGTAGACAACATCGTTGATGAGGGTTACTATTCTGTAGGGACCCTCCCAGTTCTGTTGCAATTTAGGTGATTTCCCCTTTTGGCGTTGGGGATTATACAGCCACACTAGATCTCCTTCCTGGAATTCTGACGTTGTTGCCTTGGCATCATACCATCTTGCGACCTGACCCATGCGGTCGCTCGTTATCTTAATCTGGCTTCTGGTCCTTTGGTGTATGTCCCTAAGCATTTCCCTAAGGTCCGCCACGTACTCTTCTTCATTTCTAGGCTCATTGGTAGGAGATCCAAATTTCACCTCACTGGGTAACCGAACTATTCCACCAAACAAGATTTCGAACGGCGTATGTCGAGTAATGCTATGCACGGCACTTCTATAGGCCATCAAAAACAAGGGAATCTGCCGGTCCCAATCACGTTGGTAGTCACCTACGACCTTCAAGAGATGTTCGTCCAAAGTCCTATTGAAACGCTCCACCGACTGTGAATGAAGCGGGGTTGTCCGTTTCTTTTTGATTCCGAGTAGTTCACATATCTCTTGAAAGATTCTTGCCTCGAAGTTCTGCCCTTGGTCAGAATGCAATTCCAAGGGCACACCGAATCTGCTCACCCAATTGTAGACGATCTGCTCCGCCACGGTTCTGGTTTCCTGGTTAGGGATTGGAAACGTTTCCGGCCACTTACTGAAGTAGTCCATTACTATGAGTATATACCGATTACCATTGTCGGTTTCCGGAAAGGGCCCTGCGATGTCAATGGCGATTCGTTCGAAAGGTGCTCCCACGTTGTATTGGTGCATCTTACCTCGAGTTTTGATTCTCGGACCCTTGCTAGCTGCACACAAGTCGCATTTTCTGCACCAGTCTTCGACGTCTTCCTTCACTCTTATCCAATAAAAACGTTCTCGTACCTTTTCTAGCGTCTTATTCACTCCCAAGTGGCCTTCGGAAGCCCCGCCATGCATTTCCTGTAACACCTCCTTGACCCTCGTCCGCGGCTTGACAAGCTGCATTACAAATGATTTCCGTCGGAGGATTCCCATTTTCTTCTCAGAACACCTTCTTGGACATGGAGGGAGTCCCACTGCGCAAAATATACCTTTAAGGTCGGGCTTCTGTGCGAGATGTTCTGATGATCCGGTTTCTCCATGTTCTCCTTCCAGGCCAGAATCGGCTCGATATCCAGGTCTTCCTTCTGAGCGTTCCGGATCTCATCTACGCTCCAGCCGGCGATAGATTCGGCTCTCATTCTTTGGATGGAAACCACCTCCCGTTCTTCCTGATGCGCACAATGTTTACAATCCGTTCTGCATGGTCTCCGGGACAGTGCATCCGCATTAGATGCATCCTTTACGATGCTGTATTTCGTAGTCGTAGATTTGCAGCCTTTCGATCCATCTTGCGACCTGACCCTCAGGACTCTTGAACTGTAATAGCCATTTTAAGGCTGCATGGTCTGTGCGAAGAACGAACTTCCTCCCATAGAGGTATTTGTGAAAATGCTTCGTAGCCAAGATCAAAGCTAGAAGTTCCCGCCTTGTCACGCAGTAGTTCCTTTCTGGCTTAGAGAGCACCTTGCTGAAGTACGCAACCACCTTCTCTTGGCCATCATGCACCTGGGAGAGTACGGCTCCTACCCCGACATTACTAGCATCTGTATCCACAATGAACGTTTCCCCGGGAGTGGGGTGAGCTAGTATCGGGGCATCGCGTAGCCGTTTTTTAAGTGCCTTTCGCACTCAATTGACCATTTGAATTGTTTTCCCTTTTCCGTCAACTGGTGCAGGCTCTTTGCGATCCCGGCAAAATCCTTCACGAACCGTCTGTAGTAGGTGGCTAGGCCCAGGAAGCTCCTTAGTTGGTGTTTATCTTTGGGGACTGGCCAGTTTTTCACCGCTTCGACCTTCTCTGGATCGGTTTGTTTGGGATTTAGTTTAATTAATCGACGATGATTCAAACAAGAACAAAAAAAAAAAAACCAGAGAGAATCAAATTTATATACAATATTTATTTCAATGGATATCTTACGACCTTCTGATGCCTGCTGCGACCAAAATCCAAGTGAAAGAGAATCGCTTGTTTCGAAGTTCATCTGCAGTTACACATACCAGCATCCGATTACACCTACGCAGTGCAGGAGAGCGTGCGTATGTGTCATCACAATGTAGGAGCGGGTGCGCTGATGTGTGTGTGAGTGCAAGTGCATCGCGTGATCCTCAATGCGTGCAATTGTTGTTAGGATGCAACTGCAGAAGTGGTTCGATTCAAAGATGTACAGTGGGTCACATAATTTTTAACAAGGTAACAGATAGTAACAAACTATTTAAACGAAAATTTAACAATAATAAATAAATACAAATTAATTGAATGAGATTAGTCTTAAACATTCCGGCCCCCCTGGAACGAGTTTCAGGACATCGGGAGCACAGACAACTTTGAGATAGGACGCACAAAGGTACCTCTATTGGTGGTGATTGTGGCAACACGTACGCGGTTATCTGCACCTGGAGCAACATCTTGGATTCGTCCAGAAACCATTTACTTGGTGGAAGGTTGGGCTCCTTGATAACTACTACATCGCCGGGTTTGACATTGGTTTTGGTGTGTTGCCATTTGGAACGCTCTTGGAGAGTTGTGATGTACTCCATCTGCCATCGTTTCCAAAAACCTTGGACCATGCTTTGGATATGTTTCCAATGTGTTAAGCGGTTTGGCGGGATATCTAGGAGATTGGGTTCTGGAACAGCAGTTAATGGCTCACCTATAATGAAATGCGCTGGGGTTAGTGGGTTTATATCATCGTCTGACAAAGAACACAAAGGACGAGAATTTAAAATTGCTTCAATTTGGGTCAAACGGGTGTATAACTCTTCAAACGTAAGAATAGAGCTTCCAATAACACGACGTAAGTGAAGCTTTACCGATCGCACCCCAGCTTCCCACAGCCCACCGAAATGTGGTGCAGATGGAGGTATGAAGTGCCATGAAATACCATCCTTTGCAAGAGCTGCAGCGATGTCATCGTTGTGTGCTTGAGACAATATGGCCTTGTGCATCTCGTCCAAGCAGCGACGGGCACCTAGAAAGTTACTTCCGTTGTCGGTGTAGATGTTTGAACACTTTCCACGTCGAGAAACAAATCTCCGCAGTGCAGCCAAAAATGCGTCTGTGGTGAGATCAGTGACCAATTGGAGATGAATGGCTTTCGTTGACATACAAACAAATAGTGCAATGTATGCTTTCGAAAGCCTCGGATTACGTCCACGGGAAAACTTGATGGTGAGTGGACCAGCATAATCACATCCAGTACTGGAGAACGGTCGACTTTGTTGAATCCTTTGCGCTGGCAGATCACCCATCAACTGAGTGCTAGTGTGCTTCCTTTGCATAAAGCACGTTTTGCAGCTGTAGACTATCTTCCGGATAAGATTCCGACTGCCCAATATCCAATACTGTTGTCGAACAATAACGAAGGTCGCAGATACACCAACATGCAGATATTTAATATGAAGATCCTTCACTATAATAAATGAAACATGATTATTATTAGGGAGAATAATAGGGTGTTTAATATTATAGGAAACAGATGCTTGTTTTATTCTTCCTCCTACGCGTAGAACTCCGTCCTGGTCAACAAATGGAGACAATTTGACCAGTGGAGATTTTGTTGGGAGATTTTTGCTGCTGGTAAGATGATGAATTTCATCTGCGAATGCTTGTTGTTGAATATGTTTTAAAATAGTTAATCTGGCCTTTTGGATTTCATTCAGGCTGAGCCCGAACACATGTCGATTTGATTTAGGTATTTGACAATTTGATAAAAAACGAAGACAATATGCGACTATCCTTTGCAATCGATCCCACGAAGAGACTTTGATGATGAGGTTTTGCAGAGTGTCATTTTCTATCGTTGCAGTGAGTGTTACTTTCGGTAAGCGCCTTTCTTCCACGATAGCGGCCTCACACGTGGATTCCTGTGAAGTAAATGATGATATAGGCCAGTGTTGTTCTGATGCGGATAGCCAAGATGGACCACTCCACCAAAGATTATGGTTGACTAAATTTGACGGAAGAATACCGCGCGATGCACAGTCTGCTGGATTTGATTCGGACGCGATGTAATGCCAAGAGTGTCGCGGAATCGATTCGAGAATAGCAGCTGTTCGGTTGGCCACAAACGTATTCCATCGACGAGGAGGTGAAGAGAGCCAATGTAGCACGATCTCTGAATCGCACCACGCAAAGACCTTGGAGATTTTGGTTGATATCGACGATTTTACTAGGCTGAACAACCGAGTTAATAAGAGAGCGGCACATAGCTCGAGACGAGGGATCGTGACTGGTTTGAGAGGAGCAACTTTTGTCTTTGCTGCGACTATAGTCGTTTTGATTTTGCCTGAATCAGTCTTGCAGCGAGCGAATATAACGGCTGCATAAGCCACCGAGGAGGCATCAGAGAAGCCGTGAAGCTGAATTTCTTCAGATACTAATGAAGATATATTTCTAAGAACCCGAATCCTTTCAAATAAGTGAAGCTCTTCACGGTAATTTATCCATTTGCGACTTAGGTGAAGAGGTAATGGATCGTCCCATCCTAGTTTTAACTCAGATGACCAGAGCTCTTGGAACAGGATTTTGAACAATACTACCGAAGGAGCTAAAAAACCTAATGGATCGAAGATTCGTGATATTTCCGACAGTAAAGTTCGTCTTGTCGGTGAAGGTGTTTCCCGCGATTTCCCCATGTGAAATGAGAATTCATCACTGGCAGGACTCCAAAACATTCCTAGAACCTTTATCCACATCTTCGATTGCTCAGGATTAGTCCACGAGAATTCACAGGCATCTTGAGGTAGGTTGGATAGTAAAGGCCAACAATTCGATGTCCACTTCCGGAGTTCTAACTTGGCTTTAGATAAAAGCTCAATCAATTCGCTCTGTAGACTAATTAGGCCTTCTACTGAGCTGCTGCCGGTCATCACGACATCTACATATACGTCGCTTAAAAGGACCCGAGAAGCGACAGGGTATTCAGCCTGATAATCTTCAGCAAGTTGTTTCAACACCCGAACGGACAAAAATGGAGCGGGGGCAGTACCGTATGCGACGGTACACAAACGATAATGTTTGATCTGTTCAGCAGGAGTTTCACGCCAGACGATGCGTTGAAAGTCAGTATCCTGATCGTGAACCCATATCTGACGAAACATCTTCACAATATCGGCCGTGAAGACGTAGCGATGTTGACGAAAACGCAAACAGACACCTACTAAATCTCGCTGAATTGGAGGACCGATTAGCAATTGACTATTCAATGACTGTCCTAAGGAATCCTTGGCTGAACCATCGAAGACTACACGCAATTTCGTAGAGGAGCTGTCCGGTTTGAACACTGCATGGTGCGGTAAATAGAAATGTTTCCCGGTAGCCTTGTTCAACTCCTCCGGAGGAATTAATCTCATGTGGCCTAGCGTCAGATATTCCTGCATAAACTTAGAATATGCCTTATGAAGTTCCGGGTTTAATTGGAAACGACGTTCCATAGAGTTCAACCGAGATACCGCCAATTTCAATGAGTTTCCGAAGTTTGGTGATGAAGATTTAAAGGGCAATTGAACGATGTACTTTCCCTCCGACGAACGGGAAAATATCCTTCGAAAATGGATTTCTGCCTGATCCTCATTGAAGCATCGATCTTTTGAGGGGGTAACATCCTCCAGTTCCCAAAACCTTTGCAGCAGAAGATCAACATCAATAGTAGAGTGGAACGACGAAAATGAATTGGATTGACTAGGGTCAAAGGCTTCACCGGATATAACCCAGCCAAACGATGTATTTTGAGCAACAGGTGTACCTATAGGACCTTGAATTTGTTCTCCCCTCAGAATTCCCCACAACTTATCAGCTCCTAATAAAACATCAATAGCACTTGGTTGATTGAAATAAGGATCAGCTAATTCTAACCTCGAGATTTGTGGCCAAGAAGAAATATCAACGCCCTGAGAAGGCAGATTCGAAGTCAGCTTTCGAAGAACAAATGCGTCGACCGATAAAGAAAATGAATTACAACGTGAGTGCAATTTTAATGAAATGCACCCTTTTGTGTACCCTGCTTCGGTGGTTGATAAGCCAAGAATTGGTATGCGAGCGTGTTTGCGACGAAGACCGAGCACCTGGGCAAAGGATTCTGTAATAAAGGAAACTTGTGACCCCGAATCAAGCAAAATCCTACAATTCACAAATTTCCCTTGATTATCTTGAGCTCTAGCCAGTAAGGTTGGGAGTATGGTCTGTTTTCGATGGCCAAGCTCAAGCGAATGATTGTTAACGATAGGTTTCGGTGTAGAGTGGTGTGCGCTGGACGAGGCCGGTAAATCAGATGAACGGTTGTTCGATACAGATGGTACAGGTGCAGAATCGGATGCTGATGAATGAACCAAAGAATGGTGACGAGATTTACATATCCGACAGCGAAATGTGGATCGACAATTGTTGCATGAATGACCGCTGCGAAGACAATTGAAGCAAAGCGATTTGCATTTCACGAAACTTCGACGCGAATCGATATCTAGTGACACAAATTGCGAGCATTGTGGTAAAATATGATCACCGTCGCACTTGGGGCATTTCGATTTATTTTCAAGGGATGCAGCGAAATGAGATTTTACCTGACCTTGTAATTTATTCCGCGATACTATCGGCCGAATAAGTGATTGGCATGATTCAAGTGCATCACACCTCGATTGTAAAAATATCAAAAGTTCAGCAACAGTACAATCGTTACGAGAGCCGACTTCCGCTGCCCACGCTTGTTTCGTTTCATAGTCCACTTTATTTAACAATAGATAAATTATCCACGGATCGCGACCGGCTTGATCAATTGCATTGAGTCCCCGAATGACTTCATCCGCACCATCAGATAACTTTCGAAGCATCTGCACATTGCCCGTATGAATTGACGGCAAGGACAAAAACGTTTGTATATACGACTGTACAATTAGATGGACACGATCATACCTATTTTCAAGGCGTTCCCACGCTTCAATATAATTTGAATCGGAGATGGGTATATGTTTTATCAGGTTTGCAGCATCATCGCGTAAAAACATTTTCAAGTAGTGAAACTTTTGCGTGGTTGTGAGATCAGGTTTGCAATCTACTGTGCCCGTAAACAAATCGCGGAACGATGGCCAATCCTTATAGTTGCCCGAAAACAGTGGAATGCTAATTTTTGGCAGGTTAATCGTTAAAGAGTTGGTTGCAGTAGACTTCAATCGATCCAACAATGTCGATTGCTGGTTCTGCAAGAGTTCAACTACTGACTTGTCCGCCCCTTTTGAAAGAGACTGCCTTTGATGGATGGCTTTCATCAGACTGGAATGCGCGTTAAAATATTTATTCTCATACTCGTCGAACTCAGTTTCTAGTTCCCTAACTTCATCATCATTCGCATTGTCTAACAGCTCATGATGAAGCGACGAAAAATCTGCCCACACTTCATCTAATTTACTCACGCGAATTTGTAGCATTTCGATAGGTGTGTTATCACCAATTGTCTCTATAAAAGCTTCCGCGCGCGTTAGTCGACCTTTTGCATGACCACATTTTATCTTAAGCGAATTCGTTTTACACATAATTGGATTGAAGACGAGAGTTCGATATTAAGCTGAATGAAACCAAAACGAAAGTTCTACGCGATTAATCTTCAACAAATAATTCACTAACGAATTTAATGAACTATACCGTCTATCATAAATGCACCAAAAAAAAAAAAAAACACAGGATGATTCAATTTTTTTTATGCGGCTGAGAAGGACCAGTCTTATTATGTTTGGGATTTAGTTTAATTAATCGACGATGATTCAAACAAGAACAAAAAAAAAAAAACCAGAGAGAATCAAATTTATATACAATATTTATTTCAATGGATATCTTACGACCTTCTGATGCCTGCTGCGACCAAAATCCAAGTGAAAGAGAATCGCTTGTTTCGAAGTTCATCTGCAGTTACACATACCAGCATCCGATTACACCTACGCAGTGCAGGAGAGCGTGCGTATGCGTCATCACAATGTAGGAGCGGGTGCGCTGATGTGTGTGTGAGTGCAAGTGCATCGCGTGATCCTCAATGCGTGCAATTGTTGTTAGGATGCAACTGCAGAAAGTGGTTCGATTCAAAGATGTACAGTGGGTCACATAATTTTTAACAAGGTAACAGATAGTAACAAACTATTTAAACGAAAATTTAACAATAATAAATAAATACAAATTAATTGAATGAGATTAGTCTTAAACACGGTTCTCACTCCTTTCGCTGAAATTATGTGCCCCAAGTACTTGACTTCCACTCTAAACAGGGCGCACTTCTTGGGGTTGAGCTTCAGGTGGGCACTTCGAAGCCTTTGAAACACATCCCTTAGATTGTCTCGGTGTTGCGCAAACGTTTTTCCTACGACGATGACATCATCCAAGTATACCAAACAGGTTTTCCATGTTAACCCTTGCAGGACACATTCCATCAATCGCTCGAAAGTCGCCGGAGCATTGCACAGCCCGAATGGCATTACCGTGAATTGCCATAGCCCATTTCCTGCGGTGAAGGCAGTAATAGCGAGACCTACATGGAGCTGGAAGAACCCACGGGGGATTCAGTTCTCTCAGGCAAAGTCGATTGCTCTACACAAACTGAAGTTACCAAGGTTGACACCAGTCCACTAGTTGAAGCACTCAGAATTGACTGTAGTACACAAACTGATGAAATCATCCTGACATATTCTCAGTAAGCAGATGATATAATGTAGTTTATATCACTATTTATATATTATTATAATATCATATTTATGTATTTTCCATTTACAAGAAGAAATAGTAAAGCTAAAGCTTAATTGAAGAAATAAGAATGTCCTCACAAGCGTCCCAAATGGTCATCCAAATCAATGTTACAAATTCCTTTTTTCCAGAATCCAACCGATCCATCGAAGCAAATTTATGTATTTGCTGATGTATCACATCTTATAAAATTAATTCCGAACAGTTCTGTTGATCATGGCGGTTTTATTTTTTCGAAACTAATGATAAGTCTGATTTAAGTATTGCTTATAAAATATCACTAACAAATTTGAATGTTAAAGGTGCAGAGCGTCAGCAAGTAAAGCTGACAACAAAACTGTTCTCACACTCCACGTCCAAAGCTATTGTGCGCGCTGGAAATTTTTGTGAGCTAAGCTCCGAAGGTTGGCTTGGGTGTTCCGAGTTTTTCAAACGATTACCAATTACTAATTCATATGTATAGATGTATGTAAATATATGACATTACAGGTAAATGATTGGTTCGATTGCCTTAATGTGAGAGTTCCATACCAGGACAGTCGGGAGCGAGTTCAAGGCGTTGGGCTTTCAGAATTACGGAACTGATGCTAAAGATGTGAGTTAAAGGGAAAAAAACATGATGCCCTTTCAAAAAGGTACTGATAGGAAAATGTAAGCATTATTCTTTATAATCTCATATTTAATTCTTTTAGGCATTATCATGGCGAATAATTCTCTAAAACTCTCATACAATGACTTAAAGAATGAATACAACATTTCATATTTGTTGACATACAGACTTAACCAAGATATTTTAGAGAATTTTTTTGGAACGATTAGATCTAAAGGTGGTCTATATGATCATCCAATTCATCTGGAATTTATGTATCGGCTCGTTCGTAAATTCTTGGACGAAATGAAGGAAGTTTATCACTGAATGGTATATTTTAATATTTAACAAGGCCATATGTCCTTATAATATAACACCATAGTATTTGGCTTTTTTATAGGTAATACTTTGGTAGATAATACACCGGATTTAGAATGCACTCTTAATTTGAGTAGCAGTCTACTCAGAATACTAAATCCTGATGTAATTATTGCTGAAGACCCGGCGGATGAATTTGAATCTCTACAGTATGACAGTCTGGAGCATTTGGCAGGTTATATTTGCCACAGGATCAAGAACCCGGATTTAGCTGTTCAAAATGATCAGCAAGAATCTTCATTCACATGGACCAATCAGCTAACTGAGGGATTTCTTCAACAACCAACAGGCGATATGATGATGGATATGGAAAAGCTGGGGACTATTTCTAAGATATTCAACAATGAAGAAATCGTTTACTACCGAAATTATTTAAAACAATTACTTTTTTTTTATCAAATGTGAATGTATTTTAGAATTAAACATCTTAATATCATAGAAGAAAATTTAACAAAAAAGAAAAGAAATATGCCCAAAACTATTTTATAAAACCTTATAAATAATTTATTTAATGTATCAACTTTTAAAGGAAAAAGAAGGAAAAATAATAATTGCAATAAAGTGTCCAAGAAGTGAAAATCGTCTTTTTCTCATATACTCAACACCGTCAACATTGAATTTGTTTCTAGATATCTCTATACTGCATTCAAAGGAGCGGTACGATTAACCGCAAATTAAAAATTCTAGTCACGAAATCTCGCATTTTTTTAATAAATCCCAAACAACAAAATCTCCCATTAACAAAATCTCGCATTATTAAAATTTTGCAGCATCAAAATCTCACTTGTAATGATAGAGATTTCGCAAATATCGGAAGTTCTCGCATTGTCAAAATCTCGCATCGACAACATCTCGCCATTAAAGACACGCGTAACTACAAAAAACTTACTCCAACGGTAGATTAAATAAATGTTAAGTGCTAAAATACCTAAATTAAATGTCTGTCAGTAATCTAATCGAAGTCCTGTTAAGATATTGCACCTGTCAGAACATATGCACTTACTCCTTGTATTTATCTTTTGTTGAGTAAATTTGTCTTTAAAAAAATTACCATAAGTAAAACACAAAAATCTAAAAAAAAATCTTTCTATACAAAATGTTAATATTTTACAATTATTTTTAATAACAAAAATATATATGTAATTCAATTTATATTTTATAACTTCAAGGAAGAAAGAGATTGTGAGCTATGCTCCGTAAATATTCAATTTTTGACATTTGAAGTCTTTTATTAAATATATTTCGTAAAGTTGTAAAGGGTGGTTAAGTATTAAGGGCCGATGTTGATTTTGAATAAAACACAAATTATTTAGGAAATTACTGTCATTTCTTTTTATTATGATAATATTGATATGGCTCAATTATGTATGGAACAAAATATCGGCCAAATCGCCGCCGCGACCTTGGCGGCACACCTCCATCCGATGGTCCAAATTTTCGATGACGCTGAGGCATAATTGAGGTTCTATGCCGTTAATATGCCGAATTATCTCATCCTTTAGCTCTTGAATTGTTGCTGGCTTATCGACGCACACCTTTTCTTTCAAATAACCCCAAAGAAAGAAGTCCAACGGTGTCAAATCACATGATCTTGGCGGCCAATTGACATCGCCACCACGTGAGATAACACGGCCATTGAATTTGTCGCGCAAAAGAGCGATTGTTTCGTTAGCTGTGTGGCAAGTGGCACCATCCTGTTGAAACCACATATCGTCCACATCCATATCTTCCAATTCGGGCCATAAAAAGTTCGTTATCATCTCACGATAGCGAACACCATTCACAGTAACTGCCTGACCGGCATCATTTTGGAAAAAAAACGGCCCGATGATGCCGCCAGCCCATAAACCGCACCAAACAGTCACTCTTTGTGGGTGCATTGGTTTTTCGACAATCACTCTTGGATTATCATTCGCCCAAATGCGGCAATTCTGCTTATTGACGAATCCACTGAGGTGAAAATGTGCCTCATCACTGAAGATGATTTTCTTCGAAAATTGATCATCCACTGTTGCCATTTCTTGCCACCATTGTGACCATTGACGACGCTTGAAATGGTCAAGAGGCTTTAGTTCTTGAGTCAATTGCACCTTGTAAGCGCGTAAATGCAAGTCTTTATGCATAATGTTCATCAACGACGAGCGTGAGAGGTGCAATTATTGAGCACGACGACGAGTTGAGGTGGACGGCTCTTCAGCCACACTATCGCGAACATCAGCAATATTTTCTGCAGTACGAGCTGTACGAGCATGCACTGGTGTTTTCACATCTCCTACAGACCTGGTTTGCACACATTTTTGCACGATTTTTCCGATTGTACGCACATTTGGACGATTAAATTGACCGAAAGAATCACGAAATGCACGATATGCATTTTGATTTGAACGCCCATTTTCATAATAAGCCTGAATAACTTTAACGCGTTGCTCGATTGTGTATCTTTCCATGGTTCAAATTGAGTTAGTCTGAAATTGAGAAATGTCAAATGAAATGCAAAAAAAACTTGACGTTTAGGTGTGGTTCACATTCAACATCGGCCCTTAAAATTTAACCACCCTTTATTACGCATAATATTTAATTATTTGAGTTCGGAGTAGGTACACCTACATATGTGAATAATATAGATTCATAATCTCGCATTAAAATAAAATATTTATTAATTCGTGCGCGCGAGAACATAAATATTTTATTTTAATGCGAGATTATTATTTTCGAGATTTCGACTTGCGAGATTATGAAACTGCGAGATTTTGATAATGCGAGATTTTAAAATTGCTATTTTAAGATGCGGTCAATCGTAACCCAACTCATTCAAACTCAGTGTTAATAAAGTTACATTTCTGGAGGGGGGTATCGATGGCGACCCCGGGCTGTATCTAGAAGAGGGAGGAAAGAGCAGTAGTGAATCGACAGAAGCAAATAAAGCCCACAGACGAATAAAACAAAACACTTCTTAGCTAAATTTCACTTGATTTATTTCTGATTCCCGAGAGGTTTTTTTTGTTAATTTTAAAAATTTCTTGTTGTTTTAATTTATTGTGCTGCGTCCTTTCTCTGGCTGCCTCCTTTGTTCCGCATTGATCCGCTAGTCCGATATTTTCGCGTTATTTCCGTTCGTTGGAGTCTTTTCTTTTTCCCGCTACTTCGGTATTTCTTCGATAGCGACAAACTTTCGATTTTCTCCGAATCACCATCAAAAAGCCACTCTCTCATTCCGAAGGCGCTCGTTTTAAATGCTTCTAACTCTCCACCAAAATTTCCCTCGTTGAATATATCCGTCCTTTCTTGTCATCTCACTTGCACCTGGAAAGATTCCAAAAAAATTGATGAAAATTTCAAATTACCTTCCAGCCTTTCGGATTTCCCTCCGCCATTTTGGAAAATTGTCTGTCCCAATTTTCCACTTGTCCACCTTTTCCTTGCCATCGTCACCCATTTCTCCTGATTGCCCGTAATTTTCCCTTTCCAACGAGACCCCTCGTTGTCTCGGAATACCTGGAGTTACCGTTGTAATGGCTTTTTTAATTTTTTTTTTTCACTTTTCGTGGCTTTGTTGAAATTAAAACGCGCTCCTGTATTTTCCCAATAATTTCCAACTATTTTCCCTTTTATCACGCGGCACATCAATGTAACCCAACCCGCAAGATATCTGAATGGGAGCGCCGCATCAAAAGTGCACTGAACGTGACAGTCGTCAGAATTCCTTTTTTTTTTCCACCGCGCCGGGTATTTTTCATGTTTTTTGTGTTTTTCGGAAGTTTTCGTTATGTTTTACCATTCGTCCGACCATCCCAACAGGAAAATGTTCCGACACCAAGTTCCAGGAGAGTGCGGTTCCTCTTGGCAGCAGTTCCGCGCAATGTACTGCATCTACTTGGAGTGTTCGTTCTTCGGGTCGATAAATCCGGGTGTTTTTCCGACTGGGAGGAGTGCGAAGTCCACCCGCACTCCAATCTGAGGATAATTCTCCACACGCCACAACTTGCTGTCAGCTATATTTGGATACCCTCCGCAACAGGTCAGTGATTAAGATCTTTGTTTACCTTTTTTTTTGTTGCCATTATTGCCTTTCTCGGTTGTTTTTCGCGGGTGTATTCGATCCCTTTGTTCCAGTAAACGAAACTGGATTCCTCGGTGGCCTATGCCATGGGGAAAGCCGATATCGTTGCTGTGAATCGAGTGGTCAGCGGTTGTGCCAGTGCGGGTGCAGTCGTGTACAATTGCGCAAGTAATCTTTGTCGAAATCGGGGTTGTTTTCTTCTGTGCGGTGAAACTTTTGCATAGGTAGATATTGCGGGTGAGTTTCTTTTCAGGCGACTGCGCTTAGGCGATGTGATGGGTACTGCATAAAGCATTGCAGGTAAACCTTGGGGGAGAGAACAGGTGAGTAGTGAGGTACTTGTTAAATTACCTTTTTAATTATTTTTTCTTCTGATAGGTGACGGCTGATGGACATGACGAAGGCGCTGGAGTTAACCCGCTGGTTCGGCGCTGAGGGTTGATGGTGATGCTAAACCTAAAAAAGGTCACAGCAAGCGGCCATCTTGAATTTTTTTTTCTTTTACTTTTTTGACATATGCACAATTTACTACCTGTAATATCTGTATCGTGGTCAATGAACACAGTAGTCAACTTTTGCAGCAGCCAACTTCAACAGCTGTCAGCTCCAGCACCTGAACGAACTTATGTAAGAAAACAAAATGACGTAAAGAGAGAGGACATGTCTCGACTCTCTATTTGAAGTTATGGAACAAGGATCGATGTCTTTGTCATTGATATTCAAACGACAGCGATCAACAGACTCCAGACTTTTTCTTTGTTTTTATTTCAACGTAGTCAAAAGCAATACTTTTACTCCATTGGAATTTGTTGTAATAAATATAAATTAATAAATATGGAACAACGATTTAAACTAATTGGACTAAAATTATTATAGTGTGCTATGAACTGGTGACCCCGACGTGATCCAGTAGTATCCACATGAAGAAACGTAAAACACGAGGGAAAAACCAATCTACACTGATCCGTAAAAGCCCACCGCTTTTCTGGCGCATATGAAGCACCTCGCTTCTGGGCGGTGAGACCCATGCGGACTCTCTTCTGCACCCGAAAACATGCGTACCGTATTAGTAACAAGCGGAAAAGAAGACCTTGACAAACTCGGTGAAGTGGGCGACAAGATTGTCGATATATCCAGTTCTCATCTGTGTACAATCACGTCTGCAGCTCCATTAGAATGGATACAGATGTATATCTAAATATGTCCTGCCAGAAAAATACGCTAACATAAAGAAGCCTACTCATACTCAATTATTTGCGCGTTTGAAAAGTAGCTGATGTGATCATGGTCTCTAACCCAGCTAATTACCCTCACGAGGTATACCCATATATGTATATATGAATAGGCAAATACCTCTACTTCCCTTGACTTCAAAGTTGTTTGGAAGACTGATTTTTAAGCATCTCAAATCAATCGTAGAATCAAGAAACCCAATCCCAAGTCACCAGTTTGGATTTATCTAGCATCGCGTTACTTTCGTATAAAACAAGAAAATTGTTACTCTATGCTGGTGCAGATCAAAGCCTAAGTTTCCCAAGGAAGTGTCCTCGGGTCTCTGTTATACCTCCTCTATACCAAAGATTTACCAACAATACCCTACAGCAAGACTGTAACGTTTGCCAACGACACGGCAATCCTAGCAGTGGGAGATACATTACTAGATTCAACGCAAAAACTGCAAGCTGATCTGTAGATCAAATAGTCTGGCGGACTCAAAGATGGCGAATAAAACTTAATTCAAGCAAATCCGCACATGTGGATTTCACAAACAAGTCTGTCTCGTACACCCCTAATAATACAGCGAAGTATTTAGGTATTACCCTAGATGCTAAGCTTTAAAGTTGAAAAGAGCATATTAAAATCAAAAGAATAGAATTGGACATTAAATGGCGAAAATGGTATGGCTTTTAAGCAGTAAGTAAGGGCTATCAATTAATAACAAAATTATTTTATATAACCAAGTTGATATGTTGAACAAAGTGAATTTTATGAGGTGTGAGCCTTACCTCTGGTTGGAGGTCTCACAATAAACACATACCTTGCCCTATGGGTTTTCAATGAATCCAATCTATTGCTTTAATTCTAGACTATTTATATACAATTTTTACAAAGAAAATGAAAAGCATAAAACTGGATACCTCCACTGTCTGGTCACACAGGTGTTGGATGACCACCACTCAGACGGTGGAAATTATCTGGATTACTATGATGACCACTGCTGTAATTAGTAGAAACACTACGCCTCCGGTCAATGAATGTTGGTGACTTTTGTAATTCCTAATCTCTTTTAATGATTCCTTTTAAGACTAATATCGTTTCAGCACACTTCACGTATTGATTAGAGATGTCTGATGCCAAAACAGGATATTCTTCATTTTTATAATTGAAGTTGATTAGCTGATATGATGAATTCAGTCTTATTGTTATGGTTTGCCTTCTGAAAAGGAACATATTTGATTTGTGTATTCTGCAGTTTGGTTGAAGTTTAGGCATCCCAGTCTCCTTCAGTTTACAAAGATTTATTGCTTCATAAGCGCACTAAATATTCATGTATTAATGTGCTGCATCTTTACCCAGTAAAATTGTGGCTGTACGGTTGGAGTAACGCATGATGTTGTGTATGCCTCAGAAGGTATATTTCAAAAGAGCTTACACTTGATCCTGCTGTATATAATGGATGCTGCATTTCTCTTGATTGTAAAGTCTTGTACAATTAAATTACTGACTCTTGACGTCGGTCTCCAGATATCATCATGTTCCTTGGTATACTATCATGTATGGGAGATAATTTCATTTCAAACTGCTGCACGGTCAAAATTAAAGGATGTTTTTGACCATGATGAGTAGCCAAATATTATGTTGAGAAGTATGGTTTGTGTATTATGGTAGTAGATCATTGTAAGGATGCTTGGTAAGGTGGTACAGATGAATACTTGAAATTCATGCTCATTATTATTCTGATTTTCCAGCCTTGAAATCATATTCATCAACATTTTTAGTTGTCTTTGTGATAACGAATGTTCTTCTTTAAAAATGTTTAGTGCAGAATCTATGATTGTTGTCTGATTTTTGACTAAATTCAACAGATGTTGCTCATGGGTTCCGATTTTGTCTATTGTTTGTTCGTAACGATTAGCAAAGCGTTGATCAAATATCCCGAACAATTCATTTGTGATGGTTCCGACGAAAACGAAGGGTGAACGTCTGATTCTGCGTTGTGGATCGTTGTTAGCATGGAGTAATACTTCATTGTTTAGTTCTATTTGTTAAAGTTGATTTTCGAATAAATTCAATGTATTGTTACATAGCCATGAATTCGATTGAGTCAGATTGGTTGTGGAACAAATTTCATTCATGTGCCGTAGATATTTCTTGTACGCATTGTATTCCAACCAATAATTAGTTTGGTTGAAAAATACTACAGTCTTCCAAGAACTCACTACTAAATTCGCTCGACCGATATCGTCAAAATATATGTCTGGGTTTGTCGAATGGGATTATATCAAAGTTATCAGTAGCTCGTTGAGTGGTTATAGGGCTTATCGCTATTGCTGTGATAGATAGACTTTTTTTTAACTTCATACAATTTACAGACAGAGTATACATAGTCGTTTATGGTATGGCTTAAGGCCGTCCACCATAGTTGTACATAGTTAACTAATAGTGCCTTTCATTATGGTTTCTACTTGTGATCAAAAATCCCCTTCCAAAATACGCGCTCTGTAGCGGGCTGCAGCTGTAGCGTAGTTGTATAAAACTAGCTACCCATGACTACCGTTCAATACGTTAATAACCTCATCTAGGTCCAGCGAAATTACTCCAAAGTATCTCACGCGAAATTCTCTTAAAATGGGACATCTTCCGATGAAGCGGTATACATCCTCCCTACATAGTATACATAGGTCACATAAAATTGGAAGATCGCGTCGATGTGGAACGAAATAGAGATTTGTTAGTTCCCCTCTAAGTTTAAATATATTCGTAGTGCTTATCATATACAGAGAATAGCAATTGAGGCAGTACGTAGAAGCGTTTTTAATTAAGTTAAAATTCAGCCTACTATAAATCAGCCCATGCTGCGGTGAATGTGCTTCAGCTATAAATCTGTCAAACATTGCATTGCCTGCTTTTTCCAAATATTGGTATATAGTTTTTAACATTGAAAGTTTCATATCCACTGCAATATTTAATTAAGTTAAAATTCAGCCTACTATAAATCAGCCTATGCTGCGGTGAATGCGCTTCAGCTATAAA
This sequence comes from Pocota personata, assembly GCA_963082735.1. Lineage (NCBI taxonomy): Eukaryota > Metazoa > Arthropoda > Insecta > Diptera > Syrphidae > Pocota > Pocota personata. The sequence goes on from OY720430.1 coordinate 106,269,187, forward strand.
TCTGTCAAACATTGCATTGCCTGTTTTTTTTCCAAATATTGGTATATAGTTTTTAACATTGAAAGTTTCATATCCACTGCAATATTTAAGTTCATGTCATAATTTGCCGCCAACTCCTCCCATTTTTGAACCAAGTGCCCTCTTGTCTCTATTATAAGTTTCAGTAATATTCAAGTCTGTTCATAACAAGCTGCATCCCTCGAACTGTGTCCAACAAAAACACTATATCGTCCGCAAACTTTAACACCGGTATCTGCACTCCACCAAGCTTAATCTCTCCTCCTACCTCTCCCACTGTATCGTTTATAAATAAGATGAAAAGTAACGTGCTTAAGATGCAACCTTGCTTAACTTCCATTTGCGTTCCAAATTCTTCCGATACAAACTCTCCATTCGATACGTACGCCACGTTGTTTTCATACATCGCTTTCAGCACATTTATTACTTTGTTTGACAAACCAATTTTGTGCAGCGTATAAAAGAGAGCTTCACGAGCTATGGAGTCAAAAGCTGAGCGAAAGTCAACAAAGAAAACATAAAGCTTTCTGCGACTTTGTTTGAAAAACTCTGCAATGTTGGTAAGAGTAAAAATGTGATCCAGCGTTGAATAATGTTTCCTGAACCCAGTCTGGTATTCATTTAAAATGCTGTTGTTTGTTATCCATTTCGTAAGCCTATTAAAGATCATAGCACTAAATAGTTTTGCCACAGTATTCAAAAAAGAAATGCCTCTGTAATTAGTTGGATTATCCAGCTCACCTTTTTTGAGCAATGGGAAGTTTATCGCTCTTTTAAAGCTTCCTGGGACACTGGCTGTTTCGAAAATTCTATTAAATTCACTTGTAAGAGCAGTGAGAAATTCTTTAGAACTGTTCCTATAAAATTCAAAAGGGATCCGATCGTCACCTGGAGCTTTCTTTGTTTTAGCAGAATCAACTGCATGTTTCACGTCGACAAGAGTAATGGCGGAGCTCGTCCGCGAAGAAAGGGACAGCATATTGCGATAACAGAGAAAACTGTGGAATGTTGAGTAGATTTTTAAAGTACTCCCTCAGCTCTGACACCTTTAAAGTCGACGAAATCATTTTAACTCTCCCAGTTATAATTTTAGCCGCCTTCTAGAAGTCTGCAGAAGATCTTGAAGTATTAAGAACTGCTATCATTTGCTGGTTAAAGTGTTTCTTTTTTCCTATACAAAGGCGTTCTTTGGAACAGTTGGTATATTGCTTCCTTAGGCGCTTTAGTAATGCAAATGATCTTTTTCTAGCCTTCAGACATTCAGTACCGAACCACTTCTGGTTACTGGCTACAATACGTCTTGCATTAGCGTCAGACGGCACAGATTTTTCAATTTCTGTTAGAACGTCGATGTGTGGAGCTGTATTATGTTCCATCAGCCTTATATGCTCAGTATTCAAATTATTTTGATAAGCGGAGCGAAAACTGTCGTACCAAACCAATTTCGGAGGAAGAGCCAGCTGCTTTGCGTTTACTATGGCCCCTGCCTTCGAGATAAAACACGAGATTTTCAATGGCATGTGGTCGGTAAATGTTTGAGCAGCTATTGAAAAATCATTAGCAATTGAGTTCCAATTTCCGGACATAAAACAATAGTCTATAATGGAGCACGATAAAAGTAAGCTCGTTCCACGCATAAAAGTAAGCTCGCCATCTATGTCACCTTTGCACCTACCACTTAAGATCTTACAGTCGAACGCATCAGCAATTTCATTAATCATGGAGCCCTTTCCGTCGCACAATTCATCTTTAGATCTCCGAGATGCATTTATAATTGATGTCACAGGTCCACTTGTTAAAATTATTTTGCGCTAATCCTATTCTCGCGTTGAAGTCACCAGCAAGGAGAAGATTCGAAGATCCTAAGATCTAGAGCATATCGGAGAGAACACCTTAATCTGGCATCCACCGACTATAGTTCAAATAAATAGGGACTATATAAAGAGTTCCGCCATTGATCTTTACTTCGAGAACGCAGTTTGAATCCACCATCTTAAAATTTATGTCCACCACATTAAGAGATTTGCGATAACCTATCAATTCCCCTCTGCTTCCTCTTCCAAATGTCTTAGTTTTAACTGCTGGAATCCATTTCGTTTTGTTGTCCATAAAAATATTCCTAAACCTAGCTTCTTCGCTGACTAAGACATGTGTTTCATAAAGCATAAAAACATCAAAATTCTTAATATTGTAATATGCGAGCTACGGCTCGAGTAGATAAAACTATATTCTGTGAAATTTATTTCTTTATTTTTTTTAGTCTATAGAACAATTCAAGTTCACACTATACAATTCTTCGCAAACTCCTTCCTTACAAGGTCTCTTTCTTCTCAAATCACTTTATCTCATTTCAATTACTTAATTCACAAATCCAAACTAATTACTTCTTCTTGTTAACTCTCAACTTTCAATTTATCAGAAAATTACAACTTCGGCTGTTATCACTTTTCCAATCTCCTCGTGCGGTTCAAAACCAACTGCACTGTCTCGATCGCCATGTGTCTTTAAATAGCCGCATTTCTAATAGCCAGAACCTTCTAGCAAATTCTTCGACCACTGGAACAAGAAAATTCTGATGTAATAATTCCGAGATGACAGCTGCAGCCAATAATCTCTTGTTCTCTCTTATCCGTGATATTATCCGTCTCTTATCGTGGACACGAACTGTTGAGACTAATTGCAGACACGAACCTCGAATGAAAAGACACTTCGGAACAAAATTATGCCAGAATGAAAAGACACTTCGGAATTTGTTGCATTATGCTACATTATGTTACACTGCCCCCCTCTTAGAATTGTTCGTCCCGAACAAGTGCGTCCTCACTTCGGCCATTGTATCGACTCAGTCGGTCCACATGAACCACTTTCTTTTTGGCCCTTGGTCCTCGCTGGATGCGGTAGACAACATCGTTGATGCGGGTTATTATTCTGTAGGGACCCTCCCAGTTCTGCTGCAACTTAGGTGATTTCCCCTTTTGGCGATGGGGATTATACAGCCACACTAGATCTCCCTCTTGGAATCCTAGCGTTGTTGCCTTGGCATCATACCTGGTCTTCATGCGGTCGTTCGTCATCTTAATCTGGCTTCTGGTCCTTTGGTGTATGTCCCTAAGCCTTTCCCTAAGGTCCGCCACGTACTCTTCTTCATTTCTGGGCTCATTGGTAGGAGATCCAAATTTCACCTCACTGGGTAACCGAGCTATTCCACCAAACAAGATTTCGAACGGCGTATGTCGAGTAGTGCTATACGCGGCACTTCTATAGGCCATCAAAAACAAGGGAATCTGCCGGTCCCAATCACGTTGGTAGTCGCCTACGACCTTCGAGAGATGTTCGTCCAAAGTCCTATTGAAACGCTCCACCATACCGTCCGACTGTGGATTAAGCGGGGTTGTCCGTGTCTTTTTGATTCCGAGTAGTTGACACATCTCTTGGAAGATTCTTGACTCCAAATTTCGCTCTCCGGACTCCCCGCCATGCATTTCCTGTAATACCTCCTTGACCCACGTCCGCGGCACGACAAGCTGCATTACAAATGACTCTCCGTCGGAGGATTCCCATTTTCTTCTCAGGACACCTTCTTGAAAACATATCTTCAACTAATCCGCAAACCATT